>OZ010701.1:10748420-11383886 GCA_963932265.1 Thymelicus lineola
GTTACCTAAACAGGTCGGTATTTTAAAAAACGTAATTTATCCGCAAATTTTCTTCAGTTGAGAAACCTGACCAAGATTTTGTTAAAACTGAAATAACCGCTAAGATGTTTGTCTTATGCAATGCAGTAGTAAATACTGTTTACAAAACAAAATAACAACACGAACAACCTTTGCATTAAAAATGTATCTTTATTTACAGTATAAAATCTAACTTTCTTGTATATCAAACATAACAAAAAAAATGAAGAAAATCAAATAAATAAAATATTTACAATTACGTATCTAGTGGTTCGTTCGTTTAATCTTCGTCCTCTCCTTCTTCGTTGCTGTAAAGGTATTCTTTGAAGTGTTCCTTTCCGCCCTTTTCACCAAATTCCCTCTCACCTCGGTATTGGGTTTCCTCGCCTTCTTTAGCAGCATGAGATTCATCAGCTTCCTCCTTATGTCCCTTGTCATGGTGTCCAGCTTTGCCATAACCAGTTTTGATGAAAGCAGAGTCCCCATGATTGGCCTTCTCGCGTTCACCCTCATATGTTTCCTCGTGTTTGTTATCATAGCTGAATTTCTTAGAATGGCCGGTCTTTTCAGCGACATCATAGAAATCGGCATCTTTCTTGTACTCATCCTTGTTGAACTCCTTGTGGTATCCGGTCACTTCCTCGCCTTTATTGTGGTGGCTCTTGTGCCCATGGTTTCCACCTTTGTAATTGCCTCCACCATGATGGTTCTTGCCTTGTTCCTCGGCTTCGTCAAAATGAGCGCCCTTCAGGCCCTTGGCTTCACCATAATGTCCCTTTTCATGATCCTTGGCAAAGTGTCCAGATTCTCCTTTTGCCAGATACTCTTTGGAGTTGTAGGACTTGAGTCCCTTACCACCTGCAGAGTTATGATGTCCTTCCTGATGTTTGCTGCCGCCACCCTTTTCGATTTCATGATCATGTGATAAGTAATCATCGTCATCTTCTTCAGACTCGTAGTCCTCCTCAGCGTCTTCAACTGCAATTGGTTTGGTAGCTATATAAGGCAGGGGTACTGCGGCTAAGTCGTACGCTTCTAGGGCTTGTACTGGAGCAAGAGGGATGGGTGCTGCGAAGGCTTGCGGCTGGTACCCAGGTGCTCCCAGCTGGATGAAGCTAGCCGGCCCACCGTTGTCACTCCGGTAGATATAGCTGCTAGCAGCCGGCACTTGTATCGCCGCAGCGCCCGTCAGAGCGACTAAAATACTTAAAGCTGTTCTCATTTTGAGACCTGTCTGCTTCTGCTAGCTGTGCTGTAATAATTTGTTATCAGTGTTACCCAATATTTATATCAGGGTTAGAGACAAAAGAAGGTCCGTGAATATTCTAGCTACCTTTCCCGTACCTTTGACTTTAGCCATGTAACAGATCGCATATCAGACGAGGTTGAAAGGTGACAAAGACATTATTGAATGAATTGATTGAATAGGTATCTAGAATTTAACTAGATGATAATTGATGCGTGATCAATTATTTGCAAACATTATCTACGGTCTATTAACTAAAATGTTTACTACTTAATGACCTAAGAATAATTAGTTAATTAAAGAAATTAACACAATTTAAAACCTAGGTATATAAATTTATATTGCACTGCTTTTAAAAGTCAATAAAATTCGAATTATTAAATTAACTTGGTATTTAACACAGTAGTCACTTTTAGATGTCATTGTTTTAACAAACACGCGGGAAAACATCGAGGCAGAAGGTTAAAATATCTGTTTCTTGACAGTTACGATCGCTTTATAAAAGACATGAAAAGATCATGGCGCAATTGTGGCGAATCATCGTGTTTGGTAGTGAGTAACTTTATTTCAGAACTTATAAAACCTGTTTTGATTTACTACTTTAGTGGCGCCTACTAAGAAAAATAAAAATTACTAGGATAGATTGTATTATCTACGTAGGTACTTATCTTTAAAATACATTCTGTATTGTACTTACCTGATGTTGGCACAGAGCTAAAGAGCAATTTTCTAACCAGCAATTAAAATTGAATAGTATTTAAATAGGTACCTTCTTAATCTAAATAAGAAAAATATATATCTAATTATCTAAATTACTAATTATCTTAATACTAATGTCTATATAATTAAGTAGGTAACCAATCATTTAAAAAATCCACGGATTTCGATACCTTCTATTTTTTTAAACTATGCTCAAAATCAACGACATTTAATAACAATAGGTACCTAACCATAAAAACTTGACAAAGCATAAAGCATAATATAGCCTAAACAAACACTTAATCATTAGTAGATTAGTAGATTTTTTTTAGCATAGGAAGTAGAAATTTGCCGTCTAGCATTGACCCGTTTAATTTGAATGTAGAAAAAATTGATGTTTTTTTAGATTAGGGCTTTTGGATTAGCTTAATTAAAATTTTCATGACGCAACAAAACCGTTATTCTTGACTATAGATAGCGGTTATGTGCAGTGTGAATGAGACATTATTGATAATGTACCTGTATACTTAGGTAGTCTGTCTTCCCAATCATCTTCTTCCCAACTCAATTCATCTAACTTCAAAACGACTCTATTTCTCCTTCCGGCTGGTAAACTCAAGAAATACGAAATGAGCACGAACCATTTTTCTATTCTGTTTAATACAAAACAATTTATTTACACTCTCATATTTCAAACAATAATGAAACAAGAATAAACGATAGTCCACATTACAGTTCAAGAGTTTCACACTTCGTTTTTGTCTTATTTCACTTTACTACAGAAAATATAACAGTATCCGAGTGTCTAATACTTTACCAACCGAATTGGCTAATTGTATTACAATTGTTACGACAACATTGTTTAATGTTTAACAAATAGGTTTTTATTGTGAAGCGTCTTTGTTAAAAAATTACCTAAATAAAGTATAAAAAACAAAGGAACAGTGACAATCGTCTCGCAAAACGCTTCTTTTAAAAATTTAAACAATTAAGTACAAATTTTCGTCTAGTTCCCACAATAATATCCTGTTTTTTGCAAGATTTGACATTTGTTATTGTATCCTGTTTATTGCCGAAAGTGTTTCCATACTAGCATTTCACACAAGTGACAAGCATCATTACCCACATCGGGATAAATTGGGCCGTTTATTGGTGGTGATACGGTCATACTATCATGTCATATTGATATGACCATTAAGAATTGTTTGTATCGGTGGTGATATTATTTTAATAAACACCTTAAATGTATATTACGTTTGACATAAATAATAAATCTCTATCAAATTTTTTTATTTTATTATTATACAACACTGTACTTTTAGTTTTAAGTTTCTCATTAAGTGGTATTTTTATACTGTATGTTAAATCTCAATGAGAAAGATCTTTAAACCGATCATGTCATGTGAAACGCACTAAAGGATGGTTCGGTAAAAAGCCAGTACATTCGATTCGAATTATTTGGTATTGGCGTGGAGGTATAAACTTATTGTAGGGGTTTGAGCGTGTGAGCGTTTTTATTCATTCACAGTCACAGAACAACGCCTTAATCCACGGCCACTACCATACACATACCTTATAGTTCAGACTGAAATCTAACCAGAAATCTAGTTCTAGTACAGACTTACCATAATTAAATTAAGATATAATAAAGGCCATATAGGAATTAGTGACTTAAGTGAGTCATCGATTCTTACATACTGGGCAAAATTTAAATTAAACGGTCACCATAAAAGTCACAATTTTACTGAAAACTATCTCAATGATTAAATGTACGGGTTTGCTTGCTTTTTATTTTACACTAAAATAGCGTTAGAAATACATAAATACCATTTAAACATTGAGGATGACTCAATATTCACGAAATCACGACCTATGCAACGCCATCTGTCGTTGCCCGTTAGGTATTAAGATTGTAGAGTAATGCCATCTAGATATTTATACCAAAATTCGTTCTTTAAGCTATCTCACTGTCATTGTTTCAAACTGAGAAGGGTTAATAAATGCTAGGTCACATCTTAAAACATGGAGTCTGTGTTGAGACTATTCAAAAAATCCTACTGAATTAATGCTTCTGTGAAGCAGCTAAGTCACTGTTTAGAGAATTTCAAATTCTTGGATTTGTCTTTATTCAAATTGTTTGTGGTTTTTATAGAGCGACATAGCATAGCGACAAAGCTGGTAATTTTGATAAATTATATAAAAACAACGTCTTCTTGATGTCCAGTGAAGCGATAAATGTTTGCACTAAATATTCTGCACTAATAGTTATCACAATAACCGTTAGGTATAACAAAAAATTGTTTTAATATGTTCATACAAAAATATCATCTCACTCTTCATCAACGCCATCTAGATTTGTAAACAAATACTAAAAAAACTAACAATTTCTGATACAAAAGCCAGTGTCTACAATTTTACGCATTAATGACCCACAACTAAGCACGGGCCTTTTCTTTTGAGAAAGCGTAGAGCCCACCACGCTGCTCCAATGCCAATTAGTGGAGGGGGTAGTGGCCAACCCATGTGTCGAAGTAGCAACCGGGACCGACACCGCGACGGCTTTACGTGCCCTCCGAAGCACGGGCGCGGTCAAGAATTTTTTCCACTAGTGGTTATGCATTGTATGGATAATATGGATGTGTTATAATATAAATAATATGCACCTAATAATAAATAACTCTACACACTCATAGCCCTACACTAGGATTCCCTGTCGTGGGAGCCATGGACAACACATAAAGACAAGACACGCACCCAGACCGAGAACAGAAATTCAAACTCATTCAAGTTTCCGCCTCGCTGGGAATCGAACCCAGGACCATTGGTACGGCGACCCGGCATGGTAACCATTGCGCCACAAAGGTATAATCCACGAATAATCGATGAAAAATTTAGGTGTTCACTTTTTGGAACTCAGCTATCGATCCCCTCAGTAATGTCCATTTCTTTTTATTTACCATCACGAAAAACATAATGAGATCGAATAAATCCGATATTTATTAAGATTTTTCCTGTTTTAGTTAACCTTTAAAGTCAAAGTCAAAGTCAAAATATTTTATTCATATAGGTATCACTGATACACTTATGCACGTCATTTTTTGGCTATTATTTAAACTATGTATGGTTATAAATATTTCGTGGATTTTTTCGCATTTTATTCCAGTACCAACGGAAGAACAAACATTTCTTTGACAATTTTATATTTTTTGTTCTCCTGCCTTGAATCGTACCGTCCATGCAACTAAGCTAAATCGAGATATTCATTAACGTGAGTATCTGTATTATAGTTAAATCAATCAGTACAATCCACGATGAATTAAGTTTAAAATCATAAATAATTCTTGTGACGTTCGGAGTTTTTATTTTGAAGAAGGATATAATTAAGCATTCAGTGATAAAAACCATACAATAATAAAAATATATTCATTTCAGTATATGGCTTAGAGTTATGTCTAAAAATAAATTAGCTATTTACAAAAATACCAAAAGTCAACAATGTTATAACAAATATCTTTAACCCTCCGTTAGTGTTGGACTTTGAAGCCGTAGCTTTCTCCACCATGGTGACCACCCTTTGCGCCGTGGTCGGCATGCTTCTCGTATGAGGATTCATCGGCTTTCTCTGCAGAGTGAGCGGCTCCTTGCTGTTCACCGGTTCCCTTCTCGTGATGGCCATGTTTTCCATAGTCAGACTCGTGGTGTCCCGATTCGTGAGAACCTCCCTTTTTGTGTCCTCCGGCTTCTGATCCGTAATGTTTGTGCCCGTCGTCGTATTTGTGGTAACCACCTTCGTACTTTTTGCCATCGTAAAAGTCATGGTCTTTCTTGTCCTCATCTTTGTCATAGAGCTTATGATATCCATCGGTTCCCTCTCCCTCGCTGTGCTCGTTCTTATGCCCGTAATCCCCGTGTTTGTATCCATGTCCTTGGAGATAATGTTTTCCAAATTTGTCGTCGTCATCATAGTGCTTTTTGTAACCATCTCCATTTGACACGGAATAACTTTCATATTTTTTTGTATTGTAATCTCCACCGTCACCTTTTCCATAGTGATGCAAGGCTTTGTATCCCTTATATTCTTTATCTCCTTTTGCATGATGTTCACTTGCATCGTGATCCTTACCATCACCATGTTCATGATAAACTCCGCCTTCAAAATGTCCTAGTCCTTTCAAATACTTATCGAAATCGGATTGATAGTCCGCATATATTTTGCCGTAGTCTTCGTCTGCTATCCCATCTTCGTGGCCAGCATTCTCTTCTTCTTTTTCTATGACGGGAATCACATGTTCCTTGGATTGAGACGCTTGTTTATTCTCATCTTCTTCTTTAGCGTAGAACGGCCCAGCTGCCACTGGTATCGGTGCTTTGTAGGCCTTGGGCTGTTCGTAAAACTTCGTGAGTTGCTCCATAACTTCACTCTCTCCCATCTGGGTGACGCTCGCTGGTCCATCACTCTCTTTCTTGTACAGGTACCCTGTCGCCTCCGGCTGCAGGTCAGAGCCGGTGGTCCGGACCATGACCACTCTCTCCACGGTCTCCCGCATCTCCAGACAGGACCCGCATCCTGCAAGGACTAATAAAAAAGCTATCGATCGCGTCATTTTCCCGCAGGCGATTCCAACGGTAATGAACGCGAGTAACGACACTAATACTTATATAGCGAACATAATAGCATAGGACATTGACATTCATAAATGCCCCGAATCAATCGCTCTCTAGATTGAGCAACAGCCTTCTGTGTCAATGATAATGAAAAACCCTGTATAAATTGTGAGGTGCATATCGGCGCATTAAGTGCTACTGCAAAAAGATATGTTGAACTTGCGGCTTGCCTTGTCTACCTTGCAGAAGGACGTAAATAATTGCACGTTTCTCGCGCGCTTTTAAGCGTTACAAAAGAATACCAAATAATAATTGGTAACTACGACCGTTATTTAATTAAACTACATTTTATGTAATTGTGCCAATGCTGTCAATACAGATACGTACACAAACATGCAAGAATCTGTATCTCTAATATCAGTTGTAAATGAAGTGAAGTAAATGAAGTGTGAATTACAGACGTAACGTAACATCATAATAAAGTAGTTTTTAATTTGGCCAGTATCTTTTTATATTGAATTGACATCCCCTGGGTGGATCATAGTCCGATTGCCCTGTCTATGTTCGATCAGATTCTATTGGGCGTGGCATTAGGTCCTAGCGGCAATTCCAATCCCGTGCAAGAAAAAGTGGCTAAGAGTCGATGAGTAATTATAATGTACGCTTAACTTTAAGAAGACAACGAAAAGATCAACACTTGATCTTCTCTTCAGTAATAACGGTTTTCCGTTCCACGCTTATGCTTAAATAAACCTTCATACAACCTGCGTTGCGTAATGATTACCATGCCGCATTCGATTCGATTATCAGCGAGTCAGATATTTGAATGCTACGTGTGTATGGTATTCTTGTCTTTGTGTCCATGCTACCCTCGACACAGAGAATGCTAGTGTGAAAAAAAGAAATACTGAGAGACGCGAACCTGCGCATCAGGTATTGTGTATCTACGTCCTGACCATTGAGCTACGGAGAAGTTAGATTGAACGACGAAATTAGCAGTTATATTATATGCATGCATATAGTATGTATATTTCTGTCTCATTCTTTCCTGGCTTCATCCTACACATTTTTGTATTTGTGTCTCTTACCTGTCGTTTTTTCCGTTGCATCCGGTTTGAAATCACAAATATTCTAAAGAAGTTTCACTTCAATATAAATAACGCTATATACTCATAGCCTCACACTAGGATTCCGTGTCGTGACCGTGTTGTGCCATGGATAACAGTACAAATCACAAAGACAAGAACACACTCAAACCGAGAACAGAAATTCAAACTCATCATTCAAACCGCCTCGAATCTAGGAATCGAACCCAGGACCCTTCGCGGCGGTGCGTTATGGTAACCATTGCGCCATATGGGTTGTCGAGCACTATGAGTGTATAGCGTCATTTATTTATTTAAATATCGCATGCGCACTTGAATTCAATATGGGGCTTCGCGTAATTAAGATTTATTTAGAGAGGTCTAGTGAAGAGAACAAAATGACAAGTTCACCGAGTTTTGTCTAATATCTGCACCAGAATTTGTTGTAGTAGGTAAAATAACATGAAGGTAGCCTCCTCGCCTAGAAATAGAACTAAGATTTCTAGGTGTCCTTGAAACCACGAGAAACGAAATAATAATTTAAAACAAACAAAGACGCACGTTACTTATAAACGTCATCGTGTCGATGGATCGAGTAATTATTTTGCATAACTTCAACCTACCTTTTATACCACTTCAATTACCTGTGATAGTGTAATGAAACGCAAATAAAATAACGAAAGATCTGTAGACCATTTATTTGTGGACTTAATTAAGCAAGGAGCTAATGGAATAGTTGCAAATACTTAATTTTATACTTAATGACTTTGAATTGAATGTATTAAGAAATGAAGTAATAATATTGTACTATATTGGGGCAGTCTACGTCATTATTTTAACATTGTTTTAAGGGTTGGTTTTTTAATGAAATACCTAGAGAAATATTTTTGGAATACATATTTCTATTTTTGTATTTTCATCATTGTATCGATTAATTTAAGAAATAGATTTCCCAAAGCCAAGTAAGAGCGTCTTTGCCTAATATACATATGTGCCTGATAACAACTGCATTCGTTTTTTAACTAGCTTGACTTTGTGAACTACTACGAGTACAAATATACTTACAATAGCGTTGCAAAAATACTCAAAACACATTTAATTAAATTTATTTTATTTTGATAGAATTAGTACAAAAATATTTTACATTGTCATTAAGTATTAACGGTTTCTATAGCTAGTATGATTTTTAACTTTCTTGTGTATTTTAACATTTGGCTCCCTTTTTGATTTAGTTTTAATGGAGTTTTCCTGAGCTTCGTTTTCGATGCTCCACACCATTTTGCCGCTGTAAGCGTTGTTTATCGGCTCAGCTAATGGGTTTTCGATTAAAACTTCTTGATCGTCTAAATGCTCCGCATTTGTCCTATAGAAAAGTGCATAAGGTGTTTCATTAACGTCCACTATCTCTTCATGATTTCCAATTCTATTGTGTTCCTTGTGATTATTTACGTCTTTATGTATATACTTTCTTATTTTATCTGAAACCGATGTTATTCTACTATTTTCTGGAGTACTTGGTAGGAAATTAACAGTATCTCTTTTCTTGCTTTCCATCCTTTGGGAATTTGAAGCTGGTTTTTGAATTAAGTCATTCATGTTTTGTGGTGCCATCTGTGTATTACCCAAATCGGGGTTTTTGGTTAATGCAACTTGCGTATTACGTTCATTTGCTGCTGAAGTTTTGTGAAGACTCTTGTCTTTTACCTCAACTGCTACGATTTTATGTTGATACATCTGTGGTTGGTGAATAAATTGTTGATTACTTTTCTTCACGACCACCCTATCGTCTTTAGATACAGCAGCTTTATGTGCGTTAACTGAAACGAAATTATGTTTTATGTCGTGTATATTCTCTCCATTTCGTAGATATTCACGTTGGCTATATTTGTATAAATTTTGGATAGGACTATAGGGTTGATTATCTGGGATAGTCGTTTTATCTCCCTCCTGACGTGTTTCTTCTACGTCATTCTTTGTAGAAGCACTTATATGATTTTCACCGTTCCTTGATTGAATGTCTTCTTTAGCTTTTCTTCTGTAATTTTGAGAATTTCTTGCAATTTCCATAATTTCAATAACTTTTCCATCTTCGCCAATGACGTATGGTTTCGATGGAGTTTTCTCGACTGTAAAATGGGAATCAACTGCACGTTCATTCACTAACTTCATGTATTTTTGATTGTTGCTTCCTATGAAATATTTTTTATGGTTGTTTAAGCGGTTTTTGTAAGATCCCGTGCTGCCGATAGTTGCGCTATATCCTGTATCAGGTTTTTCATCGTACATATAATACATAGGATCCGATGCAACTACATTTAAAACAAGGAAAACCGTAATGCTCTCAACGACTACTTTCATCTTGGCTGATCTGAGATTAATGAAACAAGTCTGCTTACAATGTTCTTATAAATTTGTCGCATCCCGTGTTTACAGTCAATTGTGTTTACCAGAAGAAGAATAAACAAACAAACAAAATATTTATCGCATGAATCGCGAGTGGTCATTGTCATTATATTAAACTGTAGTACGGAGACAATGCAATAAGCAAGTGCGACTCGGTAAATGTTATTGAATTAAATTTTCATTAATTTGATTAAGAACTTACGAAAAAAGTGTTAAACGTGTGTGTAACGATAACTTTACCGAAGTTATTAATTGATAATTGACAAAAAAAGCATTGACATCTTATCCAAATCGTGACTAAATTATTTTAGTAGATGTTTTTCACAATAACCGCGGAACCCTAATTGAAAGTTAAATATCGTTCAGTTATGAAAACATTATCTACTAATCAATGTGCACTATTGATTCATATTATACATTGTTTTAAATACGTAGTCATAATCTATAACAATGTTTTGTTTTCATTATAATTCGGAACAATGTGATCCAGCTAGTCATCGACTTTCGTTCAGCAGTCGGACGCAATAGACCATTATGAAGCTACAATTATTTTGTGCCTTTATGTTTTATTACATAGTGTTATGTAGCACCCGATTAGTGCAAAGGACAACAGAAAGACCAAAGGAATTCAATGAAGGCGACAAAGATGTATCAAGTTCGGGGGAATATATAAATGGCCCGGAAATTGTGCATTTATCTAATGGAAAAATACGTACACCGAGACAGGATGAGAATAACCAAACGAAAAATTCTGCAAAAAAATATAAGACTCAAGCTGTGTCAAAAACAGCATTAGTGAAAAAACCCATCCCAAAGTATAAAGAAATGGACAGTGATGAGGATTTTCAACCTATTCAAATTAAAAGCAGATTGCCATCGAAATTAGTTGAATCGTTTGACCACGAAGATGAAGATTTCAGTTTAGATGATTATGATTTTGATGTAAATCACGATGAGTTTGTTGGCAGAGGAAAGCCTCTGGAACCAAGGAACGAATATAAACAGACTGCGGAGGAAATTAAATCCCTCAAATCTAAATCAGTTCAAAAAACTAAACGGAATCTTGTGGTGAGTAAAGACAAAAATTCCGTTGAGCAAAAGTCTTTAACGAAAATGACAATGAAAGCAATTTATAAGGTGACAAAAGACGATTACGACGACGGTTTCCCAATTAAAATTAATAAAGTGGGAGACAGTAAGCCACGTAATGTAAATGAAAATTCAAGTGAAGAATCACAAAGCAGTGAATATCCACGTTATGTAAGAAATGAAAGATCTCCCTGGAGCATCGGTGCCATTGATAAATTAGGCGAAAAAAGTTCTGCAATTAAGTTTTTGAGCTTTTTGCCAATGTTTCCACAAATTCCAGGTAGAAAAATAAATGGGATCGATTCAATGGCCTCTAATCAGAAAAAGTAACACAAATTTATTAGAATAATATGTATCAATTTACTCGTATATTAATGTACTTAATATAATATTTAGGTGTTTTTTTAATAAAACTATTTACATACTGAACTTTCTTTTATTAAAAAAAAATAACAAATCCTCAATCTAAACAAGTAACATACATAAGTAAAGTAAGGCTTCATTAACAGAAATATACAGTTGCATTGTATTTTAAGAAATTATTACTACTTTGTGGTTAAAATCTAAAATTATCTTCATAATCAGCATTATTACTAATTGCTGCGTCCTTGGCAATATTTCTGTAATGATTAATTTCATTATTACGTTCTTTGTTTTTCTCGTTAACTTCGTAATGATTTTCAAATCTTTTATTATCCTCATTTCCTGTTTTTGTTAAAGAACCAGCTTCATTACCAGCAGATCCAACTGCCTGAGATTGAAGAAATGCTTGTGATCCACCGACATTAAAAGTCGAACCACCATTTTCCTCAGACTGAGCATTTTTATTTATATTATCATAGAATTCATTGTCCTCCTGATATTCATCTTTATGGTAAACTCTTTTAAAACCTTTCCGTTTCTGACCTTTATCTTGATTTGTTTTCAGCATAAACTTAGAATTTTTATTACTTCCTTCTGATCCAAATTTATTAGCGAAAGAGTCCGCAAAGTCTTTAAATGCTGTTTCTCGTTGCCCTCTATAAATATGATTTAACCCTTCATCAGCTTCTTTGTCATCTCCTTTTCGGTACTTTTCGTACTCTCGATTACTGTCATAAGCTCTCTTTTTAACTGATTCCTTGTCAGCTGTGTTTGTATGCATTTGAGATGCCCCTATTTTCTTGACTTTATTGGGATTGTTACTTTCATGTAAACGTCTACTGCGTCTTTCGCTATCGTCAATATCTTGAGAAGACAATCCATTATCAAATTCTTCGCCCCATGAAAAATCCTTGAAAATAAGAGGATCTTCTTCGTGATGTTTATCAAAATAATCATTTAGAACAAATGAGAAAAATGGCTGATCGCCATAAATCGGGTTATCAGTTACTGGATCGCTGGAAGATGCAGCATTTGAAATATATTCGCCAGGAATATTTTCTGCAACACTTTTGCGCACTGGGGCAGTAGTAGTATGAACACCCAGGAAACGTTTGTCTTTTGCCTCTTCATTCCTAGTGTTAACGTTCTTATTTTGATACCCATATGGCCCATTATAGGAATAAGGCCATCCATTGTAGGTGTTTCGAGAATCAGTCCGGATGTCTTCATTATCAATTATAAAATCTTTATCAGCTGTGTAAGGTGTAAACATTTCCTTTTTGTGCATAGTGTTTAGATTAGGGTGGATTCCAATCGTTGGTTTTATATTCATAGCTGCCGGAGCATCCGTCCCTTTTAATTGAAGACACTTAGTTTTAGCTTTTACATATTCATTGTTTTGTTGAGGTGAAATATATACTTCATTTTCTTTACTCCTTGTCACCCAGTTCTCTTTACAGTCTGTTGTAATATTTAATTCATTTTTGGTAGTTACATTATTTGTAGCCACGTTATCTACTTTGTTTTTTTCGTGTTTTTCAGTCGGCTTCAAGTTAGTATTCTCAAATGTAGTCATTATTCCCGGTCGTTCGCCAGCTTCATTATAGACGAATCCTGTGGTTATAGGATCTTCATTGGACCTGGACTTCGTGGAAATATTCACTTGATGTTGAAAGTTCTGCCTCTCTAAATTAGCTTGAGAAAATACGCAAAATATTATGATCACGCGCAACATTGCTGGTCACATAGACACGTTAATGCACAAACTGTGGTCGGAGTAAACTAGAAAGGGGATTTCAGTCCCGTCAATGTTTATATTAATTGTTTATTGTTCCCCACTTGACTAATTTACATTGTTTTAATGACAATAGCCAGTCAACAGGTCACAGAGTTAAGAAATATCCTGAGTGTTCTATCGCTAATGCTGAATTGGAAAAAGTTAAGTTCGGTCACTTCCAAATACAGCCCAAATGTTTATCAACTCTACGAGTGGTGTTTATATTACAAATATTTAATTAATGTTCGAGTACATGTCACGAGAGCGAAGTGGTTGAAGATCCATTCTCGCGATTCGATGATCGTAGTTCATTAGTATATCAAAATTAACATGTAGGTAAAAATGTATAACTGATCAAAAAAAGGCTATGGACAAGACAACCCCGAAAAATCTTCTTAATGTTTGAAAAATGTACCAACGAAGTTAGACAATGTATGGTATGATGCGCTTTCTCAGTTCTCAATATTAGAATTAATTATTACTTTATTCGTCATCATAGTGATAGCGTATCTCGATGGACCCGCCGAGTTCACATCCTGCACCAAATGTCAATTGTCATGTACAAAATCACATGTCTCTCTCCGGGACCAGTGAGTGACACGTATGGTACCTAAAGGTCGTAGCTGACTTATACGACACCGCTCCCATCCAACCGAAGTATGAGAATTCAAATATAAACTTAAAATCGTGCTCTGTAGGTGCACTTTACAGTACCCACAAAAATTAGCAGCCCGCGCGCGGGAAGCAAGCTTACCGCAACCTTGCCACTCAATAGTTGTACCTACAGAGCACGATTTTAAGTTTATATTTGAATTCTCATACTTTGGTTGGGTGGGAGCGGTGTCGTATAAGTCAGCTACGACCTTAAGTCTATTGTGATTATTAAAAATCTCCTTTTATTCTATTGTGATTATTAAAAATCTTTGCTGGTCGTTTGAGACTAACTCCTGTTTATTATCCAAAGTTGAGTAATTGTGCATATTTGCCTTCATTTATTCCGATTGACTCCCAGTAGAATTAAATAACAATAATCGAGTTTATAGAATATGAACATCTATAAGAATATAGAAGGAATTTTCATCGGGTAATATTTTATTTTAACACAAATACAGATCTAACTAACCAACCATGATTCACTACAATGAATATGGTCTAATCGTCCGACCTTCGATTAGTTTCGGACCATTTCGCGGTCGCAGGAGACGCTAGCATGCTGTGCCGACTGTGCCGTTCCAATTGTTATAGAGAACTCACCGACAAAAAGATTGTTCTGTAAAGCTGGCCATACACGATCAAGTACTTGTCAAGTTTACAGCGGACTTGACGCGGCATCCAGTAAACTTGACGGTGTATGGCCACGGTATGGCTATCTGGCCATATAGCTATCTCATACAAACTGGATGCCGCGTCAAGTCAAACTGCAAACTTGACAAGTACACTTGATCGTGTATGGCCAGCTTTAGGCTATAGTCATCGAAAAAGATCTAATTGGTAATGAGAACTGATTTTGAAAACTGATATTTTTAGATTGCCTCATGGTTGATGGTATACTACTTGGTTCCACTGGTAGTATTACGGAAAAACTACACTAAACTTGTCCTATCAATAGTACGGATAACATTTTCCCATGGTAGCTGTACCACTAACACCGGAAAAGTTAGATTACCCGTGATTAGGGCACCATCACCAAAATTTCCATTGCTGGACAAAAATTTCAAAAACTCCGAAATTTTGGACGGAAATTAGATTTTTCCTGGACAGCAGCTCAATGGTGCTCCTGTCTATTCCAGCGCAATTTTATCAATGTCACCACATTTCTGATGGATTTCTGAAAAAAAAATCTGCACTAGTTGGTATTTTTGGAATAAATCATCCATATGATGATGACAGTGGGAACAGAAAAGAAACACCAAATTCAGTCAGATTGTTTTATTAACATAATTAGATTTCCAAGTCGTTAGAAAAATATTCCACATACATATTTGTACACAAGCCTCGAATGCCAAGGTACCACATCAACTACATCCAAATGACATTAAAATATTTCATTACTGACAACCAACATGCCTTGTACATACAATAGTGGCAATTAATTTTAACTAATTTTCTTAGGAAACTCGACTATTAGCATCATTCGAGTATTATTCTTGTATAAAATTAGGCTAGGACCACATCGGATGTGCGATACGTCGCGTTTGAATCGCCGAGATTTTAAGATAGTGTTTTTCAATTTGTCTTTCAATTTGAGAATCTATAGGTACTCCCGAACAATTGAGATAAACCTTTCTTTTTCTTGCTTTAAAACTTAATTCATAAAAGACGAAGAAATATTTTGTGGTGTTTTTGCTGGAAAATTGAATTCTTTTATAAATTCGTTTAGAATGTTTCAAACATCGAATTTAAAAACGAGAACTGACTTGTTTCTCGTAGTAATAAAATTTAGTTCCTTAAAAACGGAAGAATATAGGTAATATGTGTTACTGTTCTGTATTTACACCTCGTTAGCTGCTCAAGAAATTCACCATCCCATTTGAATAGAAAATATACCAACCGATCGACTAGAATAAAAGCATCAAAAATTTGTAACTTAATGCAATAAGTATTACAATATGCCGCAACAAAATTACTCTCCGTATTATAAACATCTATAATACCTGATAGGATTAAACTGTATTCTTAACAGGTTTAGGTGTTGCTAATTTATAGTATTTATTTTTAAACAAACTGTACTTGTGTTGTTAAAGGCAATAAATGTTTATTA
Source organism: Thymelicus lineola (assembly GCA_963932265.1). Taxonomy (NCBI): domain Eukaryota; kingdom Metazoa; phylum Arthropoda; class Insecta; order Lepidoptera; family Hesperiidae; genus Thymelicus; species Thymelicus lineola. The sequence goes on from OZ010701.1 coordinate 10,764,467, forward strand.
TTATTATTAATTGGCTATAGAACGGCTTTAATATATAACAGAGAAACAAGTTTGGATTCCCATGAGAATATAAACATTCATAATTGTATTAAATCAATGTAGTTATTTCTTTTACATATATCTGTATCTGTTACACTTAAAACTATTTCGGTAACGCTTTCGCTACATTTCCTTTAATTTGGGTATGCCTGTAATCTGCGCGCGTTTCTGTATTCAACCACAGTACAACAGACTGTACTAACTGATTAAAACGATCATGGAAATACATTAATTAATTTGTAACAAAAAAAAATGTTACGCATTGAACGAAACTTTTATATTTGGAAGCCATTTTATGTTAACACAAAGTCAAACGTATTAATGTAATAAACATGTAAAAGAAAAGTCCAGTCCGTATTGACCCTTATTACTATAAACATTCAACTGAAACGTTAAAGTTAAGTTTGATACTTTGTGCTTTTTTAACAAGGATACAATTTACTGTTCAATTTCTGTTCTTATGATAAAAATATACTATAAAATAATAATCTTCCAATATTCATGTTATTCATGCAATATTAGTTTTGTTTTATAAATTTAAAATGTAAAAAAAATATTTAAAATTAAAAAAAATGCATGAGATAGCTATATGGCCAGATAGTCATACCGTGGTCATACACCGTCAAGTATACTGAATGCCGCGTCAAGTCCGCTTCAAACTTGACAAGTATACTAAATCGTGTATGGCCAGCATTAATCAAATAATTATGCTTTCACTTCAGTCAAAATCAGTTCAAATGGATGGATTTAAAATAAATAATTTTAAATAAAAATCTGATTAAGTTTTGGACATAAACATTTTAAAGATATTACTTTCATCTGTACAACACGCTATCTTCAGTACTTTATAGATAAACAATTAAATATAAACTAATATTGACATCGTGGACGGTACGGTAAAAATAAAATTACATAACGACAATAGAAACATGAACGTAGACAGAGAATTATATAGACGATCAATCTACGTGACGTGAGACAGAAAATAATCATATATTTAACGTTATGTAACAAACGCATAAATATAAATTTATTTATGTATATGTTACAGCTAAAAGCTGCACTTCGCCTTTTAGCCGTAACATTAACTTATTTATACACCACCATTAAGGTTTGAAAACTATCATAATGTTGTATTGTATCTGATAATCATGTTCATGAGCTATAAAGTATTATAAATAAACTTTTAAAATGTTATTCATTTTTACATTAATATTTAATCTGTATATATTTTAATATATTTACATATTTTATGTTCAAATGTCACGTACCTACTTCTGTTTAGACTATTTAAAATAAATGATTTATTATGTAGCATCTAATTAAATAATGACTAAGTACAGTAATTCTGTAGTGCATGTTTTTCTGTCCTTCTCTTTCGGGTACGAGTGAAAAAAAACAAAATCATCTATAAATTTCTGTCTACGCACTTTTCGACGCAGGCAACATCTGTTCCTTACTAAGTGCCTGCACTTAGGATCAATAAAACAACAGGTTTGTTGAAAATGGCTACATGCGATCGTTTGACTTATGTTAAGGTTTAAGTAAAATTTATAAGTCAGAGATTCTTAAACGATGGATCGCAGTGGTAAATCTGTATATATAAAACATGAAAAATGTTTGTGGGATGTCGTTTATAGACTCTGAAACCATCCAACCGATGTGCTCCAAACTGGTTTCATTTCAAAGGCTTCATGTGAAGATGATCTGAGACCACTAAATACATTAGGCACATTTTCGATTTTCGACTTTTCCCATACAATTTTTTTAAGCGTAGTAGCATATACCGGGTATCCACTATTACCAAATAAAATACTGGTTCGGGATTATATATTCAGGATTTCGGGATTATATATTCTCGGCTGGTATTTTGTTGTTCAAATACAATAAGTACGTTTAAGACATTTTTAGAAGTTGACGTTTCAATTTTATTACTTCAATTTCTTATCTGAATAATTAAAAAAGCGAAAAGAAAATAATTTTAACAAATGGACATATTGCAAATTACACCATCAAACATCTGGGAAATTAAGTAGTTCAAAATATATATTTTTATTTCTTATTTATACTCTTATCCTTTCTCTTCGTGTATACATATGTATATTATGATTATTATGCACTACCAAAAGGTCGTTTGACAGAAACGATTTTCTAACAATAAGGCCGCCTTTTGTACACCACACGATTCTTTACAATATTCCACTATGCATTTCGTGTACAAAGATTTATTAAGATTCATAGCCTGTTTTATTATAGATATACTCGTAGTATGGACAATCGTATGAAAAAATATACATTTATTATTACAATTTAACACCTAGTTTTCGTCTAACCTGGGTAAAACATGTAGCAAATAAGCAAAAATCCGTTAAAATAATTATTTTATTTTCAGTTTGGTAGTTTTTAAGCTTTGCGATGACGTCACTAGTTAGGGCTGCCACAAAATAATTTATTTAACGAAATCAAGTCATACTTCGTGATAGTATGAAGCAGGGTTCAAAACGATAATAATTACCGTTGATAAATATCTTGATAAATATGTGCTGATAATTATCTTTGATAAATAAAATCTGCCTCTCTTAAGCCAAATGTTTGTGATATTATAAATATTAAATCATCCTCTAAAGATATGATTTCATTGATAATTAAATTAATAACACAAACATTTATTTATTTATTTATTTCTTTATGTACCATACAAAAAGTACAGAAACAAAGGCGGACTTAATGCTCAAAGCATTCTCTGCCCGTCAACCTTCGGACAGTAGTAAATCATCATCAGTATCATCTGTTGTATTAAACTAAGGATTGAAAAATTTATTATATTTAAGAGACAAATAAATAAAATAAAATATTTATCTTGATAATATCAAACCCTGGTATTAAGCCAAAATAGGTTTGTCAGACAATAAACAAAAAACCAAGTAAAATATAACATTATGCATTTGATATACATACATTATAATAAACATATAACATATATAATTCATGTGTGATGCGTCTAAAACGGTATGTTAATCCATAACTTTATATTCTCCGTATAACTTTTATGTACAAAATTTATCAATATACATATAACCAGAAACTAGCTGTTAGTACATACATATACATGTCATAATATACAACCCACGCAATTCACAGACTGCATCAAAAATACACAATATCTTTTTCTTATATTTAAAAAAGTATATTATTTCGCCTTATCAAAATATCAACTCACAACACACCAACATTTAGATTCGACATATACAGTCAGCAACATATATCTTCACAATTTGAGCCTTGCGTTCATTGTTATAAGGTTTTGAATAGACGAGTGCTAATGACATGCAAAATACATTGAATAATCATAATTTAAAATTAAAATAGATGTATGTAAGTTGACATATAAGGCGTCGTCCTAATTGGCAGCGATCGTACGAGCAAACGATGCGTTCATCGTCGTGCGATGAAAATGATTATGATTATTTATTATGCTCGTGCGATGACTAATTAGGACACACTTATTTAGTGTGTGTGTTTAATTTCGTCGTGCGACTAAATCGCATCGTTTGCTCGTACGATCGCTGCCAATTAGGACGACGCCAAAGAGTTATATATACTCAGGAGGTTAAATGTATCTATGTGTGCATAAATTTATTAAATAAAATAAATAAATATGTTTTATATTCATTATTCCGAGCTAAATATGATACGTAATGAAAAGTACATAAAATAGTTACATACATCGTACAGTATTTTTTTAATCAGATTAAAATTAAATATTGTTTCTGCAAGTAAAAATATATGTAATAAATTATACAACATATATTCAGAATATGACTTAAGTAAACATAAAACTTTAACATTGTTCGAAATATTGCCATCTACAGAACTTACATAAAAGACATTCTTTAAAACCCACTCTTAACACAAGGAGCATAAGGCTCAAATCTGATAACAGATTCAAATGACTGTATATCTAAAAATAGTGTCTATATCTATATAACGCCAAGAGGTTTCGCTGTCCGTCAGTAGTACGTGTTGGACTAGACACATGCGTGTACAGAACAAGCAATTTCGTTACAATCACCGCTATAATACATACTAATATTTGGTATAACAATACTATATATTTAATGTACACCTCGTGTGAGAAAAAGGTATATGTGCACAATGGAAGTAAAATTATAGATGCTGAATATAGCACAAAAATATGAGTTGTTAAAAAGACAGACCAAAATTTCAGTGACCTCAAACGTATATTGTGCCAATCCTGAGAATTTTTCTTTTTCTCTGAATATCATAAAAAAAGTTAATATACTTCGTTATGATATAGACTTTTAGTTTAGTATAATATTGTATATTAATACAATATACTGAGATCCCAAGCAAAGCATGAACTCTGACATGATATTATGATATGTAACATATTTATAGCACACTGGGACCTAAACCCGCATTTAGGTCACGCTTTTCCGTTTCCGTGAATTTCTATTTCAACTCAGTGCAAAAACACGTGATTTTGATTTCTCTTTTAGTACACAGAATTTATAATTTAAGACACGGCACGCATCTTTGCAAGGAGTAAAAGACAACTTAGGTCACGGAATGTTATAAAATGGTGTATGATACTCGTGACTAAATGATATATTATTGCACGGTGTTTAACACCCTCGCTGCGACCGTGCAATAATACACCGATTTCATAGTGAACTAATAGCGAAAGTACCTGTAGTCAACGACAGTATGAGGGTAATCAGAAGACAATTAAGCACCATATAAATAAACTTTATAGTTAAACTATAAAGAATCCGTAAGTGTATCGAAGCATTTTTTAAAACTTACAATTGTATAGTTATTCACTACATTTAATTAAAATGCATCACCGAAAAATTATAACAAATATTACATACTGTTACTGGAAGAACATTTGTATTATAAAACAGGTTATTAACAAGAAAAATTAAACTAAGCGAAGAGAGAAAAATAAATTAAAACTATTCGACATCAAATCTTTAAACTACACATAGACGTAGGACCGAAACCTCTTGCGCGTACACTATTGAACTAGTTTTAATAAAATATCTATGCCTATAATTAATTTAACGTTACATAAACGAATATCATTTGTCTAATTTGAGAGCATCTTACTATAATTTAGTTCAGCGTTCGTTTTGGATGATAATACGGTAGTCACGGACGCAGACATTGCACCGTTCTGAAAATATCAAACATTACAATAACAATCACAATAACGATACAAGGAAATTACGGTTTATTGACAAACGTTTAATAAAATATTAGCTATTGCACTGTTATAGTATCATTTTTTATAAAAGTGAAAGAAACAAAACAAAAATAAATCCGGCCCGCTGGTGGTAGGGCCCTCGGAGGGATTATATTGGTAGTATTGATTTTAATTGTTAATTAATACCATTATTACTATTATTATTTCTCAATGGGGTTCGCCTGGATAGCTACCACTCTCGAGCATGAGTCAGCCGCCAAACGACTCGTCGTGTTCCGGCTGGGGGCTTGAGAGCCAGTTCTTTCTTTCTTTTTCTTCTCTTATATTAGTGTTGCTAATGTTCATGGGCGACGATGGCCACTTACCATTAGGTGGATCGTCAGCTCGTTTGCCGGCTATTTCCATAAAAAAAAAAACATTTTTATAAGCCTTCTATAAACTTTGCTTGTTTTTTTTAATAAAGGGGTTAAGCTCGCCATACACGATCAAGTATACTTGTGAAGTTTGCAGCGGAGTTGACGCGGCATCCAATTTGCATGAGCGATCTTCCATACATAGATAGCAATACACCGTCAAGTTTACTGGCGTTGGGTGGATTAGTGAGTGAATGAATGAATGAGTGAATGAGTCCCTGTGAATATGTATGTGTGTGTGTGTGTGTGTGTGTGTGTGTGTGTGTGTGTGTGTGTGTGTGTGTGTGTGACGAGAAGAGTGATGGATATGAATGTGATGGATAGACGAAGGGGACGAGGAAGATCTAAGAAAAGATGTATGGATTGTGTTAAAGATGATATGAAAAATAAGAGAGTTAAGTGTTAAGATAACGGCTGATAGGGAAGTAAGTGTGGAAGAGGAAAACATATTGCGCCGACCCCAAATAAAATTGGGAAATGGGCAGGATGATGTGTGTGTGTGTGTGTTGAAGTTACCTCAGGTATCTCCGAGCGAGTGGTTGGCTAGCGAGCCGTCCCAGGCAGCCTCCTTGTGAAGCGCCGCCTGACGTTTCTTCTCTGAAAACATTATCGTAATGTGTTCAGTCACAGGTGTCATAGCTAATCTTAATCCGAGCGAGCGATCCCCGTTTTCAATAGTGATACCGTGTGTATGCAGATACTACGGATTAAAAGCCAAAGATCGAAAACGCATAAGGTCAGATGACCTTCTGAGATTTCGACCTTTTGCGTACATTGCGACATTTCGACCCAGTTACATTATATGTACATGTATATCAGGCCGTGACCGCCATCCAAGCAAAATGTTCGCAATATTAGCGTACTCTCTTCCAAATAGTTTCAGAAATTACTATAGCCACAAGCTGACGTGACTAGAGAGGTAAAACTCGAATACGGGAACAGAACTATGCTGGCCAAGTGCCGATATACAGGTACACTTAGAAATATTGTAAATCGTAGCTAAAGATGTCCTCGTGATGTTTTGCTTCACTGAATCAAGTGATAATTAATATCACACGCATTAAAAAATTCGCGCTCATAGCCCGGCGTCTTGTATCAATACTACAGTGAAACCAACTTATTTGTGAATTAAAGGGAGGACGCATTTGACTAATCATTGGACGCAATTCGAGAGGTAGTAAAAACTGATAGATGAATGATCACAAAGTACATAATTATGAATGACTTTTAAACATGGCGACATTAGTTCCAATTTTCACCACTTCACGGATAAGTTGGTCGCTCTGTAAGTTATCGATCGAGTGAAACAAAACCGGGCGCGGGCGGTATTTAGATGGGTGACCGGTAGTGGCAAAATTTTCTTGAGCGTTTCCGTGCTTCGTAGTGCACGGAAAATCGTTGGTCCCGGTTGTTACCGTTAGATAACAGTCGTTAAGTCATGTCGGAAGCTCTCGAGAGGCATTACAACTTCCGACACTTGGGTTGGCCACTAACCCCTTCACCAATCCACACTGGAGCAGATTTATCAATCCGATCTGTTAGTGATCTAGGTCTCTCTAGAATAAACAAGCAATTTAGTTTGTTTTACCCCATTTTCAGCAACAATTTTGGCCGAATGTAATAAGAACACTTGTATAAAACAACTATAGGAATCATAGTCTAATGCATAATGCAAAAAGCTAATCAACAACCCATAACTGTCCCACCGCTGGGCTCGGGGTCTCCTCTCACAATGTGAGGGGTACAGACCATAGTCTACCACGCTGGCCAAGTGCGGATTGGTAGACTTCACACACCTTTGAGAACATTATGGAGAACTCTCCGGTGTACAGGTTTCCTTACGATGTTTTCCTTCACCGAAATGATAATTAAGTTCTATAATAATACGCACATATTTGAAAATTAGAGGTGCTACGTGCCAGGATTTCAACTCGGGCCCCTTCGTTCGGGAGACCAACGTTCTAACCGATAGGCTATCATTGCTTAATGTATATTGTATAGTAACTCTACCGCTGGTGTCACACCGGGCCAGTGCTACGTCTCTGGACGTTTGTCATACTGTGTAGCGTGTAATGTGTATCCACAGATTACCCGCAATAGATACCGCACACAAGGCAACTGACGCGCGCCATCACGTACGTGCATTTGCATGTTCACGACATTCACCCGTCAAGTCCAAGTATGAATTAGAAATAGCCAATCACAGCGCATTATTTTGTCCCCCGCAAGCCGCGCCTTCCGCCAAATTTTATGAGTTCAAACTCTAAAAAAATTACACTTATGCGGTATCTATTGGGGGTAATCTGTGTGTGTATCGTAGGGTACCTCTCGCGATGGTGATCAGCCGGCGCTCCTCGGCGCGCTCCTGCCGCGCGGTGCTGAGTTTCACGCCCAGGGCGCCAGACACCAGCCGCCGCGCCAACGCCGTGCACGTCTCGGGACGTTGTCTGGAACAAACGGTGCGTTATGGTTACGATGCTTGACCGCCATGGTTTCAACCCATTAATGGCCCACTACTGGGCACGGGTCTCTCCTCTTGAGGATGCCAAGAGCATACTCCACCATGATGCTCCAGTGCGGATTGGTGGAGGGGTTAGTGGCCAACCCGAGTGTCGGAAGTTTTCAAACCGCCTGAGGGCCTCCGACATGGCTTAACGACTGTTATCGTATGATAACAACCAGGAACGACGGCTTTACGTGCCCTCCGAAGCACGAAAACGCTCAAGAATTTTTTGCCACTAGCGGTCACCCATCCAACTACCGACCGCGCCTGCTGGCTTAACTTTGTCGATCACTTAGGATCGACGTAAGCCGCCGGACTATGAACGTCATACCCTCCTCATAAAGCTCGGTTCCATTTCAAGCGAGGCACAAATTTGATTTTTTATCTGGAAATACCCCACAAAAGAGTTCACGATTCACCTGATGGTAAGTGACTATCATTGTCCATTGACATCAAAGGACACCAAAGGCACTGATGCGTTGTCAGGCAAGAAAGAAAGCTTCTAGATACCGCTTCTTATAATAAAATTGCTACCCACAAAAAGTAGTGCGATCTCTTTTTTTTCTTCTCTTACATGCTGAATGAGACCACCGACGCCATGTTGAATAACATGTACTGCGCATGGGTCCAGTTAGACAAAGTGTTAGATTAAAGTGTAACACTTCTAGCACGTAAAATAAAATAAAACAAAACAAAACAAATAAAATAAAACAACTTACTTTAAGGGTATAGCCGTATAGGATGTAGCAAGTTCTTACTGATTTTACTAATTTTATTCGCCAATATTACTAATTTTATTCACTAATTATAGGTAGTTGTAATTGCATTTTATTAGTATTTTATGTTGTATTTTTTAATTCTCGTTTCTTTTATAGTGGGCTAGGGACTATTGTTTTTGTTCTTGGTTGAATTCGAAATTGCAGTCAGATTGGTCACTAGGAATGCATGTGTTGCGCCGCTCCCCGATCTACACGCGACTGACGGGCGCACTGAAAATCGGAGGACGTAGAAAGTGCCTGCTGCTTGCTACGCCGTACTCTGAGTGCAACCCTTTTCCGGCATGTTGGTGGCTGCAACTCCGAATGCAATTTGTAATTGTTGTTTATAAGTAATAGTTTTTTAACATTGTTGCAGTGCCTATGTCGGATTAAATGTTCTTTCTTTCTTTTCTTTCTTTCTTTCACGTTACATAAGTCACAGCATACCTATAGGGTTGCAGGAACTCCGCGCACTTCTTGGCCTTGTTCCGCGACTCGAGCGTCGCGGCGTGAAGCGGCCGGCAACGCGCCAGCGGACTCTGCTTCGAGATCACTTCCGCAGCTGGAACGAAACAAAGCATTTATGTTAGTTAAGTTTAATAATAAATTCCCTAATAACACCTAACACCAACCATTTTCACAGCTGGAAGAAGTAAACAATGATGGTTTTACAAATTGATTGATAACATCTTTAATTATAGACTAACCACCGTATAGAGCAACTCAATACAAAAAACTACTCATTAGGGAACATACCAAAACCACGTGCCTCATTTAGGGGGGGGAGGGGGGTCTTCAAAACACCACGATTGGTCGCAGAGGGGAGGGGGGGGTTTAGGTTTATGTCACGTAGTCAATATTTTAGCAACCATTGCGCCACAAAGTCGTCAAATATAAGCAAAATTATTATTTTTAACTCTCTTTTTGCAAAAAAGTATTGAAAACCGTATTTATCAATTACCACGTGAAAACTAGGGGGGATCTTCTCATATACTACCGATGGTCACGAAGGGGGGGAGGGGGGTAAAAAGTTGGAAAAAATGGGTTACGTGGTTTTGGTATGTTTCCTTATTTACGTTTTTTAAATTATATCCCTCTTTCGTAAATATTGCGCTTAACCCGATGAAAATCTGGCAACGCTGATTCAACATGATTAGCTGATTTCAGTTACTGAAATATGTGTCAAATACGAACTAATAATATTAGTTAAAATAGGTATACAATCGTAAATTTTATGACTACGTAGTATCAAAAGATGTGGTATAAAATAGATATACTATTAAATAAATAGCGCATTAAAACGGCACTAAACTTTAATCATCCGGTATTATTATGAATCATTGATCTAGTCTAATGTAATCACTAATGCTGGCCATACACGATCAAGTATACTTGTCAAATTTGCAACGGACTTGACGCGGCATCCAGTAAACTTGACGGTGTATGGCCACGGTATGGCTATCTGGCCATATAACTATCTCATGCAAACTAGATGCCGCATCAAGCCAAACTGCAAATTTGACAAGTACCACTTGATCGTGTATGGCCAGCTTAAGGTAATGTTCTAATCGCGAGTACTAATTCTAATTACTATTGGATATATTCCCGCACTGGAGCAGCGTGGTGGAGTATACTCTAGGCCTCCTTAAGAGGAGAGACCCGTGCCCAGTAGTGGGCCATTAATGGGTTGAAGCCAGCCAGGCCATTGGATATATTTACTGGCTCCCGTCCAGGGATATTAATGTTATTCGAATAACAAAATACATACTTTTTATAACAAAGTACGTTCGATGGTCGGTAATTATAACAGACACCCGAAACTACTTCATTTTTTTTTATTTTTTTTTCTTTGTGAAATTGTCGACGCGTTCGTGTCCGATAATCTCAGAAATTGCTAAAACTATTTGAATGCGGGTTTCAGTGATTAATCCTAGTGAGTAATGATTTATCGTTCTCTCATTTGCTTTAAAAATTAAAATGATTATATCGATTTAGAGAATTCAATCTTAAAAAAATGTACCAAGGAATAGGTTTCCCAAAAAGCAAGCGAGGGTTCTTGTATAATTTTATTATACCTATTATATTAAATTATACACAACACCATAGTTTTATAATTAACTGGTAATATCTAATCGCGCGCGATAAAATACAACCAGTTTTTTGGCAAACTCGTCGCCAAAGTCAATGTCAACGCTACAATCAATTATGATAATAGAGAGCATATTATGTGCATGGTTGACTAACAATACGTTGACCACTAACCATCATTTGACCATCCCAGGCTATGGATGCACGATATACATCGATGTTCGATTTAACACTCGATGTAAAGTATGGAAACATCGATTTAATCCGATGTATTTTTAATACGTCTTAATACGTTTTTATTCGATGCATAGAAGAGGCAACCCTTAATGACAAAATCCACCATTAGGCCATTAAATAGACTAATGTTGAAATGCGTTTCCTTAGTTTTTGGACATCAAATTCACTGCCGATGACTTTTTTTAGTCCCAACGCTACTAAAAACAAAAACAATCGATGTATAAAAACATCGATGTATTTTTTGAAACATTGAACAAACAATTACATCGATGCCACTATGCGATGCATTGCATCGAAAAAACATAGTTTTTTTTTTCAATGTGCATCCCTATCCCAGGCCGTCGTTATCATAAGCGTTATTAAAATAATGTAACTCAAAAACCTTCCGTCCTTGACCACGATCATCAATCAGAAAACAATACAACCATTGTGTCTTCAACGGCTTTTGTATGCTAAATAATCAGCTGAGATGCGCATATATAAAAATGGTACGCATAAAAGGTTTATGCAAATTGAGGTTTAAAAATACATAACGCTATTACGGCTTAATATACATGCACCTGATATAATTATAGCAGACCAATAAATAATTGAATTTATGTTGTAATTTATCTTTATTACATTACATTTCCTAAGCTGGTATGCGATTATCTAATAACAATTATTTTGAAGACCTATTCCTTTTGATCTTTGCCACATTTTTTTCTTTTGTAATGTGCTCGACTGAAAGTTTTTTATTATTATTTTATACTTTACTGATGTAATATCATTTATGTGGAGTCCGGTTATACAAATAGGTACAAGAATCAAAATATCAGATCACTTACTATTATAGATTCGATCAACTTAAAGACCAATAGGATTCTGATAGGTACTAAAAATATAAGATACACAAACAGCTTGAGAACAAGCATTTTTCTGTCATATAAGTAATTTTTCTCTCAGACAGTAGAACTCAGGATTCTAAGACAAATGAGGATTCTCCATCCAAAATTCAAAATATCGACTTCGCGCCCTCGACATGCAATATCCTAGTCGCCAAAACTACCTACTGAAAGAATCGTCATAACATTGAGTTCCTATAAGAGAATCATCAAGACTCCCAGCAGTGGAGAGGAAAGTCAATGCGCAATATCAGAGGTATAACAAAATTCGAATGGAGAGACCTTATAAAAGCTAATACTAACACCACGGTCCTCTAGTACCCCAAAACCAAAAACGCGACAAACCAAGGAGGATTATAGCAAACCCCTAACAATCTACAAAAAGAACTCAAATCATCAGCAAACATGACCACTTTGTCAAGAATGCACGATTAGCAAGAAGCAAAATCCAATAATGGAATAATCGACCGATAGCTCCAATAATCGACCTCAATAAACCCAAAACAGATTTCGGTCTAACGAAGCAGACGAGCGGCGGCAGCGGCGTCGACCCAAACAACCTACTTTCAGCCGCAGGCCGCAAGGAGGTTCAGTGACCGCCGTGACGCAACGCCGAGCAAGTGGGCCAGTACGCATCACGAACGAGATCTTTGTGGAAAACCGACATTAAGAATGCGCCAATTAGCTGGCCGAAATTTGTGTCGTTCTTTATTTGGAAATTGGCCGCAAACGTTTGGTAATTGGTACTAAGTGGTCACAGTGGTAGCAACAAAGGCATCTTCAATGTGGTACGACCTTGACTTAAAGATGAGCTGTCCTTGCACCCAAAAATTCAGGGTAATCCCTTCTGTCAATACGCGAAACCTTCAAAAATTCTTAAGCTTTAGAGTACCTATAATATTCCAACATGACCCTAAGGCTCCGTTGTTTGTCGGTCTGTTCGTTCGTCTATTTTCTCGGTGTTTTACTAAACTACTTTTAAAAACAAAAAGTGTTAAATATTGCACAGTTTTACGGAATATATGATGTCTTCAACCTAGAGATAAATAAGTTAAGCATATAAGGAATTAGGATCAATAAATTATCCTTTTTGTAACTTGTTTGAATCAAAAAGCTACAATCACTTCAGACATGAACAATCGTGCTTCGTGACCCATAAGTAATTGCAGTACCGAACGACAAAACATTCAAATGCAACGAGACGCCAGCTTGCCACAGACACTCACGATTTGCCCACTCCAGTAATCTCAGTTACATCACATTACCTAATGCTTCGCAGTTGAACGAACTTCCTCGAACCTTCGGAGGAAAGTGGATTGTGTAGGTCGATGCTATGATGCGGATAATCCCTAATTTAGTCGTGGTCTTGCATAGATACATTCAGGGAACGTTGCAAAAGTAGCTATTTATGCAAAGCAGATGATTTAATGGGAAAATGTTGCAGACCTTTACGGTAACCTTTTGACATTTGTTGATGATGCAGTACCTGTAAATTGTTTTGATGCCCTTTGTGAAGTGGAACGTCAGGTTGATTATAGCATATGGCAAAATCATTATAGACTGATCAGTAGGTGTCGTAATATTCTGTAATATTTTGTTTGCAAGATAACTGATATTTCTGCCCATAATACATAATACCATAATAACATAAAATTCAAGTCAATACTGTCAGTAATTAATAACAAAAATTTATGGAGTGATTAAGAATTCTTCACATTCGACGCTGGGGATTTTAGAAATAGAGACCCAAACATAAATAGGTCATAATTCTGAAGAAACTAATAATGACTCAAGTATCCTGTAACATAGTTGCTAAGAAAGAGCATTATGTATTTTATTTACTAGGGTCAAGAAATAATTTCCATAAAGGACATCTGCCGTAGACATGAAAATTTTGATCACAAAAATTTACGAGTAGTATATGTTTGCTCGAATTTACATCTTATCAAGCCAGTGCCAAATCTACATCTAACGGATTGTATCAAATGGCGTCATCTTCGTAGTTATAGGTAAAATCTTGGTAAAATCTTTATGTTCACATTTCAAAAGGAGGAATATACAAATTATTGGCATGACAATAAGTCGTTACTCTAATCTTCTCTAAATGGTTCTATTCTTGTGATGCTGTGACAAAATGTAATGCTTCCATTAGGGGGAAATTATTTAACGCAGATTTAGCTTTGTCAGCACAAAATTGTTAACACAAAATATTTTTCTGACCATTAATAAAGCTGAGCTATCCTTGCCTTATCTGTCACATAAGAAAAGAATATATCATCTTTCTCTTTTTCTTAATTTTGCGTTACTATTTTCTATTTTTTTCTTTTTATTTTGTAGCTTGTCTGGAGCTATAATGCCTATTGTTTTGTAGATTGCGTTTGCTTTATGAGCTTTAAGTGCAATGTATAAATCGTTGTAAATACACTCTTTCTTTTCTTTAAGCATGAAACTACTGATGTTAATACATCAATCACGCTTTTTCATTTGTCATTAGCAACAGACGTAACTGTGCCATATAAATAACGAGGCATTTAACGTCAACATACAAAGGGAAATTCTCAATCAAACCATCTCTAAGCCTGAGTCTTTTATCACGCGTCATATCAGTTACTCAAGCCTTCTATTTCGTCATCGCCACTCCCAATGTAAGCATTATGAGGTAACAGTTCAAATTATCTTATCGTTGTACTATCATGGTTTAAGATCTTGATTTTGGGGTTTTCTTGGGAATCTTCGATAACATCGGTCCGGTTGCACGCAATTTGCTTTAAAAATAAACAATGCATTTACACTACAGCTTGATCGTAATATTTTAACACTTCTTAATCATTGTCTGTCTTTTTAGTGTCAGGTATTTCAACAGATATTTTAAAACAACTTTTAAAACTTTTTGATTTCTTGACAATTAAAGTTGAAAGGTTGAATAAACCACTGATTCTGTTACTTAATAATTCAAATAAAATTATGATTAGACAATTGAAATATTTGAAGATCTTTTAAAGATAGGTTAAGAAATCTCCCAAGTGACGTAAGCTTGTAAATTGTGTTCAGAAGATAGTAAACTAAAAGTACATAATTTGGATCTTGCATTAAGCATGCGAAGCCATGAGTCACCTAAAACTCAGTTCAATTTAACAATTGAATAGTATTATGAGAAATATTTCCGGCAACATACAATTCCTAGTAATTAGTGTTGTGCCAATCGAGTACTACACTACAGATTACCAACTACCGGTGGGAAAATCTACGACAGTCATTGTTGCGTCCATTGTTCCAGTAAAAAAATATTTGGAATGATGCTTCTTGCCTTACGGTTAGAGATTTTGTCGTATAAGGAACAAACGCTCAATGGATTTAGTTCCGTAAATCGAATGCCGAAGGAATTCTTTAAAGAGACACTATTTATTTATTTATTTTATTTAACAATTTTTGTACACAAATACAGTATGTGACACTTAATAATAGAAAATTTGTACAAAGGTACTGCTTATTTCTATCAGAAATCTCTTCCAGCAGACCTAGGAATGGAGAGGTGATCTATCTTTGTAGAATATCGAAATTTGTACGTAGGTGTATCTATAAATAGGTGTATCTCTAACTAAGTGTATCTATAAATATGTGTTACATCTATTATTTGAAACTTTACTCATCGTTGAAGTATCAGTCAGAGGGATATGATAAAACTCATATTTCATCAAAGCTTTGCGGGATCAAACATTTAATCAAACCAGTTTTTATCAAATGGGTAAAAGAAAAACATTACTATCTTAATTTTTTTTAGATCATTTCAAGGCCTGTAAATGTTTTTGTAACCTCTCCCATAACTCATACAGGGGCCTAAGGTTTAGGCCAATAGACGTCATCGCTCACTTTGCGAAACACTGAATCCCCCACTTTGACAACTACTAAATCAACGACAAGAATTCCTTCCAATATACAATGTTAACAACACTATAAAATTAACGATACAATCATGTCTAACAGCGTTGACTAATATTAACCAACGTTAACCAACATTAACCAACAGCCAGCGGGTAGTGGTGCAACGCTATGCAACGTTATGTAACGATAACGATACGATCGAGAGCCGTACAGTCCACTAGGTGACGATCTTATAGATTTTATTGGTATTCGATACACTGGGTTAAATCAAAAGAGTTTAGCGACTTTTAATTACGATAAAACTCACTGATTTTCATGTTACTGTCGACAAACGAGCCTATCTGATGGTAAGTGTTCACTGACGCACACTAACAAAATCAAAGGGACCACCGTGTGCATTACCGAACAAGAGAGAAAGAAAGATAAAAAGACAGTGGCACTCCGGGAGTGCCGAAACAAGTGAAAACTTGAACAATTATGTGTATTTTTTTAATCGTCAGGAAATATTTTATTGTGCAGGAAATACTTTTAATTTGTTTATTCATTATCACTCGTATAAACTACTACTAAAAAAAATATATTACAATTTTTATATAATGCGCTATTGTACATGAAAAATAATGCATATTATTTTACATATAAATATTGCTATTGCTTATAAAACGTAAAATATTAGGTAAACGTAAAATGTGCACGCTTCCAAATGTCCTAAATATTTTAAATTATTCACAAATTTTAAGTTATAGTTCAAGTTCGTTCAACAGATAAGTGATTTAAAAGAATAATATATTACCATCACTCTATCATCAATCGGTCATTAGTCGGTGAATCAATCAGGGGTTAACATCGAAATTACAAGCGTACTTATCAAATAGAACTTAGTTAATTTATATAATAAGAATTAAGAATAAATCTACACATTCAAATCAAATACAAGGACATTTGAAAGCTGAACCACTAGCTTTCATGACTTGCACCACACGCCACTTTCGATTTCGTTAGCGCGTCCTACTTTTTTTATTTTGTAAGTAATTCGCATTCAAATCGCAATACGCTGTCGCCTTGAACTTGTCACCAGCGGTCACTTATTAATAATTGCTATTAACCTCATTTCGATTTCAATTAAGAAATAAATACGTATTTTACTTTTCTTTTTAACTTACTACAAATTCATATTGACTAAGCTTCAATACATTTTTTTCATATAAAACAATTTCGTAGTTTAAAATTTTTTAGTTTAAAATTTTATTTACATGCGTACGTACTCGTGAGCGGGTGGATGTGTTTGCGTGCGGGCGCGTGTGTATGTATGCGTCAAATTCCTTATGAGGATTCAGATAAATTAATTAAATTGACCAATGACATTTCTCAGAGTACCTTAACTGTGACTGGTCACGAAAAAATATCTGTATGTCCTTAACTAGGCCGCACCCTCCACACAAATATTAAAACTCAAAACATATACATATACTGTGCAAAAACATGTCTCATCACCACACAAAATCCTTATCATAATCAAAAGATTTCTACACTAAATAGATAAAGTTGAGTTATTGAACCATACAATCTGAC
The DNA here is from genome assembly GCA_963932265.1 of Thymelicus lineola. Classification (NCBI taxonomy): domain Eukaryota; kingdom Metazoa; phylum Arthropoda; class Insecta; order Lepidoptera; family Hesperiidae; genus Thymelicus; species Thymelicus lineola. The sequence goes on from OZ010701.1 coordinate 10,782,073, forward strand.
TAGCAATTTTAACCGCTATGCCACATGTTGCGTGACATATACATACAACCTTGTCTAGCGAGGATATACACTCGATAGGCAAGGCAAGGCTATTATAACACCGTTGGAACACTTTATCATACATGTTTCCGTGCTTCGAATGACACGGTAACAAAGTTAACGCCAACTAGGTACATTTAAGTATTGCCAGTTGAACAGCGACACTTAACGAGGTATTTTCGACAGCAGCTAATTTTCAGTGAAGTCTGGTGTTGTGATGTTAACTATTTTAATATTTTTATAATAAATTATGAAGGTCGTTTATTGAAGTAAGTTAAATAGAGTATTCAAACTGTCTATTTACAAATTATAATATTAAATCATCATTTAATTCTCCATAAAAATTAACTTTTTTTTCTTGGTTTTTAAAAAGTATTTCAAATCGACAACCCTAGCGCTCTGTTATTATATAACACGCATAGCTCACACGAAGATACTAAATGACTGCAATTTGTCACTAAACATAATGCATGTGAAATGTTTTCAAACAAATAGGTCAATCTAAATATCAACAGGAGTATAACTCTTGAGTATAATTCCATTCAATAATACATGTTGCATTATTCCATACTGCAATGCAATTCTATAAATAAATGCAATCCTCGTAGGATACTTAACAAAACACGAAAACTGTCAAGAATCAACATTAATAAAAAAAGACACATTCTTTAGATTTGGATTACTCTCATATGACTGTATCTGAAAGTAAATCATGGTGTAAGGGTGAAAGGCGACTGACCATAAAGTACAAGCTAACCTCTCCTCCTTGCGGTGTACCCTGACAACAGGTCAGGACCCTCCTATCGAAGATCCCTGGGGTCTGTACTACACCATGATACTCATGCATGGTGGTAAAACTGATCATGGTGTTTTGTTACCATTGACTACAATGAAAGATTCTGCTCTATCCAAAGATAGGACTGGACTCGGTACCTCTCACTTACTACTTTACTACAAACTTAAATCAATCAAACAAAAGGTACTCACCAATTTTAGCGCTGCTGAAGACGATCAACGCATGCGTATCGTCGACCCATTTGATCTCGAAACCGGTTTCCTTGTACTCGCTGAACAGAGACAGAAGATCGTTCGTCTTGAACTCACTCGGGAAGTCGTATACCTCCACAACATGAGCAAACGTCTCATCGTACGGCCCATTGAACAACGCCTGACCCCTCGTCTGATACTGATCATAGTTGTTCTTCGCCTTCGTTATATGCACCTTTCCCACCGTCGAAGTCAACTCCTCCAGCAACGACGGATCCAAACATTCTCCACTCTCGTCAAACACCGCGTCCCAATCATTCTCTTCGCGTTTCAGTGATACCTTCGCTTCCAACTTCTTTTTGGGCTTCAATTCTATCTCCTTTTCGTCTAGCGATGTCTCCGTCTCATGCGTCAGACTCTCCTCCTCCAACGGATCAGATATCACCAAAACATCTGAATCGAAACTCTGCTTGATTATTCTCTTGCTACTCCTATTGATCTCTTGCGACGCTCGCTTCAACTCATTCTTCTCCGCATCCTCATCCTTATTGTATAAATAGTCTGTATTATTAATAATATTGCTTTGCATTTCATTTACGGCCATATTCACTTCGTTCGTTTCATTTGTCCTCCAATTGGTCAGTTGGTCGTCCACAATGCTGTTGTCCGCGTAGTCGTAAAAACTGGGACTATAGAACCCTAGCTGTCCGTTAGCAAAATAATCTCCTATATAAAAACTCTCGCCTACCTCTAATTCGCTAAAACTATTATCACTATACGATATTGCACTATCACTATTTGGCACTTGGCAACTTGAAGGCACAGATTCGTTTTCGTTCGCTGTGGCCTGGTTGGCTATACTGGGCGCTGTGTGAGATCTTTGATTCCTGAGGTGTGGGGGGGTGTAGACATTGCAGAATGTTTTGTCGAGAGATCTTTTTGGAGTGTTATGTGCGGATTTGTCTTTGAGTGCTGGTGATTTTGGGCACTTGGTTTCAGGTTGCGTCCGCTTGTTGGCGTCGGCTGGTTTGGTCTCCTCAACGGCGTTTTCAGCCGCTCTGAGAGCTCTCGGGACGTAGACTGCGCGATCCGGGCGACGGGGCTTCGTTGAGGCGCTCCTGTGGACGTACAAATTTTAAATTAAAATGTATTTGAACTCGATTTAAATAGGGGCACCGAATGCCGGTATTACCTACTTATTCTCGAAGTGTTTCGTTAATGCCTTTCTATGAGTTTAGTCGGAGTGGAATGGGCTACGTTGCTGCAACGTGAACACCTTACCAACACTCTAAACAGCACACGCACGGGCCAATCACCGAATCGTCGATGACCACACACCAAACGTAACATGCAAGGGGGGCAAGGTCGGCCGCCGAATCGCCTCTCACTGACACACTTCCACGATGCATGCTAATACTTGTTTGTTTACCTTGCGATAGAGAATGCTGTCACCGTTACGCATATGTCTTCGTAATACGCGACTTGGATTAAGTTATTACACTGCGATGATCGTCTTCGATTCGATTCGATCTCAACATAAATGACTTTGGTTCACGTAATGTCATTTTGACGTATTGACATTAACTTTTTCATAATGGACAAATTATCTCGAACTAAACCTACTTACGTTTTTTGTAACTTTTTCAAATGTCGACGTTACGGACCTACTTTCCTGGACTTAAGTTTGTTTGTCCTGACTATGAATTAAAATATTATCTAATATATAAAATAGGGATGTTGACTAATTTTAGGATTCAATTTTATTTTATAGATAGAACCTCAATATTCACGAAAAAAATATTATAAAAATAATAATCTTCAATTTAAAAACAAAAATGGATAAATAAAAATCATTATCAAATTTCCCACCAAAAACGTCACGTGACGTCACTAAACGATATTCAATACTATCTGTCTACTAAGTTTGTTGAATTTCCATATAAAATTGTTCCAATGACGTCATATTCTCAAAATGGCGTTTGAGGTCACGTACAATTTTTAACATTTTAAATTAATGATGTTTAATTTATTGTGATTGATTTCAATAAAAAAAAACATATTTTAGGCCTTTATATGTTACCACTAAGATTTTAGACATAAATTTATATTAATTTATAATTAGTGTCAACATCCCTATTCTCGTGTCACAGTTTTCGTTGCCATACTCCTCCGAAACGGCTTGACCGATTTTGATGAAATTTTTTGTGCTTATCCGGTATCTATGAGAATCGGCCAACATCTATTTTTCATCCCCCTAAATGTTAGGGGTAGTCCACCCCTAAATTTTATTTTTTATTTTTTAGACAAAATTTTTAATTTCTATTTTTTTATGATACAACATACAAAAATACATACAATCCTCAATTTTCACCCTTCTACGATCAACCCTTATTTTTTAATAGCCATTTTAGTAATTTAATCAATTGTTAGGCGATACATAGTTCGCTGGGTCAGCTAGTGTATTATATTTTATTAAAATTATTAATATTAAAAATAAAAATAAAAGATACAAAAGGCGGACTTAATGCTAAAAGCATTCTCTGCCAGTCAACCTTAGGGCAGTGAGAAAACAAAGTATTTTCTACAATAATGACCTTAATTGATAAAAGACGCATCAATAATCGTAATGTAATGCATTTTTTAAACTATGAATAGCCGACTTGAACGTAGGGGTTTTAGATTCTAGTAGGGTTGGTTTCTAGACAAGTCTATAATTTCTAGTCTAGAAGGTATAGTCAACATTGTGTCATTCCCTGCTTAGGCATACCTTACTCTTTTGCTGGCTGTTCATAACATAGACGATGAATACAACGGTACATATAGCGCTGACTTATACATATACGTTAGCTGACAAAGAATTTATTCCATAATTTATAAAGCATGATATCTAATTGGGCATGTTTATTTATGATTCATTATTGTCCGTAGGAAAGTGTTTTCATGAAAATAAAATGACCAGGGTTGAGTGATCCCTGCATCGGACAAAGATTAAATTAAGGTCGGTGTAGACTGCAGACCAAACAAGCGAATTTTCATTCTATCGCGTATATCGATTTTTAATAAAATAATGTCATTGTATTCGTAACACTTATTGAACCTTAATCCGGCCCGCTGGTGGTAGAGCCCCTCGAGGGATTATAATGGTAATATTGATTTTAATTGTTAATTAATACCATTATTACTACTATTATTAACGTGATAACGTTTATAAAGACGATGAGCCTGAGAGGCATTCACGAAAACCGAGTAACGTCACGGAAGCGCGCGCAGCATTAGAGAGAGAGGCACGCTAGACCGGCCGTCTCTCTCCCACTCAAGCGTAATCGGTCCGCTTGGAAGAAAATCTACAATAGCGTCATCTCTGTTTATAGGTATGAACTACTTGAAAGAACTTTACACAGTACATCGACTCGGACTTTAGTTGTAGTCAAGAAAATCACAGATGTCGCGCAGCTCCTGATATTTAAAACGATTTAAACCAAATTTTCAACTCAAATATGTTTAAAATCGTATAGTTAGTATGAAATTTAATATTATAATCTAGCTAGATACGCGGGTCGCGGTGGCGCGTCAAGCCATGTTCAAGCTGACACAACTGGCGAGTAGCACCGCGGCTCCGTGCGTAGGGCTTCCATTACGTTCTTACATTACATTATTTATATCATAAATTATTCTTCTACGAAATAGACGTTATCACGTAAAACCATTGTCCGTAAACCGACTTTACAGACAACCAATTTTACCCAAAACGAATGTCATGAAAAGGTTGTATAATAAAAGTTATTGCATATTTCAAGAGATTTTATTAGTTATCATTTATATTAATATTTCGTCTAGTTGTGCAGGAGGCGCTATATTTCATTGGTACCTTGCCCAATCAAGATACCATAACATACTCATTGTAAGTATGGCCACAGCAAACTACTGATCTTCTAAAGATGTATAGGGTACGTTATCCAGTGTTCAGGACTTATTCTGAACCTTTGTCAGTCACAAAACAGGCGATTAAGTAGTCCATATTCATATAGTATTGGTTTGCCAGAAATTGTAGCGAAACTGCGAAAACACATTCACCAAAACACAAGTACGAAATCGAATACAACAGTAAATTAAAATAACTGTGTGCGTGTCGATGAGTTTCAATAGTAAATAGGACTCCAAATAGGTACGCTGAAAATATTTAATAGAAAAATACAAAAAACCACGCGTAGAAACATGAAAGATCGATGACAAATATGACAGTACAGTGGTGTTATTTATAAATACTATGGTTACCAAAATGACATTATTAGGGATTACATCATCTTTGTTGTCAATCGATTAATCGATGTCAAAATATTCGAAATGTAATTTAATAAAATTAGCGTAACGATTGAATGGTAATTCTAAATATATTACATAGTTTTTTTCCATGGGGTTCGTCTGGATAGCTACCACCCTTGAGCATGAGTCAGCCGCCAAACGACTCGTCGTGTTCCGGCTGGGGGCTTGAGAGCCAGTTCTTTCTTTCTTTTTCTTCTCTTTCTTGCAGGCAACGCATCAGCGATCGTCAGCTCGTTTGCCGGCTATTTCCATAAAAAAACCTACTTCAAAAAGACGTTTTATTTTCACGTATTAATATAGGTACTTAATACTTGTCACAGCAGCTGTAGTAGTCACGCAACTAGCAATATCCATATCCTATGCACATGCACACCATACAGGTACAAGTTATGCACCGCACACCACCTGCCGTAGTTAACTTTATACTTCAGTTCATTGACCTTACCACCTGACGTGGTAGTCGAGTTATTTGGATTAAAAAAGCAAGATGAGATGTATGAACAATTGAACTTGTTCAAACATTCAGGCCTAGCACTGGAAGTATTGGAACTCAGTATTAAGAATAGGATGCAAGGATTCCATCCACTTTGAATCAAAGGCAACCTCCTAATCATGGTGCGCTCTGAACAACGGAAAAGGATGAACAGTCATGTTGAAGTTCACTTTGCTTTGGCTTTGTACTACCAGCATAACCCCAACGGTACCTACTCATGCGTGGTGGTAAGATATTTTACCGAAGATTCCCTTCAAAGGAGCTGACGATCCACCTGATAATAAGTGGCCGTCAGGCATTTACTAGTAATCCAACTAATTAAATAGATATGAAAGCATTTAGAAACCGAAGGTGCTACAGCAATTTGTTTTTAACGATTTGGCTACATAAGACTTAACCGAAAGATCGCATTAACCTTTCAGATTTCATGCGCGTTAAAAAAACATTAGCGCACTAGGTGGGATATTAGCGAGTCTAATTAGGGTCGAGAGGAAATTCGCTAGACTACTGGTTGTAGAAAAAATTATTTTACCTTTTTTGTAAGTTTACTTATTTCAGTCTAAGCCAAGTCAAGCAAGTTAGTCACCAGATGTAATGATATCCGAGGAAATCCCCATTAAAGAATCATAACCTAGGATAAACCTAAAGGATCATGAGTCATGACCTTATATCAACTGATGCATGGTGATGATGGTGGTAGGTTGTATGTGGATTGTGAAGCCTATGTGTTATGAGGATTTGGATGGAGCCCCTATGCCTATAATTTAGCTTCTAGGCTAGCTTGTAAGTATAGATTCCCTGCTGGTGCATTGATGCTATTTCACCTGCAATATCGAATCCTAATACGGAGGAATGAGAAATTACATGGCTTCAAACCATTAACGACATATTATTCAGCACAGGTATTTCCTCTTGACCAGGAATAGAGCATATTCCACTACGCTGTTCCAATGAGGATTGGTGGAGACTACATATTAGTTTTAGTTTGTTTAAAGAAGTGCTGAAAGGTTCGGATCGAGGCGTTACCTTCTTTATTTATTTATTTTTTAGCTCTACTCACTCATAGCCTTACACTAGAATTCCCTGTGTCGTGGTTGCCTCGACAACACACAAATACAAGAACACACACACAGACCGAGAAAAGAAATTCAAACTCGTCATTCTAATTTCTGCCTCGCTGGAAATCAAAACCAGGACCCTTTGAAGGTAGAGGCGAACGCATGGTAAGGTAACCATTACCAGAGGTGCGCGACTTCGAATGATCTCACTATTCGAATAATCTACAACTACTAATGTACACATTCGACTTGAATATTAGTAATATACTAATGTTCATATTCGAATGACGACTACTAAATTAGTAACTAATCTAATGTTCCGTTAACATGCATTAAATACTTGACTACGTAGTTAACTAAATTTTAAGTAAATTAATACGTGTTAGCGGACAATTTAGTACTTAAAATTTAGTAAACAAGTAATTTAGAATTTTTTAATAAAAGAAATTTTTAATAATAATAAAAGAAAACTGGAAAATAATAAAAATGTGTAAAATCTTTTTTTTTATTGTGAAGAATTGTATGAATTAAAGAGCTTTACTAAATTATTACTAAGTACTACTTTAAAATTATAACTATCAATTTTACAATTATTCACTTAAAATTCAGTTATCCACCCAACCACTTAACATGTATAATCGGGACTTATTAGAGTTTCGACTCGCGACGCGAGAATGAAAGGTTACTAATCATATTACTAATCCACGATTAGTACTCTGTGTCGAATCAAGTCAAAGCGTTTCGACTCGCGACGCGAGAATGAAAGGTTACTAATCATATTATTACTAATCCACGATTAGTACTCTGTGTCGAATCAAGTCAAATTAGTTACTAATTTTTATAAATCATTCGAATGAGTCGAATGATTTACTAAGTCGAATAATTCGACTGGAATCATTCAGAGTCGCGCATCGCTAACCATTACGCCCGCTCGGGTCGTCCACATTATTACAAGTATTACGAGTGCATTCCAGGGAAGTGTAGCACGAACTGGGCATCGATGCTGTAACCGCTGTAATATATTGCTCTATTGTTGCATCACATTACATTACTCTGTTCTGCTACGCTTGTTCTCATGTATGCGGAAATTAAGTGCTCTTATATCATTTATTATTTCGGGCTATATCGGACGTCTATAGAGGACGTCTCTAGGGATGGCGATGAAAAGGATTTTTAAACGCCTTAAAAATTGTCACACTTTTAAGGTTGTGGTTGTATATTGTATTTTAGAAGTTTAAAAATTCAAAAATGCATGTTTGTTAATAAGTTCGACGGTAAAAAAAATACAGTCGAATTGAGAACCTCCTCCTTTTTTTGAAGTCGGTTAAAAATTGGGCAGTACTATAAAATATTTAAACCGGTAAGTTAATAAAATTTTTGAGCAGTTAATAAAATTGGCAGTCCGTGCGGGCAGTTGTCGCAGATTCTTTCAACGCTCGCCGCAGCGGCTGAAGCTTGCCGGCAAAACCCCCTGCTCCTCAGCTCGCGGGCCACCTCGCCCCCTCGCGCCTACGCGGACTTACATTACACTCTAGGGGTAGGGCAATCAAGACTACGTGGAGGATGTTTTGCAACGAATCGTTTGTCACTAACGTTAACGTTACCGCGCATTGTGAACTGCAGAATTGATTATCGAACTGCCAATTCCGTCATTTTTACCGCTGATTCAATTATTGGACAGCCTGAGTGATTTTTGAACTGATTGAAATACTAATTAATTTTCTATTTATTACTGTTCGTGTTTTACTGACACTGATTTATGAATCGCCGAAAAATTAAACTACCCGTTTATTCTTACAACTATATTCTACTTCTTCAGAATAACTTCTCAAATATTTGAAGAACAATCATAATTATTTAGTTCTTTAAAACTTTACCAAAATAAATAACCTACGTCTAGGTCTTTGAAAAACATATATCAAAATCGCCATAGGTATACCTAAAATATTCGAAAAATCTATTTCAGTTGATAAAAACCAGAGTTCCGCTGAGGTTTAAATACATATTTTTTATAAAATAAAATGGTTCCGAGCGACCTTGCTTCCATTCCCGGCCGAGGCTAACGTTGATTTCATAGATATCTCTAGTGAATATTTGTGAAGTCTAAACAACATTGGCCACACACATTCAGATATTAAATACAACACAATTGAAATATCATTTCGATCTCAATAATATCACAGGAGACTTGAATTACATTAATATTCCTATTCCATAATAATATTACTAGGTCACGATACTAATAATCGTGACCTTCTTTATTTCCTAAAAAGAATTTACTACTCAAACAAACGAATTTAGATTGAAATATCAAAACAACAATATAAACTTGATAACATGATCTAATTTATGTTTTTATAACGAACTTGGTCATTATCATAATCATTCATGTTAAGCTTTACATGTATATCAGTAGTAACTGAATTATAAATCAATTTATAGTAATATTTTCACCGGCAACACCATGGTCATTCCTTTAGTCTTACTATTGTCCATAGACGAGGGTAACCCCTTACCTTCATGTGGCGATTTTTTACGGCTATTTACGAAACAAATACTAAAATGATTGTTTATCTAATAACTGAGACAATTAACGAAATTAGTCAAATCTAATTGCAAACATTGCCAAATATTTTAGGAACTAATACCCATGACGCATGTACGTTTTCCTCCAGCGAGGCATTAAGCCAAGAGGTAAATAGTTAAAATACATTAGTAAACAAAGTAATTGGGCTTATTAACCATTAGTAATTAACGCATTAGTAATGGTAAAAATTTGTATAAAAAATGTGTGTAGTTAACAAAAAAATTGGTATGCCTTGCAGATGCTAAAGCATTGCGAAATTTTAATTATTAGAGAATATTTGTGTTGTTTTCAATGTTGAGTGCGACGTCTATACGTAAGGTATGATTTATTAATCCCCACAAATAAGACATGATATTATTATGACAAATACCCAGGACTCGAGACCAAATATTTTATACTTACATCACTTAATTGTGTATCGCGACCGGCAATCAAACCCATCCCTCATTAGCAAGCAGAGTCATTACATTATCAACTATATAGACTACTTGGTTGTCAAACATTATTCTTGTCATCAATCGCAATCAATTGCAATATGCTCTGATCCTTGTTAATTACAAAGAATCCGAGGCTTACTAAGTGTCGCTAATGGAAAGCACTCAAGGTCATAGCATTAGTAGAATTCAACTCTAACACTATTATCTTTACAAGCAAGTACTCAACAGTCAACACAGTTTTTCCCCACAAGTGACTATTTATTTTCTGCTTATTTCGAATCAAAACAGACTTTGATTTATTCATTGTAGTAATTCTCAACGTAAACATATGGACACACAACGTCATTGGATCAAAAATTTACACAACATTAACCATTATAATCGCCATCTGTTTCAATATCCAGGTATGCACAGGTGGATTTGCAATGAAGGTAATCAAAACAGAATTCCTTAACATGATAAAACTCACAGATCATAAAATCCTGACGTCATACGACCTTTAGCAGGCCGATTGCAATCACCAACAACACTGAAAAATCCTTGAAGTCCTCTCACTTTAGCATCCACCCTCAATTATGTGAGAAAAACTTGTTTTGTCACCAAATTCCACCGCAATGTCCAGTTAAAGCAAAATCGTATCACTATCACTCACAAGTGTCACAACCGATACGCTATCACGATATGATAAGGCTAATATTATAGCTAACGACGTCAACACGTCCGCACTCAACAGCGGTTGACCTGTGAATGGTGTAGGAAGTTACTAACCTGATCTTTTCCTGAGGCTGGGAGCGCGCGTGCGCCGGCTTGCAGTCCCCCACCGCGGCTGCTGCGAAACAGTTTTACATAAAGTGTCCATCGTTTTTAAGCGAATGGGCATTTAAAGCCCTTGGTAATTAGGTACTTAGATAGATATTATTATAGCACTTTGAACATGGTTAGCGGAAATAACTCAACCCTACTCAACTCTCAAATAGGCTTACTTTTGCTTGAGTTATTGATAATTTTATAAGGACATTGTACTCGGAATATTTGCCATTGTCACTTATTGGTAAATATAGGTTGAGTCTTTTCTGCTAAAGTAAGACTTATTGTTCTACTGCTGGGCATAGATGTCCTCCTCACAGTGTGTAGGGTAAAGGTCAAAATCCACTCAGGTCAAGTGCGGATAATGAAACACACACTTTTGTTTTGTTTGTGGTACTTTCATGTACTTCTCAGACAGAACCAGTTGTAACTGTTGTAAATTGGTTTTTTGCTTCGTTTTTCAGCGCCAATCTTATTAATATTATAATACTATAAATGTGAAAGTTTGTGAAGATACTTGGATGTTTGGATGTTTGTTCCTCAATCACGCCACAACTATGTACTTAACCGATTTGGCTGAAATTTAGAATGGAGATAGCCTATACCCTGGATTAACACATACATTTTATCCCAGAAAAGTTCAGAGTTCCCACGGGATTTATAAAAAAACTATCTTTACCGCGGGCGAAGCTGCAGGCAAAAGCTAGTACATCAATAAAACATTAAACTTTATTGATGTCCACGAAAGACAGTGACTATTGGCATCCCAATAGTAAATGACGCCATTTGCTTTAAGACATTAGTAGATCCTAGATACTATAAGGAAAAGTCAACCGAATGAATCAAAATAGATCCACGAAGTGGTTTTACTTGTCAATCTTATCGTTACAAACAAGGATTTCCCACTCACAACGTTTATCTCTTACTACGATACGATAACACGTCCGAGTACATCTAATTATATCGTTATAGATATTACTAACATAACAGATAACAACAACATTAGGGAATAAGTAATGACTTATTCCCTAATCTAATATATCTAATGAGATATATTAGATTCCGAATGACAAATTACAAGCTCCCTTAATAAGAGTACGGAAACCTGACGTCACTGACTGATTTAATGTAACCTTTGGAGATCGTTGGCTTGTGTGTACCTACTAGAAACCCAAGTTAATATCGACGACACTTCCTCATGACGGAGGAGTACTTATTTTATTTGACTGGCTTACTAATACACTCCTAAAATAGTAATACCTATTTACAGTACACTCGACACTAATAATGTATCAACTGTGTCAAGTACCTCAAAATCTTTGCAGACATAACGATGAGCATTTTAAAAGTCAAAGTTGTCGGAGCTAGTTGCAAAACGATACAATCACCAGGTACAAGTTACATGAAAATTGTGAGCGCAGTTCCCACACGCGAGCCAGAGCTTTGTTGATTTCGTAACAAATACAGTCTTGTCTTACATCGTCTTAGATAGTAGACATCTTGAATAGTATGGCTACCTAGATTTCAGGTAACAAAATTCTCTACACTTTTAGTTACTGAACTATTTTCAAAATGTCTTCGTGATAATAGCTGCTGATAGGTGGTAATCACATTAGAACTACAGATCGCACTTTTGTCATGCAAGCAGCAAACGTGGAAACCAACACATTGAATAGCGAACTGACATAATAATAGAGCTGAAACTAAAGCATGAAGTGCTGTGGATTTTAGAAAGAAATTGGTATCTGAGGCGCATCTTTTACATCACACAAGTATCAGTATTAAAATGGATGATGTAGAGGTAGAGATGAGTGATCTTTAACTAGCACGAACTTCCGCCATTGCTGTTATGACCAGCAGGATGCAGAAGCAAGAACGACTGAAGCAAAGCAAACCAACACTATAAAATTTGAAATAGAATTCATAATTTCCTAACATAAAAATCCTAACATCTAATATGAAGTACATTACTATAGACATAATATCTACTCTCCTGTCCCTTACGTCAACGTTAGAAAGCAGCACACCACTGAAGGGCCTAGAACGTTCTAATCGAAGGTTCTATCTCACCAGGAAAAACAGTTAGCGGCAAAAACTAGAACGGCGCACTATTCCATATTAGACTGACGGGTTGGTCATACTTTAGCGAAAGAAAGCCGATACGTGGAAAACTGCATTCCAATTCGCTGTTGCAAAATGCACATAAATGGAATAGCTTTGAGTTAATTTATTCGTGGCTTACTCCTAAACAAAGTTTTCTCGTAACTGATAATGACAAAAGTTTTCTCATTAAAGTTATCAAAAGATCTTGTTGCACCACAATATTTTGACATGGCTTAAGGGCTGCTGTCTAAGGATCTATCTAATGATCCCGGTAAATCTATAATGGATCAGAAGTACAAAAGCGAACTGGTCTCCGCGTCAATATTTAAACTTATTCCAAATACAAGAGCACTACGTAGCACAATCCTATTTAAGTTTTATGTCGAGCAGATTTACTGAAGACCCAATTCTTTTACCTATAAAATCTAATCCGGTTTGTACTAAGTCATCTACAACGGCTACAACATAAGCCAAATGTCATCTCATCTGACATTAATTTATGCATCAATCAGTGTCGTAACTTTTAATTAAGTCTCTAATTTTTGCATTCGTCTCTCGCTTGGCAAATTATAAGTTTAAAGTAAACGATCTCACAGCCTACACAGCAGTAACCCTGGAAACATTGGAAATGTTCCGAGTCCCATTCTCTATCAAGACATTTATATGACAGATAGATCATCCCGTAACGATACAGTTAACATTAAAAACAAAAGACCGCAACACAGGAAAGAATTCGTCCTTCACGATCGGACCGGTCAAGCTAACGAAATCACAGTGACATAACCAGCAAATGATGCAAGCGAATCGCCGGCAGCTGTAGTGGTTGAATGTGGGCCACGGTGCCGGTGAGAGGGAAAGTAGTGCGCTACGCGGCCGAACGCACACCTTAAGTGATAAGGTCAGACGGCTTGATAAGCGAACTGGTGCAGTGCTTGATACGGTTCGGAGTGGAGAAATAAAGCAGTTTTTACGGCTTGTTTCCTATTTAGCTCTCTTGATGTGAGAATTATTAGATTCTACTACAGTAACTATTTGTTTGCGTTTCAATAAGCAAATGATGCACATTTCTACTTTTCTAGTCTCTATACCTTCTCCTTACCTCTCTGTTCTTCTTCTTATGAAATAAATTTAAGTAATTGAATGCTAAAGTGACAACATGATAAAGAAAAAACTGTATTTTTCTAAGTAATCAAAAAACCTTAATGAAATCCATAGAAACAAAGATAGAGGACACACTAACAGAGTTTTTTTAAAAAAGCAGCTTTGCCCATACCTAGTATAGGTACTTAATAAAGTAAGTTCAATAATGGCATTAAACTAGTCAAAATAAATTTTTTGTCAACAACGGTTGCGCAATCATTAATAGCAATTCGATTGCGTCGGTTTTGCAAAGGTAATGTTCGAAATGTTGCGTTAACTACATTAAAATACAGAACTATTGGGTCAATAAAATAACATTATTAATGTTATCGTAATAAGTGTCGATAATAATTAAGATCTTCGTAATACTAAAAATTGCATCATCGACACTGGAAAATAAAAAACTGGCCAAGTGCGTGTCAGACCACGCGCAATGTAGGGTCCTGTTCAGAAGATGTAAGTTTATCGACTACTACTAATTAACTACTTATGCTAAATAGCCGTGATAGTTTTCCTTGTAAATTCATTATACAAATTATTTTTGTGAATTTTTTCACTAGTCCATCTCCAATGGTTTAGCTGGCAGGGGGGACACTTGACTCTAAACAAAATTGGCACTTTAAAGCCGTATATTTCGCAAACAGACCCCTGAATTAAAGAACGGTTTTAGCAGACCCATACCAATTTTTGAAAGACCTTTTCAACGATACCCCTACTATGGGGTACGCAACGAAAAAAAATTCATCCCCATGTTACCTGTATGGGAGGTAACTACCCTGAATATTGTTCAATATTTTATTCCACGATTTTGGAGTTTTAAAAAATATGTATATTCATTCCAAATTACAGCTTTCTAGCACTAAGGGTCTAGGCTACGCTTCGGACGGACGGACGGACATGAAACTATAAGGGTTTCGATTATTCTTCGGAACCCTAAAAAGGTTAAAAACTGTGGGACCTAATATACCGCCTTGGGACGGGCAATTGTGAAGGGAAATTGCGCAGAATAAGTACCGTTTTATCCCGTAAATTTCCCAGATCATCCACATTAGCATTGAAATTACTGCGCGGGGATTTTAGTAGGTATATTTTACATCACCAAAAATACCGCTAAAATATTTAATGCTTTTATTTAAACGATGTTACTCCTAAGTCTTCTAGTAGGTATTTGGAACTGAAAATCAGTGCCGTTCTTATTGCGGCTTTTGCTGAATTCGGTCCTTTAACGGCTTTGTACTGCAGCACAGATCCCTTTTTTTCCTTTAAAATAGTTCACTTAATTCTTGTAATATTTTTATTGATCTTTTGTTTCTTTTTTGTTTATTCAATTTATTTACACAATTTGTTTTTTTTCTTTTAGGATGTTTATGTTTTTGTTTACGTGTTGCTGTGCTTTTAAAAGCCGTAATAAAGTTTTTTTCATTTCATTTTATTTCATTTTTATTTTTTATTTTGTCACAATTTAATTACAAAGAATTAAATAAGTTCTCAAATAACCTTGTTTCCAGTTATATCTCTGATCTTTGTAATTCAAGGTCTACTCTCTAATCGATTGCTTCCTTGTTTGCCAATTAGGTAATAATAGTCACCTTTATCGATGACCCTCGATATTTAATTCATTATGGAAATCTAATTAGCACTATCAGTCACAACACAACTCACAACCTTTGGACATAGCCTTCGCATACTACTACAACGCCGTTGTCCATCAGACTGAAGTGGTTAATAAGTTTAAAATATTTTAAAAAACGCGCTTTTTTATTTCATGTAAAAATATTGCTGCTTTTGATCAATGAGGAGATAAAAGTATTGCAATGATGCAGTTAAGAACGAGCTATCTAGCTTGAATGCGTATATAAAATTTCATAACCGTAATGTTATCCGTCAAGGAGTTTCCTCATCTAGAGCCTGAGCCTGAGCGTAACATCAGGCCTATTATCATAGAAATGAATTGTCATCGGAACGAAACAAACATGCGAAATTTCAACTCTGTATGATACGAGGAAGCAGTTCTAATTGAGCTTGCAAGATTTAATCCAAACATGTTGACGAACAAAGAAAATGAAATAAGAGCTTGTAATAATAAAAAAGTATGTCATTTCTACCAAACTTATGAACAAGGTGAGTTAAAATCAGTATATACAGGTGTTTTGGTGGAGGATGGTAGCTAGGCCGACGGACTAACAATATTACCATTGGAGTTAAACCCAATGAACCAACCAGCTCATCAGAACGAACCTAGCGCTATCAAACTCACGGATGAACAGTCCCCAAAACCTGCCAAAAGTCCCACCATACCCCATAACTTTGATCAACAATTCCGAATCTTCGATTTTTATATTACGTCGTAAAACGCAAATATTGGTATTTGGAGTGGATAATTGGATATGGAAGCAGTCCAGACAAAACAACCGATAGTTAAAATATAAATGAAAAACGTACTAATTATTGTCGCGTGCGTTGTTTTGTGGCAACAATGCAATTCCGGCGTGAGAGCTGTTATGTAAAATTCGCGTTGCGTGTCTCACCTTTTTGCCACTAAATAATTGACAATCTCCATTTTAGAATTAAATGTGATTGGATTTATAACGGGTAATTGGAACTAGGGAAGTACTACACCAGTGAATGCTTTCCTGGTCTGGTCTAAGAAATACTTGACGATGTTCTGGTTTTACCAACTGTTTTAGCACAGGACACTACAGAATAAAAATGTGCATCTGCTATAATAGGTTCCTTCTATCAATGAGACGGTACCAATCTCCCATGGGATGGAACTCATGGGACGATGCAATGATTTAGAATCCCGCAAGTTGGAGGTTGATAACTTTTTACCAACGTACGTAATATTTTTTATCTACTAATAAAGAGCGAGTTCGATGCTCCGTTTTTGGCCAAGAAAAAAGTAAGAGGCTTGTGGGCGGTCAATTAACTATGGCTAACAAAGACGGACAAAAAACTACAAGTTGTTTCGACCACACATAGCAACCAAATCTCGTACGGTTTTAGATTTGACGATATTTTCATTTATTGTGCATGGTATGTGTCAGGAGGACTTTTCAATGTTCCAACGGGTAACCCTAATGTCAAGTTTAAGAAAATAATTCTTCTATAACCTACTTTTTGTAATATGTTATTATTGTTATTTGAGATGTCAGGCTCACTGCATCCAGGTTTGATCTATTGTAGCCGTACCCGTTTCGGAGTTAGATCTGGACTGCGAATCCCACTGTATATGAGGTTACTATAGAAGGTTTTTGATTGGCAAGGCAAGCCGTGGCTGATAAATGTTTAAGAAGCTGTATAGCATTTATTTTTTATCCTGCTTTGTTGATCAAATTCTTAATCTATTGACTAGATACCCACAATGGTCTATGCGACACGCGAAGCCTCCTTTACATAACTTGATTATGTACGAACGGCCGTCGAACTATCAATTTGGCGTTTGCGAAACTGCAACGCGGTGAGCTGTGACCGATGCTCTATTATAGCAACACATCGACTGAACATGAAAGTTCACGAATTGTTTGAGTAATTCTTTGTGTTTCATGGAAGGCAATGCATCAGTGATGCATCAGTATCACATCTAAGTAATCAGACTTAGGTGGTACATGGGAGAGGGTAGTTACTTACCATCAAATGGCTTGTGTTGTTTATTTTTCTCGGCAAGTACCATAAGAAACGTGATTTATACTAATTTCAATATCAGTCTAACATCTAACTCAGGTAGAAATATTTATTTAATTGCTCTCTCGTGCCTAGCAATAATTACGTCAAACAATCTCCTTGTAATGTGTAAACAAATCAAACTTAGATTTCTCTAAATAATTCTCAAGTCACGCATATTGAACATTATAATTGTGTTTAAGTACATTGTCCAACCATATGATATTCTTGGAAAACTATAAAATATTCTAGTCAATAAGTAAATAAGTTGATGCTTGACAACAATCCCACCTGATGGTAAGTGGGGATGAAATCCAAGATGGAGAACTCACTAAGTTAGTAAAATGTAAAACTGGAGACTGACTTGTACCATTTTGGTGTAATGTTTTGTTTTGTAACTCAAACCAAAAACTGGCTTGTAACGTTAGTTTGTAACACTCAAAGGGTATTTCGCACCCTCAGTGAAAAAAGCATAAGACGTGTTATTTTGAATTTTAGTAATTAATATGATTGGAAAGAGAGACAGAAGCTGCATATGCTGAATTTTTTTTCAAATTTTTATCATTAATCTTGACGGTTTTGTGCAAGAAATCGTAATGTAAATTCCTTTGAATACTTACTAATATTTTAACAGTTTTTTTGCTCTCCTGTAAATTGCAATTTTCATCTTGTCTTTTTTCCACTGAGGGTGCGATTTGCGAAAAAACCGAAAGTGGAATGGAGCACGATACATTACTAACAAACGGGACAAGTCAATCTCCAGCTTAAAAGTAAAGAAATGAAGAATGTTCAATATCTTTAGAATACACATGCAAAGTCTATGGCTGTACTTGTTCAATACAATAATAGTACGCAACACTCACTCTGCCGGCATATGGTGGCATCTTCTGAGTTCTGAGTCAGCCCCATGGTCGGTCTTGCGCACGCCTCATCACTGAAACCAAAACATGTGCTACACATGAATAATAATATTAATAATACATTAAAACATGTGTAAACAACACACTCCGACACTAGGAATCTCTGAGTCGCGGGTGGCATGGTCAACACAAATAACATATAACAACACTCAAAAACAGACATTTATATGTCGCATAAATATCTGCCCCGGCTGGGAACCGAACCCGAGGCCCCTCGTGAACTTAGTGAGTCTTGGCACCGAAGATTACATCGCCACTTACCATGAGGTGGGATAGTAGTCAAGTCAATAACTTAAATAATAAATAAATAAATAATAATAACGCTTCACACTCATAGCCCCACACTAGGATTCCCTGTGTCGTGGGTGCCATGGACAACACACAAGACAAGGACATTCACACCCAGACCGAGAACAGAAATTCAAACTCATCACTTACAAGTTATAAGTTATAAAAAAAAACAAGAGGCCAAAATCAGCCTGCCGAACAAGAGGTCGCGAGTTTGATTCCTGGCCGGAACAAGTAATTTAAGTCGTATACATTTGTTGGAGCCGTAGATATAATGACTCATTCTAGTGTTAATTCACCCGAGTTCACAAAAAACAAAAGCACCAAATACCCGCATAACTCAGCCCGTCTGCTTGCAATTTCCTAACTAGTCCACAGGTTATTTCGATGATGCAATCAGCGCGATGCACTGACGAAAACCGCATGAAATAACCGCCATCAGCTATGTTGTTACAACAACGGATGAGCGCATCTAATTGAAATGTTAGCTTTATTTCCTTTTGTAAAGTACCTGTACAATTGATTGTTATTGTTTTAACTAATAAAGTAGTACAGAATCCATTATTCGTCGGTAGTATGTTTTACTTCAAGAAGCATGATTATTTCTGCACTATAAAGTTGCAGTCAAATCAAAATCATTTTATTTATATAGGTATTGCTGTTGGTTTTTCTTTTTTATAAGGCTTAAGGTATGGGAACACATCCCGACGGCTTGTGTCAATTCTAAGTGATCGACAAAGTTAAGCAACAGCAGGCGCGGTCGGCAGTTGGATGGGTGCCCGCAAGTGGCGTAAAGCCGTGGCGTAAAGCCGTGGCGTTAAGCCATGTGTCGGAGCGGCATAAAAACTTCCGACACTTGGATTGGCCACTAACCCCTCAACCAATCCACACTGGAGCAACGTGGTGAAGTATGCTCTAGGCCTCCTCAAGAGGAGACACCCGTGCTAAGTATTAGGCCATTAGTGGGTTGAAGCCAGATAGGAGCACCCATCGCCTAGAAAAAAACCGTCCAATCATACTCACATACGAAAGTTTCCGTAAACAATTTCTTGCATAGGCACTTAGGGACCACATTTTATATGTAAGAGCAGTCAATTGACCTCGTCTGCTCGTAGTCACTGTGTCAATATAAGACGATAGGCAGTTTTGTTGTTGTCAGAAGTGCTTGAGATTTGACATACAAAGTTAAAATGCCTTCGTGTATTATTGTAGTGTGATTGGTGTAGTGAAACGAAAGATAAACGTGTGTGTGTTGTAGCTCTTTTCGGAACAGATTTTTGGTTGATTTGTAAGGGCATGACGTATCTATAGTTTTTAAATATCATTGGCCTTAGCGTACAGAATATCCTCTCACCTCAACAAGCGTTCCTTATAGCAGACGACGGTGCGACGTTCGTCGTTGACGCCGATGGAGAAGGTCCCGAGTTCTGGCAAGCCCAGCTGCTCCACGCAGCGGTGGATCAGGAACCGCCGGTAGTTGCTTACCGGAGGGAACACCAGGACACTGATGTATAGAGAATATTGGACTTTGTTATTTAGCTGTATTGAGTTTCTACTTCTGATGGTATAAAAAATTATGTACGGCATAATTGTGTTCAAACTGCACTAAAGTTGTCTGGGAGAAAATGCTATAAACAAAAGCAGATCGCCTTTGTATTAATAATAGCACAGAAGACCTAATTGTACATAAATAATAGTAATGTATATTGAAAAAAATAATAATTTTGAAATAAGTTTTTGTAAAATTATCTCTTGGATTTATTTATATTCATTACATAGCACATACAGTCCCTGGCCAAATTATTAGATGCACTGTTTGCACATTTTTTATACAGGTATCTGGTAAAAAAAAACAATAAAAGGGGTGTCCTTATAATATTACGTAAGGCATTTAGAAAGGGGGGGAAGAGCTGAATCTCATCTAATCTTACGTTGGGGTTTCAACAAATCTCACATAACAACACGTACATAAAATCTTATAAAGCGTCTAATATTTGGCCAGCGATGATAAATAGAAGATTTTTAGTAATTTGATACTTGTGCTGATTCCAATATGGAACTGATTTCATAACCAATATAACCTGGTCTTATTTTTATACCTGTTGAGAACCAATTTGAACAGTAGATATTTTGAAATATTTATGTCACAGAGAAATGATGAAAACAAAATTTGATAAATTCATATTAACAAATATAGCTAAATCTTACAGGATTATAAAATAACAACTCTGTTGGGTCATTTTTCAAGAGAATTTCACTGCTTTCATTCGATATACTGGATGTAATGATGAAATCTCATTTTTGAGCTGACAAATTGGATCACAGGGATTTTATCAAATCTCAGTTTTCATCATTTCTTTGCAGCATATTATAAGTCAGAGTTCATTATATTTGTACATAGTATTATAACATAGTAAAGAGAAGATTTAATTATGTACTTTATTAAACATCATATTTTGACAAAGTGTACTGTTTGTATTAAGAACCGTTCCAGAACAGTTCCAGAAATTTCAAATTACCATTTTATTGTCTCCGGTGTTTATTATCACATGCTTCGGTAAAGGACAAGATTGTGAGGAAACATGCACACTGGACAGCTCTCCATAAAAGTTCTCAAAGATGTGTGATGTCTACCAATCTGCACTTGGCTAGCATGGTAGACTATGGCCTGTACCCCTCACATTGTGAGAGAAGACCCCCAGCCCAGCAGTAGGATGGATGGATGGATGGATGGATGGGTGGATAGGTTGTTGCTTTGCTTTTTTGCTTTAGGTCTTATTCCATCTTTAATTCATATTCGCTAGCAATTTTCATAGCGCAAAAAATGGTAGTATTGAAATAATTCCCGGTCATAAATCAGTCTTAAAAATAAATGTGGCGTGTAGCGTTGCTACATTTTTCACGCATTCATGAATAGTTATTAGCGCAAGGTGTCGTCTTGGCCGCTTTTGATCGCTTTAGCGTCCGGACGATCGCCTTATAACCTTGAAAATCAACCAAACAGAAAAACTCGATGAACGCGACCAAGTGTAACCGCGCCAATCATATCCGATTTAAAACAAAGTCGCAAGGATTTTAACCCCTAACGGGAACTGCAATGCTCCATAAAAAAACGAAAAATACTTGTTTACCTGTCAACTTTTTTTTCGCCGATGAAGCATTTTAAGTCGTCGTTGACATCCTCGACAAAATTGTCGTCAGCTAGGTTCAAGAACCGTTCGACTGTTTTGGCACCCAGCTTGACGGCGAATCGCTTGTTCGTTGTTAACTAAAAACACTAGTAACTTGTCCACTTGCCCACGGGAAAACTATCAGCCGTCCATTTTCAGCTTTTCATCACGCACGAAACTGCAACCACCAGCACTACCACAAGTACCACACACACACAAAACACATTATATTGATTGACACTAATGACACTTGTTTGACACTTGACAGTTAACAGCATCTTATCTGTCAATGAGACATTTACTTACCATGCACAGATAACAAAGGTACTCTGCGAAAGATAACATACGTAATAGTGATGCCTATAATATATATATAAATATCGATATTCTGTAAAAATCAATGTTTAGAAAGAAGTATCGAAAGTAAAACCACAATGGTGACTTTTTAGGGTTCATTAGTCAAAACAAAACCCTTATAGTTTCGTCATGTCCAGTCTTTTAATGTAGTGTTTATGTACTTTATGGGTCTTTCAAAATATTATTGTGTCTGCAATATCCAGTTCTATCTTTTTTCATCAGACCACTCCACATCATGTGCGTGATGTGGGTCGTTTATCAGCCAATTAATGCATTTTGTCTTTTTCAGCCAATTTATAAGAAAACCTTTAATGTAAAAAGTCACGATATGTTATTTAAACCTTTTCATTGAATTGCGCTTTTGAGGCTTGGGATAACATACAAAAAAAATATTTGACGTTGATATAGAAATAATATATTCCAGGAATTTAGTTAAATAATATATTTCACTTAAAATTTGATATTAAATAAATTTTAATTACAATTACATATAATAATGTGTTAAATTAAAATTAAATTAACTATAATTCTGTCTAACCACTCTTCACCATTCATAAAAGAGTATCAGTAGTAACTTTCACTACTATCGTAAATGTACAAAAAGATAAGGATACAGTTTTTCATTGAACAGACAAAAATGTGGCCATTGAAGAATAATATCATAGAACAGACATTTCGAACAAAATGTGTGTCCCGCCCGGGAGGTTCCATTTACAAAATTTAGCCCCCGTTCTCCTTTCAAAATCGAACGAATCCATTGAAAATTGAAGCCACGTGGCGCCAATGCATTGGGACATACATGGTGTTCGCGGTGTCGGTTCTATACGCTAGTAATAATAACGCTTCAATGGGCAGTACTGATTTTCTTGTAAAATTCCTAAGTTTCTTTATTCATCAATCAATAAACATAACCATTCATTTAAATCTTCAGTTTCATTTTTTTACCATCTCAAATTCATCCATTCAATAAAAACGATCCAATGAACTAAAATAACTAGTGGTGTCAAAAATAAAATAAAATTCAACATATTAAATAAACTAAATACAATGAAATGTCTACAAGTCAAATAAAATCTACAATACGCACAGCGCATTGTAGTTTAACAAAAGAAAAAATATGGAAACAAAATGTATTGTGCGTAAACATAACGATATTTCAAATTAAATTTAAAGCTTTTCGAACTAAAAATTGTTATATATAATTATTTTTTATTTAAATGTATAAAACCTACCATTATCTTTGCCTCGCCACGAACAGGTCGCATCCTATTTCAATATACAAGTTTCTAGTGTTTTAAACATTGAAAAAAATATTTTTTATCTAAAATACACCATGATATTCAGCCCACAAACATTTGATCATATAGTTTTATATTTAATAAACACAACATTGAGATAATAAATTAAACAGAGACTTACATATACATTATTTAAGTTGTTGACTTGGGATAGTTACTATTCCAGAAAACGCCTGCGGATAACTACTTGATAATATTTTCTTTAAATTCTAGTGGCAGTTTATTCGACATCAAAAGATTTTATTTCCTTACTTTTATTTTATTTTCATAAAACCGCATTCCGACGCACCGTTAACAGAAGTGGCAAGAACATAAAGGGGCTGTATTGTGAGCTGTTTGCAATGACTAATAAAGAGATATTACTCATTAATAGGTACACAATAATATATCAACATTGACATGGACAGCATTATTTTGAAAATTTTATATCACTTATCTCCTTATTATTCTTATTAAAATATATTTTATATGATTTAATTTTGATCAAGCTCAAATGTTTAAGGGCTTCTTTGTTCCATGCGCTAAAATTAAATGCATTACTTAACCATGATAAATATTATGTGAAGAAAAAAACTTAAATGATAAGCAATCCAACAAATATGTAAAATATTGGTAAGTTAGTAAATTAAATTACAGAAATAAATAAAAGCCATTTTTCATTTTTTTTTTTATGGTTTTCATGAGTAGCCTAAAATTAAATGTCAACAACCATAACCAATTCTTACATACCTCACTATTCATCATGGTTAAGATAGATGCAATCACAACATCGATTATCGATTATACAACATAAAATCGATTAGTCTAAATACTGGTTAACCTAGTTTATAAATCGATTTTAGGTCTATATTGGAGTCTCAACGGTGGATCACGAAACCGCCATCGCGTCACGTATACAAATTTGAGAGTATGGTCTTTACCTAGTAATTCATCGTTGCATAAAATATCAATCTGAAAAGAAGGAAAATCAATGTCATTCATTTAAAAAGAATGGTCATAATTTTTAATGTGCAACAACAGTATTATGAACAAAAACTCACTTCTCTATACTTCTCCATTCCATTCAATACTTTCTTAGCTACAAACTTCTTAAGATGAGTGATGGTGGCCTGAGCTGAACACCTGATAAAGCTCCGCTTGAGGGTCCGCAGGGACGTTGATATGCATTCTAAGCATACATTCACCTGTAAGCAAGTTAAATTAAGATAATAATATTTTTAATGAAAGTTTTTAATTTTATAATAAAGGAATTTGGTTTAGTGTTTGAAGATACATTGTTCAACCTATTTCTAATAGCCTCTATATTTAATAATTGTCACCCTTGACATAACTGGGCACATTATTTATTTGTTTTGGGTTATATATATACAAAAATTAAAAGCTGTTGTGATTAACACCCTGTAGCCTAGTTGTTAGTGACCCTGCCTGCGAAGCGAGGGGTCCTGGGTTCGATTTCCGGAAGGGCAGATATTTACGTGACAGATAAATATTTGAACTCCGGTGCAGGGTGTTATTGTGATGTGTTATGTGTTGACCATGCCAACCACATCACAGGTGAAAACCTACTATGGGGATATGAGTGCTTAAGCATTTATTTATTATTATTATTAACTTGAGTGGTCCAGCCATACAATGAAATGATCTGCCCTTCAGATAATGAAATAAATTATGCATATAAAATTTTGATAAACTTAAAAAACCTGATACAGGAACACTGAAGTAGGGTAAGTCAGGGCTAAATATGACATTTATGGTGGCCATACATGATCAAGTATACTTGTCAAGTTTGCAGTGGACTTGACACGGCATCCAGTAAACTTGACGGTGTATGGCCACTGTATGGCTGTCTGGCCATATAGCTATCTCATGCAAACTGGATGCCACATCAAGTCAAACTGCAAACTTGACAAGTACACTTGATCGTGTATGGCCAGCTTAATATCATATAAGACATATATTGCACCCCACCTTACTCTGTTACAGATAAGAGTGATCATCCTATCAAATTTTTACACACAAGCTATACATGAAACCAACAAACCTGTTCATCCTTCCGATGACAATCAGAGTTGTCTTGCTGTTCGGGCTCATCGCCTCCTCCTGGCTTGTCTCCGACCAGAGCTGCATCCTTGGGGCATGGTAAGCCTCTAGCTCTGTAGAAGTCTCTCTCTCGTTTTATCTCATCTGAAAGGGACAGTATGATGGTAAGTGGTGTTTTGGAAGCAGTTACAAATCAAATATGAAATTAGATAAGGCCCTAAAATGTGGATGTCTTCAAGAAAAGAGTGAATAGGCTTTTACTAAGTTAATGTGCTCACCACCTTGGACCACATCTCCGCTTACCATCAGGTGGGATTGTGGCCAAGCATTAACTTATTTGTGTAAATAAATAATAAATAAAATAAACTACTCTGTGGTTAGATATAGATTAATGTCTATTAAAAAGAATGTCTTCTGTCTTGCCTTTATTCACACCCGCGCTTGCTACAACGTACAGTGTTATGTGAGTTGTGTTCTAATACGATAAATATATTATTTTACCACCATAAAGTCTTTCCTGCGTGCTACCCTGCCCACAATTACATTAGATCAAAGTTTGCATATGAACTTGAGAATTTTTTTTGTATTTCAAAGCAAGCTGTGGTAGATACAAGTTTGAGGACCTGTGACCTAAACTATGGTGTGGTAACTTATCCAGACCCATAATGCTGATCATCCCTGATGACCAACCATGCCTTTATTGCTTTATTATAATCTAATACCTTTAAATGAGCAATTCTTGTATATATATATATATATTTTCTGAATCTCAGAAACGGCTCCAACGATTTTCATGAAATTTAGTATGCAGGGGGTTTCGGGGGCGATAAATCGATCTAGCTAGGATTCATTTTTTTAAAATGTCGTTTTATCCGTGTTTTCAGGCAATGAAAAACGGCTACAATAGACGCTTCCTGACATCTATTGGCGAGTAGCAACACTAAAGCTAAAGCAGATGGCGTTATTAAGCAATACTAAACCGAGCTAAGCTCGGTCATCCGGGTACTAAACCTTATAAAAACAACATAATACTCACTGTCCTGTAGATCAGGAACTAATTTGTAAACAATATCTTGCATGGTGCGGTCGAAGCTTATGTACTGCAGTGGATGGGACTGATGAATCACTATATTGCATGTTGGACATGTATTGTTCTCCTCTAAGTGCTTCACTAGACAACTTTTGCAGACTGAAATCAAATGAGATTTTTACTGTTAATGTTAACAATTGCTGTATGAAATAAGTGTCACTTGAAGATTTCGGTGATAATCATAATATTCTATTAATTCTAGTAGAGTTATAAGCAAAAAATTTTTTAAGACATGAGATTTTAAGGCTTCCAAGCTTCAGCTTGGGAAAATGAGGTTAGCTGAATTTCCTGATGTTCCAAATGTTTTACATTTAACTGTACAGTAAATATTTTTCGAACGAAAACTTCGAGTATCGAAAAATGTGTAAAATTTCTGTTTTAAAATACACAAACGAAAATACTAACACGTATGTAGACACTCGGTAACTGTGGTCGCGTCAATGAAGTAACCGCGGCAAATCTTGCAAGTAATGTGGCTATTTAGGGTTTTCAACTTAATTCTCCTTTCCATTGTCATCCTAGGAAGGGTTATTTGTGTAAACCATGAGTTGCGAAATAATAAACTACAAGAAAACAAAATAAAACTGGAACATAAACGTAAGAAATCACACAATCCTTGCAAAACTACAAAATTGCTAGACAGTAGACCACAGACTAGATAGAGAGAATATAGAGATGCTATAATCACAAACCGATGTCACAGATTATAAGCGTTTAACCATGGATATATTACTCTAACTGGATACATAAAGTAGAGGTACTTTAAGACGGATGACGCGATGACATCACAACGGAATGACTATTCGACCAATCACAGGCTGGATAGAGTTTGACCTTCATAATAATATGGTGTCCACATTTAGAAAAATTATGACCTATTTAGATATGGTTCTTTAAAATGTTTTCTATTGGTAATTTTTCTCGTGGTAAAATATATATAGTATTGAAATAAAATATTTTATTAAAATTTCTTCAAAATTACAGATTTAAAATATTGCAATTGTTTTTATTGTAATTTTCTCACTGATAATTGACAACAGTATAACACCACATTTTAAGCAACACAAACAAAAACGACGAACAGGCTTCACAAATCCCCGATGACCGTAATCGCACACTGAAAAATTGCATTAACTTTTTGGTGCAGTGTTGCAAACTACCACACAATTACGTTACTTATAATATTCATTTTAGATGTTTTTATATCATTATAAAAAAGTCATAATCGAATGATATGTTATCTAGTCCTAGGAGGGACTATAGATAACATGGGCAGTGGGCACCATAAAAAAATGGTCCTTCAGCAATGACGTCATCCATCCTCAGGTACCTCTAAAAATTCGTCATCCAGTTAGAGTAATACATCCATGACTTACACAAACCAGTCACACAGAGTACTTAATCAGTACGTTTTATGATGTCATAGACCACAAAGTACTTAACCTGGAGGAAGTATTATTATCTATGGTTATAACGCGTAGTGTTTATGTACTCTGTGCTTCTAACACGATTAGGCATAGATATCGATTAGGGTTCGAAGTATCGGCCTCTGGTATCGATACCGAGTACTCGTGTGGTATCGATGGGTAAGGTATCGATACCAAAAAAGTATCGGTTCTGAAGTATCGATACTACTCAGTATCGAGTACTCACGAGGATTTTTTTTTATGCCTTGTGCAGGCAAGCAAGCAGACGAGTCACCTGATGGTAAGTGATCATCGCCGCCCATGGACATTAGTAACACCGGGGGCGTTACCAATGCGAATGCGTTACCGGCCACGAAGAAAACAATAGACCCGCTTCTTGAAGGACCCCATGTCATAGTTTGGAGGGAACACCCATGCAGGAAGTTCATTCCACAGTTTACACGTGCGAGGTAGAAAACTACGCGAGAACCGAACTGTGGACGAACACCAGGTATCCAGGTGGTGTTGATGGAACCTGGAACACCGAGATGTGCGTTGACGAAAATTAACCGCAGGAATTAAACCAAACAGTTCTTCAGAACATTATACAGGCAGTAGAACACGCAGAGTGAGCTTACATCTCTCCTCAACTCGAGTGAATCCAGACCATCTGTATGTTTGGGATCGTCAACAAGACGAATGACTCACTGTTGAATTAGGTTGAACGGATCCACTTGGCAAGCTGGGGCTCCGGCCCAAAGGTGGGAGCACTACTCCATGTGTGGCCGAATTTGCGCCTTATAGAGCATTAGTCCATGCTTAGGCGTGAAGTACTGCTTAGCTGTGTTGAGCACTCCCAATTTTCTTCCAGCTAGTAGGTAGTCTTACTAACCAAGTGGTCCCGAAACTGAACTTCATTCATTCAGAGCTAAAAAAAGAGGTCGTCAACAGTGAATTTCATGTCCCGATGACAAATTCTGTTTAGTCCGAGCGCTAAAACGGGCCACAGTTGATCTTTTTCCATATGAAAATACTGAAATTACTCAGTATTTTAAAAGTACTCGATACCGACGTTTCATATGATTACTTGCTAGTAATTACCAGGTAGGAGTATCGAGTACTCAGTATCGAGTATCGCGAACAAAAGTATTGATACCTACTCAGTATCGAAAGTATCGTTCGAACCCTAAACACGATTGTTGTTTTATTTATTGATGTCAAAAATCAAAATAAAAACGTTTATTTTATTTATTTAAATGTAAAATTAACATATTTACAAGTGGGAAGCCCTTTGGGTCGAAACTATAGCAAGTAGTTTAATGGACTTCGTACTGTGTCCGCGATATTAATAATAAGAAATATTGGGTCGCATGAAGTGTCAGGAAGGATAAAAAAAGTCAAGTGTAAGGGTATTTTCCCCAGTATTTGTTTACTAGAAATTGGGTGGGATCAAAATATATTTGAATCGCCGACGAAACGCGCATTATTAGAACAATATGCGTGCTAAAACTAAGTCACAAAAATATAAAGCCCGAAAAATGGCTGCGAAACGTAAACAAGAAACCCCGGAACAGCGCGCAGCTCGTCTTGAGAGTATGCGGAACTATGCCAGGCGTTCTCGACAGAAGGAAACCGAGTTTCAACGGGAGGAGCGTTTGAAATCCATGCGGTGGTACTCTAAGACCCGCTGGGAAAATAAGAATGAACTCATGCGGAGAGAACGGCTCGCGCTGGTTCTTGAAAGTTGCAGAGAATCTCGGGATTCTGACTCTGAAGCACCCGAGGAAATACAGCCTATCAACTTTGTAACAGTAGAAATGGAATAAAAGGCAGAATGTACCCCTGACGCAAAAGCAATGCTTAGAATAAGCATTTTGCAAAATGTGCACATCTTTAGTTTATTGATAATAAAAATACAATAAACAGGTTTCTTTGGACAACACATGATTTGTAGGTTGTACAATGATACACTTCATGGTTATAATAAACAGACTTTTTGTTTATTCATGTGAATAGTGATAAGTTTAAAAATATAATTTACTTTATTTTAATTTGTTAGTGTTATTTTTTATCTATGAACCTTGTAGCTCAAGAAAAAAGAAGTGCTAAGAGTTTAGTTACTGAATGAAATACATTTAGTTAAGAAATAAATCTTGATGATTTCGGTTGTATGGTCTGAGATTCCATTCTGAATGCTAATGGATGTATTATACTTATTTTTATTTTACAATAAAATTGTATATGAGAACTATTTTTACTATATTTAATGCATGGGGGATGTTGATTTTGATGTCCATGGGCAATGGTGGTCACTTACCATTAGTTGGATCATCAGCTCTAGCATCAACCACAAGTAATAAACCAACTTGATAGTGAACAATAAAAAAATTCAATTGTCAAAAAAAATTGGTTTAATTATTTATTTAATGTTACACAATTATCACAAATTATATTGACAAACATTTATTAATTAATATTTCAATGGTAACTTAACTAAAATATTTAGTTGATACACACATAATAAATAAGTATTACTTAGAAAATATTTTTTACACGCAATAATTATACAAAATGTTTTCACTTATACAATGAATTTTTTAGATACATCTGTTAGGTTACATAGTAACAGTACTATCTAAAGTTGAGTATTCTGGTAACAATATAATAAACAAAACTCAATAAACAATGTTGCTGTAGGTAATTTAATTACTGATAAATTGAAGCTCCTTGAAAATCATAAAAAATCCTTACTATTTCGGTACATATGTACTTGATAGAATCATTTAGAATTTACAACAACAACATGGCTTATTATTATTGAGTCTAAAAATCCAAAATATCCTGATTAATTAATTGTATATTTTATTTATTATTATTATTATTATTTGGTTACAAAACTTATGAAAAGACAATGTCCAGCATTGGGGTACAAAATATATAGATGCTGCCAGTAAAGTAAAGTCTAAGGAAAATACCATAGAAAATTTAATAATAACCTTCGCAAGCTCAAATTTTAAATTTAGAAAGGCTGCACTGAAAATCAGCAATATAAGCCAGAATAGCATATTGTAACATTCTCTAGTAGTCCAGTCAACATAGGCAAACAATTTTACAATTCACATACAGCTGAAAATTTGTACAAATGTTGAGAACACCTAACGGAAATGTGAAAAGTATGCAAACTATCCTCGGACTATAGGATAATCAAAAGCAATTAAAATATTACAGTTGACAGGAGAATAGGGATAGATTAAGCAAAATATTATTTTTGAACAAATAAAATTTCAAATTACACCAGATAGTCAAAATTTATAAG
Source organism: Thymelicus lineola (assembly GCA_963932265.1). Taxonomy (NCBI): domain Eukaryota; kingdom Metazoa; phylum Arthropoda; class Insecta; order Lepidoptera; family Hesperiidae; genus Thymelicus; species Thymelicus lineola. Next base: position 10,813,595 of record OZ010701.1, read on the forward strand.
CAAAATCTTAAAAAAATAATAATGACTGAATGACAACTAACCATTTACATTCTGAGGTAGGTGGGCTGTGTATAAAACTATTATACGCTTTTTTATTTTAAAACTAATTTAGTAAAAATATTCAATCTTATTGGTCCGCGCTTAGCACGCCTTTTCATGTAATATATCTTTCGGAGTTCACAAATAAATATAGTTACTTATCCTATATCTATTGAAAATATTTACAGATGTAAATTATGTTATGTAAAATATACAGCTAATATAAATTTAATAAATTATGGCCCATTCGCGCATAAATTTGTCAGGACGTCACTATTAAATCAACTGTTTTTAGGATTTGATGTATTTATATTTCAAATATAAATACGATTTATTAGGTACAAATCAGCAAACTTATCAACATACATACTGAGCATACAGGACTACACCATATAATATATCTTCTTTTTTTTCAAGTTGGTTAAAGGGAGGTTATCAATGTGACAAGTATTTATGTAATATTTGTTAAATACAGCATGATAACATAATAAGGCTTTCAAAGAAACATGTAAAATTTAATGTTTGTTTGTTTGTTCACGGATATCCAAATCTTAGGCAAACAATAATAATAATAGAAAAATTATAAAAGAATAAATACTGATTTCGGTAAAACATTTTTATTACGGCTTCTATTATCATTATTGATAAAATAAAAGCATGCATCTTGCATCAATTGCTTCATAAACTTGCAATACAAGCAAATCTCTATTATGTTTAGTTTTTTTACGAATTATTTTTAGTATTTTAACCGTTTGACCTTTGAAAAATTTCAAAAGAAAGTATACTTACATAAGTGACACGTGGGAGTTATACTCTATGTACATTGAGTAGTACATTTAGAAGTGGATGTCACTTTTTAGGGCTAAAAAACACTGGGACGGTGCTACCCTTGAAAGGTATATTTGTCGAAAAATCTATGTGTACATGAATATAATTATGATAATTATTATTATCTATGAGCAAATGAAAAGAGACCAGTTAATAACGACAAGTTTTATTATTTGTCGTATTCGTTGTTTAGACGTCCTATACATCTATTAATCATCCGCATCCGCTGGATTCAGAAGGACTCAGGAGCGGTAAGAGTGTCACAACTTAGGGAAGGCCTGAGTCCAGCAGTGGACTTCCAAGAGCCGATGGATGAATGGATAGCCAAGTGTAAATTGACAATTTCAGGTACATAGAATTCCTAACAACATTCACTAAATCATAAACAATTTATTTTCTAATATTCGAACTTTTGTTATTGAGACCAATGTTCAAGAAAATTGTTTAATTGTTTCAGCTTATACACTTATTTAACCATGTTACAAAAGTGACACAAACTCGAAATCAGTTTCAAATAATATATTTCAAGGCACAAACTACAAGCCCTCACACTTGACATCATTATCACCTGGTTTCGGTTCTAAAAAATCAAAAACTCTTCTACCTTGCGGTAGAACCACTTTATACTGATCTGACGAGACAGGAACATTGGGTTTCGCGTGATCCCTTCTAAAATGGCGGCTCAAATGGCTGGTTTGTGAGAACTTTCGCCCGCATATTTTACACTGATAGTTTTTCTCGCCCGTATGCACTACCTTGTGTTGTTTTAAAGAAGACGATGTGTAGAATGTCTTACCACACTCGCAATGGTAATCGCGCTGGCCTTTGTGTCGTTTTAAGTGAACGTTGTAGGCACTGCATGTGACGAAGCCTCGGTGGCATTCCTTGCATTTGTATCTGGTGAAGGAAATTAATAAAATAATAGTAAAAAAACTGAGATGTGTCAAGGGACACCCGGATGGAACGAAGTTCCTTTCGATTTAAGTATTGTTTTTTGAAGTGATTCAGAAAGTTAGCGTGATTCAGAAAGTTGTACAGCGCCATCTCTGTAAAACTCTCTGAATCACTTCAAAAAGTATCGTACCAACATTTCGTAAGACAATGTTCCGTCTAGCCTCCTTCCAAAAAACTTAAGACACTTTATCAATACTGCACTAAAAGAGACCCCTCGTCGCCAAGTATAATGTATGGAACTCGTCAAAAACAAGCAAAACCTGCGCTCAAAGCTTGATATACACAGTAATAAGGGTTCAAACAACGGCTGACGCATATGGATGTTTATCACGCAAAATGATTCATAACCTACATTTTTACTATTTAATATTTATCCCACCCAGTAAACTAGTAAAAAAAAATAAGTCTTCCTACACTGTAATATCCTAATCAACATAATTATAAAACTTTGTATCCCATCTGATAAACTACAAAAAAATTGCACGTTTGTTTGTTACTAACAAGCTGTTAATTTTAAAATTTAAAAACCTTTCCACGGAGCTGACGACTTTGAAACGCCTGAACAGTATCCTAAAGTAGCTAAGAACCATTTGATCACGTCAACTTTCAAACAAAACACCGCATCATAATCCATTTGGTCGGTTCCATTCGTTTAGGAGTTACAATGCCACAGACAGACACACATGTCAAACTTGTAACACCTTTCTTTTCACGTCGAGGGCATGGAGTATAGGTAAGGAGATCACAGGAGAGCCATCTCTGTGTTTGAAAAGTGTCCGTAAAAACGCGTCCAATAAGGCGCTGCGGTAGCCTAGGATAAATTATTATTCTACCCTCCATAATTATCATAGAGTAATATAGTAATATTTGAAATCAGCAAACTTCACTCCGTCTACAACAGCTATGTTCATGTCGTAGATTTTCCGACGCCATCGCCATTGTGGTAGGTATTGGAACCTCTATTTTCAGTATACAGCTGGACACTTTTTCAACTCTCCTCCCATATGAGATGGTTCTACTTACTCTCTACACTCCATAATCGGGGGTTAACAAACTAGTTAAATCTACCCTCAGTTTTCAGTGTACCCCAATGATATTATATACAAGATATGCCAAGATGGCGCTGAAATTATGTCAGTCGAATTTAGACAAGTGTAGCAATTGGGATGTTGACACTAATTATAAATTAATATAAATTTATGTCTAAAATATTAGCGGTAACATTTAAAGGCCTAAAATATGATTCTTTTATTGAAATCAATCACAATAAATTAAATATCATTAATTTAAAATGTTAAAAATTGTACTCACTGTCACGTGACCTCAAACGCCATTTTAAGAATATGACGTCATTGGAACAATTTTATATGGAAATTCAACAAACTTAGTAGACAGATAGTATTGAATATCGTTTAGTGACGTCACGTGACGTTTTTGGTGGGAAATTTGATAGTGATTTTTATTTATCAATTTTTGTTTTTAAATTGAAGATTATTATTTTTATAATATTTTTTTCGTGAATATTGATGTTCTAGCTATAAAATAAAATTGAATCCTAAAATTAGTCAACATCCCTATTTCAATTCAGACAGTTGATAGCTGCCTCTGAGTGAGGCCGTCTAGCTGTCTTTTTCACTATTATGGTTTTAGTAGTGCCATCCCTTTTACATAATTTACCAATGTAATAGTGATTGATGTAGTGAAACAAAAGATAAACGTGTGTGTGTGGTAGCTCGGTCGGAACAGATTTTTTGGTTCCAGGTTCCATCAACACAATCTGGATACCTGGCGTTCGTCCACAGTCCGGTTCTCACGTCATTTTCTACCTCGCACGTGTAAACTGTGGAACAAACTACCTGCATCGGTGTTCCCTCTAAGCTATGACATGGGGTCCTTCAAGAAGCGGGTCTATCCTCATCTTCTTGGCCGGCAACGCGTTGGTGACGCCCCTGGTGTTGTTAATGTCCATGGGCGGCGGTGATCACTTAACATCAGGTGACCCGTCTGCTCGTTTGCCTGCTCATAGCATAAAAAAAAAGTTGATTTGTAAGGGCATGACGTATCTATAGTTTAATATCATTGGCGTACCCTCACCTGACCTCCTTGTTGTGTATCCGGATGTGTATGGACAGGTTGCCTGACGTGGCGAAGGTTTTGGCGCATAGATGGCACGCATACGGCTTTTCCCCGTTGTGGATGCGTTGGTGCACCTTCAGGTCAGCCTTGATGGGGAACCCTGGGGGTTTTATACCGTCATCAACGGGTCTATTATGAACTTTTAAAAAACCATTCATGTTCCAGGCAATTCATTTCTCGGGCTTTGAACGACGTATGATGGACTATATACTGTCATCAGCGGGCCTTTAAAAAACCATTCATGTTCCAGGCTTTTATCGGGCTTTGAGCAACGTATGATGAACTAAAAAGTGTCACGTGACGTTGGTAATACAAATTTGACGTTTACACTGGAACGTGGCTGGAATTAAGAGTTCATAATAGGCCGCCAGATAATGGTTGACCCAATCCCAGTTGATGGTAAGAGGAGTTCAATACAGAGTCATGGACGTAAAAGGTGGTAATAATGATAAATCTTTAATTTAGGCAACAAAGCCAACCAATACCAGCATAAAAAAAGAAACTGCCGAAGCAATTTTTAGTGTTCTTAATTTCCGTGTGAATCTTAAATTGAAATTTAAAGATACCCCGACAGTTTGATTTACATTAAAAATAGTTTAGAATATTCGATTAAGTCACCTTTCATGCAAAAAAACTAAATCAAAATCGGTTCATCCGATTGGGAGCTACGATGCCACAGCAGACATACAGATGATACACAGATATAATATCAAACTTATAACACCCCTTGTTTTTCATCGGGGGTTAAAAAGGATCCTTATTAATTGTCTATCTATGACATCAACTGAATTTTCTATACGAATAAACTTTTCGTCTAATGACCAATAATCACAATCATCGTTGCAGGTAATCTACAGATATCTCATTTACACCTTACCTTTCCCACACTCCTGGCACAGGTAAGTCTTCTCCCCTAAATGCCTCTTCATATGTATCGAAAGTTGCGCGCTTTGTACAAAGTTCTTGAAACATATGTCGCAGCTAAATAACTTCTCGCCTGCAACAGTTATTTTTATTTTAAAACAGTTTGTTACTGATCAGTAACAACGCCATCTAATGATATATAACAAGAGTTACTGATATGACAATCGCAAACTAGATGGCGTTGTAATAATCTTGTAACTAGATGGCGTTGTTACTGATTTGACGATTGCAAACTAGATGGCGTTAATCTCCAGTCGTGCGTCGAAGCTGACACACAATTTTTTTGTTTTTTGATCTGAAGCTATGGAGAAGACGCAGAGCGAAACAACACAACAATAATGATATCAGCATAAACGTGGAGTAACGTACCAGTATGCATCCTAATATGGTTGACCAGTCCTGTCCGTCGACTGAACCTTTTGGGGCAGTACTCACAATGGTAAGGAGTCTCTCCGGTATGGATCTTCTTATGTTGGAACAATGCGCTGTGGCCTCTGAAAATATTTATATTTATGCTATACATTAACTTTGCTTGACTGATCTTCGAATGGCTAAACCGAAACATAGATAAGAAACATTCAATCAAGTTTGGTTCAAATCAATCAAACGAAATCACAATCGGTTCATCGTCTAGGAGCTACAATGTTTCATGTAATTGAAAAACCAGTACTTGGGGCCAAGACATTCAAAAGACTTACACCCCAACTCAGAGTCACTAACGGTTACTTTAATCACTCCTTAGTAAAGAATCACCATACAAATTCTGTACTAAGGAGTGATTTAAGTAACCATTATGGAGAGCATACACGATCATGATCAAGCGTCAAACAGACTTGACGCGGCATCCAGTAAACTTAACGGTGTATGGCCACGGTATAGCTATCTGGCCATATAGCTATTCATGCACACTGGATGCCGCGTCAAGTCAAATTGCAAATTTGACAAGTCAAACTGCAAAGTCAAAGTCAAAATATTTTATTCATATAGGTATCACCACAGACATATATCAAGAAGGTATCACTGATACACTTATGCACGTCATTTTTTTGGCTTTTCGGAAGGTGCTTTGTCATGGAGGAGAAGAAAAGCCTAAAGAAACTCAGTACATCTTTTAAAAAAATATTACAAACTTGACAAGTACACTTGATCGTGTATGGCCTCTATTAGTGACTCTCAGTTGTGGCGTTAGAGGCCTTTGAATAGGTGCAATTATTGATTTAATCAGCATTAATCCAGTAATCAGAATGATGCCAAGAACACTGGACTAGAATAGAACCCACTTGAAGAGAAGACTTACTTGAAGGCAGCAGGACACTCCTGGCACTTGTAAGGCCGTAGATCAGTATGGCAGATCTTGTGGGCTTTCAGATTGCTCTTGGTACTGAGCACTTTGCCGCACACGTCACACTGGTGCGGCAGTTTTCTGTCCGGCGGCCGGAGTCTTGCTTCTCCGTCGGGTAACACTGGAATCGGTATAGAAAATATTTTTAAATCCCGACGAAAAAAGAGGGTAGTTATAAGTTCGACGTATCTGTGTGTCTGTGTATCTGTCTTTGTGGCATCGTAGCTCCTAAACAGAAGAACCAATTACGATCCATTGAAGTATAATGCTATAGAACAGACATCTCGAACAAAATGTGTGTCCCGCCGGGAGGTTCCATTTTCGAAATTGAGCCCCCGTTTTCCTTTCAAAATCGAACGAATCCATTGAAGATTGAAGCCACGTGGCGCCAATGCACTGGAACACACATGGTGTTCACGGTGTCGGTTCTATACGCTAGTAACAATACTTCAATGTTTGGATCTAGTTTTTTTTGCTTGAAAGGTGACTTTATCGAGATGTTTCGTGTAAATAAAACTGTTAGGTTTTTTTTTAAATTTTGATTTAAGATTATAGTTCATATGTGATCAGGAAGCCGGTGGTAAGTGCAAGATGGTAGAACATAGTTATTCAATTTCAAATTCAATTGGATTCCAATGTTCTGAATAAATCTTTAAATCGTTCAAATCTTTAAATTATTGCCAAGTAAAAACTTTTTAGCTAACTGACTATAATCTGTACGTAAATCCTAAGGCCTTAAGAAATAAATAAAAAAAATTCTGACGATCCATCTGATGGTAAGTGGCCATCGTCGCCCATGAACATCAGCAACACCAAAGGCATCACTGATGCGTTGCCGGCCAAGAAAACGAGAAGAAAAAGAAAGAAAAAACTGGCTCTCAAACCCCCAGCCGGAACACGACGAGTCGTTTGGCGACTGACTCATGCTCAATGGCGGTTGCTGTCGGCTATCCAGGCGAACCACATGAAGAAATAATAGTAGTAATAATGATATTAATTAACAATTAAAATCAATATTACCAATATAATCCCTCGAGGGGCCCTACCACCAGCGGGCCAGATTTAGTCGCCTCTTACGACACTCATCCGGCGTGGGATTGGGGTTAGTATTCTAAGCTGCCCCAATACGATACGACTAAAACTAAATGAAAATGAATAAGGCAAAAGGATATTTTAACATCCTTTTGCAATCCAAAAATTACTAGTAGCCTAATTTGCCGTAACTTAAGCCAGTTTACGCCATCTAAGCCAGTTTAAGCCATTTATTACATTTTACAAAACCACGGAGGATAAAGGTAACATTATACCTATACAAACGCCAAAGGAAAGTCATAGCGTGATTCACAAACTAGTACAGCGCCATCTATATTCCTAATAGGGTATTACAAATAGGTCCTTACATAATCAGTGGGTCAACAGCGGAGGAGTAGTAGAGATCATTCTGTTATCTTTTGGTTTTCTTACGCCACTTCATTATTTTCAGATACATAGTAAAAATTTTCTTATTCTTTTAGTATTTTCTATGTTCATGAGTGACGGTGTTTTCTTACCATCATAATTATGTATTGTCAGCTCATTTAGTTATATAAAAAAAACTTTTGTTGCTTCTGCAAAACTGTTCTGATAGGGTTGTGGCCAGTATTCCAGACAATACAGTCAAATAGAACTATACAATGCCCAGAAATACTTTACCTTTTTTTTGCCGTCCTCGTTTTTTCCTAGGCCCTTTATCTCCATTTACCGTTTCTGAAAGTTATTTAGCAAAAAATGTCTTTAGTTGAGAAAACAAGAGGATTTTAAAAATGTGTTTGGATAATTTAATAGAGAATATTTTCAAAAGGATTCTAGAGACTAATAAAATCTTAAAGATCTTCTAACATATTATTAAGTACAATTGTTACTGACACACTAACAATATATGGATCTCTGACATCTGAATTAAAGAATATTATTATTATTAAAGAAGAAAAACAATAGAAGAAGGAATTATGTATCTTCAAGGTATAGTAAAGCGGGGAATACACTAGACGGACATGCCCACGGGCAAGTCTGCAGACATGCCCGCCGGACTTCGCTACTATAGGACTGTGCAATGTTTGCTAGTGTAGGGCCGTTGCAGTCAGTCTGGCAGACTTGTCTGTTACAAGTCCGCGCGATCTCATTTTGTCTGCGGGGGCACAGACATGTCCGTATGTGAATGGTCACCGCGGGCTGTCTGTTCACAGACCCGAGAGCGACAGCGACTAGGACAGACGTCACTATCTTATAAAAATTATCAAAAATGAGTTTTAATGAAAATAAAGCATTCTGGGCAGAATTCATAGGGGAATATAGAAAATATCCATGTTTGTGGAAAATAAAATGCAAAGATTTTATGAACTCCGAACTACGAAATGCTGCCTATCAAAATTTAATTAAAAAATGTAAAGACATATACCCCGACGCTAATTTAGCTTATGTAAAGAAAAAAATTGAGCTGTAATAAAAATTCAAATGATTCTTGATCCATGCGCAAATAATTGTACAGGTCTCCCGGTTCATCAATTTCTAATTCTTTCAGTAAATTGATATGGCTATACTTATTTCTTTTTTTATACCATTCTGTGCACCAAATTCTTTTCTTTTTATTTTCATCAAACAGTAATAATGCAGCACCAGCAATTACAGCGATTTTCCTTCGTTGCGTTGTCATTATATTGTGTACGCACAACACGACTAATCGGTAAGCCGCCCTAACACAAACTGATAAGACTGTGTAGTGTATTGTGGCGACAGACATGCCCGGCCCGACTGCCCGCGGGCAAGTCCGCGTAGTGAATTGCCCCTCTAAGAGAAATGTCTATACTCCATTTTTAGATGAGTATTATTTGGTAAACAATCTTGGTACTTCTCTTTATTGAAACACTAGGAAATCGCCCTCACTTCGCTTCGGGAAAAATAGTAAAAAAATATATAATATAGCCTATGTCTCCCGGGGATAGTGTAGCTTCCCAACAGTGAAAGAATTTTTCAAATCGGTTCGGTAGTTTCGGAGCCTATTCAATGCAAACAAACAACTCTTTACTCTTTTATCTTTACTCTTTATAATATTAGTATAGATTAATTTAAAATACAGTGTAACCTCGATTATCCGGACCTCAGTTACACGGATTTGCGATTACCTGGACTATAAAAGTATAAACCCTGATCAAATATGTCACGTCAAACGACAATTACCAAATACTTTATTATACTAAATTTTTTAATAATTTTTAATTTTAATTCATCCAGTTAATCGAAGCTCTACTGTAGTTGAAAAAAAGAATTAATAGTAAACAGAAATTTGTTTAGGCATTAAACAATTATTCAAATTTCTCTTCATTTTGTGTCAGCTCTATTTTCCAATGACAAATTACGTTGAATAGTATTGTCTTAAAAAAATGGACTAGTGTGAGTATGCTTAAAATAGATACGATTTTAATTACCTCTTATGGTCTTCTGCATTTTTAATTCCAATAAAAAATTATCATCTTCAGCATCCCAGCAACTGTCATCGCCATTTTCATTTCCGTTGTCAGTTGGCTCTGAAACATAATGGATAGACATGTTGCCTGACTAAAGAGAGAGGAAGAGAAATAGAGAGAAAAGGATATGTATATATAAAAAGCGAGAGTGAAGGAACACAAATAAATATTACTAATTTAACACTTTCGCAACGGCGAAACACACATGTTGTGAGCAAAGTACTTGAACAAACTGTAGCTCGCACACATATGGTGTGTAATAATAATTGTCCGCCATACTAAAATCGTGGTGATTAAAAATCTGTAAAAGCGTAACTTCTTTAATTTAGTATGGCCGTTGCAAAAGTATTAAATGGGTATATCAACTGCCAAATGCACTCTCAGCACACTTTTAATGTCATTATAATTTCAGGAGCTCTGAACTAAAAGACCATTCCTACTATTTATTGTCAAAAATTTTTAAGGCTTGTACAGAACTCTAAATTTAGTTACATACTTTCAAAGAATTAATACAGTTAATTGGTAAATTAAAACAAAACATACCAAGTTTTATTTCGTCTTTACTATCATCAACATTTTCTAGAAGCGTTCTTACTAAATCTTTAACTGAACTGCTGAAGTGTAGGTCTTCTGGCTTCACATCACACTGATTCTCATCTTTTACATCAGGAACATCTCCATCTCCAACTAGTGGTTTTATGTCTATTTCATCTTTATGTTCTAGATATTTCCTCAATGTTTCCTCACTTTGTGTGCATTGATTGCTAAATGTGAAACTTCTCTTTAATTGTCTGCTGCAGTCTTTGCAAATCAACCTTGGAAGACCATCTTCTTCGTTAGGCTGCAAAATAATATCTTTGTTTTATTTAAGGAAAATCAAAAATATGTTCCTGTATGTAGACTTAAACAAAAATAGAGTTATCTCATTTTCTACTAGCATGTTTTTTCTATCTTTTGTATATAGATAATATTGTCGTAAATTACTTATTTAATATGATTATTATTAATAATACACATTAAACACATTTTAATAATTTTGGTTTGAATAAAAAGGGAAAAACCTTGTTTAGTTTCACATGTAAGGTTTTAACAGAATAGTGTTGGATAAAGACATGTGATTTGAAAATTTAATTAGATTATATTTTACAACTGACATTTGGAACTAATATGGAAAACCATGTGTTTTGAAAATTTAATTAGATTATTTACAACTGATATTTGGAACTCACTTGGAACTATTATAGAGACGTAAAAAAGGCAAAATGCATGATCAAGTAATCGCTGTTATGAGGTTCAAAACTATTCACCTTAATCATTAAATATGATAAAGTAATATTGTGATCTCAAATTACACATAATTAGTAAGTGAAACTATATTTTCAATAAAGATAAAGAATGTTAATAAACTTACCTTTATTACTGTGCATCTCGCTAACATTTCTGAATAAAATATGTTTCGTTTGGTACAAAAATTAGTGAATATATCAAACATTATTTCCTTAGTTCTTAGACATATTCGACATATCAATTTAAAATCCATACTTATGTATGACAAATAATTCTGTACTATTCTAATTATTTTTATACGTTGTTATAACACAATTAAAAATATATATTAACGATAGATTGTTTTTATTTGCTTTCAAGCTTATTTTTTCTATTCTCGCTCGTTTCTCAATTCTGGCTTTTGCAGTTTGCTATTTTGAGCTTTTGACGTTTTGTCATTTTTGACTTTCTACAGTATGACATTGACACTTGACGTGACATTGAGTCTGTTTATGTCAGTTTATGTCATGTCATGGATTTTAAACACTGTCTGGATTGCTGACCTTGTGAACTGTACCTGAAGCACAGAACAGTGGCACAGAATGGTTCGATGACGTCATATTTTAACCTCTGGTCACAGACCAAAATCACAGCTGTCAAAATCAAAACGTACCGACGCGTCGGTACCGTTGTCTGTGGAGGTTTATGACAGCGCACAGCGCATAGAATTTGTTTTGGTTTTCTTTTATTTATTACTCCAGTCGCACTTATTAAAACGTAGTGATTAAGTACTCTGTGGCATATTGCATAACATATCTGTCACTGAGCTGCGTCGGTTGTGCATTACATAAATTAAAATTTGACTTAAATTATAATAATATGCCTTATTGTGCAATTTTGGGTGCAAAAATGATAGCAGAGCTAAGAATTTATTTAATGGCAGTGTTTCATACCACAGCCACCCACAGCTAAGCCTAGTTTTATATTTATTTTGTATTAATTCAAATTCAAAACATAAAATTAAAGGAAATAATATATTTTTATGATCAAAAAGCTACTCTATTTATACGGCAATAAGGTTATTTTTATGTTTTAAATGGTATTGCTACTCGACTATTGTTTTCCAGAACATTCTTTGAAAACATTCTTTGTAGTGTACGTTAAACATCGATAGACTATCGATAGTATCGATAGTTTTTGACTATCGATACTATCGATTGCTATTTTGTGCTATCGATAGTTAATTTTATTACTATTTCTCACCTATAAAGATAACGTCATACCTACTTAATTTCTTACACGTGGGGAATTACGGGAACTAATAACTATCAGTGTTGCCAACTTTATTTTAACAATCCAACTGAACTTCACCACAAAAGGCAGAAAACCACAAAAAAATATTATTTTATTTTATACTAATAAAAATAAAATGACTTGCTTAAGTGTATCAGTGATATTTACATGAATAAATTATTTTGAATTTAATTTAATTTGAATTTAACTAATTGACTTTGTTAAAGATGATCGTCTTTAGAAAAATCGGATTCATCTACGATCATAGATTACGAGGAATCAATTTCTTTAGTTCCAATTTTTTGTATTACATTAATTGGTAATGTGTAGTTATTGCAGCATTTTCTTTAGCGTGATAAGCCAGCACAAACCATGATAATTGATGATAGGAGCTCTAGCTTCATTCGGTTTCTCCCTTTTGTCTTTACTACATTTATTAGAAACAAACGTTTAGAATCAAATCAAACTCGACTCACTTGTACTATACAGTGTGTCCGGTCACGACCTAGCGATAATTTAAGGTTACAAAATATTAAATTAGTTTAATATATATGAAATTAGTTTCATCGACAAAAACACCCATATATGGGGGTCTACCCATGTCGGAATGGCCGCCATTTAATTTTTTTTTATTCTTGTATATACCTCTGCCGAAAGATGCCGATTTCTCTAGACAGAAAGGTCCTACAGATGTAAAAAAAATGTTATTTAAAAGGTAGAAATAACATCTATCAAATAAAAATAAACATTATGGAAAATTTTTCCTACAAATATCTTAAAACATTTACAATGCTAATTTAAGTGAAAAAAATTGACTGTTTTTTTTATTTTTCTTAACATATTTCAAAAACTAGCACATTGATACTAAATGTTTTATTACTTTCCTAATACTTAAGGATATTAATTACAAATTGACGTTAAAATTATTGTTCTTAATTGCATAACTCGAGAGTTAGGGCTGATTGAATATGACCCTTTTGCGAGGATCTGTAGGACTTTTATGTCCAGAGAAATCGGCATTTTTCGGCAGAGGTATCTGGGTGAATTTCCCAAGTGCATTTTTGAGACGGCGAGGTTGAAAATTAATGTGTGGAGGTAAACTACAATTTTATATAGGTAGTTTTAGTAGTGATCTACATGATAGTGAAGTATTCAGAGGTATTTAATACATAGATTCTTAATAAAAAAATATCTAAGACCTAAAATCTAATTCCGGTGTACTGTCCAAACTGCGTTTATTTACATATTTTATTAATTTAATTTTTTTTGGTAAATAAATTTCATTGAAAGGGAATGTTTTTTAGAAATACATTAAATAAGACAACTAATATATATTTATGGAGTAATTTAAGATTAAACAACAGCTCTTAAAACATCTTTTAAAAATGTCCTACAAAAAAAAGCAATACCAGTGGCGCATTTTGTATACTTCATTACTTGTTACTTCACGATTTGGAAGACACCTTACTGGCTCTCCCCGCACCGTTCAGTTGTGCTCTTGCAAACTGCGTGTTAGGATGACCGACTGGTTGCGTAATTTTCCTGCCAAACACGTAAGTACTAACTGCGGTGGCGCAGGAATACAAAATCATCCAATTCCGATGTCATGTATATTAGTAAAAGTACAAAGCAGATTATCTAGAAATTTTATGGAGGGTTCCATTAACGGTTTTCAGCTACAACTGTGAAATAAAAGTTAACCTGTGACTAAAAGTTTTCTTTAAAATTCAAGTTTTGTCTCTGATTCTAAGTCCGGTGGCGCAATCTCGGTGGCTCCGGTGGCAAATCAAAGCGAATAGGGAAGTACAGGCCATAGAAATACAAGCGTGTTTCCATCTATTCATCAGCCCTTGGAGGTCCACTGTTGGACATAGGCTTCCTCTAACTTATACCACTCTGACCGGTCCTGAGCCTTCTGAATCCAGCGGATGCCCGCTGTCTTCTTCAGGTCGTCAGTCCACCTGGTCGGGGGGCGTCCTATCATCCTATGCTCCTTTTTCCGAGACGTGGGCGCCATTCGAGGACCTTTCTTACCCAACGGTTATCGGTCCTTCGCACTATGTGGCCCGCCCATTGCCACTTCAGCCGGCTAATTCTTCGAGCTATGTCGGTTACCCTTGTTCGTCTACGGATCTCCTCATTTTTGATGCGATCATGTAGAGAAATACCAAGCATAGCCTTCTCCATAGCCCACTGCGCTTCTCTGAGGTTGTGGATTAGGCCAATAGTAAAGCACCACGTCTCGGATTCGTATGTGATCACCGGCAACACAAACTGCTCGAACACCTTAAACTTCAGGCACTGAGGTAGTGTTTTGGACGACAATATATGACGGAGTTTCCCGAACGCAGCTCATCCGAGTTGGATTCTACAAGTGACTTCTTTCTCGAAGTTGGACTTACCCATCTGGATCACTTGTCCCAGGTAATTGTATTCGTCTAGAACTTCGAGAGCAGTGCCGTCAACAACAACCGATACGGGTGTGACATGGACATTCGACATGATTTAAGACCCACCCGTTGTGAGGCGCTGTTCAAGTCCCCCGAGCATTGTTCCAAGTTCTGCCAGGGAACCCGCCAGGAGGACTATATCATCGGCATATCGTAGGTGTGTGATTTATTCGCCATTGATGTTAATGCCATGTTGTTTTCACTCCATCATCTTGAACACGTCTACCAACACAGCGGTGAACAGTTTTGGGGATATGACATCCTTGTCTGACACTTCTCTGCAATTGGATGGGGTTCGTTGCTGTGTCGTGTACTCTGACGGACATGATGGCGGATGAATACAAACACTTCAACACCTCAATATACCGGTAGTCGATCCGCCACCGCTAGAGAGAATCTAGTACCACCCAGATCTCGATAGAATCAAAGGCCTTCTCATAGTCCACATAGGCTATACATAACGGCAAGTTATAGTCCTCGGTCTTTTGTATAATCTGCCGCAATGTGTGTATATGGTCTATGGTGCTGTAGCCTTTTCGGAATCCTGCTTGTTCGGGAGGCTGGAAGTCGTCAAGCCTGCGTGCAATGCGATTTGTGAGGACCCTCGAAAACAGTTTATAAACGTGGCTCAGAAGTGCAATGGGCCTGTTTAATTACCGCTAAAAGGAGTCCGTACATCTAGACTCCTATTCTTCAAAATGTACATAATATCTTTAAAGTATTAAATGATCCTGCCTTTATGATTTCTCATGGGCATAAATCAATTTCGGTGGATCAAATTCTAATTCCAGTGGTCCTAATTTCGGTGGCATTTGATAGTGTAATTTGATAATATCTCCGGAACAAATAATTTTTTTTTCAATCTCTACTATATGACTAATTATCACTACTATTTACATATTATTTATGCCAAATAAAGTGTATTAGAAACATCAAGTTTAAATTTAACCAATTTCGGTGGCTTGAATTTTAATTCCGGTGGTCCTTTAATAATTTCGGTGGCATTTGATAATTTCAAATGGAAATATCTCATGAACTAATCATTTTTTTTCGATCTTTAGTATATGATTAATTAGTACTACTCTTTATCTATTATTTAGGCCAAAAAAATTTATCAGAAACAGCAAATTTAAATTCGCCACTGTAATTAGGCAAAATTCGAGTTTGTTGAAATTCACCCATCTACAAGAATAAAAAAAAAATTAAATGGCGGCCATTCCGACAGGAGGGGGGTAGACCCCCTTATATGGGTGTTTTTGTCGATAAATAATAATAATAACGCTTCACACTCATAGCCCCACACTAGGATTCCCTGTGTCGTGGGTACCATGGACAACACACAAGACAAGGACATTCACACCCAGACCGAGAACAGAAATTCAAACTCATCATTCAAATTTCCGCCTCGCTGGGAATCGAACCCAGGACCCTTGGCGCAGCGATCCGGCATGGTAACCATTGCGCCACACGGGTCTTCGATGAAATTAGGTATATTTCGTAACCTTAAATTATCGCTAGGTCGTGACCGGACACGCTGTATATTTAAGGTTCATAATCAAAATTATTTCATTAGTAGTCAAAACTATTATATTTCCGGAGAAGACCCGAAAATAGTTTCTGTTCACTACGTGAGTTCTGTAGTGTTCCCTACACAACCAAGAATTGTGCGCTAGTTTCAAATTCAAACATTCTCTCTGACGAGAGTAATTTTGTGAAATATTCTTAGTAGTTGAATGTCATGTCCTACCACTAAATGAAAAAATCTTTTCCACTAGCACTGGCAACACTGATAACTATTGCGTAGAACTGTAGAACATTCGGAGACTGTTCATTCATTCGAGTATAGTATTGTTTTGTTTCAGGGGAATTACCGAAAATTATAATGGTTAGATCCTAAATAAACGCCGAAACAGGCTTAAGACGAAAAAACTAAATATGTTGTTGTTTTTAAAACAAAATATACAATATTTTGATTGAAATGTTTGATTAAGTTCATATTGAAATTATATGTTTTGATTAATATGTATAATATAATGTGTTTTAATCTAAGTTACCCATTGAAAGAAAACTTATCGATAGTATCGATACTATCGATAGTTTTTAGGTCAACTATCGATAACTATCGAAAATCGAAACTATCGATGTTTAACGTACACTAATTCTTTGCTACTCGGGAAGGGATGGGATAAATTTATCGATATCGGTGTGTTGTAATTTTATTTACGATGTAATATTATACGACCAAGACCCGACTGATTAGGGTTTAAATGGCTATTTATAGAGAAAATATCTTCGTATATAACCTATAGTTAATACATATAAATAGTTAATGCCAGTTGGCAATCTCTAACAGTCAACTTGGTCAATATTATAATATTATTATGAATAATAAAATTATAATAATTATTTGAATATTATACTTATTTTGGTTTCTATACTTCTTAGATTTCCTAAAGACGCATAGAGAAAAGAAGACTGGCTTAAAACTACTGGGCGGATCAATTGGTTCCCAGTAAAATCTAGTACCCCTTTTATTTCTTTAATCTGAGCTAGTACCATGCTTAGAGCATTTTTTACAAGAAGAATTCATAGTTTCAGTGACCGTCAATACGGTTTCCGCCACGGCAGATCAGCTGGTGATCTTTTAGTATATCTTACTCATTGCTGGGCAGAAGCAAAAAGGCTGTAAGTTTGGATGTTGCAAAGGCGCTCAAGAAATTTTTGGACTAGCGGTCACTCATCCAACTACCGACCGCGCCCGCTGTTGCTTAACTTCTTCGATCGCTTAGGATCGACGCAATCCGCCGGGCTATGAGAGCTTCAAAGCTAGGAAATATAATTCCACGAAAATAAAGGTGTTTAAACTATTCCTTGGCGACACTAGATGGCGCAATTGGTTCTACTACTAAACGTTGTAGGTCGAACAAAAGGAGAATGCCCATTTAGTATGGATAAATGACTATACTGACTTTAACATTTTTGTGTCTTGATAAAAATACCTTTATTTGATTATGTTATCTTTATAAATTACACATACTAACTTTAGTCAATGTTAATAGTAGGAAATACGAGATTTTCAACAAAATTAGTTTTAATTTAGGTTATAGTAAACTCATAGTAATATGGAGCCTATGCCGGCGTATTAAAGTCGATTGCGTATGTAATGTCGTTCTTTTAAGTTTCAAATTCATTTGACAGTCCCAAAACGCCATGTAGTTTATAATGTATTATAATCACAGAACACTATTACTCCTGGCTGATTATAATAATTTTCTAATTCATTTGACAGTCCCCTTAAGTCATCTAGTTTGTTGTATCATAATCATAATGCAATCAATGCAAGCTATTGGCCCGAAGGATCTTAAAATATTTCTGATTGGCCCTTATCCAAACATAAATGGCCCAATGGTTTTCTTTTGTAAACTAATTAACCAAAAATATAACTTACCGCTATACATTTAAGGTTGATATTAGATTCCAGTCACGACATCTAGCGTTCAGAAGACGGAATTATTTAATCATTTTCCAATAAGATTGACATTGTAATACAACCAACTGCAATTCAATGTCAACCTTATTACTATACGTTAAGTATAGAATTATTTATTATGTAGAATATTGCCATCTAGCGGTGTATAGCAGAATTTGAAAAGTATTATGATCTTAATTGATAAAGGTACTAAGTTCACTGAATATGACATTGAAAAATAAGAATTAACATCAAATATTAAAGTGAATTTTCAAACATAAATAGCAGGTTTCTCGGACTATTCGTAGTTGACAACTAACAACCAATCAAAATGTAAGTTTCTCAGTTGTAAGTAATACGATTATCCATTTACTTGTGTTTTTTTTGGCTAGAACGGTTCCCATACTAATCAACACTTATACCATTTCCACCTCTTGTCTCTGTGTTCCGTGATTTTAGAAGCTAGATGTAGTATTATCAAATCAAAGATTTTATTAATCATATTACAGTATTTTATTCAAGATCAAAGCGTCCATTACATTACAATACAGTACCACAAATAATGTTATAAACAATGCAGTAGTTTTAACCACAGAGTAATAATGAAAGTTAACACAGATTCTCAATTACATTTTACACCTTCTTCCCCTTAATATTTTGAGTCCTAAATAAAATCAGAATTAATGCTCTTATCACATATTCGGAATAGAATGTACAATCATAAAATGTAAAACATTACTGTCAGATTATTTTTAAACATTATCAACATAATCTGAAAATTTATGAGGTAGCTTAATTATCCTGCCTAATCTAGACATTTTCACCTTCAAGTTTGGATTCTCTATACTGGAACTATTGGGCTCAGAAACATCTGATGACTCATCTTGGTGAGATATTGGCTCTGAAGTGTTTTGCATAACTTTTTCATCATATACCTCACTTGGTCTTGTAAAAGTTTAATTTTTCCAATATTTCTTTCCTTCTTCATTTTCTGTTACATTCTTTAAATCAACTTGACTTGGTCTTATAAAAATTTCATTTCTCCAATAACTCTTTCCTTCTTCATTTTCCACAATATAAGATCTAGGACTGTTAGCTTTCTTTACTGTCTTTCCTTCAACCACATAATATAATTAAAAAGATTTCGTGCACTCGAACCCCATGACCCGAGCGTTTCAACCCCAAACGGCTCAAAAATGTAATTAGCTATTAGGTAATTATATATTATTTTTTAAATACTTATGTATTAAAAAATAAAAATTATTTATTTGTGATATTATACGAGTGTGGAATTGATTTTAAAGGTTAATTATTATGTATATTTGTTTGTATTTAGTTAGTTGTTATAAAAATGTAAGGAATAAGAGAGGCACTTTATGGAGCCCTTCAAATGCAAAAGTTTGTCATGGCACGGTGTGGTATTCTTTAAAACATAATTCTAAGCACAAGGAAACTTGACATTGTTCGCAAATGTACCTTGTGCGACTTTTTTTGCACCACACACACCGTGCCAACTTACATGGTCCTTGGCAAATGAAGTGGTTCCCACTTAAAATGGGCCGTATTTTTTTTGTTTTAGGTCCCTGTATCGTCTTTATGGTATGTACCGATTGTACAATTTCAGCTGGCTGAAAAACTTTTACAAGTCCTTCAGCCACCTGTCTCCTAAAATCTCGTGCACTACATTTTTGGCGAGTAGAAAATATTATATGGGCGTTCATTAGCGTGACATTAAGAAGGCGTCGGAAGACCTTTTTATACCATACAATATTTCGCACTCGCTCTATTGGGAATGCCGACAGGAGTTGATCCTTCCTATCGACACCTCCCATCGCCCGATTGTAATCAAGCACAACAGCAGGCTTGTATTTGAACCGGCCATATTTTTCTGCTCCCCCAACAACACCATCATGATATGTCGATATTAGTGAAACTATGTTGGAATCTCGCCACAACACGACACTTAAATCTTCGGTGTAGCTATGGACGATCTCGCCTTCTCTAAGCTCGTGCTTCTGAATTTTTTTCATCGCTTCGGGGACAAACTCTCTGTTTAGTCGAAGAGTCCCGAAGCAATCTGTCCTCTTCGATTTCAGGTAACGAGCTAGTAAAGGCGAATTATAAAAGTTATCCATGACTAAAGTGTGCCCTAGATTATACAAGGGCTTCATCAGATCATGGACAATTCTGGAAGTAGCGTTGGTGGGTAGTGGTGGCATGTCTCTCGGTCCTTCAGTCAAATCTACCAGTGCGTCTCTCGGTTCTCCAGTCAAGTCTATCTGTCCATCTGTTGGTTCTTTTTTCAAGTCTATCTGTACATCTGTTGGTTCTTTTGTCAAGTCTATCTGGCCATCTGTTGGTTCTTTTTTCAAGTCTATCTGTCCATCTGTTCGTACTTCAGTCAAGTGTGTCTGTCTGTCTATGAGGTCATTGGTATGTCCGTCCGTCTTTCCAGTATAGATGTAAAATCTCCACAAATAGCCGGTGTTTGATTCACATAACTCGTAGGATTTTATCCCTACTTTCGCAGCTTTGGTGGCGATTTTTTGTGCGAATGACAGACAACCTTGCCATTTGAGGAGAGATTCATCTATAGCGATCTCCTGTCGCGGAAGATACAGCGAGCAGAACTTCTTTTGCAAGTGATCTATCACTGGCTGTATCTTTTGCAGCTTTTTTTCGTCATTTGTCAAAGTCTGGTTGTCAGTCGGGTCACTAAAGTGCAAAAGTCGTTTTATTAACACAAATCTGTTGTAAGTCATTATGTCAGCGAAATATTTTAGTGTGAGATAGCCATTTTCCCCCCAATAATTTTTCTCGACAGGATTCGGGAACGAACCCTGCAAGATAAGTATTGCCAGGAACTTGGCTATCTCATCTCTGTCCACATTTTTAAAATAGTTAAGTCTTGAGTGAGGGGTCAAATGTTTGTCAATCTTTCTAGTTGCGTTTTTATTTGTCTGTGTTATGATGAGGTCAAAAAGATCGTCGTCAAAAAATTTAAAAAAAATGTCGAGTGGGGTCATGTTATCAGTCACTGGGAAGGTCGGTCCTGCAACTCCAGTAAATGGTTCACGTTTCCCCCGGAAAGTGTTATGATCGTGAACCCAGTCGAAAGATAAATGGCCAGTCGGAATTAATTTTGTCAATACTCGATCAGATTCTATGTCGTTGTTTGTCAGCCAGTTATGCAAGTCTGTCGTAATCTCGTCAAAATCGTAAGCAGTCGTCATTTGATGGGGTAATATGTTTGTCGGTTCGTCACTTTGTATGTTTGCCACATCCACCATGTCCACCTCGTCTTCGTCCGAGTCCACGCTGTCTAAACACTTTTGTAGATCTGCTTCTGTTTTCTCGGAATAGGAACCTGAAACAAACAAATCTTTTTTTAATTGCCTATAATGCAACACTTATTAGTTGGTGAAGCCAGAATACTACTTCGATTTACCAACGATATGTTCTTCACGCACATAATAATATATAATACGTACCCAGATTTATTTTCTTGACCTTTTCCGGTGGTGTCTTATCCACTTCCACCGCCGGGGAGTTTATATCTGAAACTGAAATAAATTTTCATAATTAAAATGTTTGAATTGTAAAAATCTGTGTACATAACATTTTACACTATAATACTCACCAGATAGTTTTTGTGGCATTTCAGAAATCAGAAAGAAAAAAGGCAAGCAAAGCCAATTTCCCTCATCACTTTCTGGAAGTTAAAGTGGGGTAATTTTATGTTCTATAGAATATGTAAAATAATTTATTTACTTACTTAATAATCCACTTGTGAAGTCTACCCAGAATTCACCTACGACCGAGCTTTCGGCAGTGCTTCTATTGCTGAAAAATGTATCAGTCATATAATTACAGTAGTGACAAAGGTCAAGTAAATCCTTAAGATACGATATACCTATTTAGAATAGAATAGAATAGAATAGAATATACGTTTATTTACAAGGCCACGAACACATACATATTTGGAGTAGCACATGAATCCTGCCTCGCCAATACATGGTCTTCTGACTCTTGTTTTGACGCTTTTGCGGCATCAACTTGCTGCTTGCTGAAAACATTAAAAGATGAGTTTTCGATTATACTTATATCTGTTAAATATTGTACCGTACCGTACATACCGTATTTTCCAAGGCTGTAGCTTAGGCGCTGGCGGCGTAGTAGGAGTTCCAGAAGTTAATCGGCAATGGACTCGTTCCGGAGACATTTTTCTATAATTTGATTGATTGATTTTATTACACGTCCGAACAGTATTTTTATGTCATATACCTATATATTAATAATTTATATATATTATGTATATATATACCCTATTTTTACTAACTTTTGTCTCTTTCGCGGCGGTGCATCAGGTAGAAGCGATCGCGAAAGTTGTTTCAATCGTTTTCGTGCATCGAGCTCCTTTTGCACTCCCGGTTCAAGTTTTTTCTTAGTACCCTTGGGCTCCATTATAAATCACAATTTATTGTTTTCCGCTGTTACCATGTACTATTATCAAATCAAAGATATAGTTTTATTAATTTTAATCCAGTATTTTATTCAAGCTCAAAGCGTCGGAAGCGTCCAATACTTTAATCTATGGAAGCGTCCACTAAATAGTGTTGCCAAGTCAGTGAACCAAGAAGTGGCTAAAACACTTTTAAAAAGTGGCTAGAATGTCAAAATTTCGTACCCTTTAAAGTGGCTAAAAGTGGCTAAAAAATTTGTACATTCTTTTTGGACCGGGAGATAAAAAAAACACTATCAAACAATTATTTTTTAATAAAATCAAACATGGAAACATAATTATTTGTATATCAGGTGGGATTGTGGTCAAGCATTAACTTATTTGTGTAAAAAAAATTAAATCAGTCAGTGGTTATTAGATATTGAAGGTTCTGGTCCCGCTACCAGGAAAGAATATTTTTCTTTTTTACCGATTTGATTAAGAACTTCCGCCGGTATTTTGTAGGAAGCACATGTTTGGTTATTTTTATTTAAATAGTTTTTTATTATTAATATAGAATTAAGTATGTCTACACTCATTTTATTTCTATGCTTTGTCTTTACCTCACTCATCATACTAAATAATCTTTCTACTTCAGCATTTGAGTGTGGTAAAGATAAAGTCGTTAAAGCCAAATCATGAAATCACTTAAAATCGTCGCGTCGCACAGTGGGACAAAAATCGGGTTTCATAGACTTAGGATTTTTATGTTAAAATTTGTTTGTTTCTTGTCGCAAACTGACGTAGAACCTTTTTAGAAGCCACAACATTATCATATTTATGCACCGCAGGCGACTATAACACGAAAAAAAATTTTTTTAAATAAATTTGTATGGAACACAACAGAAAAACCGATTTTATTCGAGACTGAGGAGAGTGCCCCTAATTCCCTCTGGTACGATTATTGCCACTATTTTTTTCTTTTTTTTGACATATCGCACGTTGCGCGCACTCGATAGACTTTGGGTGAAAAAAAATGAAATATATTTTTTTATTTTTTTTCACATTGTGCACGTTATTTTCTATGCTTAAGGGCCTTCAAGGCCCTATTTGGTACTTGACACGTTGTCTAAAACGAGCTACTGCAATGCCTAACCTATTTAATAACAGTTTACCGACTAACCTGCCCTTGTATAATAGGTTACATGGTTATTTAATCAGTTACTAATGACGATCCCTGTGTTCATCAATTTAGTCAATGAGCTCGACTTAATGTTGTCATTACTCGGCTCATTATTGTTACTATTTTAATTATTATTGCACCTACTTATCAACCATTATCTCATAGTTCCAATTACTTTATGATGGGCATTACCTTACAAATCCCATTGCTTTTTAAGGTTTAAAATTAATTACCTACAAAACTACAAATGGTCCTACTTATATAATCTACAAGTTACTCACTAGGTAAATTACTACAACAGGCTAAATTATGTATGGTTATTTAAAGTTGGTCCCAAAAAGTTCATTTCTAAAATCTTAAGATATAAAAGCTAAGGACCGTAGTAACAACCTTTTGTATACCGTACCTTGTTTTATTGCTATGTATTTGTTTCTGGTGTACAAATAAAGTGACTATGTTAGAAAAAAAAACTAACACATTGATACAACTACCCATCCATTTCGTATTCTGAATCGCTATCTGTTTGAGGATCAATGTTAACTACATCGAAAAATTCTATTTCAATATGTTCTGTACAAAGTTTTAAAAGTCCTAGGGCTTAACTTCCTTTGAGCTGCATCGAGTACATGTTTATTGGAAGAAATTAATGGGTCAGATGAAAGAAGGATCATGTTCAAAAGATCTTGGTTAGTATTAACTCTGCTAGACTTCCGAGAATGAAACTCCCTGTACCTGCGGAAATCTTTATTTCTAGCTTCTGAGGCTTCTTCGGAAAGTTTTCCGATGGGTACAATTGCTACATTGTCTATGTCAGCACCATGCATAAGGATCTTATGTACCGTTGCTGTCATTATAGTACCAATTGTACAGCTCGATATACCTTTCCGTAGTTTTTCGAGTATATTCTTTGAATTTTTCTGTCAATAATTTCGCCCGATGCTATCACTTGTAAAATTACTGCAAATCTTCGTATGAGCTCTTCATCTAAGCCAATAATGGCAGCAGTTTTTTTGAAAACTCAAAAAACAAAATTCTTGCTGTGTTCCCATCGTTTGTTGCTCCTGATCCTTGTTTTGCTTTATCGACCAGCAAACCTAATTCTTCCTGGAATTTAGATTGAACCTTTTTCTTTGCCCCTAATATAAGCTGGTTTTCTCCTCTTATACGAGTTGACAAAGTTTTCAAATATAGTCTGTATGAAATATGAAGCAGCCATTCCACACAATTGATACGAGCGTGCAGAGAAGATAATTCAAATTTGTAGAGATCAGTTTGCACGTCTTTGCGAAACTGTCTCCAATTCATTCATTTCGGAAGGTTTTGCCAAGCACAAATAACAAGTTGCAGGAGATTTAGCATCTGAAAGATAGGTGCATACCTCCCAATCGATCGTGGTCATTGTGACTATGAGTGATTTGATTATTGTCGTATTGGGTAACTTTAAGGCTCCTCATTTCGTCTTCCATTTTGGCCAACTGTTCTTGCACTAGAACTTTACACTCTTTAAGAAGGGGAACTGTATTGGACGGCAATACGCCGAACAGGGTCCCGGGTTTTCCCATATGACTTCTTCCGCAACAGTAAGTTTTAGTGGAACTAAAGTTGTCATAAAAACTGATTAATCACTGTCACCGCTGCTTTTTTCCCCTTCGATCTTTTGTTTATACCCACTTTGAAATCAAAATCATACACTTGCCTTTAGTTTCTTGTGGTTAACTTTGTATAATCACCAGTCATAAGCCATAAAAATAGTTATTGTGATTGATTACGTGATATTATTGGTAGTTGACTGGCAGATAATGCTTTTAGCATTAAATCCGCCTTTGTTTCTATACTTTTACTGTATGGTACATACTCGTAAATAAATAAATAATTTATATAATTTGTATAATTCTAGTAGCAGTAATATCTAAAAGTGCTTGAAGAGACACTTTGGCCATTGCGTCTGTTATCATTATTGCTTATTTTGGAGGGTAACAATCCAACTTAGCTTGTTAGACTTTGTAATACGAAGGATATCTATCTGTGATATCTTCACGAAGAGTAGATTCCCTCAAAGTCATATACTGCCACTACTAGATGATTTAAGTGATATTAATATGCCGAGTGCTTTCGCAGGAGTAAGTGTAAACTTCTTCGTTCCTTTTGTCTGTTGAACAATGTTATCAGCCTCTTTTGGTTTTTTAAAAGAATATCTATTGCTGCTGCCAAATCATCTTTACCTTCTTGTTTAAATTTAGCAAATGGCATACGCCAATTCAAAGCCTTCTCGGTCTTGATATTGTAAATTTTCAATCCTTCGTATATTGTTTCGTTCCAATATCTGTAAAAGGTTTACGTGGACTTAGAGTTGAAAGTTGGTGTTCCAACTGATGCACTTTTAGAAGGTAGACAAGAACCGGGTTCACTCGTTACTTGAAGTCCAGTAAAAAACCACTGTGGCCGTAGATTTTCACGTACGCAAATTGGCCATTCAATGTTCTATTCCAACCAATCTGCGTAATGTTTTCGGAAATAGTCTGTGTTAAATTTCGCCAACTTCCATTTCTTCAATACAGACTGGCTAAATCTTCGACAGAATTCCTGGAGAATGTCTGTATCTTCTTCTGACAAACTTAGACTTAACTGAGACTGAATAGTCTCAAACATTCTTAAATAGTTTCCAAGCTTTCCAGATTGCTTCAGTACCAAATATAGGTCCAAATTTGTTTTTAAAATAGAAGTTTCCATATTCACAATTAATACTGGCACAGTTTTACAGAAATTAGTTAAAATTTAAATAAAGTAAATAAACAGTGCTCCCTGTATTTATACTTGTTTTACCCATCATAATGGGACTGGGACTATTAGGGGATAGGTTGATAAGTAGGTGCAATAATAATTAAAATAGTAACAATAATGAGCCGAGTACTGACAACATTAAGTCGAGCTCATTGACTAAATTGATGAACACAGGGATCGTCATTAGTAACTGATTAAATAACCATGTAACCTAGGTATTATACAAGGGCAGGTTAGTCGGTAAACTGTTATTAAATAGGTTAGGCATTGCAGTAGCTCGTTTTAGACAACGTGTCAAGTACCAAATAGGGCCTTGAAGGCCCTTAAGCATAGAAAATAACGTGCACAATGTGAAAAAAAATAAAAAAATATATTTCATTTTTTTTCACCCAAAGTCTATCGAGTGCGCGCAACGTGCGATATGTCAAAAATTAGAGAAAAATAGTGGCAATAATCGTACCAGAGGGAATTAGGGGCACTCTCCTCAGTCTTGAATAAAATCGGTTTTTCTGTTGTGTTCCATACAAATTTAATTTAAAAATTTTTTTTTCGTGTTATAGTCGCCTGTGGTGCATAAATATGATAACGTTGTGGCTTCTAAAACGGTTCTACGTCAGTTTGCGACAAGAAACAAACAAATTTTAACATAAAAATCCTAAGTCTATGAAACCCCTATTTTCGTCCCACTGTGCGTCGCCCGTTCGGCGTTCGGTAAGGTAGGTATTTCCCGACTTTCCCGTATGTTTAAGTTACTCTATGGTTATTAATTCCTGTGCAAGAAAGATGCCATAGACAATGTCCGTTCAGAAATAATAATATGTTAGGAAATAATAATATGTCACATAGAGTGACACTGTAAGGGCCACTAAATTAGGTTAGGTTAAATGTCAATGTCAAGTAATTATTAGCTTGTCGAGTCAAATCTCAAAAGTTGCTAGAATTGTGGCTAAAATATTTAGCCAAGAATATTTGACATTTTTGGCTAAAGGAATCTTAAAAGTTCTGGCAACTTTAGCCTAGCCAAAAAGTGGCTAACTTGGCAACACTGCCACTAAATTACAAACACAGAGTACTTTGATTACAAATTCACAGAGTACTAAATCACTACGTTTTACAAATTACTAAAACGTAGTGATTAAGTACTCTGTGCAAATTATATTACCATAGTGATTAAGTAGGCTTGCATCGATATATCGATATTTTTTCGGCAAAATATCGATACTTTTAACCGAAATTCTTAATGCGATAATATATCGATACAAAACATTCTATGTCGAAAATTGTATCAAAATCGATATATAATTATGTATTTTTATTTATTAAATGTTAGAAAATAAATATGCAATGTCTGGCTGGCAGTAAAAAATAATATGTTCGATATATGAAATGTAACAGAGTAATGTACGAGTAGAGAATATCTATCATTAATAAAAAGATGGTTCACTATGAGAAGCGTTTTCATTCAGAATAAATAAGTAAATATTTTATAGGTTATGGGCCCAGTACTCCCAGTAATGATTTAAAATGAAGATACGAAGCGGAAGAACTAAATGAAATATTATAATATACGTGAATTAACGTGACTACAAAATATAATGTATAATGGCATCTACATCTACAGGGCAGAATTACCCGATATTAAAAGCGGATAATTTCAATAATTGGATATTTCGAGTAAGGTCTATATTAGACGATAAAGGGCTATTAAATTGTATAGATGACGAAAAATCTTTCATTAAAGATTTCTCAAAACAAAACGCAAAAGCAAAAGCAATAATAATAGCTTGTTTGAACGATGTTCATTTAAATATAATTAAAGACTGTGCGAGTCAAGATATGATCATAAAACTGAAACAAAATTTTCAAAGAAAATCAGTGTTATCAAAGATTTATTTAAGACGGCAACTGTTGAGCATAAAATGTGGGGAAAATGACAAATTAGAAAATTATTTGCAAAAATTCAATAACATAATAGAAGATTTAGAAAATAATGATAAAAAATTATCTCACATAGATAAAATTTGTTATTTAATGATTGGATTACCAACTAAGTACGAAACGGTAATTACGGCAATAGAAACACTAAATAAAGAAGATTTAAAATTGGAGGATGTTACTGCACGATTACTGGATGAGGAGCTGAAACTAAATGCCAAACACAATATTGGAAGTGATTTTAATGAAGTAGCATTCTTAACATGCTTCAAATGTCACCAGAAAGGTCATAAAGCGAATAATTGTAAGTTCAATGGACAAGGACGTGGAAGAGGTCAATATTCTTTTCAGCCAAGGTTGCAATCATTTCAATCCACAAGATGAAAGAGGGGACATCACTCATCAAGGTCAGCTAATGGTGTACCAAGGCACAACTTTAATGGAGCTTCGACATCGGATGGTAGATTAAATTTCTATGCTGGTAATAATGATGAGTATAGTATGGTATGTAATAATTTTAATAATGATAACTCTAAGATAGAATGGGTTATTGATTCTGGGTGTACTGATCATCTAATAAAAGAAGATTATAAGCAATTTATGAGCAGTGTCACAGAACTAAATAAAGAAATTAAAATATATTTTGCTAATGGGGACTACATAACTACAAAAGAAAAGGGAACTTTAAATGTATTTTTTAATGGTAAGGAAATAGAAATTGAGGCTCTTATTGTTAAATCGTTAACTTTCAATTTGCTATCAGTTCAAAAAATTTTAAAAAGTAATTATATGTACTTTAATGATGGTTTCGTAAAAATATGTAAAAATAATTCAAGGTCTTATGTAATTGGTAATCGTAAAGGAAATCTTTTTACATTAACTACAGAAATATCTATGACAAATAAAACATTACAAAGCATTTCTGATAACAGCTCTGATAAGGTGTGGCATAGAAGGTTAGGCCATACTAATAGACATAATCTAAATATATTGAAACTTCCAGTAGATCAGACAACCTGTGAACCGTGCATGCTGGGTAAAGCAACAAGATTGGAATTTAAAAGGGTAAGTTATCCTAGGTCTCATGCAATTGGTGAATTATTGCACACCGACATCTCAGGACCGGTTAGAACTGAAGGGATACATGGTGAATTGTATTATCAGGTAATTGTTGATGACTTTTCTCATTTTGTAGTAGTCAACCTTTTGAAAAGTAAGAGTGAAGCAGCGAATAAATTAATAAACTATATAAAGATGTTAGAGAACGAAAAGAATGTCAAAGTTAAAAGAATCAGATGTGACAATGGTACAGAACTGAAAAATCAATATTTTGAATCATTTTGTCAGGAAAAAGGCATAAGAATGGAATTTACAACTACATATTCTCCTCAAAGTAATGGAGTATCTGAAAGGATGAACAGAACCTTGTACGATAAGGCACGGACTCAACTGATGGAAACGAAACTTCCAGCACATTTTTGGAGTGAAGCTATTATGTGTTCTGCTTATCAATTAAATAGATGCCCATCTTTATGTATAAACTTTCAAACACCTCACGAAATTCTTAAAGGTAAAAAAGAAACGAGGTAGAAAAGATTTGAATAAACTTAAATGTTTTGGTTCGAAAGCTTGGGCAGTAATACTACCTAGAAAAGGAAAATTTGATAAACGATCTAGAGAAACTCGTATGGTAGGGTATTCTCCAAATGGTTATCGTTTATGGGATCCGAAGACAAATGAGGTTATTATATCACGTGATGTAAGATTTGATGAAACAAACATCGAATATATGCCATGCAAGGAGAAAGAAGAAGAATACAGATATGTATATATGGATAAAGAGGATGAAACAGAAGCAGAAAATGTAAACAAAACTGGTGAAGATGAAAAAGAGAAAGAAGATGAAAATGTAGAAGAAAACGTGAATGATAAAGAAAATAAGACGAGATTACGAAGAAATATAAAGAAACCTACTTATTTAAACGATTATGTGGATGAGTTTGATGATGCTCGTGAATCGAATATAGCTTATTGTTTAAAGAACAATGCCCAACTGCCATACATCGTTTTATTTCATTTTCAACTTTAGCGTCTTAAAATAAAAAAAAATCTAAAAATCGCCGTTTTAATTTCTGAGCTTAGATATATAAGAATTTTCAGCAGACACACCCTAGAACCAAAGTATTTTGAGATTGAATTCTTATAACCATTGAGTCATAGAGTAGGGGAGAATGTAATTTTTACCATTATTTTTTATTCTGACTTTTTTTGATTGACAACCGGAAATGAAAATTTGACATCATTACATTTGTTACCAACATTTATAACGAAATTCTGTGTGTAACATTGGCCAGAAGTCTCCCTATATCTTGCTTGATACAAGCTATGTATCGAAGTGAGTGCCCGAATGAAAGTGGACATTGTTGACATCATTGTTATTATAGTCAATTCATCACTTATTAATAAAATTATTTTACGCTGGGTAATACGGGCACAGGTATTAATTTTAAAATACGTAAAAAAATAATTGAATTGCTTCGGAATAACTGACGTTTTAAGACGCTACAAAAAATATAAAATAATTTTTGGGCATTGTTTTTTGCTACATGGACAAGATCCGATAAACTATAATGAAGCTATACAGAGTGAAGAGTGGAAAGAAGCAATAGAAAAGGAATTGAAAGCTCTTGAAAAATTAAAGACATGGGAACCTGCTGAGTTACCCAATGGTCACAAAACCATTGATACTAAATGGATATTCAAAACTAAAGTGGATGGAACAAAGAAGGCTAGAATTGTAGCAAAAGGATTTCAAGAAGGAAACGTATACGATGTTTATGCACCAGTAGCACGAATTACTACAGTAAGATTGTTACTAAGTGTTGGAGGGTTCTATTTTATATGACTGGACTTTGGAGGATAGGGGCTATTCAAAACACACTCACTTCATGATATTCTATATTGTGAATACTGTATGATTACACTTTATAATAATATTATTTATAATGACATTACAAATTATGTCTACCCCGGTTCGTGTCTCAGATAGAAGTCTCCTTGTCACAATAGAACACATTCTATTGTGACACTATTTAAATATATTAATATTCTAAAACACCTGACATAATATGTGCATGTGTTGCCTGCAAGTACAACACCCGACACAATTAAAACTCCTACACACCCCCTCAACACTTGCACACATTTAACCCCCTGTATATAATTTAATACATTATACCAAAACCACACAACTCACTAAACTAACTTTCATAAATTAACATTACCTTCCATACATGCCTAATTATACATTCAAATCTCACAACAACTTACATTCAAATACTTCCACCTAACTCCATTTCAATTCAGCCAACAACTATCAATTCAACCTTTCAAACTGAATACCAACTTTAATGTTACTACTATAAATCCCTTTCTCACTTGTCCAACTCATACTCGACCAAACATGTACTTTCATTCAACTATATAACGTCAAGAACCTTAACTTCTTGACTCGCCACATAAAACATCAATAACTATATTCATCTTAAACTCCTTCTCGACTCCATACATAAAACAAAAGTTTATTTAAAATTATCTCCTTCTCGACCACTCAATACATACAAATATCTTATAATAATCTTAAACTCCTTCTCGACTGCTCACTACATAAACATCTATAGGTTTATTTAAATACCTCAAACTCCTTCTCGACAACTCACAGCATAAACTTCCATAAGTTTATTCAAACACCTTAAACACCTTCTCGACAACTCACAGCATAAACTTCTATAAGTTTATTTAAAACTCCTTAAACTCCTTCTCGACAACTCACAGCATGAACTCTAAAGTTCACTTAAAACCTACTACTACATCTACTCAATAATAAGTCAACTTCAAATTAAATAAATAAACAAAACATCAATCCCATCCACCATTGCCATTCACACTCAAACCAGTCAAACTCAACACCCATAAAGTACTAAGCACAACTCCACACAACGTCAGACTCAACACCCGAATTTGAAGAACACATACAACCTTTCACTATCCCTTACAATCTTTCACTTCCCAAATTTTCTCACTTATATCCAAATATCAACATAGATTATTTTATTATAAATACCAAAAAACAAAATTCCAAATAATTATTAAACCAAAAACAACAATAAAACAAAACTATAAAAGAGACATATATGGATTTTAAAAACTCGTGTAAGTATACTTTCTATCAAATATTATTGACTTCTTGTAACTATTGTTTTTATGATGTTCAATCAATGAACAATTACATTCACTTACTTCACCCCCTAATTGTTTATTTATTGAAATTACCAACACCCCCTTAATTATTGAATTATCCTTGTCTCTTTTTAGTTATATTTATTGTTGTAAACAACATTTAAATTCCCCTATCAAACTTATATACTAACAAAAAAACAACCCATTTCCCCCGAAACACAATAAGTTCACTTTTGAAATAATTTTCTTATCTACCTTGACTGATGGATGTTGCTCCACCAAAATACTCGGGTAGCTGCAATCTCTCACATTGTTCATATTCAATTTCTGTAGCTATTGAGCAGTTTTCCTTGTCTTTTGAATTCATTGCTTCCTCGAATGTCAATAAAGAAAATTCTCCATCAGATTTTCATTTGTTAATCTGCTATCATTTGTTCCAATTTCATTTGTTCCGCTGTCAATTGTTTCATCTTCATTTGTTTCACTAAATATATCTGTTTCTTGAATATCTACAATTCTTTCTCTTTCTTCTCGATTTTCATTTCTTCCTCTATTATTTCTCCTTATACCAACATCTTCTCGAACTTCATTAATTCCATTTCTATCATTTCTTCCTATATTATTTCGCCTTATACCAACATCTTCTCGAACTTCATTAATTCCATTTCTATCATTTCTTCCTATATCACCTTCTCGAATTACATTAACTCCATTACTATTATTTCCTCCAATATCACCTTCTCGAACTTCTCTGACTTCATCTTCACGAAGCCCATTAATTACTTCATTATCTTCTAAGTATCCATCACTGGTTGGTATGCTTATTTGTATATAAACAACTGGTATCCAAGGTTATAATGTAGGCTATGTAAATCACTGGTTTTTCAATAAATTTTAATCTTTTAATATTCCGGGCCCATAACCTGTTGGAGGGTTCTATTTTATATGACTGGACTTTGGAGGATAGGGGCTATTCAAAACACACTCACTTCATGATATTCTATATTGTGAATACTGTATAATTACACTTTATAATAATATTATTTATAATGACATTACAAATTATGTCTACCCCGGTTCGTGTCTCAGATAGAAGTCTCCTTGTCACAATAGAACACATTCTATTGTGACACTATTTAAATATATTAATATTCTAAAACACCTGACATATGTGCATGTGTTGCCTGCCAGTACAACACCCTACACAATTATAACTCCTACACTAAGCATATCGGTACAAGTTAATCAGCCTTTAAAACAATTATACGTACCCACAGCATTTTTGAATGGAGAACTTAATAGCGAAATATATGTAAAGTATCCAGAAGGGGTTAAGTCTCAAGATGGTAAAGTTTTGAAATTAAACAAGGCTTTATACGGACTGAAAGAAGCACCAAGATGCTGGAATGAAAAAATACATAATTTCTTCATTAAAAACAAATTTAAACAATCAAAATATGATTTTTGTCTTTACTATAACAAGAAGACGTGGATATTGATATTCGTAGATGATATACTAATATTAGGATCAGAGAAAACTATTATAGAACAATTAAAGAAGGAGTTTAATGCAAAATACTTAGGAGAAGTAAAGGAATACTTAGGAATGGAAATATATAGAGAAGAAAATTTATTATAATAAAGATCAAGCAGGAAAAATTAATTATGAAAATATTGAATAAATTTGGAATGGAAGACTGTAAAGGCATAAATACTCCAATGGAAAAAGACTTACCGGAACCAATGGAAAATGAAGAAGTAATTAGAGTACCTTATAGAGAATTAATAGGAAGTCTCACTTATTTATCAATAACGTCAAGACCAGATATCACTTTTGCAACTGCATATTTAAGTAAATTTCTTGACAGGCCTACTACGCGTTTATGGCTGGCAAACGTATATTAAGATATTTAAAGCAAACTATGAATAAATCACTCATTTATAAAAAATCTGACGAAGATAATATGAATCTCATAGCTTACTCTGATGCGGATTGGGGCTCAGACAAGCTTGATAGAAAAAGTGTAAGTGGTTGTGCTATATTCTTTTGTAACAACTTAATTTCATGGTTTTCGAAGAAGCAAGCTACAGTATCTTTATCTTCAGCCGAAGCAGAGTATGTTGCAGCATCCATGACAGTAGCTGAAGTTATTTATTTAAAAGGTATTCTTTCACAGTTTTATCCTTTAAAAATCAATACGTATTTACTTGTAGACAATCAGAGCGCTATCAAAATGATCAATTGTAATGAAAATAGTAAAAGAACGAAACACATCGACATTAAGTACCATTTCATTAAAGATTCAATGAAAGATTATAATATCAATGTTGATTATATTCCTACCGAGGAAAATATTTCGGATATTTTTAATAAACCATTAAATACCTTAAAGCATTCGCATTTTACAAAATTAATATTAAATAGTTAAAATTTCATACTACTTCTTTATTGTTTAATGTTATGATATAATAAGTTTAAGTTTATTTTACTTTGTATTATTTTTTGATAGTAGAAAGCAGACATTGAGAGGGAGTGTTAGAAAATAAATATGCAATGTCTGGCTGGCAGTAAAAAATAATATGTTCGATATATGAAATGTAACAGAGTAATGTACGAGTAGAGAATATCTATCATTAATAAAAAGATGGTTCACTATGAGAAGCGTTTTCATTCAGAATAAATAAGTAAATATTTTATATTAAAATTACCTAAATAATTAAGTTAAATAAATTTCAATTAAAGCCTTAAAAGTTAAAAATGAACGAAAAACTATATTGTGTATGGCTAGGCTGTATGGGCTTTTTTTGCCTATTTTTCACGATAGATAGCTATTTTTTTTGTAATTTTATCTAATAGAAACAAATACTGATATAAATACCTTGTTTTGATTAAGAATTTCTACATGAAAATAATATACAATTTATATAAAAATTACTATTGACATTATTAGGGCATAAGAAATAAGCAACTTGTGAACAATATTATAGGTATTTAATAAAATTAATATATGCTGACTTTTACATTCTCAATCAAGTTATACATCTCTCGTTCGTTCTCAAATTATACATCTTCTTTTTTGTCGGTTCTATTTAGTTGCCTCTACAAACATAATTTACAGACACCAGCTCACGGAGCTTCGTTTATCTCAACAGACATTATTGAGCTAGACTGACCGATATATCTAATGGAAAATTATTATTTTAAAAAAGTATATAGGGCGGTGAAAATTAATTGGCCTACACTCATAAATAATATAAATCCGGCACTGAGCGTTGGGACAAAAAAAAGGTCATCGGCAGTGAATTTGATGTGCAAAAACTAAGAAAACGCTTGTCAACATCTGCCTAATGGCCTAATGGTGGTTTTTGTGATTAGGGTTGCCTCTTCAATGCATCGAATAAAAAACATCGATGTTTACTCGATGTTGACATATTAAAAAAACATCGGATTAAATCGATGTTTCCATACTTTACATCGATTGTTACATCGTACATCGATATATATCGTGCATCATCCCTACTCTGTGATCAAATAACCCTAGTTCTTCTTAGTAGTCTGTGGATCAAATTATTAACATTTAACATTGTATACGAACAAAATGTCGTAAAGTGTTATTGTTTCAAATATCTCAGTTTAATTTGGTTTTTTCTATTTAAGACAGAATTTTCAACTGTAATTTAATCAAATGTCTGCCTTGCAAAAAAGTATGTTGAAAAACAAACTACCACCAAAGGTCCCCAGGACATCTGGCTTATCAAAGTATGTCACAAAAATGTTCAATGAATTTTAGTGTTTTTATATTTAAATGAATGGATACCTCATGTCCGTACTTAATATTTATTAATGTAAGCGGTCTGGTAATCAGGTTAGCACCATTTGGAGTAGCGCGACGTAAAGATTACTCGCCGGTACCATGGAGCCAATATTTCGAAAAATACCAGGATTTGGAAACGGATGAAGGAGTTTTCAGGGTATACCTGTCCCCAGAACCAGATCATCCACAAAGACCTCGGATCTTCACCTTGCATGGCGGTGGATACTCCGGTCTTAGTTGGGCATTATTTACAGTTAGTATATAATTTTAAGTAGAACATAGAAATTGTAAATCGTTTTATAGCATTGCGGCTATTAATGCTATTGTCGTTCTCATTTATCCTCCTAAGATAAATGAATGCAGTAATACTTGCAGAACTATTAGAGATGACATAAATATAAGTGATTTGGCAAAATACCAAGACCTAGTTATTTAGTCACATTCTCTTGTATTCAACACAATATGTTTCTTGCTAGGTCACCATATAAAAAATGTGTAAGACTGACAATTTGCTTTCCTCGTGACTGTATGAAGTGAAAAAAACATGTACAGTTTTACTGTCATAAGTTTGTTTATTTTGAAGATATTAAACTTACAGTATTTATCAAAGAACAGACCACAGATTATATTACAAGATAACGCATTTACAAAATATTGCTTCAACCCACCAATGACCCACTACTGTACATGGGTCTCTTCGAGAAGACTTGGATCATTCTCCACTATTCTGCTCCATTGCTCATTTGTAGAGGCCAATCCAATCCAAGTGTAAATAGTTTTCAGGTTTCCAATACCTACAGATCTCTGTGCCCTCCAAAGCACAGAAACATTCAGTTAATCTTCTGCCATTAGTGCTTACCCAATAAAATATAATAATGTTGATTTACAGGAAGAAATAACAAACATGATACATTGTCAAGTGATTGCCATGGATGTCAGGGGTCACGGAGAGACCAAGGCAAAGAATCCAGATGATCTGAACATCGATACTTTAGTTGGGTATGTGTAAATGTGTTAATGAATGTGTAATTAAAGATGTCTGCCTTCCACAAAATACATAATAGTAGCTATTGGTACCGAAAAGAACTCCACAAAATTCATTTAAATAAATAGCAACTCTTGCTCCAACACAACAAAGTGTAATTCAGGTCGCACAGCGCTAATTGTCAACAGTTATATTCATCCAGACGTTGCCTCTCTTTCTAATCATAACTCTTATCCTCTCTGACAATGTCTAGGTTGTATTTTTTTGTGAGATGACTTATGTGATAGATTATGAATGTATGACACGGCATGGCAGCCCTACTAAAATTGGCCCGACACCATACCAAACATGCGGAATGCGCCAGGCCTGCCACTACAGGGCATACATGACCATGCTATCAATTTATGTCATATAGAGTGACACGATACACTCGACTATGCTCACTATAAGGTATTGGTGCGTACTATGCCAGTATCTACACAATTACTGACAATTTTTGATGCATGCATTATATTTTCTTTCGTTATCTTCTCTCTTTCTTGGCTGACAATGCGTCATTGGTACCTTTGGTGTTGCTGATGTCCATGG
Organism: Thymelicus lineola; assembly: GCA_963932265.1. Classification (NCBI taxonomy): domain Eukaryota; kingdom Metazoa; phylum Arthropoda; class Insecta; order Lepidoptera; family Hesperiidae; genus Thymelicus; species Thymelicus lineola. Next base: position 10,851,766 of record OZ010701.1, read on the forward strand.
GTGACAATCAGATTGAGAACAGAAATTAAAACATAACTTTCTTTATGGAATGGCGATCTTTATGGATTAATAAAATAAAATAAATACATAAATGGTATGAAACACTATGGTGGGCAGAGTTCTTTAACTGTAGGAAATAAAAGATATTCTGATATTCTCTTTTTATACGTATATACCTATGTATATCATTCTATTTACTTTTATACGACATATTTTACGCTATATTTATCATCTCTTCATTATATACCGCCTTCGATGTATCTGTTTTCCCAAAGGTCGGCTGGCAGAGAATGCTTCTAGCATTAAGCCCACCTTTTGTACCATTATGTTTAAATGTATTAAATAAAGATTTAAAAAAAAATAAAGTAAAATGTTGTATTTCTTAATTTTCCCAGGGATGTAGAGCGAGTGATCCAGAAGCTGTTCGGAGATGAGATACCACCTCTGATCTTGCTGGGTCACTCCATGGGCGGTGCGGTCGCGGTGCACGCGGCACATTCGCATGCCCTCGATTCCTACATACAGGGCGTGGCGGTTATTGATGTTGTTGAAGGTATGTTATGATAAACGATCTAATTCAAAATCATTTAATCATGTTGGTATCACTGATAGGGTCCAACCGAAACTGGCTTTTCAGCCGAAACCGAAACCGAAATTTAGGGTGAAGCCAAACGAGCGTATTTTTTTGAGCTGCTCATTTGACTCAAAAGAAAAAAGTATGGTAAAGAAGCCGAATATTTGAAATTAATCTCGAAAAACTTATCAGTTATTCACTGATAAACGTATGAATTCTCATTTTGCTATAATACTCACGATATTTATTTTGTATTCCGATATTTCGACCCAGTTGCATGAATGGATAATAATAATAATTGTGGTCATGGCTATGGGTTCTTAAGTATAAAGTGGTAAAACAAAAACATTTCAATAATCAACACTCAACATGTTTATTGGCCATCTACAGGTTACATCTTAAGTTTCACTCAAAAAATTACGTTCAGGCAGAGATGAGTGGATTTAAATATGCGGGGCCCCCTTTCGCGCGGGGCCCCTAGCAATTGCTACTTTTGCTACATGGTTAATCCGGCACTGCCTTAAAGGTCATCTAAATTCTTCCATCTAATAGGTGTGTGTATAATAATTTCCAGGAACTGCAATGGAAGCGCTGGCCAGCATGCAGAGCTTCCTACGAAGTCGGCCTACACACTTCAAGAGCATTGAACACGCTATAGAGTGGTGGTCAGTACTCCATACTCTTGACTGACTGACTGATGTTTTGAATACTGACTTGAGTCAGTTTTATAGTTTTTCTCTTTTATCAAAGTATATTTTTCATAAATTGATTGGGAAATAATGCATTTAACATTAAATCCACCTTTGTGCATAAAGGTGCATAAAGGCTTATAGTTTAGTTAAATTGGTTGAATAAAATAGTTTTCAGACAATATTATTTTAAAGTATGTTTTGGTGTTTTAATTATTTTTTTTATTCCAGCGTGAGGAGTGGTCAAGTGAGGAATGTGGAGTCGGCCAGAGTGTCAATGCCGAGTCAAATTATTAAGTAAGTAGCTAATTACTGTTTCTGTTTATATACCACCATTAAGACATCACTAACATGCACAACCCTAGATTCAACATCTATCTGTCACATAAATGTCTGTCCCAGGAATCTAACTCGGGACCCCTCCCAGAAAGGGTCTCTGCCTAACCTACCAGTATACAGAGTTGAATTAGTTTCAAATTCCACAGCATGCCTAGTCATATTTTATACGATGAAAAGAAATGTAATATCCTATATTATATACCTTAATTATATGACGATAAGGTTGAAATTTCATTGAAGCACATTGTAGCTACGAAAACAATTGTCGATGTGCCTAGGCATGCATTTTAATGTTATTCAATTAAGGCCAGGTTACCACAAAAGTATTTCCCGTCGTCCGTAAAGCTGGCCATACATGATCAAGTGTACTTGTCAAGTTTGTAGTTTGATTTGATGCAGCATCCAGTTTGCATGAGATAGCTATATGGCTAGATAGCCATACCGTGGCCATATACCGTCAAGTTTAGTCAAGTCACGAATTTAGTAGTTATTTAAATTTATATAGTAATTGAGACAATCATTAAAATATTTAGTGTCTATAATTGAGTACAAAAATAAAATGGAAAATGTCAGTACTTTAGTCATTATATTGAAAAAAATAAATTAAAGAAGGGGTAACTTTGAGATTTTTTTTATCCAGTGAAGTTCATTACATTTTGTAACTGAAAGCGTCTTTGTTTCGATTAGATCCTTAACTAACACATATATTTTTTCAGGATGAAAAAACCTATTTTCTGTCTGAGATGAATTTAAAAAAATTCAAAAATCGGCTTCTACGGAAATACCTAGCCTTATAAATATATTTCTTTCCGTCGAATTTAAATACCTACGCAACGTTACTAACACCACATTACCTTGACGACCCGTGTGGCGCAATGGTTACCATGTCGGATCGCCACGCCAAGGGTCCTGGGTTCGATTTGTAACGGAAATTTGAATGATGAGTTTGAATTTCTTTTCTCGTTCTGGGTGTGAGAGTTCTTGTCTCTGTGTGTCGTCCATGGCACCCACGACACAGGGAATCCTAGTGTGGGGCTATGAGTGTGAAGCGTTATTGGAACGAAGTTCCTTATCGCGCGTTGTGAAAGGGGGCTAGACGGAAAATTACGACACTTTTTGATTCTTACGAATGACGACACTTTTTTTGAAGTGATTCAGAGAGAGTTTTACAGAGATGGCGCTGTACAACAAAACAATACTTAAATCGAAAGGAACTTCGTTCCATCCGGGTGTCCCTTGACACTTCTCATGTTTTTTATTATTATATTATTACCTCCAGCTGCGAGACCGGCCTCCTGGCGACATCGGAACTAGACTCCTACGCGAGCGTCGCCCCCTGCCCCCCGGAGCCCTCGCGCCACCCGCCGCGCGCCGACTGCATCGCCGAGGAGGGCGGGGACTGCGATGGGGAGGGGGAGGGGGAGCCAGAGGAGCTGATGAGACCACCGCAGGACGCTGCTATGAAGTAAGGAGAAAGAGAGATAGATAGAGAGAGAAGAGTTTTTAAAATATGTGTAGAGAAGTTTCATTCCCCGTTTCTCCTCTTAATAAGGCACATTTCAAAGATTTGACGTTCATTAGTGTATTGGTTGATACCTCCATTAAATAAATGATTTAAGTTTGAGACAGAGATAGAAATGGAAAGAGAAAAAGGAGGGAGGGATAGAAAGGGAGAAATAGAATGCAAAAGAATGAGATAAAGGAAGAGGTGTGAGCGTTTAAGCTCTGACTAAACGTATTTGGAACTTGTATGATCCATTTTTAGAACAGTCCTATTTAGTAAACAATCTAACAGGATCTTTATCGTAATTTGTATTTGAAAAAAAAGGTAAATATAAAATGACTGGGACTGTATGTTGTTAACTCTATTCCGTCCGTGCAAGGACGTTGTTAACTCTACTCCGACTGGTACCAATCGTTGTTAACTCTACACCGTCTGGTATCGGTCGTTGTTAACTCTACTCCGTCTGGTACTGGTAGTTGTTAGCTCTACTCCATCTGGTACCGGTCATTGTTAGATCTACTCTGTCTGGTACCGGTCGTTGTTAACTCTACTTCGTCTGGTACCGGTCTTTGTAAACTGTAAGATTGTTTACCAAACAGGACACGTTTAAAAAATGGTGTATATTCCGTTGAATACCGCTCGTTAACCCCACTCCGTCCATTGTGATTACTTGTGTTACAGGTACGCGTGGCGCGTGGATCTGTCCCGCACGGAGGCGCACTGGGCGGGCTGGTTCCGCGGGCTGTCGGCCGCCTTCCTGGGGGCGCGCGCGCCGCGCCTGCTGCTGCTCGCCTCGGTCGACGGGCTGGACCGGGAGCTCACCGTGGGGCAGATGCAGGGTGGGTATTGTGGACTGTGGACTGTACTCTACTGGTGTCTAGGTGACAGTGATAGGACCGGTTGCAGCGAAGGTTTAATAGGCATGATGGCTTGCTTCAACCCATTAATGGCCCACTACTGGGCACGGGTCTCTCCTCTTGAGGCCTAGAGCATACTCCACCACGCTGCTCCAGTGCGGATTGGTGGAGATCCATCATAGATGACGTCATAAACAAACGTAATGGAGGCCATACACGATCAAGTGTACTTGTCAAGTCTGCAGTTTGACTTGATGCGCAATCCAATCCAGTGTGCATGAGATAACTATATGGTCAGATAGCTATACCGTGGCCAAACACCATCAAGTATACTGGATGCCGCGTCAAGTCCGCTTGACGCTTATACTTAGTTACGCTTATACGTAGTTGACGCTTATGCGAAGTATACTTGATCGTGTATAGCCTCCATAGTGTATATCGCACCCTCAGTGGAAAAAAGCATAAGTCGTCTTACGTTGAATTTTGGTTATTAATATGATTGGAAAGAGGGATAAAAGCCGCATATGCTCAATTTTTTCCAAATTTTTATCGTTAATCTTGACGGTTTTGTGCAAAAATTCGTAATGTAAATTACTTTGACTACTTATTTATATTTGAACAGTTTTTTTGTTGTCCTGTAAAATTGCAATTTTCACCTTATGCCTTTTTTCCACTGAAGGTGTGATATTATGTTGTTGTTTTGTCGCAGGAAAGTTCCAGATGCAAGTGTTGACGAGATGTGGACACGCCGTGCAGGAAGATACGCCGGCTGAGGTAAACAAACATACTGACTTATTTATATTATCAAACATTTTAAATGCAGGGTACTCACGATTTGGTCGGTGAGCCGTGGTCACGGCGAAACCTCTTGACATGTGGCACTAATTTATACACAGCTTCATTTTTTATTCCAACATGGCTGGTCGGATTTTCATGCGGTTTGCTAATAGGGATAAATGTAAAAAATCGGCCAATTGCGAGTAGTACCTGCGCAGGGTTCCGTACCATTATCTATACAACATTAGACACAATTCAACTGTCTTAACTATCACGATTCATGAGATACAGCCTGGTGACAGAGAGACAGACGGACAACGGAGTCTTAGTAATATTGTTCCATTTTTACCCTTTGGGTCCAAAAAAAAAATAGCAGAATTCTTGAACTATGACAAACCTCAAGTAAATGATTATATTAATAATTATAATTGGCGACTAGGTTTCGCCGCAGAAGTGGTCAACATAATGTAATCCGCCACATAAGTTATGGCGATTATTATGGCATTAATATGCGGCCACGACTCTTTATTTAATGTCATTGTTAACGCGTTAAGCCGCAGTTCTATCGACATAAAGAATGTTGTTGTTGTTGTCAGGTGGCCCGTGTGCTAGCGTCGTTCGCGTTACGTCACCGGTTGACAGAGGCTACTGAGAACGGAGAGCTGATGAGACTGGTCTCCGCGCCGGGATGCTGAGTGTCATCATCTTCATCATCACCATACTCCGCTTGGACGAGACTTATTTGGTAAACTTAGTACTATTGTAATTAATTTAAATTAGTTATGGTAATGGTCAATAGAAGTTGGTTTTGGTAGTAAATGATTTGGTTTTAGTTATTTCCATTTTGCGTCTTCCTTATTTTTTAATAACAAAAAATTATAAAGAGACTACCGTCCCAACTCAGAGTCACTAACGGTTACTTCTAACGGCTCTTTAGAATTTGTATGGTGATTCGTTACTAAGGAGCGATGATGGATCGTTAGTGACTATAAGTTGGAGCGTACATTTGTTTACCAAATAGGACTTATCTAAAACTGGGGAACGCTGGGGAACACTGGGGAACACTGGGAACACTTGTAAACTCAATACGTATTTATGGGTTGGGGTTATAGCTGGGTTGTGATGATGACGTAAGGCGCTGTCCACACTGCTCTCTAGTTGTGGCCAAGTAACAAAGTGATGCTATTTCAATAAATAAATATATGAATAAGATAATACCTAGAACTGTCATTCACGGGAGATAATGCCAACAAAGTTATTTTACAGTTTGGCAAAAATTGTATTATGTTTTTTTTTATAAAAAATCGCGCATTTTGTTTTTGCGATCTTAGCGAATATTGGTGATGGAAAACTATTCGGTATGCATTTACTTACAGTATAAGTCTAAATTTAAGAGGCAGTCACAGCATTTTAGAATAGTATTAATAGTAATCTAAAACTTTTTATTGTTGAAAATAGTAAAACAACAATTAGCAAATGGTGACATTTACGTGCTAGCAGCGCCTTATTCTATTCTGATAGATACACGAAACTTGGTTGGCTCTCTCTTTCTAGTAACGATTTTTTATAACAGAAAGAGATTATATCGCATTCGGTGCAACAAAGGCTCATTTTGTAATTTTACAGGAGAGGACTTTAAGATTCTTTTTTTCGCATTTATTTCCATATTACTGGATTATTATCAGCTGTAACAGGTTAAAATATTATACTACATATTAATTGTTTATAGTTTTTGGTACAGTTTCACATAAAATGCTTTTTTTTATAGACAATTTGGCATACTAACTCAATTTTACAGTTTTAGCTGTTTGTGACATAGGTGAATAGAAACATTATATTATATAATAAAACGTCAATCTGTTACCGTACATACCTCTAACATTTAGATTAGTTTTGAGAAATAGTCCAGATTGTAGCCGATGGAGGCAAAGATTTGTATGAATTAGCTGGTAGCTAATATCGAATCCGATAAAAAACAGTAAGTACAATGGGGTCTTAGTCTATGAAAAGTTGATGAAAAATGAAAATATTATTCATAGATAGAAATGTGTTTATAAATCTGTAACTAATTCTTATCAGTTGAAAATAGTAACGATTTTAGACTTTTATCGCGGATTTGAAACGTTTGTAATATATCGGGTACTTACAATTGTATTAAAAAATATAAGCATTGAATACAGAAATCGTAAATGTGTACTTTACATTAAAAATAACAAAATAAGCTTAAAGTTTAATGTTAGAAATACTTAGTTTAAATAGATTCAATGTCAGTTGTATTGTGAAAGCTGTATAAGTATTTTTGAAGATTTTATCTAAAAAAAGAACTAAATTATATATAAATAGAAATTATATATAAGTAAAATAAATTGTTCATGGTAGTCTGTTTGTGCTAGGAGTCTCGTATAGCTTTTTGTCACAATACTAATATAGTTATTACTTTAAATAGTATAGTATTGTAAATATTTCAATGTTACAATTACTTGTGAGATTCTGTGTGTGTTACAATTCTCGCATGACTTTTTTTATGGAAATAGCCGGCAAACGAGCTGCCGATTCACCTGATGGTAGTGGCTATCGTCGCCCATGAACATTAGCAACACCAAAGGCATCACTGATGCGTTGCCGATCAAGAAAGAGAGAAGAAAAAGAAAGAAAGAACTGGCTCTCAAGCCCCCAGCCGGAACACGACGAGGCGCTTGCCGGCTGACTCATGCTCAAGGGTGGTAGCTATCCAGGCGAACCCCTGGAGAAATAATAATAGTAATAATGGTATTAATTAACAATTAAAATCAATATTACCAATATAATCCACTACGATAGCCACTAATCATCAGGTGGATCGTCAGCTCGTTTGCCGGCTATTTCCATAAAAAATCCCTCGAGGGGCCCTACCACAAACGCATTACTGACATTAAATTATGGCAATAAACAATTAGATGTACAGTACGGCCGACGTAACTTGGCGCGTCTGAACATAGGCTTTGCGAACTTTAGCGCATGTAGGACAGAGATAGCGACACGAACATGCTAACGTGTGACTGAGACATGACACGCCGCGTTCCGAGCACTGCCGAGTTATGTTACTGCGCCGTTGAAGTATTATTACTAGCGTATAGAACCGACACCGCGAACACCATGTATGTCCCAATGCATTGGCGTCACGTGGCTTCAATCTTCAATGGATTCGTTCGATTTTGAAAGGAGAAAGGGGGCTCAATTTTGAAAATGGAACCTCCCGGGCGGGACACACATTTTGTTCGAGATATTATACTTCAATGTACTGCGCAGCTTTTTTCGCAAAGTTCGGACGCGCCAAGATACAGCGGCCGTGTATATGTCACCGGAAAATAATAAGAACCGTAAGTTTATAAATTTCACTCTGTGGTAAATTTCACTTCGTCAACAAAGGAGAAGGAACACGTGACTTATTCAACCAATCACAGCGCATATGGCGTTTGGTTATTGCTCACTTATTATTTTACGCGTGAGTTCGGTAAGTTTATCAATTTCCGAAAATGTGGCCGTAAAATAATACAATTTATGTCTCGTTTAGAATCCAACGAAAGTTTATAAAATTCCTAGGAAATTTATAAACTTACGGTTCTTATTATTTTCCGGTGACATATACATCTAATTGTTTATTGCCATAACACACTGAACAATAGCCAATGTAAGTATGTGAAAGTTAGTGACGATGTTTGTTATTCTCACGCAAAAACTACTAAACAGATTTTCATGTTTAGCACACAAGTAGACCGTCATCAGGAATAACATACTTAATATGTATAAATAAATAAATATCCTGGAAAGAAAATGTCGCGAGCAGAGCGTTAGTAAAATATATAGTTATATACGTAAGATAAAGGCTTCAATTTACAAGTATCGCACGCTCAGTGGAAAAAAAGCGGATAAGATGAAAATTGTAATTTTACAGGAGAGCAAAAAAACTGTTAAAATATCAGTAAGTACTCAAAGGAATTTATATGACGATTTTTTGTAGAAAACCGTCAAGATTAATGATGAAAATTTGAAAAAAATTGAGCATATGCAGCTTTTGTCCCTCTTTACAATCATAATTAATAACTAAAATTCAACGTAAAACAACTTAAGTTTTTTTCCATTGAGGGTGCGATATAAAGTCGTTGGTTACATAGAATAGAAATAAACTAACGATTTCAATTTTAATCGAATAGGATTCTAGATATCGATTTTAAGAAACGAATAATTTGTGAGTATGAGTGAGATTTTGTCATTTTTGTTTTGTTTTTTCAATAAACATGAAATATATTATATTTAATTTCAATAAAATATAAAGATTGTGTAATGTTATGGCGGCAGTAACGTTTTATTTTGTAATAAAATAAAAGTATTGTTAATAATTCTGGACACAAATTTTAAGGAAATCAGCCTTCACTTAATTTCATGATTTTACCTTGTTAATTTTAGCAAAAGATTTTTTTGAGGTCTAGTATTGAGAAACACAAGTATAGGTCTATTGCTATAAGCTGGCACGTTCAGTGACGTTTATTTTTCATACAGTATATTTAATTTTTTTTATTGCCTTAACGAGAACTATATTAATATAGAAATATGATTTTGAATTTAAACCGTCGTTTGTTTTATTAAAAAACCTATATCTGAAGCCACTGTCACTACAAAGTCTAAAACTTTAAAGAAGAAGATGTCTAATGAAAAAGAAAATTAAATTTATATTATAGAACTTTAATAATATTATGGCGGATATTTATAAACGCTTCCTCGTCAGCAACAGCTAGTTTATTATAAATTTTATAACATTCATCAAACATTTCCTAAGAAATTTTTATTGTTTTATTTTTAATTAATCACAATTCTGATATGTTTATTCTTTTATGTCTCTCATCGTACTTATTTAGTTTCGGTTTGATTTTAAATATTTTTCCGATATTGTCTTCTTCATGATTTGCAGGATGTAATTTTTAAGTCCAATAAAACATCACACTTTATTTTTATGTTTGTCACTTGATGTCGACTGACGGAAAAATTCGAAATAAGAATCATTATTAGTAGCATTATTAAAATATTATCTATCTCTGTCACGCTCATAAGCTTGTATATGTACAAGGGAGACTCGAGAGATATCGATTTTTGTTTTGTCTTTGCAAAATTTTTAGTGAATGAAGTCACTGAAATTTTTGACGTGACAACGTCTATTAAAACGATGAAAGCCGGATGCACGCACGAAAAAGCATGACTCACTGTCACGTTCCGTGACGTCATGTCACGTTCCGCGAGCGAGAGCGCGGAACAAGCGATAGAGAGGCACGATCGGCTATGATCGGCCAAAGCGCTCGGTTCGTGCCGCATGTATCTCTCTTCCTTCACATTGTTACTTGTAAATAATCTGTTCATCGAAGTAATAAACATATTTGAATTAATTAGTGCAAATAAAAATTAATTTATGAATCAAATGATATTATATTAATTTATGATGTGGATATCTTCAAGAAAAGAGTGAATAGGCTTTTACTAAGTTAATATGCTCATCACCTTGGACCACATCTCCACTTACCATCAGGTGGGATTGTGGTCAAGCATTAACTTATTTGTGTAAAAAAAAATGTAGATTTCATTTCACTCCTTTTCCTATACAAAATAATGGTAATTTAATTAAAATGATTCAATTTTATCTATAATAAAAGTATGCAATAATTTCATCAATGTTTTGTCATGACGTTGTCACGTTAGGGAACATACCAAAACCACGTAACCCATTTTTTCCAACTTTTTACCCCCCTCCCCCTCCTTCATGACCATCCGTAGTATATGAGAAGACCCCCTCCCTCCCTTGTTTTCACGTGGTAATTAATAAATACTTTTGCAATATATTTTTGCAAATTTTTCAGTGTTCTCATCTGTAAATTCGAAAAGGCACGAAATTTTCTTAGAGAATATTGACTACGTGACGAAAACCTAAACCCCCCCCCTCCCCACTGTGACCAAGCGTGGTGTTTTGAAGACCCCCCTCCCCCCGTGGTTGTTCCCTTAAACTACCGTCCGTAAAGCGACTTTACAGGCAACCATTTTTATTTAAGACAGTACACAAGCGCAACTTGTCTTTGTGTTGTACGTGTCAGCTTATGCTAATCGGCCTATACTTTTGTCTATAATTATAATTATTATTGAATGTGTACACAATAATTTTCTTTCCGTCCATTCAGTTATTTACTACGACAATGTTAAAAGGTAATCCCATGTTAAAAACGGTTTGTATTAATATATAATATTGGAATCCCGTTAGGAAATGCTTGGAAGCCAAAAAATTTAGGCATTTACGCATAAGGCGAAATGAAATACAAGAGGCAATTTTTTAAAGTACCTCATTGGACTCCGAGGTTTGAACCTAACGGGACTTCAATATAACATATTTATATTATTAATGCACAATGTTTGATTCTGAACTTGTCAGGAGAAATGGTTGTTTGATTTACTTTAATTATGTCTTATTTATTATGCTTATTTATTTTATTACATTAAGAATACGTAGCATAATTAATTTTCAATTCTAATTGTCTAGGCTCTCGAGTTTTAAGAATTTCAAATGATATTTCATGTTTTAAATCACATCAAGCTGAGTTTTTGTTAAAAAGAGAGGCAATCACACTTCATAATCCATTTGTTGAAGCAATGCTGATCAAATCATTTTGATGTCTGATGAATATTATTTCTCAGCTCAGCGACATTGAAGTATAATGACATAGAACAGACATCTCGAACAAAATGTGTGTCCGAAACCGCGATGACGCGTTCTTTTTTCAAACTCTAGAAGGTGATTTACATAGAGTAACTTTGTATAAGACACTTGCCGAACCACGACAAACAGTCAACGACTCTAAATCTTTAGCTCTTCCAAATGTTTGATTTAATGTTTAATTGAATTCACTGAGTAATGTAATACACATAATTTATTATTTACCAAAGAGTAGGTACTATAGTCATTCTTATCGGGCTTATTTATTTGTCCATTAACACGCTTACTTGCCAAGTGTGTAAGCCCGACTCACGATTTTTTCAATTCAATTCAATTGACTGACCTGAACTGACTGAACTGACTTGAATTGATTCAAGTCAATTTATTTGCATTTCATTCAAAAATGGCGGGAATATTCCACAATAATTGAAATAAATTCGTTTTAGTTGATTTAAGTTAATATTTTGTTTTCTTACTGATGATAAGTAATACCATTTTCTTTTTTGTATTTTTTTACGTGCAATAGGGATGTTGACTAATTTTAGGATTCAATTTTATTTTATAGATAGAACCTCAATATTCACGAAAAAAATATTATAAAAATAATAAACTTCAATTTAAAAACAAAAATTGATAAATAAAAATCATTATCAAATTCCCCATCAAAAACGTCACGTGACGTCATTAAACGATATTCAATACTATCTGTCTACTAAGTTTGTTGAATTTCTATATAAAATTGTTCCAATGACGTCATATTCTCAAAATGGCGTTTGAGGTCACGTGACAGTGAGTACAATTTTTAACATTTTAAATTAATGATATTTAATTTATTGTGATTGATTTCAATAAAAGAATCATATTTTAGGCCTTTAAATGTTACCACTAATATTTTAGACATAAATTTATATTAATTTATAATTAGTGTCAACATCCCTATTGTGACAGGTTCTCATCACGCAAGACGGCATTTTTTCAGTTTGTTACTAAACAATTTTGGCATGCGGCCGCAATGAACGCAGGTGAGTGACAAGCAAGTGAGTGAATGAAGTGAGCCACCCTGGCCACAATGAATGCACCCGACTCAATGTTCGGGGTGTCTGTTCTATACGAAGTAATAGTACTTCAATGCTCAGCGACTAAATTTTGTCTCATAATTAGTATTAGTTTGTTGAATTAAAGCATAGATTAACAATAATTTGTCTGTGTAAAAAGATATTGTGATTAAATATTTGAAAGAAAATGTTGTTTTTTACTGTTTTCAAGATTAATTACAATAATTTGTGTGCTTGGTAATTTATAAAGTTTAAATTCAATTATAACCATCGAAAACTTGAAGTGCGATCAAGTATACATACTGCGCGGTACATACATACAAATGTACTCTGTGGTACATACAATTCGCCTGGTTATATTGACCTAGTACTGTGTACACATGATTTATGGTTATGAGTGACAAAATCACTTCTTTATATTGATGACGCCTTGGTAATTGGGATGTTGACTAATTTTAGGATTCAATTTTATTTTCACGATATTCACGAAAAAATATTATAAAAAAAATAATCCAATTTAAAAACAATAATTGATAAATGAAAATAATTATCTGTATTATTTACAGCACAAGAGCACTAAGCAAAAAGATACTTATAATGAAAATTTAAGAGAAATAAAACAGGAAACAATATTGTAAATTCAGTTATTTACCTTTTTGTCTGCTCCTTTGACTCTTTAGTAGAATTTCAAAACAAGATAATGCTACTAGAAGGGAAAATCACAGAATAGAGATGAGGATTAAAAGTTAAAACGTTTAATTTAACACGTTATATTTTTTTAACTATTAACATCATTAAGTTATTCTAACATAATCGTTAAAAGTTATAAACCCAGTTCGTAGGCACAACAAAACGAATCGAGCGAGAGTTTATTTTATTCGGAAGAGTTAAAGACGTTAAATTTCAGATGGCGTTGTCAATAAGAGCAAGCAATAGTGACCATTATTACCTCTTGATTGCTCAAATTATAAGACTTAAATTGCTTGGCATAGCAAAAATAACATTTAATACCTTGTCGCGAGCTGAATTCATAGAACTGTGAGTCTTATTTCGTTATGGATAGGTTTTGTTCTTGATGCGAAATAAAAATAACTTTTAATGTTTCATACGTTAAATAACCTATAGGCTATAATGTAAACAAACGTTGAAACTAAACAATAAATTTCATTCAACGGTTGACTTGATGACCCTTCAAGTCAACCGTCAATTTGCACAATTTGAGTGTTCAAGTTTACAGTTTAAAGTGAATAAGTTTTAACTTAACGATTATTTCAACTAAACTACGTATAAGAATAAAATTAACGTAATGAAAACGTTACTTTTGTTATCGAAACCTGTTTGTACCTTATCCGTTATAATTATAGCATTTAATTTAACATGTTAATTTTTATTAACGATAACTTTTTAACAATTAATCTTTTATAACTTTTAGTCACACCTCTATCACAGAAGATAAAAAATTCATTACATTTCTTGGAGATAAAATCGAAAATATCACAGAAAATAATTATGCTATTAGAATATCAAAGATAACAATATATGGATAGGTAGACAGTGGGTATGCAGTGCAAAAGGCTCACAGAATAAAAATAAAAGACATTTAATACAATTTTTATGTTTATTGAACACAAAAAGCGATAAACATCGAACAAACGCAGCAATAACAATGTGACGACTGAAGTTAAACATTAACAATCCACGTCATTTGGGTGTGAAATAAAATTTTTGTCACACAAACTTATCCATTGTCACTACAATGAACTTCCGAAATTAAAATTAATTATTTCTGAGAAATTGTTACTTAGGAAACTGCTCAGATGGCGCGCAAATATGAGATCTTTTTATTTTTAATTCACAGATCTAACAAATTTTTAACAGAAAATGCAAAGTTATAATTTCTACAATAACCAAAACGCGTTGAATTCAACTTCCAAACAGGAGTATAAACTATTAATTCTTCTAATAAACCGAAATATCTACTTGAGATATTGATACCTACTTATATTCAAATGACTAGGAAACGTTGTTTACGTAGGCAAACGAATTAACACAGACTAAAGCATTGAACACCGATATAGATAATTCAAGATTATTTAGGAAACATTTTAAACTATTAAATACAAAAATCTGCAAGGTATTTAAATAATAATATTAATAATCTTATATTAGTCACAGACAAGCTAGTAATTAATTATATTAGTAATATTAATAAATAAATTAATAATTAATTATAGCAGTATGCATTAAATACAATTCTGAACGGGCTAAATATATTTTAGCAAACAATTAAAATACCTTTGTGATATTAGTACATTTTGGTCTATGCTTATATCAAAAAATTATTAGGTACCTATTCTTCCAAACAGAATAATAATAAAGTTATCTAATTTAATTAAGAACATTATTGTTTCTGTACTTGATATGTCAGTCAGTGGATTAGTTTTGAAAAGAAGCGTAAAACTTTGATTATTAAGACAATAAATTGGATAACATTAGAGATACAAGATTTGGTGCTTTTAATTAAAATTAGTAAATAGTACAGTCATACACAATAAAGTACATTTTAATATATTTATAGTAGACAATATTTATATGCGTATGTATGTAACCGTAATTATTTGTAGGTATAATATTATTTAGAGGATTACAATATTTTGAAAAGCACCCTTAATACATATTATTTAATAAGTAGGTACTAATTAAGTACACCTTAACAGTTATGAGCCATAGTAAATGGTAATAAACTCAAAGTAATGTGACCCGTAAACTTAGGTACTAAATCTTTTCACTGTATTGTAGGAAATACAGATTACATAAAATAGATATATTGATTCTATACTATCCCACAAACAATAAATATTTTAATAATCTCACTTTCAACAACCTGTGTTTTTAAACGAACTATGTATGCTCGTACAATTAAATGAATACTGCTGAGAGTATCGTTTAATAGAAAATAACCTAATTTGGCACAATTGTAATTCAACTTTAAATAACATTACAGCAGATCTCTCTCGTACGAATATCTCTCGTTTTTATACTGGTATTACATTCTGATCAAGTTTATTAATGTTTAGTAAGATGCTAGTACCTACTTCACAATCAATAGCTGGCTATATGAAAATATGGAAAGAAACAGTAATCTAATTACAATATAAGGAAGAAAATTACGATAAATTTTAACTTAAATGAAAATTCAATTCAAATAAATCTAGCGATATTTAATCGATATTTGCGATTAAATATGCTTACAATTTAACGATTTCTTTATTATTAGTACGTTATATTTGGTTTAATCGTCCCGATATTTACGTTTTTTATTTATTTCAGGGATTTATCAAATTATTATTTAAAGTTGTCTCACAATTACTAAATCGACTGTATCATTATTAGTAATAATAAATAATAAACTCCCTTAACACTGGTGTAGATATAGCATACACTGAGATCTCACAAAGTAAATGGTGAGTTTAAATTGATCTAACTAATATTATAAATTATATCTAAGGCGAGAACGTTAAGGTTATACTAATTGATAAATCTGGCAACATTGAATTCTTTAAAGTCTTTAAACGTTTGAAAAAAAGAACAGCGGGCCTAATGAACTTTTATAAAACCATTCATGTTCCAGGCAATTCATTTCTCGGGCTTTGAACGACGTATGATTGGCTAAAAAATGTCACGTGACGCCTTTGGTAATACGAATTTGACGTTTACATTGAAACATGGCTGGAATTAAGAGTTCATATTAGACCGCCTGGTCTCAAAAGGATATTTAATAAAATAAATACTTGACTACTTTTGTACCCACGCGTACAAAGAAAGATATTACCTGTAACTAAAAAACTAATGGTTTCTGTTAATCTTCGATGTCAAAACTGTTAAAAGCGAACATAGACGCATATAATAAAACATAGACAGCCGAAAAAAACAAATTTCAGACGCGCCTTAAGTACCTACACGTTTAAAAAATATGTAAGTACTCAATTATTCGTAGAAGTAATATTTTTTTTTGTTTTGCTACTCAATATTGTCAGTTTGACCAACAGTTACCTTGGCACTAAAACGTTCCGCCTTATTGCTATGGCATGAATGGCGATGGATGGTGGGGTTGTATTAAACAGCGCTCTTCATCTCTTGCTTCACGCATGTTTTGAACGCTTCCCAACCCTCGTTCTTGGCGTACGACTGAAAACAGAAAATAAAGATGTCTTTATTTAAAAAGTGTGCGTTTTTTGAAAAGCACCAACGCATTTCTACGGGGTTACTGATATCCATTAGCATAGACAATAATTGGGGCTATGTATGTACCAAATAAACCGTGTAAACTGTGGAACAAACTACCTGTATCGGTGTTCCCTCTAAGCTATGACATGGGGTCCTTCAAGAAGCGGGTCTATCGTCATCTTCTTGGCCGGCAACGCGTTGGTGACGCCCCTGGTGTTGCTAATGTCCATGGGCGGCGGTGATCACTTACCATCAGGTGACCCGTCTGCTCGTATGCCTGCTCACAGCATAAAAGAAAAATAAATAAAAAAAAATCCACGAAGGACTCGAATAAATTGCAAGCGTCGGTTGTATTGTTCCTGTTCGAATATAATAGGTGTATTCAAATCAAGAGAAAATAGGCTTTTACTAAGTTATGCGCTACCATTCATGACTTCATTATACCGCTTACCATCAGGTGGTTTTGTAGTCAAGCATTAGTATACTTAGTAAAAAATAAGTTAATAGTTAAAAAAACTAAATACACTGGAACTTGGCTGGAATTAAGAATTCATAATAGACCGGCTGGTCATGCTTGTCACCAAAATATATTGTCATCGGAACTAAAGCAATATGTTAGATACAACTCCTCTAGAGGAAGTATCAAGTAGGTCTAATGTAATTAGTCTCGCCCCACACCAACAGAGCAAGGGATACCTTAAACCCGCGATGCAGCCGGTCCTTCATGATGGCGATGAACTCCTTATAGCTGAGCAGTCCGTCCCCATCAGCGTCGAAGATGGCGAACACCGTGCTCACCAGGTGCGCCGACTGCGCGATGCCCGTGCAGATCTTCACCGCGCGGTGGAACTCGTCTGACGGACATCACCATCACACAATCATCATTTATTTATTTATCATAATCAACAACAACATTACTACTATACTAAACGCAAAGACTCGTGGTAGCGGAGTAATAAAACGTGCAAAAGAGACGGCGCACATCATTTTCTCTCTCGCACTTGCAATGTTTACGGAAATTAGGTGTTTCGCATCTCTGTGCCTGTGTGACGTCATCTATAAACAGTGCAAGTGCGAGAGAGAAAATGATGTGCCGTCTCTTTTGATCGTTTTATTACTCCGCCTGCCACGAGTCTGCGTTTAGTATAGGTATGCATGCTGCCAAGAACCATTTAGGTACAGTCACCTGCAGAGAAAAGTTTTTAATTTTAATTTTATGATTTTAATAACATTTTATGACGTATTTAACAATTTGACATTTTAATTCTTGTTTAACAATTTGACATTTTTTAATTATTTATTATTGCATACTTATATTTTGTATAATTTCGACAATTTTAATTTTTATCTTATGCGAGATGATTGACAATGTTTTGGAGCTATTGATTTGCATCTGTTATTGGAGTGGCACTTACCTTTTTTATTTTAGCTTATAACTGTGTGCATGTTTAAGTGTTAACTTTGTTGATGCAATAAACAAATAAATAAAATAAATAAAAATAAAAGTAACCGATCTGTTTATGAATATTCGAACATGCTGGGTTACTTTTCTCTATAGGTGACTGTACTACACTATATCTTGCATCATAAATAAACCGCAACCAAATGTGTATCCTATCCGGTATCTTATGGTGGTAGGTAATCCAATAAACAAATAAATTAAGGAAAGACTTTAAAGAAACAAAAACAATGATTTACAAAATTATTAATTACTATTATTCGCTATTTTAATATGTACTATTAGGTACCTAGACTACCTAGTTACATATCAGGTACTCTCGATTACTAAGCAGAGGTCTTGAAAGACTGTCGTCCCCTCGATAATAAGAAAATAGTTGACCCTTATAAAATTAGTTATCAACTGAATTTTATAAAATAATAAGGTATATTTATCCAAAAAGCATTTTTAGTTATTCCACCACTAAGAATACCTAACTTACCTAAGTTGTGTATCTCCAATCCAGCGTTTTCACAGTTAAACACTTACTGACTGGTATTACACTAATACCATAAATACCAATAATATACTAATAATTAATTAATAATTAGTATATTATTATTAGTGTATTATTATTATATATAATAATTATTAGTATGTACTAATACCAGATACCTGATATTATCAGCCAGGTTATAAAATCAAGTCAAAGAATAGATAAGAGGTCCTTACCTTTGGATATAGGATGATCAGCGAGCGTATACATCCTCATCGCAATCGTGAAGTCCTCCAGATTATTGAGGAACTGGCAGAAGGTCTTGAACTCCTGGAAGCTGATCCCGCGGTCGTCGGTCACGCGGTCCAGCAGCCGGTCCAGATACATGTCGTATTCGTCCGTGTCCAGGTAGGTGTACCGGAGGAGGATCTTCGCGAAGTCCACTTCCGAGATTGTCTCTTGACCTGGGAACAAGTCAGTTTAAGTGTAAGGACCAAGTAAATAAACGCTTACACACTCACACCCTCGCAGTAGTGTAATAATTACTTGTTATTAGCTTATAATTACTTGTTATTAGCTTGTCAAGTCATGAGTTGCTAAAATTGTGGCTAAAATATGTAGCCAGATCTAGCTAAAAAGTGGCTAACTTGGAAACACTGCCTCGCAGTAGGTTTTCACCTGTTGCGGATGGCATGGACGTCACATAACACATCACAATGACACCCTGCACCCGAGTACAAATATTTATCTGTCACATATATCTGTCATAATATCTGCCCCGGCCGGGAATCGAACCCGAGACCCCTCTCTTCGCAGACAGGGTTGCTACCAATCAGGCTACAGGGTTGTCAAAGTAATGGAGTTAGCCGTATTGGGACGGCATACTTACCCCAATCCCACGCCGAATGGGTTCGTAAGAGGCGACTAAATTCGGCCGCTGGTGGTACGGCCCCTTGGAGGGATTATGCTGGTAATATTGATTTTAATACTTCATTATTACCATTATTACTATTCTTATATCTCCATGGGGTTCGCCTGGATAGTTGCTTGAGTTAGCTGCTAAAATATTCGTCGTGTTCCTGTTAAAGGCTTGAGAGACAGTTCTTTCTTTCTTTTTCTTCTCTCTTTCTTGGCCGGCAACGCATCAGTGATGCCTTTGGTGTTGCTGATGTCCATAGGCGACGATAGCCATTTACCATCAGATGGATCGTCAGTTCGTTTGCCGGCTATTTCCATAAAAAAAGACACTAGCCATAGACTACTAATCACCTATTACGGTATTACCTAATACATAATACCAGTAACACATATTTAGACGACAAAAGAACAGAGAAGTCACCTGATGGTAATTTCACATCAGTAACGAAGGCACCACCTATGCATGCATAGTCAGCCAAGGTAGAAGAGAGAAGAAAGTTATTAAACTTTTCCACATTGTTACTTTTAGAAAAGAAGAGAGAAGTAAGACGAAGTAACTAAAATTATTCTTGCCCAGTCTCTTATCCTTCCTATTCTTGACTACGCTGACGCCTGCTTTCTGGATGCCACGGAGGAGCTTCTTAACAGACTTGAACGCTTGCAAAATTTATGCATTCGCTTTATTTTCGGTCTCAGGAAATATGACCATGTTTCTGAATTTCGCAAGCAACTCAAGTGGCTCCCCATCCGTTTTCGTAGGAACACTCGAATATTATGTCTTTTATTCAATATATTACGTAATCCCAAATTTCCTACATATTTACGTGAACG
Source organism: Thymelicus lineola (assembly GCA_963932265.1). Lineage (NCBI taxonomy): Eukaryota > Metazoa > Arthropoda > Insecta > Lepidoptera > Hesperiidae > Thymelicus > Thymelicus lineola. The sequence continues at coordinate 10,872,201 of OZ010701.1, forward strand.
ATTTTCTTTTGCTCGCCCCTCATTTGCTCCATGTAGATCCCATAATAAACTTCTCCTTGCATTCCCATCCCACAAAACCAGCGCTTACTCCCATTCCTTTACTGTACGTGCAGTGAAACTGTGGAATTGTCTCCCCCCTGGTGTTAGAGCATGTAAAACGCTCACTACGTTTAAAAAATCTGTCAAACTACACTATTTGTCCATTGCTTATAGTTAAATTTATTTACACTGTTTAGATATAGGTTTAGTTTTTATATCACTTATTCACTTTTTTAGTAAGTATATTATTATGTTAATACTATAATTTATAGCTATTGTTTGTATGTATTATTAGTATAATATATATGATGTATATGATATATTTATGTATATATGTATGTATATATGTATGTGTATATGTATGTATATGTCGGAGATCATAAAATGGAACATCAAGCCGGGCTAGGCTTAGGTGTATTCGGATTGTGAAGATGGCAACACTATGTGAATTGACTACTGTCATTTGGTCACGCGGTGACGTGGCGGGAGAACCGAGGAAAGCTATTGACTTGCCAGCGACAAACGAACATTCTGGATACAGCCTTCGAGCTGAGCAGACGCCTAGACAAGAACGTTGTTACTTTTAAGACGGAACGCGACGTGTGAATTGTATTGTGAGATCAGATTGACGAGTAACAGGATCAGACGATTATGCGAGGCATTGGGGTGGCTGTAAGGGGTGATGGGAGGCCACTGGGCCGTCGTGCCCTATTATTTGTTGACTGTTACTCGGATAATTGAAGACAATTAGTTCTAATGGCGTGTTTAATTATAACCAGTGTAAAACCTTTGTTAAATGAGTTTCTGACTAAAGTGATGTAAACGCCCACTGTTGTTATTATTTCCCGAACCACCACCCAACCAGTAATTGTCTCCGTTATCAGAAGTGGCATGTAGCTCAAGCCCCAAGAAAAGGCTATCTGACAATACCTACTGCAATACCTACGGACCGGCAAACGAGACCCTGACGTTGGTTTGCAAAACATTACGAAAAATTTTACGAAGAAGTACATCAGCGAGTGTAACATCGATAAGTGAGTTTTATTATTGAAAACACGACGAAACAATTCGAGAAAACTAATGTAGGTATTTGAGAATGGACACGAATGAAACTTGACGAGAATAATTGCACGATGGAATACCTACAGTAGCCCCAGTAAGAAAGAACTTCAGCGAGTTCCGTGACCAAGACAAAGTTATTCACCGGTTCTCAAATCTCGTAAGGAATCTGAATATCTGCTGTGTTGGCTATAACGGCTGACGGTGGTTCGGATGATATTGAAATGAATTGGTTGCAATGAGAAACGTAACGACAGTAAACGCGAGTAAATGAGAACCGTGGAATTTTACAAAGAAAATATGTGAACCTACCCTCAGATATTCGCCTCACGCAAGATGTCGATATTGAGTCGAGAAGCAATTATGATGGAAGTGAATAGTGGAACAGAGTACGTTACTACGAGTATTTGAACACAGAACACGAGGACGTGTTCAGTTTGTCAGAAATGGCCGAGGGAGTAATAGCATCCAAGACATCAAACCAACACAAAACAACAAACCAAACAAACCAAAAAAAAAAAAAAATTTCATAAGACGTGTCTTTGAGGGAAAAGTACTATCTTTCCATGAATTCGCATTTCAGGTTTTTCAGATATGATGTACAAACAATGGACAAACATGCTCGCTGCATGTAAAATAAGGATTTTAAGCAAAGCATCGGAATAATTTCTTGAGTACTCTGTGATTAAGGTTTGAGGTTATAAGACAGCGATTTGGTATGGCATATTTTTCATTATTCTTAACAAGATTAGATAATTCGATAGTGTTTTTGTGTAGTACCTAGGTATACACTCGAAGTCAAGCAGTGTAAATGGTGCCGTCATCTTGAACTGTCAAAACACCTGACAGAATTTTCAGAGTTAAGATTTAAGATAAGATTTGTAAATTTTATTTTGTGTAAGAATGTTGTGCTTCGAAATGCTGGAACATGCAAGGTTTTCCCTAAAACAAGATTGATTAGAAAGAACTGATTAGAATGGTGGTTTGCGTAAACTACAAATCGTTTCGTCGTATTTTTGCTTGATTCAACGAAGTATTATAAAGTCATTGTACAGTATCTTTCAACGTAATTATGATTAACAAAGTTATTCAAAGTCAGTGCAAGTATATTGTTTTGTGGCACCAGAAGCGTTCTGTACATGATATCAAGAATTTTCAATTTTCAAACATCTTGATAATCTTAAATTATCGTCTACCTTCAGTTCAGAAAAATAACAATTAGACATTTCGTGTTTTTGTCTTTTGTTTTTTGTGTGTGTTTCAGATAAACTAAGTGACAATGTCAGTTGTGTGGACATGCAACTTGCGAATATCTGAACGGTGACGAGAAGTTGCATCAATGCGAGATTACGAAGCGCGGCGACACATACCTGCCTTTAATTTTGTTGATACTGACGAGAGCGCATCGCGGCTCCTTGTACCGTGGCTTACGATGAACATCATCGGTCATTGGATGGCGACATGATATAACAGGTGATCTGTATTGATTCTTTTGTGGCTCATTTTGATAACTGCTCACTGACAGTAATTGTTCCTTGTTGAGTTTGTGCTGATATTACGTAATGTCAACATATGACATTTGATGGTTACTTGAGTTTGTGTACTTGACGATTTTTGCTAATGAAGGCCACAGAGAGAATTTGGTGAGCGAAGTGACCGAAAAATAACCTTTTTGTTATTTAAAAGTGACATGCAAAGATAATAATTCCTTTACTGATTTGTTGAACTGTTTTTGAGAATTTTTAAGACAGACGGGATAACACACTAAGAATTTCGTAAAATGTTCAGAGCAAGTGAATCGATTGTTGATTGTTTTGATGAGTAGTAAGTAGTATGCAAGTCGCTCAGATAGCATGCAACTCCAGTCATTCGTAGACGTAGGCGTAAGATCGGGCACTAGATTTCCCGCCGCAGTGCGGCCACGACTGTGAGTGGCGTGCGTTTGGCTTGGAGCTGTAAGCAGTCGCTGTTGGAGCTTCCGATGGGAAGCAGTGAGTTGTTGTTGTTGTTATGATGTGGAACTGGGTACAGGAGGTAGCCCGGTTGGCTCATGATGATGATGGTGTTGATGATGATGATGATGATGATGATGATGATCAGAGTATTGCATACAAACTGCTGACTTATCTTTGAGTGCCATGAAGCCTTTTGTTGTAAAGTTAGATCGCGTTATCAGATTGTAGTTCTTGGTATTATCCCGTTCTGGCTGCTACATGTGTTTTCATTATGAAGCCTTGGGGCTTGAGGTCAGGGAGGCCGAGTGGGAAACTTTTACTTTGCGAAGGTTATGTCTTTTCCAGATGGTCCCCTGCTGCCTCACCGAGGACGGTGAGATTGTCACGATGGCCGTGTCGGAGATCATAAAATGGAACATCAAGCCGGGCTAGGCTTAGGTGTATTCGGATTGTGAAGATGGCAACACTATGTGAATTGACTACTGTCATTTGGTCACGCGGTGACGTGGCGGGAGAACCGAGGAAAGCTATTGACTTGCCAGCGACAAACGAACATTCTGGATACAGCCTTCGAGCTGAGCAGACGCCTAGACAAGAACGTTGTTACTTTTAAGACGGAACGCGACGTGTGAATTGTATTGTGAGATCAGATTGACGAGTAACAGGATCAGACGATTATGCGAGGCATTGGGGTGGCTGTAAGGGGTGATGGGAGGCCACTGGGCCGTCGTGCCCTATTATTTGTTGACTGTTACTCGGATAATTGAAGACAATTAGTTCTAATGGCGTGTTTAATTATAACCAGTGTAAAACCTTTGTTAAATGAGTTTCTGACTAAAGTGATGTAAACGCCCACTGTTGTTATTATTTCCCGAACCACCACCCAACCAGTAATTGTCTCCGTTATATATATGTCTATTTTATGTATATGTATGTATATTTTATATTTGTTTATGTATTTTTGTGTGCACTCAGTTTGCCACTCAAATTTCAATTTTCCTTTTGTGGGGCTACTGGAAGAGATTTCGTTTCGAAATAAGTAGCTCCCATGTGCGAATGTCTCTAAATTTAAGTTTTTCTATTTAAAATTGTATGGTGTGCATGAATCATTAAATAAATAAATAAATAATAAATAAGAAAGAACGAAAATGTTCTTACCTTTAGAAAACTCGTGGAACTCCAGCTCCAGCACCTCGGTCTGCAAGTTCTCCATGAACTGCCGAAACCCCTCGAACTTCAGGTCGTTCGTGCCCTTCTTACCAAAGAAATGGACCTGAAATGTATGCAACAGGTTGGATGGATGGATGGACTGATATGTATCCCACCAAAAACATAAATGTAAAAAAGGAGAGCCAAGTTCAATACAAAAATTATGCTTGGCTGTGGGCTTCGCCACAAAAAGAATGGAGATCTAAATGAGTGCCAAGTTCTATGCAAAATCTAAATATGTATTTATAGGAACGAAATAACATTATGAACAAGTATGAAACTCTATTTCTTTGCTGTATTGGATACCTATAACAATTGCTGTTATTTAAAAAAGTGAGATCTTAAAGTAGGTTAGATTTGACTTGGCCAGTTTTTATTAGACTGACTTTTATGACTGATGTAATGAAAACTGGCCAAGGCAAATCTAACCTACATTAAAATCTCACTTTTTTAAATACTTTTCAATTTTAAAATGTATAATCAATGTACAATGTATAAATGTGTTTTAAAATGTATATGTATGTATGTTATAATCTCTTTCCTCTTACCTGTAAGAAAGTATCGACATTGTGCCTCCGCTGCAGCCCTTGGTCGTCGTTGATGTACGCTTCTTGTGGGGAACCTTCCTTCCCCCCTTGACCCTCGCCTTCCTTCTCGTCGTCTTGTATACCCCGTTTCCCCTTCCACGCGAAACTAAAGATCTTTTCCATCTGAAACACGATATAACTTTGTAATTATGCGTTACTAAAGAAGATTTACCATCCATAACTACATCGCCACTTACCATCAGGTGGGATTGTAGTCAAGCATTAACTTATATGATATAAAAAAAAGAAAAAAAAAAGAGTTTTCAACCCTTTAAACTCGAGTTATCAACTTATCATGATTGGAGATTATGTAAGTCGAAAAAGGAATAGGCACATGATAAACAAAATTGATACTTAAAGGTTTTATGGCCCAAAAAGAAAATATGTATTTTTTACATTTTTTAAACACGAATATAGAAAGAAAAGATAGCATTGATTTTTTCTTTCATGCATTTCAAAGTAGATAGTGAAAAGTGTTTGCAAGAACAGAAAATATTTAATAGTTCATAGATATAAGAACAGGTTTAAGTAAAGATTTTTCAGTTTGAGGTTTTTATTACGGTGTAGTAGGTAAGCACCTAAGAAAATGAGTAGGTATGTAGCAGATTAATTAGGTTAGGTGTTTTAGGTACCTAGTTTTAGTACAACTAAGCCTAATCAATATAAAATAAAAACATCAGCCTTATTTTAACAAACGGGTTAAAATATAAATATTATATCTACATCATTATATAATATTTACAGAATCAAATCAACTTCAATTTTGAATTATTATAACAATTACTTCTCTAACCTAACGTCCCAACTCAGACACTAACGGTTACTTTAATCGCTCCTTAAGTAACCGTTAGTGACTCTGAGCTGGGGCGTAAATGTTATTATTTAACAATGCATTATTATATATAATTAAAGCACAAAAAAGGCGAAGTAGCACTACGTATGCGTCACACGATTAAATACATATGTCCGGCGACTCGTTTCATATAAAGATGTTGTCTCTCTCAAGATTTGGAAGCCTTAAGCTTTTACTAACCGACTCTTTTTTAATTATTTTTTATGTTTGTTACCTCAAAATTTTCGACTGGGTGAACCGATTTTTATGATTCTTTTCTCAATCGAAAGCCGATGCTTGTCATGTGATCCCATTTAAATTTGAGTGAGATCTGACGAGTAGTTTTTGAGTTATCTCTGATTTTGAAGTTGGTTTTTTTTTGTCAAAAAATATTTGATCTTACCGTGTTTGTGTGGGTCTAATCTTGCAAGATAGATAGATAGATAGATAACTCTTTATTGTTTGCACGCCACATATTATACAATCGTACAAGAATAACAGTAACATGGTACAAAACAACAGGCGGCCTTAGCTACATAGCGATTTCTTCCAGGCAACCTTTAAGAAGGATACATAAGAAGTAAGAAAAACACAGAGGGCATCGGCGTGCGTAAAGTCACTAGAGAATAAGGTTAATTATAACTACTTACTTCCTATTCCTAAGCAATATTCAATTGCTTTAATTCTGATAATTTTTGTGATAAGCTTGACCTAATTCTACACCCAGAATTACTTCCAGCGAGGGAACTCCTTAACGGTTAACATAACAGTAATTTTTTTTCCTTCAGTATTATCATTATAAAAAAATGTGTATTTTATTTTTTAAACAGCAACCTATTTACTGTTCTAGGTATAAAAAGTTGATAAATGAGAAGACGATCCTAATAGTAAATAGTATAGACCAGAATCGATAATTTTTGAAACCAAAAAAAAAATAGTAGGATGAAACCCATTGGAAAAGGAAGAGAATCTCACTCACCCGTAAATTATTTTTCCTTTCATTTTTGTTATATTCTTTTCCTTTTCCAATGGGTTTCATCCTACTATTCTTTTTTCACTTTTTACCGTTTTCAAAGGCTTCAACCCTGGCGGTCTATTATGAACTCTTAATTCCAGCCATGTTCCAGTGTAAACGTCAAATTCGCATTACCAAAGCGGTCACGTGACACTTTTTAGCCAATCACACGTCGTTCAAAGCCCGACAAATGAATTGCCTGGAACATGAATGGTTTTATAAAAATTCATAACAGGCCCGCTGGTCTAATATACTACAACCTATTTGAAATCTGTCACCGGACATTGCACACATTCCACGACTGGACACTGGACACTCGACACTAGACAGTGGACACAACATCACATCAACCCGGACACTGAACTTACGGCGGACGGTTTAGAGTTCTTATCAGATTTCTCCACCCTGATCTTCTGGGCACTTGAAGAGACTAAGGAAAGCAGCTATAACGCCAGAATATTATTCATGTGAGCACATATACATAAATAATTAAAAATAATTTAATAAGAGTAAAAATAATTTATACTGTACAGAGCAATAAAATTATGGAGCAGTTTATTTATACTTAGTATTTAATTGGCAGTTAAATATTAAATAAAACAAACGAACTGAATAAGTATGTAACAATAAAAAAGTTTTAAATAAATTAATCACATAGAATTAAGGATATAAGAATAATAAAAACAAAATAAACAAATAAGAACAATAAAAACAAAAAGTAAAAGGCAACGCAACGGCAGAACATTGAGGCGACGCTGTACCCTGCTTGAAATCGTACAGCGTTTTGAACTCGATAATTTCAAATTACATTATGAGACATTAGTGTACTTAGCTAGCAATTAATTAAATTTTATTTTAGCACATAAAATGTTTCTATAATATATATATATGTTAAGACTGAAGCTTATAGCTCGAGAACTTATGTTAATCATAAGCGATTAGTCGATAACGGTTTGAAAACGACTAGCAGCGGTTTTCGTTAACACTTTGTGCACTAGAAGGCACGCTTAGATATCAATATCGATTCCATATTGTTATGTGCTATGTAAATATAGACTGAATGTAGTATAAAACTTCTCTCAATGTCTTTACAATTAACATTACATTGGATATAATATGTACAGAGAACAAAAAAAAAGTAACACAATTAATGCTATTAAAACGTTAAGAACAGCAAAACTTTATCAGTTCTTTGACCACTGTATAAAAGTATATTTTACCTAGCAACTATATCATGCCTTAAACTTTGAAAGTCCTGAAGAAATCTAAAAAAAATATATAGGTATGAAATATCGAGTTCAAAACACAAACACAGATTACAAGCAGGGCTGTCAACAGTATCGAAGCACTCCACTCACTGCTTGCTGACTGTGGACATCCAAGTCTTTGCGCTGCTTCAGAGAACCTCCCAGCAGCCGTTGGATCTATATTTGATATCGCAAACACATTCTAAGCAAACGGAAAAGAAAAAGAATCGAAAAAAAGTAAAGAGAAAATATAAAAATAAAATAATGATTAATTTTATGTTTCATTTTAAAATAAGATTTTGGCAACCCTAGTTCATTTTAAGTTACTCCATGACTAAAATAATTGTTAGAATATTTTTTTCATAGAGCTACTACATTTGGGGTGAATAAAAAGCTGAATAGATAAAAGTCTATCAATGCCATAGTGCAGGAAGCATTTCTACAGAGAGGAAAATTATTTATTATAAGTAATAATAATTTCATTGTAATATAACATTTTTTGCCGATTACATCTAAATCTGATCCGATTTAACATCAGCGTTCAACTTGTAAAATACAAATGTTGGAAAAGATACTGGCAGATATTTCTATAAAGCGAAGTGCCAAAACTATTTTAAAATTTCATATTAAGCATCACAGTGTGTTTATTACTGTAATAATTAAGATAATAATGAATACATAATGACTAAATGGCATGAATAAATAACTGTAAAGGTATAGCAGTGCCGGCGTTAGATCCACTGACACTCCAGGCAAGAATATTGTGGTGCCCACATAAGAAAATAAAAATCGAGCTTTTTTTGCTCGAAAAATGTTTCCTGAACCAATGAGAACGTTTATTAAGAATTTTGTTTTCCTTTTTGTGCTCCTCACCCCAAATATTACGCCCCGTCTGGCGCTCTAGGCCGTCGCCCAACCTTGCCCCCCCCTAACGCCGGCTCTGAGATTGAGAACACTACATGGTATACTTACGACTAGAAACTCATTCTTATCGACTCGCTGGTTGCCATCCGTATCGAACATGTTGAAGGCTATCTGGAACCCCGACGCCGGCTCTGCAATCAAACATGGATACATAGCACAGAGATCTTCCGCCAGGCGAGGTGGTGTTTCCAGGGCGATCGAGCCCCGACTGCTCGCGTGAATAGCGATAAAACTTCTGAGAGAATTTCGATAGCGTAACCATAATGTATAGATTCCTTTAATCGCAAAGTTTTTAGATTTGGTCTTATTGTATCCTGTCAATTAAAACATTTAAATTGCTTCTTACAACGAAATTAAGATAAAAATATTAATTAAAATATTAGATTGCATTGTATGTACAGTGTTATCTATATTATAATAAAAACGAAAATAATATTACTTACTAGTTAATATAGACAGAAGGAACAGATACTCCGTGTATGAGATGATTCCTGAAAATATAATTAAAAATTGTGTCAGGCTTGCTAGTCTTGCTACACACGAACAATTAGGACCGACCGAATCGGACTCACACAATACTTAGTAGTAGTACCTATTGGTACAGAAGAGTCACTCTGCAAAATCATTTAAATAAATAGCGACTCTTGCTCCGACACAATAAAGTGTAATTCAGGTCGCACAGTGCTAATCGTCAACGGACGTTGACATCTAGACGTTGCCTCTCTTTCTAATCATAACTCTTAACCTTTCAGACTACGTCAGAGTTGTCTCCTTTTTTGTGATGATATGTGTGATAGATTATGATTGTATGAACGGCGTGGCAGCCCTTCTGAAATTGGCCCGACACGTCGAACGCTGCACGTACTTGTAACATCATATCAAAAATACGAAGTGGGCCAGGTCTGGTTCTGTGTGAGTTATCCTTATGTGTATCTATGTATTTTTAACCCCTGATGCAAAAAGAGGATTTGATGTGTTTTTTTGTCTGTCTGTGTAATCGTAGCTCCTAAACGAATGGACGGAATTTGACGCGTTTTTTTTGATCGAAGGCCTTAACTGTCGAGATGGTTTTAAGCTATGTTTAGTGAAAAAAAAAACTGTCTGGGATTTTAAATTGTAAAATATATAGTTATCTATATAAAATACATAAAAGTCAAAAGTGATTGACTGATGTATCAACGCACAGGACAAGCCCTTAGGGCTAGAAACTTACGTATTCCTCTTATGACGTAGGCATCCACGGAAGGATTTTTCACAAGGGGGTGAAATAGGGGATAAATACAATCGCATCTTTAGTGGAAAAAAGGCATAATCTGAAAATTGCAATTTCACAGGACAGCAAAAGAAATTAAAATATCAGTAAGTAGTCAAAGGAATTTACATTAAGATTTCTTGCATAAAACCGTCAAGATTAATGATAAAAATTTGAAAAAAATTGAGCATAATATGCAGCTTTTGTCCCTCTTTCCAATCATATTAATAACTAAAATTCAACGTAAGATGACTTATGTTTTATTTTCCACTGAGGGTGCGATATGATAAGCATAATTTAGTTTTTTGTAAAGTTAGGTCATACCTTTATCCCGTAAGTTCCTAAACATCTGCGAGGATCCCTTCTTCAGCGGCGGGGTCTGGTCTCGCAGCTGCTCTATCTCCTTGCTGGTCAGCACCCGCCGCTTCAGACGAGCTGGAAACAACAGGAGATTCCCAATCATAAGCCGAACAAACCGACAGAAGAATATCGAGGTCTAGTTACTATTACTATTCATTACTTTGCCACGTTTGCTTTAAAGTTTATTCACACTTGGAAAGATCTCCGGATCATGATTATACGGATCCATTAGTATTTTTGTAGAGGCACTGGTAATGGAAAGAAATGAAATGAAAATGAAATAAAATGAAAATGAAATGAAATGCTTAAGGCTTCCAAAAATACGGATTTTCCAATTACGTATTTAGATACGCATTTCGCTGCTCTAAATACGTAATTACGTAATTACGTAACTGATTTGTTTTTTTAGGGCGCAATTTTTTTGCGTATAAAATACATTGTATTTTAGGAAGGAATAGAAATAAAAAATCAAACATCTTCAAATGTTCACATTTACCTATTATATTAACAAGAAACTACAGAAGATAATAATTTTAAAATTAAACTCCAGATCTAAAATCAATTACGTACTCAAAGGAGTACGGCTCAAAGTTTTATTTATTTAATTTTTGTTCTTGATAATATGATGCCATCAAAAACATAACTTGTAAAAAAAATCAAGTCTCACAACTCAGTTCTTCTACCGTAAAAATTTGTGAGATCCATGTATGATGGCCAAGTCAATCTATTTATTTAGAACATATAATATTTTTAATATTGATATGGTCACTGTAAGATGTTGTTAGGTTAGCTAATTACGTAATAACTTAAGACAGAAGGACCCTTAAGTAGGGATTGAATAAATTAACCAACTTGGTATTACATGGATCTCATAAATTTTTACGCTAGAACTGAGTTGCAAGAATTGTTTTTTTACAAGTTATGTTTTTGATTGCATCTCATTTCTTTTTGTAGTTAGTCCTACTTTTTTCCCTTCCAGTACCTTCTATTTCTTGAATACTAACAATTTCGGGCAATTTAGTCTACTTAATATTTTGCGGGATTTTGGTAAAACTTCATAAGATATCTCCTCCCATTCTTGCTTTTTTATTCCGTTGACCATTTTTTTTTTTTTATGCTTTGAGCAGGCAAACGAGCAGACGGGTCACCTGATGGTAAGTGATCACCGCCGCCCATGGACATTAGCGACACCAGGGGCGTCATCAACGCGTTGCCAGCCAAGAAGATGACGATAGACCCGCTTCTTGAAGGACCCCATGTCATAGCCTGGAGGAAACACCGATGCAGGTAGTTTGTTCCACAGTTTACACGTGCGAGGTAGAAAATGACGTGAGAACCGGACTGTGGACGAACGCCAGGTATCCAGGTAGTGTTGGTGAAACCTGGCACGTGATGTGCGGTGACGAAAATCAACTGCAGGTATTAAGCCAAACAGCTCTTCAGAACATTCCCCATTGTACAGACGGTAGAATACACAGAGAGAGCCTACATCTCTCCTCAACTCAAGAGATTCTAATCCGTCTGTAAGCTTGGGATCGTCGACAAGACGAATAGCTCGCCGTTGAATTCGATTGAACGGATCCACTTGGCCAGCTGGGGCTCCGGCCCAAAGGTGGGAGCAGTACTCCATGTGTGGTCGAATTTGTGTGGTTTTATAAGTTACCTTTGAACATAATTATATCTAGGTACTTATCTACACCTATTATTCCATTATATTATATGTACATATACACTGATTCATTCACTGCAAATGTAACTTTATTATCCTATATATTTATATGGGATTACAAAGTTATTTATGCAGTTAGTGTATCTACACTTGCGAGCTTTATACTGGAATCACCTAAACGGGGATTGTTCAAAACAATTTTAACAATTTTCATGCAATGAAATTGTAGAATGTAATATATCATTTGAAAGGTAATTGTATTGGCTTTCATCCTCTTTTGATATCATAACCAAATCTTTGTCAGCTTATATCATGGTACGTAAAAACAAAACTCATTAATTTTTAAAATAAAACAAAATATGGTTTGCAAGTCCTGAAACCCTATAAAAAGGGCCATGGGTGAAAAAATTGTCATCAGTCCAATAATTCACGCCACTGGGAACACAGAAAGTAAAAAACACCTGCAGAAGCCGCTCAAATCGTCATTATAATCCAGCATGGGTTGTCTCAGCATACTATCGCTCATCAGCTTCATCTGAGTCAGTCATGTGTCTCAAAAGTATACCAGAGTTTCAGGGAAACTGGAAACTTAGTGCGAAGACCAGGTTCTGGCCGTCAGCGATACACTTCTGTGAGAAATGACCGTTTTATTGTCTCCACTTCACTCCGGAAGCGATATCTGACCGGCGTTGACGTCCTTGAGCAGCGGCTCAGACAAGCCCGGCTTCAATTTGCCCGCGATCACTTAGACTGGGGTATAGAGCAATGGAGCCGAGTCTTGTTCTCGGACGAAACTAGAATGTGTCTGCATGGTAGCGACCGTCGAAGAAGAGTTTACAGGAGACCGGGGGAGTGATTTGCACAATGCTGTTCTGCGAAAACCGTGGCATACGGGGGTGGGTCCTGTATGATGTGGGCAGGGATTTCTATCGAAGCCAAAACGGAGCTGATATTCGTACCCGGTGGAGGAGGGCTAACCGCAGAAAGATACATCAACAACATTCTGCTAGACTACTGCTAGAGTGTTTCCCTACGCTGGTATTATTGGGCAGGATATGCTGTTAATGCACGATAATGTCCGCTGCAACACCACTGCAGAGACAAGACAGTACCTGAAAGAAGTCAGGATTCCCACACTAGACTGGCCAGCCCGTAGCCCTGACTTGAATCCAATTGAAATTTTGTGGGATGAGTTGAAAAGGTAGGTACGAGGAAGATGGCAAGCTCCAGCGTCGATTGAGGACCTAATAACTGCTTTAGTCGAAGAGTGGCAAGAAATCTCACAAGATTCCACCAGGAAACTCATCCGGTCGATGACAAACCGATTACGAGCAGTCATTAGAGCCAGGGGGTCATTAGAGTCATTAATACAAAATATTGAGGGGGAAGAAAATAAAATTGGAAATAAAATTTTAAGATCTTTTCGTTTTATTCTATTCGTTTAGATGTCCACAATTTCGACCTGTTGCACTAATTCCTAAAATTTAAGTAGGAAATATAAAATAAAATATTTTTTTTACTAGCATTTGAAATCCAATAAAATTACCTTTCAAATGACATACCACATTTTATAATTTTACAGCATGAAAATTGTTAAAATTGTTTTAAACAATCTTAAACTTCTTTCTTTTAAATTAATAATATCCTATCTATGTACTTGCGTTATTATACGTTTATTTATTATCCGTTGCGTTATTATCCGTAATTACGGATTTGAACTCTTCAATTACGTATTTGTGGGACTCTTAAAATCTGTCCGTAATTACGTATTTGCGTAATTACGTAAGTACGTATTGGAAGCCTTAGTACACATTCTAATGGCTATTCTAGTCACGATATTAAGTTAATCGTACATGTCAAACCGAATTGTCAATGACGGTTGTATGTTGACTGATATGCTGATGATGGATGGAAATGAAATGAAATGGAAATGAAAAGCCTGGCAACCCTGATATCTGTGCATAACAGATACTTGATCCTCGTCAATGATGTTTAAATAAATATAGATACGTTATGCCCTCACAAATCAACCGAAAAATCTGTTCCGATGTCCGCAAGGCACGCTTTATTGCTTTATCGCACGTCTTTATCGCTCTCGCGTCAAAACTACATCGCTATCTCTTTCTTCACCTAAATAAGAGTTCCCAATTGGGAACTTTTTAGTCACACAACGCGCGCGCTTATGACATATCTGCCTCTTTTAAATATATAATATCCTTGATCCTCGTCTAATATGACGGGACAGTACCTCAGTGGATGTACAGTCGACAAAAGGATTAAATTTTCGACACCCGCAACGCATAAGGTTGTAACTTGAAATCCGTCTTTTTCAGAATAAGCAAAAAAGTAAAAGTTAGGTATTTGAATGCTTTTTACGAAAAAAGTATTGGGTTTGCTGAAAAATTAATATGTGCATCAATTCTATAGGGGTAAATACTATAGTTTGATACATATATATCACAAAAAATACTGTTAGAAGCTGAGATAGCATTAGTTACAACCCAAGGTTTTGGATAAATTCAGCAGCGATAAGGTTGTATCTAGCTAGTTACAACCGTCTTAGTGATGAAAGGTAGCTTATAATGGAAGTAAGTTATATTCTTGAATTTTAATATTAATTATAAAGCTTATATTATAAAATAAATTATCAAGATCAAATAAGTTTAATTGCTCATGCTACCAATGACGACTTCGGCACCTGGCAACATAATTATACCTCCAGGACACAGGACCAATGGAAAGATAAAAGAGCAGGAATGAATAATTCGGGAACTTGTTCTATTACCGACAGGGTAAACCAAATAACTAAAGACCAACCAAGGATGCAAAGTGGTGTCGGGTTTCTCATCTACAAGCCCCTCGTCAACAATATTGTGCAAGTTGGGGCGTGTCAGCCAGGGTATCGCAGGTACCTAACACTAAAAATATTCAAAGTTATTTGTTGAAGGTTGTACAGGCATATGCGCCGACACCCCGACGATGAGACTGAGGTTATGTGTTAGGACAATAGTAGATCCAGAGGTATCCTCTAAAGCTTATTTCACAGTTGTGATGGGGGACTGGCAAAATGGCGCCGAGATAAAAGTGGGTCCCTTTCCTTCGGAATTAGATGGCGGAATCGTCGAGGACACTTGTTGGCTAACTTTTTAGAGAGGAAAAATCTGTTTATGATGAACTCCTTCTTCAGAAAGAAGCCTCAACGCAAGTGGACATGGATAAGTCCCGATGGTTCCACAAATAGTGAGATGGGCTTCATTCTGGCGGACAAACGGCAGCTTAAAAACCAGAAGCCATAACCGTCTTGTAAGAGGCACATTAAATATCGTCGTGAAGCTGGAATGGTTACGTCTTATGAAGTCTGCGCTTCGCCCAACACCTGTCACCCCAGTGGATGAGTTTAATACCAGCATTTTAACCACCGTCCACGAGGTAGGATCGAATTATTGAAAGATCCAGTGGTAAATCTCTTCATGTGTCAGCATAAACTCTCGGTCTTATTATTACAAAGTGCAGGCGATGCGATTTGTGAGAACAACACAATTGAGTGAAACCAGGGCTGCAAAGTATTCGCCAGGGATCTGTCTATTTAGCAAAGTCACCTTACGAGGTTGAAAACCAAGTCCAGCACCATGTTTTCTTCAGACGGTTGTATCTCCTCTCAAGCTCCAGCGCCCTGCGAGAAGAACAACAAACAAGCTAAACTGACCGTACACAGAAGATAGTGAAGATAGTGAATCCAACAATATCATTTAGCTGGTACGGCACGGCTGGTACGGGTAAATAACAGCTTTCTAGCACTAAAGGTTTCTGCGCTATGCTGCGAACGGACGGACGGACGGACGTACGAACATGACGAAACCACAAGGCTACCGTTTTGACTATGAAACCCTAATAACCACAAATTTTAATTAAAACACGGAGCTCAGATGTAAATTTGTAGGACAAATACACACAAATCGTATAAACATTAGCCGGTCGCTTAGTACAGCTAAGCCGTGACAAAGCAGTATCTTAAGTTACGGTTCCGATACGTGTATTGTGATGCCCGTCAAAAAGTTGTAAGAGATGTTACTTCCACGCTCAACAACGAACATAAGAGACGTAATTCGCTTTACGTCTAAAATATTGCTGGAACTTTTCTTCATATGGCAATTACTACCTTCTTCAACTGGCTATCTTCGAAACTAAGAATGCTAGAGATATGTCGATACTACTGTCGTGTAGCTCTTTTCACGGACTATACGCCTGTGGTATAGTCGGAAAAGGTTGTAACTTGAGTTACAACCTTATGCGTTGCGGGTGTCGAAATATGCAGGGCTTGATTCTAAAACCCTCTGTTATGTTTAATATTACATATCGTTTACTTTATTATCAATGTAAAATCATACCTTACGTATACAGGTATCATTTCACATTGATAATAACACAAACAATCTGTAATATCAATAATTACAGAAGGTTTTAGAATTATGCCCTGCATACAGGATTGCCAGATGGCAATACTGAAATATCTGGAGAAAACTTCAAAAAGTCGGGATTTGTCGGCGGCGGTAAACGCATTCTGTTGAATCGACTGAATTGTCGGGACATTTCGTATTTTGCCGGGACTCTGGATATCATGTGAAATGTCAGGACAATCCAGACGAATTTCGACCATCTGGCAACCCTACCTACATATCTAATTCTTTTGCCGACTGTACCTAGTCTGCGCAACCATACATAGAGTACCCTTATTAGTCCAGTCAAGGAATGACTCAAAATAGGGTATAGAGTGCGTGAGCGGGAACCTAAGCGATTTCTTCAGAAACTTGTTCAGGGTGCTTAGGGTGATAAAATACTAAAAGTCCCCGCGTCTAGGAGGTGAGCCGGAGGGAGGGGGGGGTTACAAAGGTCTCAATTTTAGGTTTTTCGCCAATATCTCAAAAACTGTGCGTTATAGCGAAAAATGTTCTAAGATGAAATGAAAGCTTATAAAATTCTCTATAAGTTTAATTCTATACACTTTTTCCGTATCTAAGACCGTTTTTGAACTATACGGTCCAGAAATGTAGCAATTTAGTTATTCAGCGTGATAACAGCGTGATTCACATCAGCTGTCGTAAAAATGACACCTGAACTGATACCATTAAAAAGATGTTAGGCAGGCATCTTTATATAACGAAGAGTCAGTTCCGTTGCAGCTCAGATTTTCTGCTGCACCAATTGACTTCAAGAATCATTGTTTTTATGTACATATTGCCTCAAAGAAGATATAAAAAAGCCTTTGAAAAAAAGGCGGGTTGTACATTCAGTTGAGACTCTAGCTGCTAAATATTGTATCAAGCAGGTATGTTCTTCGAGAAATGATGCCTGGGGTAACGAAGTTCTTGATATTTTTTCCTGCATTACCGATATTGTTGCTGAAGGAGCAAAATATCACGAAGACACTATTACTCACTTGTGAAGCCTGTCAGTTACCCAAAACTCTACAAAACTGAGATCTCTAGAGATACCCATGTCGTAGAGGCTATGGAAGAAATATTTGCTTACATGGATTACTTTCCCACGATGAGATACTCGTTTTTTTTGTTTGTTTTTGTTAAAAGGCTTTTTTATATCTTCATTAAGGCAACATGCACATAAAAAACAATTATTCTTGAAGGCAAATGGTGGAGCAGTAGGTCTGAGCTGCGACTGCCCTGCCTCTTCATTAGATAAAGATGCCTGCCTAACGTCTTTTTTAATGGTACCAATTCGGGTGTCATTTTTACGACAGCTGATGTAAATCAAAAGGGATGTCAAGTCAAAGAAACTTCGATATTTGCCGTCTTTCCTTTCCTAACTAGCTTTAATATAATGGCATTCCCTTTCCTTTCCCTCAGAGACATCGTTACTTCCTTCAACGACATTCTCGTCATACAAAATGCATACAGGACTCTTATTAGTACTCATGTTGGATAACCCAATTGTGTTACTAATAACAGTGTATGTATATCTGAAAAGAATATTTTGTGGCTGCCCCCCTGCATTACCGGCTAGACTACCGTGCCAGACAAAATAAAATTGCGAAAACCTATAATAACATAAGCACGAAGGCAAGTATACAATATCAATAGGAGTTTTAGCCAAGAAGGTCGCGTTTCCTAGAGCGAGCATTAAAGATATTGAGCGAAAAGAAATCTTCATCAATATCATGATTGTTTTCCCGCCTCTGCTCAGTTATCCACTGTTATAAAAAACGCGATTTCTTACTGTTACTGCCTTTACTACGTGGAGGTACTCCCAGCTTAGGTTACTATAAATTTTAAGATAATTTTCGCATCACATAATGGTTATCAAAATTCAAATTCAAAATTATTTATTGTTCGTCTACAATATCAATACACAATAATAACAGTTGTTGGGACCACCCTTTGAGCGTTTTATTGCTTGTGTTAGGTGGCCCCGCTCTTCCATAACAGTATTGGTAGACTTATGGTAGACTTATTATAACAATATTATTTAAGATATATATACTTAATGGAGCTAATAATTAAATTAGGTACCATAATGTATTTACAAATAATATATAATATATTTTTAATGCATGTTGTGTGTGTGTGTGAGTGTGTATGTGTGTGTGTGTGTGTGTGTGTATGTGTGTGTCTGTGTGCGCGCGCGTCTGCATGTGTGACTGTGTGTGAATGAGTGAGTGACAGCAGGTGTTTATATATATATATATGTATCCGAGCAGTGTAGTTTGTGAAAAATGTGTGTTTGTCTGCTTGCCTACATATTGTGTAAATGCGTGTAATCAAAAATTTTGTAGTGAGAGTGTGTGGTGTGTACTTATCGAAATTTATGATTTACTTGTATGTAGCAATTTTTCAGTGTCATCATAATTTAGAGGTAATAACCATTCAGTAACGAGATTTTTACATTCAAAGTGGGTTAGTTTTAAAATATTGAGTTTTTTATTAAGTTGATTGTATATTATCGCAGAAAGCGTGACGTATTGCCTTCTAGCAAAAATAGTTTTTGTACAACCTACGTTTACAACCCTATCCTTTCGCCTTCGTGTAGTGGTAGTAGTATCTATGGGTAATGTTTTGTGTAGTCTGAGTGTTGATTGTAATATGTATAATTTTCTAACTGATAGCACTTTACATAATTTGTAAAGTTCTTCCGTTGAAAATTTAAATGGTTTAGAGTTCATAACCTTTAATAGACAACGTTGACTTCTTTCAATTTCTAGGAATTTAGTTTTAGTGGCTCCACCCCAGACGCTTATACAATAGGCAATGACTGACTGTGCTAATGCTTCATATATTCTGATTAAAAGTTCTTTATCAGCTACTTGTCTGAGAGACTTAAAAATCCAAATCAACTTCCTTATTCTATCTTTAACATAATCTATATGTTGGTGCCAAGCAAGACGCTGATCTAAGATTACACCAAGGTATTTTGTAGAGGTCACCCTTTCAATAGTAGTGCAAGTACAACCATAACCAATATTTTGATCACAAGTGTGTAGTTTAAGTTGAAAGTTAGTTTTTGGCTGAGTTTTACCACTGATGGCAAAGCAGATGTAATTTGTTTTTTTTAACATTTAAAGTTAACTGATTTTGCGTGAGCCATGTGGAAACCTTGGCCATACCGGTTTCAGCTTTAAGAAATACTTGTTCCCAGGTTGTTCCACAGAAAACAATTGCAGTGTCATCAGCGTAACAAAACACATTAGCGCTATCTATGTCAAGATTAATTAACTGATTGATATAAATTAAAAATAATGTGGGTCCGAGCACCGACCCCTGAGGGACACCATATGATATATCCAAATCTTTACTTACTATATTTTCAATCCTAACTCTCTGCTTACGACCAAGAAGATAGTCGTTAAAAAGTTGTAAGGGTGTCCCCCTTATTCCAATGGATTCTAGCTTTTTTATAAGAATGGAAGGGGATACGGTGTCAAAAGCTTTTTTTAAATCAAAAAATACAGCTAGGCATTTATTTCCATTATCAAGCGTGTTTGCGACTAAATTGGTCAAGGACAAAACAGCATCTTCGGTAGATTTATTACGTCTAAAGCCAAATTGGGATGAGCATAAAATTTTGAAGTGATTGAGATAATCTATTAACCGAGAATTTAATAACTTTTCAACTATTTTTGCAAATACGGGTAGGACTGAGATCGGTCTATAGTTGTTAACATCATCCCTCCCTCCATTCTTATAAACAGGTGTGACGATAGATAATTTCAAGGCAGCTGGGAAGACACCCTTACGGAAGCAGAGATTTGTTAGATGTGATATAATAGGTGCAATCGCTTCCTTTGCCATCTTTATTAATTTAGTAGGTATGAGGTCCCATCCAGAGGCACTAGTTGTTTTTAAAGTTGTTATTGTATTAATAACTTCTGTAGGATCAGTATCATAGAGGACAAATGAAGATAGCTGTGAGTGTAAACCATGTTGAAAGACAGCGTTTTGTTGGGCTTCATTTGAGTTAAGAGCCTCAGCTAAATTTTTCCCAATATTAGCAAAATAATCGTTTACAGCATTAACAGATGCGTCAGGAGTGGACTTAATTTTTAATAGACATGTATTTGGGGATTTTTTACAACTAGTGTTAGTAATTGAACCAATCGTGTTCCATAGCGCTTTTGAATTTTTTTCTGTCATTTTAATCTGTTCTTTGTAGTATTTAAATTTAAGTTTTGCAATGAGTTTAGTACAATAGTTGCGATACCTTTTAAACGTAATTTTTAGCATTTCATTATGAGGATCAGACTTTATCTTGTGTTGCATATTGTTTCTATTCCTAATACACCGTAAAACACCAGGGGTGAGCCAGGGCTTTATGATACGTTTATTGTTTGACAAATGTTTTATAGTTTTACTTTCTTGTAAGGATTGTGATAGAAAGTTTGTAAGTTGTTCAATGATACTATCGGGGTTATCATTTAATAGTAAAATTTCTAGGTTTTTATTTATAAGAATATTGAAAGCTTTATCATAATCAATTATTTCTTTCGTCTTAGGAGTATCATTTTTATTCTTTATTTTTACTAAACTTAATAAAATAGTCGCGTGATCCGTGATAGTAGTGTTAAGTACGGCAATATTAGCAGTAATCTTATCTTTCCTAAATTTTAGAATAAAATGATCGAGGCAGCTGGATTCTCTGGTTGGAATTGTATGGCTAGGTATAAGACTATGGGTTGATAGCATATCAAGATAATTATTTCTATTATTATAATCATTTATGTGATCGTTCATTTTTGGAATGAGATTAATATTAATATCCCCCGTAATAACGATATTATTATATGACTTTATTGTATGTAGATAATTATCCAGGGAATTAATGAAATTGAGTGCATTAGAGTTAGATGGAGAACGATAAATTCCAAGTATAACGCTGTTTAGAACGCTGGTTATCACGCTGAATTACTTTAATTTCGACATTTCTGGAGCGTGTAGTTCAAAAACGGTTGGAGATATAGAAAAAGTGTACAGAACGAAAGTTATAGAGAATTTTATAAGCTTTCATTTCATCCTAGAACATTTTTCGCTACAATGCACCGTTTTTGAGATATTGGTGAAAAACCTAAAATTGAGACCTTTGTAACCCCCCCCTCCCTCCGGCTCACCTCCTAGACGCGGGGACTTTTAGTATGTTATCCCCCTAAGCACCCTGAATAAGTTTCTGAAGAAATCGCTTAGGTTCCCGCTCACGCACTCTACAACTACTTTATTGACTGTACTATATAGCCGTATTGGGGCGGCTTAGAATACTAACCCCAATCCCACGCCGGAAGGGTGTCGTAAAAGGCGACTAAATCCGGCCCGCTGCTGGTAGGGCCCTCGGAGGGATTATATTGGTAGTATTGATTTTAATTGTTAATTAATACCATTATTACTATTATTATTTCTCCAGGGGTTCGCCTGGATAGCTACCACCCTCGAGCATGAGTCAGCCGCCAAACGAACCGTCGTGTTCCAGCTGGGGGCTTGAGAGCCAGTTCTTTCTTTCTTTTTCTTCTTTCTTTCTTGGCCGGCAACGCATCAGTGATGCCTTTGGTGTTGCTGATGTCCATGGGCGGCGATAGCCACTTACCATCAGGTGGATCGTCAGCTCGTTTGCCGGCTATTTCCATAAAAAAAACCCTTATAAACGCAGACCATACATACATAGATTACATAGTCAAGGTACTCACGCCGAGGCTCCTGCTCTACGACGGACTCGAGGAAGTCCTGCGGCGTCATGTACAGCTGGCCGCCGAACTCCACGCTCGCGAACTTGATAAACCGCCGCTCGCGGGACGTCAGCTTCACCGACTTCGACAGCTCTTCTGGAGGCTGCAGACAATACAATACAATACAATCAGTACAGTACAAATTAATTTTATTGCTTTGTTCGCGACGTCTATTACTATTAAAGTATAATGTACTAGCATTAGTACATTATACTTTAAAGTATAATGTACTAGCATTAGTACATTATACTTTAATAGTAATAGACGTCGCGAACAAAGTCTGTGTGGATCGGAAAAGTTTGTAGGTCATGATTGCCAGTGACGGTACCTACAGCCATACAAGCCGAAAAGCCCAGCTTACTTTCATTGCTTTACTATCATCACTCTGCAGCTGTTAACACTCATATTATTTGTTGGTAAATATTATACGTATGGAATGAAGTGTTCTGTGTTGTCGGGCCACAGATCCCGGGATCCTGGGTTGTATGACACAACTGGGCTTGCCTTGTTCTGACGGCCTAGGCACGCCACTGCTCGTTACGCCTAATAATATTTCAACACATATAATATTACAATGACATCAGAACAATTAAGACACAAACGTATCTATATACGTACGTAGGCGATCTTATCACTAAAACAGCGATCTCTTCCAGGCAACCATTGACTGGAATAGTCATATTTCTGTATGCTATATTATTATTATTTTTTCTAAATTCGAGCATAGAACGCCGTTTCAGTCAGCAATCAGACATAGTAGAGCGTATCGTGTTGATATCCGTGCCTGATAGATTCATAGCACGGTTATGGTATGATTCGCTGTAGTGGACACTCCTAAAAGAATGTGCACATACCTAATACCAATATCAACCACTACAACTAGACTTATAGGAAAGCATTAAATATAAGTGTTATCGTTTTCCTTAACAGTTAACCAAAATATGTACATGTATACAAATAACATACCAACTCAAATAAAATGTAATAAAATTCCATAAATTGAATAGTGATTGTAGGAAATGGATTATATTTGTCAATAGGCTACAGAACATAATTAGCGTGACGCTGCTTTGGCATCGAACCCGGAACTGTCAACAGTAATTACAGCATCCGACGCCGGGAGCTGCCGACACGCGACTCAAATGATGCCACTAATTAGCGTTTAACGTGGTTATTAATAATTTGTGTGGTTTCCAATGGGTGTGAATAGTCGGCAATATTTATTTATGTAAAGAGGCGATAAAAGTAAGAAAGAAAGAAAGAAACATTTAATCCGACATAGGCACTGCAACAATGTTAAAAAACTATTACTTATAACAACAATTACAAATTGCATTCGGAGTTGCAGCCACCAACATGCCGGAAAAGGGTCGCACTCAGAGTACGGCGTAGCAAGTACCAGGTACATCCTACGTCCTCCGATTTTCATCGCCATCTGAAGGTAAGTGGTACTGGTTATCGTCACCCATGGCAACCAAAAACGCCTTCGGCATCACCGACTCGTTGCCGGCCAAGCAACAATAGAAAGGAAACAGAAATTAAATAAAGAACTGGCTCTCAAGACGCGCTTTCAGGCGGCTGACTTAGAAAGGGGAAAACTCACATTTATCTACATATCTATGACAAGTCTGTGCTCTCCGCAAGGTTCACTACCAACCTACAGGATCATTTGTGTCAATCAAATGAAAAAAACTAATGGTTCATCGACATAACTCGGCAATTAGTTTGGTTAAGAACCATTTTATGGGGGTCAGATCGCGGTATAAATTACTCTTGCCATGTAAAACCATTCCGCGGCTATTACAATACTGTTTTAACCATCTGTCGGATGACGTCCGGTTAGCGATTAAATATATTATAACATTTGCGAAAATAGCTTGCAGAGATTTTTATAGTCTAAAGGGCTGAAGAAAAAGCAGACGGGCCACCTGATGGTAAGTCACCGTCGTCTGTGGACATGAGCTTGACCAGAGGAATAGCCAATGTATCGCCCTGAAGGAGAACTCTTTTTACACCTTTGAATATAGAATGCTAACGACCCATAGAATAAAAATCAGGCACAACACAAGAGAGTATTACCACAGTTTTATTTATATTTAGTGTAATAGAAAATATATAATTTTCAGCTGTATGGGGTCGATGACAAGTAGGTACATTAAAAATATACATACTATAAGTTATTATAAAAAAGGAGCTTTGGAAAATAAATCTATTGTTGCTTTAAATAAGCAAAAATTTGTTATCTTGAACGAAACCCCAGTTATCACTCGCTTATATCGTTTATCTTTTACAGTGAGAAACGTAGCTTAAGATTTATTTCCATTCCGACATAGGGGTGGCTCTCGTTTGTTTAATTTATCGCCATATTTGTGACAAAATGGCTATTAACTGCTATTTTACTACACCGCTGATTTATAGTAACGATAAGAGACGTATATCTTTTTTAATTTACTACTACGGGGTTGACGGGGGATGCTATAGCGACCCGACGGCGGCGGTTTTCCTTGACTGAGGGTATTTTGATGGCAGTTTGTATTATTGTTGTTTTGGGTACGACCGCTTCGATATAACTTGGAAGTTACATTTATTCAAAAAGAGGTTTAACAAAAAATATTTTTGACAACCCTAGACGGTTAGACTTGTCTAAACGGTGAACTTGTTCGTTTACAGACTTACCAACACTGCTGCTGAAATAATTATGTTAAAACATTCAGAGTGCACTTAGAAGTAAACTAGTATAAATTTTAAATAAAAATACCTGCCTGCCATCAAAAAATGCCATTATGATATTCTTACCTTTTATATCCTTATGGTGAGCTCTATAATTTGATACGCATATTGCATTATTCGATTTATTTTTATATTTTGATATTTCAAACAATGGCATCTCACAGCTACCATATTCGTTTTTTTTAATTTCACTTATCTAAGAACATTGGGCTAAGACGAATCTAACTATAATTAAGATTTATAACGTTAATTAAGAATTATATAAATCCATTCAGAGGTTTGGAAAATATGAGGTAATAAAGAATATTTCACGCATACCTACATACATACAAGATACACGCGAAAAAAATTAACCCTTCCTGAATCCTGGCAATCGGGTAAAGAGATGACCAGGATATCATGAAACCAAGTCTCTTTCGTTATAGGTTGCTAATCTCTGTTGGCAAGGGGCGCCATCAGTCCTTACCTAGGGGGGCTGACGAGCTTACTTTAAAGGGGCACTGGCCACTAGATGAGCGGCGTTGAGCTGCCTTGTCTAAGAGACACTGTAGTCAAGAGTTCTGTCCGAACGCTACCCAGACGCCCCTTAAACTAGGAGAAATTCGGGGAAAACCCGGATGGCAGCCCTAAGTGTAGTGGACGCACGTCACAGCAGACCACACGTGGATCGACGTAAATAGCGCGCTTGTTTTAGCAAACTATTCTTCTAAGTTTTCTTTCCGAATGTTATTTCAGAACCACACTTTACGTTCAGAGTATCGAGTTACCGGTTCTTCAGAACACGAACTTTAGACACAAAAGTAGTTCTATTGAGTCAGTTACAAAGAAATAGTGGTAGCTATATGGTGCGTACATAATATGTACTAAAGTATTTTTGAAAAGATGGGCGAATTGAAAATCTTACAGCTTGAACAAATTAACATGAGTATGAAACTCTGTAGGTACACCGGACTTTTTTTATTCCGGATGCCACTTATTTTACGGACCAACGGGATAGGGGTGATATAGGAGCTCATTCTGCATAAGATCGCCAAATGTTATCGTCCTAATATGAAGTTATCAAGGACTTAAAAAAAGAACAGACGGAATGTCAACAACAAATTCAGTGAGGCGCCTATAGTAATACATAACACACACATTAACACCATCGGTCGCCATTACCGCGTCGGACCGCACTAAAAATACGCACACATGGTAAGCGGACGGCGTCACTCTCGATAACACAAGGTGACGTCCGGGGTTATTTTATTTTTAACGTCCGTGGAAGTTATTTAGCTTTTTCTTGAAATTCTCATACCGTGTATCTACAGAAAATTTTAAATTATATTTCTCCAAAACTTCCGTTTCCCAACATTACCAAACAGCTAATATATCACAAAAACCGAGGATGTTAAGCGTTCTTAACTATAATTTACTGAAAACCGGCAGCCATTATCGGCGAACCGGTCAATAGCCGTGATGGATGTTGCGCGCGCGCATGACGTATGGGACTTACGACAGGCGGCGGATTGCAAACCTAACTCGGACACTTAGAAACTTGTAGAGGAACAGTTTTTAATGCGCTGGGAGTTAGATACGACGTAAAGTTTAAACAAATGCGCCTAAAGTCCTATGGAGGGATGCTTATACTACGAGTAAGATGGTAAAACGAAGCTGTGTGCATTTCAGCTCGAAATTCGGTTATCAGCTTTCGGAAGTACAGACAAAGTTACTACTAATGATAGAGATAGTCTGAGTATTTGAAGAGGAATCTACCAATATGATCACTCGTTTATCCTCGTTTATCATCCTGGCGGAAAGGGCGTGAGGAGCTAAGTATTTTACATACAAAAATTACCAGAAATGCATTTTTTTACCGACTTCAAAAAAATGAGGAGGTTCTCAGTTCGACTGTATGTTACCTCAGACCTTTCGACTGGGTGAACCGATTTTGATATTTTTTTTAATCGAAAGCTTGTGCTTGTCATGTGGTCCCACTTAAAGGACGAGATTTGGCATCCATGAGAAAACCATATAAATCTTAAATTTGCATTAAGTATGTGCGCGACAAATGGACAAATAACTCAATATCACGCCAACCGATTTCGATGATTCTTTTTTTATTGGACAGGATGTATGTATTCATTTGAAGTCGGTTTTTTTTGTTAAAATTTTAATTTATTATACCACCACTTCTTTAATGTTTGTTTCTTTTATAATCACAATCATAATATTTTTTTGCCTATATATACTAATATTATAAAGAGGAATGATTTGATTGTTTGTTTGCATTGAATAGGCTCCGAAACTACGGAACCGATTTGAAAAATTCTTTCACTGTTGGGAAGCTACACTATCCCCGGGTGACATAGGCTATGTTATACTATCAAAAAATTAGGGATCCTTAATAAAAGTCCAATAATGTAATCCAAGATGTAAAAAATAAAGAAAACCAAAGCAAAGCGAGGGTGGTTACTCGTATTCATATATATTTTGTTTGTGTGATTCAAGTACACTCCACAGCAACTTGTACTGCAATGTTATACACACTAAACACCGTTATTTTATTAATCCGGCAATATATCAAGTGAAATCAATTGGCACATACAACGATCAATAAATACGTTTAATGGCAATTGATCCCGATCCCATACATTCCGCTTTGACGGAAAACAGATATTCAAAGTATAAAGACGTATGTCGATATGTGACAAATTGTACAACATAATTCTATAGCGATGTCTAAGTGAATAATGTTCAATAAATACGTCAAAAGAGCTATAAAAGAAGTAAGAGTAAAGGTCGTAGCTGACTTATACGACACCGCTCCCATCCAACCGAAGTATGAGAATTCAAATATAAACTTAAAATCGTGCTCTGTAGGTACAACTATTGAGTGGCAAGGTTGCGGTTAGCTTGCTTCCCGCGCGCGGGCTTCTAATTTTTGTTGTTACTGTAAAGTGTGTAGGTGCACTTTACAGTAAGGGCACGATTTTAAGTTTATATTTGAATTCTCATACTTCGGTTGGATGGGAGCGGTGTCGTATAAGTCAGCTACGACCTTATAAGGTCTATCGAGCGGTAACGGATTGTAGGAACTCTTTTATCCCAATGTCAAACATGTTTGTCGTGCTTGAGAGGCTTATGCACTTTCCATGGGAGAAGTTACACGTTATGGGCCACTTTGCAGTTGAAAAATATTCAGATGTAATTAGACATTAATTTTGTCTAATTTCAAAAATCTTCTGTATTGCTGGTATCGTGGCATTTATTTATTTACTAGATTATAAACATTCAAATCATCCCACGGAAACGTATAATCGGGATAAAATTTACCTTATACTTTAACTCTGGTCACGGCCTGTCTGTGTGCCAAGTTTCATTTTAACTTCAACAGTTGAAACAAACAGTTTCAACGGTTAAAGCGCGTGATGCTAACCGAAACATCCAAACATCTTCACAAACTTTCGACTTTATGATAACAGTAGGATTTATACTTTGCCCCTTGGCCTCCAGAGATTGTTTTGGTTTTTTTGAAGTCCCCTCCCGGATAAACCTGCTTACCGGATAAACGGACGTCGTTGTACCAGACAAATCCGGTGAAAATCGGACAGATGGCAGGCGTAGGTTACATTTATCATTAACGATAACTTTCCATTTTCGTACAAATCAACTCTATCAACACGGAGAGTGTACAAACATCGCAAGCTTTACGACTAAGTACATCTATACAGGCTGTCTTGCCATTGATCTATTATCGATTGGGGACCTTACCCACCTTCCGAACCATGGATCGGACAATAAGTGGATCATTGGCTAGTGGATCATTGAAATCGATTCGCTGACCGTTTCCGCTAAGTGACATTATTTATAATGTCTCAACTGGTCGGTACATGGAATGGCAATGTTTATTAGCGCCGGTTTACCCATGGAAAGTTATTTTACCAACTTTCACGGGCATTCGCAATTCCAATTGTATAAATTTTCTAACTGGATCATTGAAATTATCGAGTAAATAGTAACTAAGATTTATAATGATTATAAACTGGACGGAAGAGTGACTTAACATTTAATATGATTTAACATGGATGTTCTTAATAATTTATCCCTAGAACCCATACAATCGGCAGCGATTGTGTACTGTATGTAATGGGCAATTAATGTGTTAAAACCATATCATACAACTCCGAAATACATGTAGGAAAAGAAACTCCGAAACACGGGAGCGCTCAAGATTTGCCATTTAATTAGTGGTCACCCAAGTATGTACAGTAGGGTGGAGTGAAAAATTTTATTTTCGAATTTTGAATTCCCTGTATTACCAATCGATGACTTGACGATATATTGTAACGTACACGAAATACTATCAAATTCTAACATTATCTTGAGGTGGCGCACTAACCCCAAACTTTTGCAAAGAAGTTATTTTTTGTCAGATATTGCATGTAGGCAAGCACCGCTTGTTATCTAGTTTAACATCAAAAACACTTCGCCCACCCACGTTCCCTTAATACCAAGCGTTGCTATGGATAAATAGATGCTGAAAAACATAAAATTTTATTTTTTACTCGTCATCTTTAGGTGGCGCTGGATACTTGTAATATGGAACAGGACTAACATTTTCAAAATATTTAATTAAGTAAAAGAAATATATTTATCCATTTTACCTTTATTATTAGAATTAAACTACAAATAATTAAAAGATTAAAACACGTTTTGCAGACTGTGTGTGACAAAGAAACCTTTCAATGCAAATATTTATATTTTCACTCATAACTTTGTCCCATTTTATATATTAATTTTTCTATCACTATATTTTGAAATGAATGGTGACTCGATTTTTTTTTGTTGTCCAGTCTATGAAGTCATAATAGTAGTTTGCTTCAAAGTTCAATTTCAAAACTATTCTCTCACTTTCTTTGTCTTTGTAGTGTTTTGCTTTTTAAGTATTCGTCCAAGTGCTAATTCTTTATTATGTCGCCTTTCGTCTTGCAGCATAGCCAATGAAATATTTTCGGAATGCGCAAAGAAAGAGTTCCACTGCATTATTCGAAATGCAATTGTTTTCAGGTCATCTTTCAAATAAGAGCATCTTTTTATCATAGGATGCAAGATGCAAGGCAACATATTAAAGAATTAGCACTTACACGAATACTTAAAGCGCGAAAAACTACAAAGGCAAAGAAAGTAAGAGAGTTTTTAGTTCCGAAATTGAATTTTGAAGCAAACTATTATTATGACTTTATAGACTGGACAACAGAAAAAATATTCAAGCTGCCATTTCCTTCATAATATAGTAACCGTAAAATATGGGACAAAATTATGTGTGAAAATATAAATATATGCATTGAAAGGTTTTCTTGTAACACACAGGCTATGGAAGAGAGCCATAACACTGCTTACTGATGCAAGTTTGGCTGCTTGTGGAACTGCAGCACGTGATGGATACATCCAAGCAAAAATAAAATCTAGACAACAAATGCCAAAATTTAACACAAAATCTCAGTTTTTCTCCGAAGTTCAACAAGCTACCCCGCATGCAGATGACATGACTGAAGGCTTAAATAATAAAAACGTGTTTTAATCTTTTGATTTTTTGTAACTTAATTCAAATAATAAAGGTAAAACGGATAAATATATTTCTTTTATTTAATTAAATATTTTGAAAATATCAGTCCTGTTCCATATTACAAGTCTTCTGCCACCTGAAGATGACGAGTAAAAAAATAAAATTTTATGTTTTACAGCAGCTATTTACCCATAGCAATGATTGGTAATACAGGGTTAATGATATGTGAAAAAAAAATTTTTTTGCCCTGTTTCACTCCACCCTAATGTACAGTCAGCAAAAAAGGTAAGTATGTAGGGCATTATACGAAAACGTTCCTTAATGTACACTAATAATATAAAGCTGAAGAGTTTGTTTGTTTGGTTGAACGCGCTAATCTCAGAAACTACTGCTTCGAATTGAAAAAATCTTTTTGTGGTTGATAGTTCATCTATCGAGGAAGACTGTAACATCATTTATTTTAGTAGTTAGTTTTTTCCATAAATTAACGCGGGTGAAACCGCGAGGCACAGCTAATGTTTAATATTACTAAATGTTTGTCATAATTATTATCAATTTTAAATATTAATAAACGTAAAATATTACGTGTAAGCATCATTAGATAAATTACCGTCACGTTATTGATAAATTAGTACTTAACTTGATTTCACTGACAACAACGGCCAATGAGCGGGCAGCTTTCTCGACCAATCACAAGCTCTTGTGGAGAGGGTACTCGTGGAGTGGGGATTTTCCCCGAGGTGACAACGCTGCCCACTCGGCAGTTGGTTTTGGGACGTCGAGCAAGAAGCTCGACAATATTGTAATAGTGTATAAGTGTATCAGTGTTTGAAAGTGGTGCATAAAATAATATTTAAACAAGGGAGTTATCTTTTATTTCACTGCCATCCATAGCAAGAGCCAGCCCCTAGTTTCGTCGGATTAGCAAGAGCCGACATACGTAACATTGATAATAACAAACTATTAAAAATTATGTAACGCTTTTGTATCATGCTCTGCATGACGAACTCTTTTGCTGACTGTACTTACTTATATACAATTTTGAAAAATCCTTCCTTAGTGGATGCCTACGTCATAAGAGGAATACGTGTGCAAAATTTTAAGTTTGAAGCCTAAGAGTTTGGCCTGTCTATACATCAATCAGTCATCGTTGATACATCAGTCAATCACTTTTGCCTTTTATTATACATTGACAACCCTACATTAACAATACCAATTAAAAATGACAATGATAAAAATAGACGTCACAAATAACTGCAGCACTAGAAATAAGAGCATCCCGATATAGTGCACAATAATACCGAGTACAAAGTCGTATCAAGTTCGAAGTCACAATTCAATCGCGAGGCGATACGATGCGCTTAACAAGATGAGATCAGGATCTCCAGACAGGAATAATAAGTATCCGTTTTTAGCGTTCCGTACCCAAAGGGTAAAAACGGGACCCTATTACTAAGAGTCCACTGTCCGTCAGTCTGTCTGTCACCAGGCTGTATCTCATGAACCGTTATACCTAGATAGTTGAAATTTTCACAGATGATGTATTTCTGTTGCCGCTGTACCAAATACTAAGAACATAATAAAATAAATATTTAAGTGGGTCTCCTATACAATAAACGAGATTTTTGTTCCTTTTTTGCTCGATATTAATAACGGCAAAACAGGTAGACGCTTGAAATATTTTTAGAATCTTTAGTTATATATTCACTTTAAAATTAAATAATTATAATTTTGCATAGATAATGGTACAGAATCCTTCGTGCGCGAGTCGCTAGCGATCAGCCCACGGCTTCTTTGCCTTATTGTCTACTTCGATTACGAATGAAGCAGAAAACATCATCCTACTAATATTTTAAATGTGAAAGATTGTATGGATGTTTGTTACTCGTTTACGCCATGATTACTGAACGGATTTTCATGAAATTTAGCGCACAGATAGATCATGATTTGGAATAAAACATAGGATATTATTGATTTAATATTTATTACTTACTATGCATAAATGTTCTCATGTAAGTGACAATTGTCTTAATGAGAAATAAAGTTCTTTAAACCGATCTCGGAAACGCGACAACGCCGCGGGCAGAGTCCATCCATCCATCCATCCATCAGCCCTTGGAGGTCATTGTTGGACATAGGCCTCCCCTAACTTGCGCCACTCTGACCGGTCCTGAGCCTTCTGCATCCAGCGGATGCCCGTTGTCTTCTTCAGGTCGTCAGTCCACCTGGTCGGGGGGCGTCCTATACTCCGTTTTCCGAGACGTGGGCGCCATTCGAGGACCTTTCTTGCGGGCAGAGTGCTAATCTAAAATACATCAACTAACAGACAGCTTGTATCCCATCATAGATGTAAACACTTTTTATTCCTCGCCTGTAAACCGAAGCGGCCCGCCCCGGCCCGCTGCCGCTATAAATCGAAACGCGACATTCAAACAGTGGGTATTGTACAAACATTTGTGGCGCATTAGCCGCGAGAGTGATTTAGTGTCCTAGTGTCGCAGTGTCTTGTGTCAAGTGTCGAGTGTCGAGTGTCTCGCTGCTCCCGACACTTGCACCGACTCGCGAGGTTACGTAATGATTTCTGTTGTTTGAGTTTTTCACATTAATTATGTATTTATTTATTTATTTATGCTTTATTGACCCTTAACAAATAAGTGGTACAAAAGGCGGACTTAATGCTATACAGCATTCTCTACCAGTCAACCTTAGGAATGTGCAGAGAACAATGTATCCACTTAATGTACCTATATGTTTTTTTAATATATAATCGAAACACGAGCAGACGAGTTTCCTTTTATCCTACGTCTCCTTTTCATCATCGCACCACTCGCCGAGGATTGAAGTTCCATCTACACCGATTGGACTCGTGGAGTACCTCTACGGTCAGATTTTCACGA
Organism: Thymelicus lineola; assembly: GCA_963932265.1. NCBI lineage: Eukaryota > Metazoa > Arthropoda > Insecta > Lepidoptera > Hesperiidae > Thymelicus > Thymelicus lineola. The sequence goes on from OZ010701.1 coordinate 10,905,743, forward strand.
ACTTTTTTGCTACGCACGTGCAAGCTGCAGAATGAGCTTCCTATGAAGTACCTATTCCCGGAGCGCTATGACATGGGGTTCTTCAAAAAAGGTGTAAAAAGAGTTCTCCTTCAGGGCCAGAACTGCATTGACGATTCCTCTGGTATTGCTCATGTCCATAGGCAACGGTAACCACTTACCATTAGGTGGCCCGTATGCTTTTTCGTCTGCCCTTCAGGTTACAAAAATTCTCATTCTCCAATAAGGTTACCAGATCCGAAAATGAGTTTCCCTAGCAAAATCTTTAATTTAGCAATAAACTAGACATTTTCTATCAGTGTTGTACCTAGTTATCTAGATATCCGGAGGCAGCAAATATATCTGTCTAATTTTAAAAATTGTATAAAAGATAATAATTTTTCTAGAGCAGGAGTCGATTCAGATAAATAACAAGGGACACCCGGATGGAACGAAGTTCCTTTCGATTTAAGTATTGTTTTGTTGTACAGCGCCATCTCTGTAAAACTCTGTGAATCACTTCAAAAAAAGTGTCGTCATTCGTAAGAATCAAAAAGTGTCGTAATTTTCCGTCTGGCCCCCTTTCACAACGCGCGATAAGGAACTTCGTTCCAAAAATATTGAGGTAAGATTCTTACAATTTTTTGATTAAATGGTTTTGTGATTAACATGTTTATATTTTTTTATTTCAATTTCCTGTATTTTTTTATTTAAGAATTTTGACATCTTTTTTCCGTTAGGTAAGTCACAGAAGACATAATAATAGTACATAATAGGTTTAGCCTAACAAGGTCCTTGTTTTATCCATACATCCACACGATCCAATCCAGATCACGATTCGATAAATCGATGCGACCGGCAATCTATCTTTGACTTTTTATTTCACCTCACTATGCAAATCGTGACGAACTCTCGCGATTTTTACTGTGTTGTAAGTTGTAACTCAGGACTGATCCTCGACAGTCTACAGTCGACCAACGCATAGGGGCTTTTTTCATTGTCCGACACGGCACCGACCCGACACCGATAGGACTCTACGACTGGCAGCTAGATTCTAACGACACGACGACGCGGCGACGGAGTGTGCTTGGTATGTACATTCGTATTACTGACGCAATAGTACGATAGGTACCCTTTCCCCTTTTTATAATATCCATACTTTACAATACTCAATAAGAAAAAAGGGAATAACAATTATAATGGCAGCTGTCTATCAATTGATATAGACTTGTGTACGCAAACTATTGTATTTACGGCTTTATAATGTGACCATGTAATTAACCAGCTAGTGGCTGATGCACGAGCTGACAATCCCCCTAGGTAAATGGCCACCGTCGCCCAAGGACATCATCAACACTTGAGCCAGCGTTAGGGGGCAAGGTTAGACGACGCCCTAGGGCCTCTTTGGAGCGGCGACATATTTGGGGTAAGGAGCAAAAAAAAACAGAAAAAAATTTCTTAATAAACGTTCCTATTGGTTCAACAAAAAAATATTCGAGCAAAAAAAGCTCGATATTGATTTTCTTATGTGGGCGCCACAATATTCTTGCATGGGGCGTCAGTGGCTCTAACGCCGGCACTGAGCAATACCAAGAGGAAGAAACAACTAGCCACCCCAATACGGCTAAAACCGCTACGGTCTCTGATGACGGTGTCGTGTTGGTATCGTGTTGATGTCATGTCCGTGTCGTGTGTATGTCGTGTCGGCTAAGGAAGAAACGTCCAATGTCGACTCAGTTTCTTTCGATACTTTCGAGTATCCCTGCGCCTGCGGTCTCATGGACCCTGGTGTAATAAATATATGACGGACTATAAAGGTTCCGCTCGTGCCATCTGCAATTAGGGTTGCTAACGGAATGTATGTTATTGTAGTATTATAATTTTATTTCGAAAGTAAGTTTGTATTTTCATGTCACTAATTAGATCGGTTTGAAAAGAATATATAAAGTGTAAAGAAAAAAAATTGATGGACATAAAGATAAAGGAATGGTGTTAGCTCAAGGTAACAGAATCAAAACAATTATGTTCATATGTGTGTGATACCTATATTATGATTTTGAATTGAATTACTTACGACTATTTTTGTATCAACTATTGTGTATACGAAGAACAGGGCGTATTATGTGAAGATTTGGCAATGAATAATCACCCAGATAATGACACATCTTCAAACGCAGCAATTTAAACACATTTTAATCTAGAAATTCATAACGAATTCATAATGCACATGTCTGAAATGAAATGTACCATTTTCCACTCAATTTATTTCTTTTTGAACTCTTCACATTGAGTGCTTTCAGATTATGCGCAAGGGATTCCTTTTATCTCAATTCAGTTCATTAATTCAATTACCAATATCACTTAGGCAAGGAAATGACAAAAGGGACTGGGTAATTAAATTAACGACAATTTTTGAGCCCTTCAAAGGCATTAGAATGCTGAATATTAATTCCTGAACATTAGCTCATTTTATTTTCTAGCTATGCCTATTAGTAATACTCTTAATTCAACTTCTTTTCGGAAACCATATCTTAGCGCACCAGAAAATCACCAGACTCCAAGTCAGTGCATATTTAGTGCGTTTTACCATCCAGACTACATCACGAAACTTGCCATCATTGTAGTCAAGCAATATCTGGAGCAGCGTGATGGAGTATGCTCTTGGCATCCTCAAGAGAAGAGACCCGTGCTCAGTAGTGGGCCATTAATTGAAGCCAGACAGACAACTAATAAAAAATCTGACGAAGCAATTGCTCCACGTCATAAATAGTGAAAGAACCTCCTTCAACACCACTACCGGTTCTATCGATTCGTATAATCGCATCTATTGGGCATAGTGAGGAATTACGACGATTATTTTAAAGCGACGCGGTTACCGTAATATATTGGCAGCCCTGCGGGTAATATCTGTATTTATCGCGGCCGTGTCGATACATCATCGCTACGGCAATCAGATCGCCGGCGCCGCCATTTTGTTTTACTGCCTCATTTCAACCTACCGCCTTGTTCGCGTTATTACTTATTTAAATAACGATTCCTGGGTGTCGGAAGAATGATCTGACTAATGTTGTGCGTAAGTATTGCGTATTCTTCAAACAGATCTTCAATCTAAACAGATTTTCTTCAATCAGAGATAAGAATACCCTCGATCAAGTTACCTTTTATTAAACAACAAAAACTTTATCAAAATCGGTTCATCCTTTCCGGGCTTCGCCTCAAACATAATAACATTTCATAACACCTTTCTTTTTTCCTCAGGGATTTAAAATAAACAGTCGTTGCACCCATCATAGTCAATAAAAAATATAGAACAGGATGGCCAAATAATAAAATAGGTCAATTAGATAAACGTTCAATTAGCTACCAGTTAAATCATTAAATGTAACTTAATATAAACTAGGTACATACTAGAGTCTAGTAACTGTTAAATTAAAGTTACGAAAAGTTAGGGCAGTGTCTATTGTACTAGATTTTCGCATCGTGAAGACTTGTGTTTTATGGCTCAAGATCTTAATCGATTTAGCATATAGGTACCTACCTAAATATGCAAAAATATTGAGAAATAATAAATGTTTCTCATTTTATTTACTTATTTATCAATTAAACGCTTACACACTCATACCCCCGCAGTAGGTTTTTACCATATTATACATCACAATAACACCCATGACCTGAGTACAAATATCCATATGTCACATAAATATCTGCCCCGGCCGGGAATCGAACCCGGGACCCCTCGCTTCGCAGGCAGGGTCGCTACCAACTAGGCTACAGGGTCGTCAATTAAAATTAAATAAGAACACACAAAATGTTACTCCAAAATGTCTACAACTATATATGTGTAAGTCGTTTCTAATATTAATGGCAATAACCGTACAGAATACAGACTCTTACTCTATAATTATTGATATTGGAACTTTATCAAAATAAATGTCCCCACCAAAATTTTTTTACAAATTAAAGTTTTATTAACCCCCGACCCAAAGGAGCGGTGTTACAAGTTTGACATGACTGTCTGTTGCATCGTAGGTTCTAAATGACTTAATGACCTATTTTGAATCAAGCTTAGTCTGTCGACATAGTATTTATTATACTACTAGCTGATGCCCGCAGCTTTGCATACGGAAATTATGTTTTAACTTATTCAAACTTTTATCCTGTTTTCCTGGGAAACCTTTTAATTTTCCGGGATGAAAAGTTGTCTAAATATTGACCCAGGGTATCAGTAACAACTTTACCAATTTTCATCGAAATCCGTTAAAGGGTTTTTATGTGGTGCCCGGACAGACAAACAGACACTTTGAGGTATAGATGTTTGACAAAAATAAACTTTTTTTAACTTTTAAAATACTTATGCACCGATACCTATGTTGGCGCAGTCCCAATACAGGCCATTATTGACAAACGCGAGACCAATACACATCATACGGTCAACTGACCAGCAATTTGGCACCAGTGTGCAACACTGCAAATAGCAGAGACTTGCCCCAGTGCGCTAGCCAAATAAGTTAGCGGGCCAAAAGTGATTAACTTGTTCCTGTACCCTAGTTTGCAGTGAGCTTGCCTATCAAGTGAAGATTCCAAGTTTGATACCTCCCATTTAGAACGGCATTTTAAAAGGCCTGCTTGGAAGTTGGAATTTATTTTTTGTAAAATAAGAGCGAACACATAACGAACGAGTAACAAACCTCGAATAGGACTGAAATTATTACTAATTAAAGTTATAGGTACTTAACTTACTAAAATTAAAGTAATACTTAGTAGGTCCAGTTAGTGTTAGTTGTTATCGTTAATAAGATCCGGGATACGCGATCAAGTATACTTGTCAAGTTTGCAGCGGACTTGACGCGGCATCCAGTATACTTGACGGTGTATGGCCACGGTATGGCTATCTGGCCATATAGCTACCTCATGCAAACTGGATGCCGCATCAAGTCAAACTGCAAACTTGACAAGTACACTTGGCCGTGTATGGCCACTATGGCCAGCTTAAGAAGACTGTAGAAATTACCACTACTAGTGTAGGTTAGTCCTGTTAATAAATTCAAGAAAAATCCAAGTAACCGCGTCAGTGATGGCCCAGCGATAACGAATGCAAGTTTTACTTACCTTACCCTTACCATCTGGTGGGTCGTTGGCTCAAAAAACAATACATTACAGAGACAAAGAATGGATTATGGTATTATGGATTACACATGTAATTGAATATTCATGATATTCGCGATACTCGACTACAAATTATAGTGCTCAAGCTGATATTCGCGTATGTTGATCGCAGTATCATTTACCAAGAGTATTACAATAAATCGATTAGTCGTAATCACGGGCGCCACGTCGCTGTCAACATCAATGTATCGTTTAATCGATTCGCTTGCAACGAGTTTTATGATAGTTTTACGTATGCTGGGTGTATTTTATTACGATAGGAGCCCGCCCTTGCTTCGTCTCGAGAAATATAATACGTTCACATATCGTTTTTATCAAGTATTTTGAAGATGTGGAGTCCAATGATGTTTTAAAAACTATAGATACGTCATGCCCTTACAAATCAACGAAATAATCTGTTCCGAAAAGAGCTACAACACACACATGTTTACCTTTTGTTTCACTACACCAATCACACTACAATAATACACGAAGGCATTTTAACGTTGTATGTCAAATCTCAAGCACTTCTGACAACAAAAGCGTGCGTATCGTTTTGTATTGACAGAGCGACTACAAGCAGACAGAGGTCAATTGACTGTTCTTACGGACTTCATCTTCGGCGCGCTAGTGACATATCTACCTCTTTTTAAACGCTTTTATTTAGCTTCACTTCGGAGCATCAACACATCAAATCTTCAATATTATGATCAAAATGCTACTCTATTTACACGGCAATAAGGTTATTAATCGCTTTTATATTTAGCTTCACTTCGGAGGATCAAAGGATCATCTCTTGTAACGTTAATTTGAATGACTTCCCTTTAATGAAAATTGATGAAATTTGGCAGACATGTGTATTTCCGATGACAATACACGAAAATCATATTTTAAACTAATTTTCATTGTTTATTTGTTGTTAAATTAAAAAAAAACGATTTTCAGACTTTAGACGCATAATTCTCTATGTTCTATTTTACGTAGAGACTTGAAATTTTCACAACTTGTAGCTAATTTTATAAACTAAACATTGAAATAAAAGCGTTTAAAAAAAAAATTTTTTTTGGATTCAACTTATTTACTTATAATATCATAGGTGGAGACAAGGAGATAAGAACTGTTAGATATATCGAAACGCCACATATTATCTGCTAGGTGATCTAGAACATAATAAGATTACCTTAGTCCATTAACCTCCAACACAATTAACGCACCTCCAAATGATACGAGCTCATTAGTGTACGGTCTAGTCTAGCCGCTAACATTACCTTGCTTATCTAAACACTATTTGTCTAGGTCCGTATTATTGTATTAAATTAAGCTTTGTTCTCACGTTACGATTTTTTGACACTTTCTTAACTAAAATTTAAATATTTTGCAGTTACATTTAAAATTAACAAATGCTACAATTTCAATTGAAATTAATATAAGGATTATCAAATTTATATTGATACCTAGGAATGAAAAAAAAAACTATACCTACGCACTAAAAACCTTTTGCCAAGAGTTTCTTTCTAAAAAAAAACTATAAAAATCAGCTTCCAAACTGGACCAGAATATGTGTTATTCCTAATCTTAATCTAACGCTAAACACAATTAGCTGGTGCGATTAGAAACCTTTAGGTACTGGCAAAATATCGAAGGAAGCTTTCAAGTCAGAATGAATTGTAGTCGTAAAATTTCGATCCAAGTAGTTAAGCTCAGATAGCAGTGGTTATACGTTGTCAGAGCTCTTTCAGTCGGTAATTTCTCAGCATGTTACAATTACTTAAAACTTATGGGTTATTCAAACGATGACATCAAAATTTATTGCATTATCTAGTAATGAAATCCTCGTACGTTCATTTATCAGACAGAGCTCACCCCACAGGACATAAAGTGAGTCTGGAAAGCTAGACATATTTCCTTTAAGCGCATCATACGCCGTGTAGTATGCTTCACACACCTTGCCCGTATTGCTGATCCGATTACCAGTAGAATCGGCGCCAGGCTTAGTACTCCACATTATTTCCTTGTCACCTACTTAAACATGAAAAATATCTTTCCTTACTGCACTGAATACAACAGAAGCGCCGGCATAATTTTATTGCAAGCAGCATTAAATCTCTGTCAAGAAACAATTATGTTACATTAGAATTTAAACGATGGTATTAATTCATCGCGTGCTTTTCACGACGATTTTCATCTAGACGAACACTTATAAGGAAGGTAATTTAACAAGCTCGTTATAAAAACATTAAACGATACGCCAATAATAATAACAGAGGGTCCTAATGCCGTTATAATGACAAATCTAATGCAATCAGAGTCGTGTGCTTGCCGCTAAAAGCATTAGAGTGTGAACGAGACCTTGCAAATGTACGTATTAGTCGGCAAGACAGTTAACCACTATGTCGGTAAGTATCCTATTAGTCATAGCTCCGTTCAAATGTGTAGACTCCGCGCACAGAACGAGGTAAACAGCGGATTCGTGGGATTATGCAGATATCGCTTGGAATTATGATCTGCGACCACAGCCCTATGAATTTGCTGACGTTTGTAAATCTGGCTAATTCTAGAATTTACTTATTTGCCTCGTTGTAGAAACATCGTATGGATCACCTGGAAAAATGTAAGATTTTTAGTCAAAATACTCTGTCGAATTCTGCCACGCCACAAAAAGATTTTTTGCGAGTAGAGTGTGTGGGAATTATCATTATGTTTTTTATTATTTTTATTTAAAAATTGTCACTGCATCAAACTTTTGAACCTACTTCAAATTACCTCAGTACTTTAAAGATTAGTTTTGTTCTTGAATTCTATTATCACTACGAGCAATTCTTTTCATTACACGATACTTACTCCATCTAAAAACCAAACTGAAATGGCATTCAATCAAATGCTTCTGCAAAGTCCAGATAAATGATTAGTATTACCATCCGCGCCTCTCTGCACTTCCATGGTATCGTCATGTTTATCTGTGGCACCGGTAACGTAATCCATCATGGCCCACTGTTAAACACGTTTACATCACAACTCACAACCGTTTGCCGTTTCCACTACTTCTGGTTAGAATGGTTAGATAGCTGTAAATTGTTGAACCTTCCTTTATGAATATGACAAAACTTTTGCCAAGTTATTTTGTTGATATGAAAGAGTATACAGACAAAAACGAGATTTGTTGCTCGAGATAGAGACCAAATGCTTGTTACTTCTGAAGCAGCACAACCTTTGATTTTAAATCCTTATAAACCACTGTACCAAAATTTTCAAGGTAAATCGCGGGATAGCCAAATGATTTACAATGTTAGAAGGCAAAATTTTCATAATTCCTTATGTTTATCCCATACACGTAAACTTTTTTCGTGAATGGGTTTACGTATTTGGTGGTAAATAAAACCTGAGAATCCGTAGCTATTGTCTTTGAGGTTACTTTGATATATAGAATAGGTACAGATTGTTTTATAAAGATATAATCTATTTATTGTTCCATCTATAAAGACCGTTGATATCAATATCACTGGACTCTTAACACCTCCGTATAGAATGTACCGTCATCCTTAATGATCCAATGCTTACACGTTCAATTCTCTAACTTTCGCTACAACCACTACCTCTGCTTTGTTTTGAGTACAAAAAATAAATAATTATTAACCAAAATTGTTAACACACTACTTGACTAGGTAAGAACATAACCGTTAATAATAATTAATGCATCACATGATGTAAAACGACGTCATTGGTGAACTTGCTATCGTTAAATGAGAAATTAACATACTGATAGGAGATCTGCTAACAAAAATTTTAAATAAATGTTTTGAATTTCGTGATTAAAGTAGATTTTTACAAACGCTTTCAATTAAGAAAGGTTCTATAAATAATACTTAAAGAAAAAAGAGCAAGATACTCCGAAGGAGAATAGATATCATTATTATTAACCGGTGACACAACCAGTGGTTCATTTGTTTATGTATTCTATTGATATAACACAGCATTATTGTTATGCAATAACCTAACAGTACAACCGAACCGTAGTACCTACAACCGAAAGTATGTCAGAAAACGTAATTTCTTCTGTCTTCTTTTGTAGCTGGCAACATATCAGTGACTCTTTTGGCGTTACTGATTTACAGGTACATTTCATCACGTATCTCGTCTCGTTGTAGCCTGTTCTCATAAACAAACCCCTTAAATCTGTGTATCAGTCATCCTTCCACTTGGTGTCCAAACACTAATATCATCCCTAATACAGAACATGTTCATTGATATAGCTGGCTCGTCGCCAAACAACCTGATAATGGATATTCTCACCTGAGATTCTAACAAACGACGTCAAAACGTATATACCCGCTTCGCCGAAATGGACTAGAATTTGGGACATGGATACACCAATCCTCAATTTCTTAATACTGATCATCTGTTATGTAAAAACGAAACCTCATACGTAAAGTGTTAACTTTAAAACAATTTGCTTAGCTCTGTTGTTAATAAAGAGATAACCCTTTATTATTGTCTAGACAGCAACACTAACAAGTCATTTAAAATAAAAAGAAACTCGAATTGAAAACCCCGTATTAAGTTACAGCTTAAATGAGAACCAATGGTACTCGGCTCGTTACAGAATGCCTAGTCTAGCCAATCATCATTTAGATAGCAGTTGTCGTTAGGATATCTTGGTCAGGAGTAACAGTTTAACAAGCCGGTAATGTATGGCATGGTACATGCAATGTGCAAGAGTATGTGACCGTGGATACTTCCTTGACACACTCCTAAGGGACACTTTCACATTTGAATAAAAATGTTTTTACATTAGTAAAATGTAGCTCTGTGCATCGTATATTAATATTTATCTTTGGAGCAAAATTAAATCTCAATAGATTCGATACGATATAGAGTCTAATGTAGTTGCTAAACTATGAGTGAATAGTATCGAATGTTGCCGTATAAGCGATAAAATTTTGAATCACCAAATAAGATATTAAAAACACGAGTAATCTAATATTGGATGCATTTTTCAGCTTTTGATATAAGGAAAAAATTAAGAAACAGATTACTACACGCATAAGTAAAATAAAGTTTAGTTCCTTAGACTGAACATGGCGTGTAATTACGATGGAAAGGAAATAATTATTGTAACGTTACTTAGTGTACAAGTCATATTACTTTTAAATTAAATAATTCACCGGACGATTCCTAGTTTTACGACCCCATCATATATTAATTCCGCAATACGAGCGCTAACTGCTAATTACAAGACAATTTGTTGTTATTCTCACACCAGATCTTATCATCAGGAAACACTGCGACTTCTCATGACTTTACACTAATGATCAGTTCGTAATGTGCATACAAATGTCCATAACAAATAATGATAGTTGCACCAATCACCGCCAATTGAATAAGTGGAATCCGACAGATTGGATCTATTTGGTGGCTGGATATTTAGAACGTGGACCCTACACTATTCTATATATCTCACGGATGCATCAACTTGCTTGTCTTTAAGAGAAAATATTGAATTTTACTTGTTTTCCTGATTTTATACTTAAACGAGTAACCGCCCTCGCTTTGCTTCGGTATTCTTTATTTTTTACACCTTGGGTTACATTATTGGAGTTTTAATAAGGATCCCTAATTTTTTTGATAGTATAATATAGCCTATGTCAACCGGCGATAGTTTAGCTTTCCAACAGTGAAAGAAATTTTGAAATCGGTTCAGTAGTTTCGGAGCCTATTCAGTGCAAACAATCAAATCTTTCCTCTTTATAATATTATTTTATTAAGGATCCCTAATTTTTTGAAAATATAATATAGCCTATGTTACTCGGGGATAGTGTAGCTTTTCAACAGTATAAGAATTTTTCAAATCGGTTCAGTAGTTTCGGAGCCTATTCAATGCAAACAATCAAATCTTTCCTCTTTATTAAACGCTTTTATTTAGCTTCACTTCGGAGCATCAAAGCATCAAATCTTCAAAGCATCAAATCTTGTAACGTTAATTTGAATGACTTCCCTTTAATGAAAATTGATGAAATTTGGCAGACATGTGTATTTCCGATGACAATACACGAAAATCATATTTTAAACTAATTTTCATTGTTTATTTGTTGTTAAATTAAAAAAAACGATTTTCAGACTTTAGACGCATAATTCTCTATGTTCTATTTTACGTAGAGACTTGAAATTTTCACAACTTGTAGCTAATTTTATAAACTAAACATTATTGAAATAAAAGCGTTTAAAAAAAAATTTTTTTAAGATTCAACTTATTATTAGTATAGATTAAAAACGGTTCAAGTTTCTTCAATTACACAGAAAATACATAAAAATTCAAAGACACACATCCATACACAAACTTATGCATCTACAGAAATATTTTAAGCCAAGACTAAAGAAAAATGTTTTTGTCGAATCTACAGTTACTGCTCAGATACATAATTTACTGGATCGAAATACGTGTGATGAAACAATGGATCGATGACTTTCTTACTGACTGTAACTTGATTAGTGCACTAAAAGCAACAACCCATAATTATCCCACTGGTGGGCTCGGGATCTCCTCTCACAATGTGAGGGATACAGGCCATACTTCATAGACTACCATGGTGGCCAAGTGCGGATTTGTAGACTTCACACATCTTTGAGAACTTTATGGAGAACGCTCAGGTGTGCAGGTTTCCTCACGATGTTTTCCTTCACCGAAGCAAGTGATAATTAACTTGTAATACGCACATATTTGAATATTAGAGGTGCGTGCTGGGATTTGAACTCGGGCCCCTGCGTTCGGGAAACCAACGTTCTAACCGCTAGGCTATCACTGTTATTATTAGTGCACTACACTTAGCTAAACCGGGAGGTTCGGGCGCTTCACGACTATAGTGAGTTTGGACTATGGATTATAGTTAGTCCACAGTCCAAAGATTCGGTCTGAACTGAATGGACTATTTCCACACTACAAAGTCGTCGTAGCTATTTGTCTGTAGCCTTTAGTTCAGCTCGTAACAATAACAGTATAAATAAAAATAACCACAAAGTTCTTAGTGTAAGACATTGGCCTGTCAAGGGGTGTGACTTTTATGGGGATTATTAATTCCTGCGTATTCTTCATTTACAGCCAGAGTTGCCAATCATTTGTAGAAATTTTTATCTATATTTTTTTTCTCAAATTTTTATCATTCAAAAATTTGTCTTTCAAAAATTTATCTTTGAAAAATAGCTCCAGTCATAATTATTCGTCTAAGTTGGCAAATGTGCATTTACAAAGCAATTATAACAATATTTCTTGTGAAATTGTGGACAAACATTGAAATATTATAATTTTTTTTTAAATCCAGAAGGCATAAACTTAAACTCAATGATTAATTAAGTTGAACATTATGTATGCTCCATTATAATTTTCATATTTTTTTATTTATCATTTTCAATATGAGGATAGAACCGAAAACGTATCTGCTTATCTCGTACATTACTTTGTTCTCAAAACTCTCTTTGGGCAACCCTGAGAGCTATCTTAAAATAAAGTGATATTCGACAATACCAGCTTTTACCATAATTGTCACGTCTCATTTAATCTCAACCCGCCTCTGTTTGAGGGTAATAATCCCTCTTGACTGATGTTAAGTAAAAACCAATTAGCTCCCACAAAGATTAGTAAAACACATGTGTTTAACCTATCCGTGAAAAAACCGTAGCGGGAACGATTTGTATGTGGCAAAATTTTATGATTTATGATTTCCTTAAAATATTACTAACGTACCCACTAAAAACTGCCTCAATGGTTTTGGTCCTACGACCTTAAAACCTTCATCGGAAGCGACTCCGTTTGAAGAGACGGAGCGCTAATTACTAACGTATTAATGTCGCAGAGAAATTATGAAGACCAAAATTTGATCAAAACCTTTAGGGATTTGATTTTTTTTTGTTTTCATTTCTAAAGACAAATCAAAATACACATTCCGATCATAGGCAATTATCATTTATCATTTTTAAACGTTCGTTTCAAAAAGACTCAATTCAAACAACTAAGTTCTAAGTGCAAGCATCCCATTATTTGACAAGGCTTCAAAGAGGATCCTTATAGCCCCGAGCTTCAATGATGAACTCGCAGAAACCACTAATTAAAAAACTTAGCCCCACCCAGCAACGCTAGGCGAGTAAACTGTTTGTGATCCTCTTACGGCTATTAGCTGCAGCAAAATGGATAAGCAAATAGGATTTTTCCGCAGACTGTAGAACAAAGAGCGTTGTGGCAAAGTCGTACAAGGCAGCGTGAATGACTGTTTCGAAGTTTTACTGCGCAATGATAGGTATATTGATAGATTTCCCGAGGAAAAGGGCCAGATTTACCAACCCGTACGTATTCCACTGTTGAACTCGTATATTCTGGAACAAGGCCATAATGATAGGTATATTGATAGATTTCCCGAGGAAAAGGGCCAGATTTACCAACCCGTACGTATTCCACTGTTGAACTCGTATATTCTGGAATAAGGCCACGGAAGGATAACAAGGTAACTTTTATTTTATTTTGAGTAATTTATCACTATAACCAGTAATTACACTTCGATATTACATCCTACGATTTAAAGAATCATGTAGTTTGAGGAGCAATTGTATTAATTTTCAATTGACAGTTCCATTTTCTTGATTGCAGGGTAATCGAGATAGCCCTTTTAGCTTGGACAGGTAGATTGGGCTCCATGTAATGGCTATTTGTAGATTTTAGGCTGACAAATGAGCAGACGAGCTACCTGTTCTGGTAAGTCATTTTCTTCTCCTCCATGACAAAGCACCTTTCCGAAAAGCTGGTAGATTAAAAAATTACGTGCATAAGTGCATCAGTGATATGTATATGAATAAATTATTTTGAATTTTGAAAATTTTGAATTGTCCTCCATTGAATAGTACCTCAGGCATCACCGATTACGAAAAGAAAAAAAAAAGAAAGAATTTCCTTCCTTAATTCTGAGACCAAACCCAAGTCCAATAGCAATAGCAGGTTGATGATGAGCACAAAGCTGTCAGTAACAGATGTTTGTTTAACAGCCGGCAGACTGCGACGGATGGCGCGGCGCGGTGGTAAATCACTCCGGCGGCGCCGTGATTGGCTGACAGGGCGCCTGCGCGTGCGCTGATCTCTTTTATTATGAAGGTAGGGAGAAAATAGCGATTTTGATTTAAAATGTTTCGTAGAACACACATTTTAAGTAAGAACTGCTTAACAAGTACTGTACTACAACCACGGTAGTCGGGGTTGGGACAGCCAACCCAAGGGCCACTGCAACCAGATTTGATCTATTGTAGCCGTATCCGTTTCTGAATTAGATCTGGTCGCCAAGTTCTACTGTTCGATCAAGCCGTAGGATGCTCCTGGGTTCCAATTCATGAGATTACGTAACCTCCTATAATGTGGCTTCTGCAGGGACCTATGGCAGGACATTTTGAAGAGCATGTGGATGGGTGTTTCCTCTGCTTCACTGCAGAATCTGCATGTTGCAGTGTTGCTCAACCTAACAACCTGACAACCACTGTACACAGACGATCTATGGTAGTTAATCTAATTCACAACTGTTATATCTTAGACGGCGCTGATTAACTTTCAGGGTTGACACAAAGTTTCGCTTTATTATAATAGAAAAGTGGTAATTACAATAAACGTAGCCGACGTATTTTAAAGACGTAACCCCGGGTTCAATAGACATTACGTCATCGAATTCGATCGTATATCGATAAATCTCCAGTGTCGCATGGCGTTGACAGTACCCGTGGTGTTATGAAACTCAATCAAAATTCCTGCACTCCCCCTTCTTCCGCCTACAGACAGATTTATGCCACGCCATAATATTATGATGTAACTCTTAATGCCTTCATTTAAGTAGTGTCATAGAAAGAAGATGTATTTCAATTTTGTTATTCATGAGGCGAAGCATTAATAGCTCGATTTATCGATCGTTAATGATCGAAGAGAAGCGATTGTAGACGCGATCGATAGTTGGATGGATGACTGAAAGTGGCGTTTCTTGATTTCTGTGTTTCTGTGCATAATGATACCATCAACGTCGTAACTCATACCCATTGTTGGTCTCAATGTGAGGGTAAAGGCCATAGGGCACCTCGTTGGCCAAATTGCAAATTTTAGACAGCTTTGATAATATTACAAGAGCCAGACTTTCCTTATTTTATTAAACCTGAAAGTTTCTCTGTGCTTATACCCAACATAGGTAAGAACGCTCCAGGACTATGAAGTTTGGGTGATGATTATTTTAGCAGATAGCAGGCAACAAAGGTGTATAAAATTAGACCTAATTTTCGTTAAAGTATAAAGCTCAGTACTTTGTTAATACCTGATTTTGTAAAGTTGTAAACATTGAACTACACGTACAGCAACCATAGTAGTAACAAGTATTTGTAACTAGACTATAAATAAACTCTATAATTAACATTTCCTTGTATCCCGCTACTGCCACTTCACGCGGCGGTGATCAAAACAAGGCGACGACAAATCGTCGACGACTACATCGTACGCCGGACAGACAGACGGACAGACAGACAGACTGTAAACATCGGCATGCAGCCCTGTCAGTTGAGAATACTCTTCTGAGAACCGCACGATTGCTTTACTTCGGCTTATATTCGTGTATATGTTAATTATTTCTCATGTATATTAAAATGTCCTTCAAAATCAAAGTCATTTCAACATGTTTGTCAATACACTTAATGGATCTGCATTATTTTTGGGTGCGGGTGTAGAAAAAGGTAAATAAGCTCTACCTATAAATTTATTTATCTTCTGGTATTTGGTATAACTTCTTCACAATTTCACATTCACCGTTCATCAGTCGTGACGGAAAAACGTTACAAGAAAACGTTGCAATTTATTGCTAACTAGCTTTGCCCCGCGGTTTCACCCGTGTTAATTTGTGGAAAATCTATCTAAAATATGTGATGTCATAAACCCTATATTCTTCTCGATAAATGGACTATCAAGCACAAAAATAATTTTTCAATTCGAACCAGTAGTTCCTGAGAATAGCGCGTTCAACCAAACAAACTCTTCAGCTTTATAACATTAGCTAGTAGGTATAGATTTGTGACCCTATCGTCAGTGTCGAGAAGTTTCACTTCAACACTTGAATCCGTGAAGCGGGTTGGTGGCGGTTAATGGTCGTGCCAAATCGCCGTGCCAAAGGTCCTGGGTTCGATTCCCAGTTAGGCGGAAATTTGAATAATGAGTTTTTATTTGTATTCTCGGTCTCTCTCTCTCTCTGTGTGTGTGTGAGTGTGTTTGTTTGTTCATATCTTTCTGTGTTGTTCACGGCATTCACGACACAGGGAATCCTGGTGTGGGGCTATGAGTGTGTGGAGATAAAAAAAACAACAATGAAGAAGCTTTAAAGAGAAAGTTCAAAATGGTAGCCGGTGCGATATCGTGTGCAGTCCGCTTTATCTTCATTACATGTTATCTTTTGAATAATTATACAGTGTACATCTTATCTTTATAATAAACTGATGATTACTCAATCTTATCACCTGAATTACAAGATGGTTCTACTGCAATCAAGAATTTTATTTACTTTTTTTTATGCCACTAGGAGGTCTGCCCACTTGGTATTATTTATGATCATAATAATTCTCAGACAAAGACCTAAGTCTATGTTCTCAGACTACTTTTAGTAATCTAGTGATCAAAAATGTTCCAATGCTGAACTTAAATCTATTTTTAAATTAGAAGACAGGTTTGTTAGTAAAGCAGTGATAACTTCATCAAAATCGGTTCGGTACTCTACGCCAAGAGATGCATTAAAAATTATTTGGGAACTCAAACGTCCCCAACGCTCATTGTACAGTATATTATGTTGTAATGTTAGCCATATTTAATCATATCCGAATCGAGTCTGATTTGGAAATAATCGGGAAATACATATAAGCTCAGTAATAAATTAAATTTTAATTAATACGTCCCACAACGTTCACAGCATTAATAGAAATGTTATGGCTACTCTATTCGCGACTCATAATAACAGGCGCCATATGCTTACTTATCGGTTAGGGATGCTAACAATCTTAGTCCCGGATATCCGCGAATTACAAATATCCGAAATAAAAATTGTACAAATATTGCACATTTGTATTGGTCCACAAACAAACAAGTATATAATTTTTTATGATGATAACTTCTTGTTTCTTTTTCACATGTACATTTATCTAGTAAAGTTTCAAAGTGATAGCACTGAAACAAATTGTACATTAGGATAGGATATTTCTTTGTTTCGCTCAAGTTATTTTAAGATTCGTTACAGAATTCTAGCCATGAGGGCTTATAATTAAGGAATGCAATTAAAGGATGCTGGGATCCTGAAATACCGATTTCTATAAAAATGTAGAAATATTGTTTATTTTCAAGTAAATACTAAGAGTTTACCTACAAGATACCGCAAATCTGAATTCCAAGTGACACCGAGTTTGAAATACAGTGTTACGCGATCGTATTCTGTTACTAAAGATAAATACGGCCATGCTAAAGCCTAGCAGTCCCCTAACATAATAATAAGTTGTAATGAAATGGCAAATATTGTTTACGACACAGATCGAAAGTAACTGTAACATAACTAAATAAACAGTTCGTCATACATTATTCGATAAAGTCTCATCGGATAAATATCCGAATAGGTGTTTCTTTAACAACCCTAACCCGTTCATGTTATAAGGAAGTCGTCTTAGTAACAAACTATAAACTTTCAATAGAGTTACGACTCAAAGCTTTATTTTTAAATCACCATGCACTTTGAATCAATATAATACAAAGTATTTCTGTAAAGCTGTGGAACATGGAAGACGTATGCGGAAATGCAGAACACATAAAATATAAACAAGCTAAATAAAATTTTCTTCTCTTTCTCTCTTCTTTCTTCTCTGACGGATGTCTTGTCAATGTGTGACGGTGACCACTTACCATTAGGTGGGTCATCTGCTTCTTTCTCAGCTATTCACATAAAAGAAGATTACGTTAAACAATGTGAAATTTTTAATATATCTTTAGAAGTCCACTCTGAACTTCTCTAACCTAGGTTCTAAACATACTGAATTCAGCGAAATGTTTTCTTCCAGTGCTGTAAAAATTGGACAGCCTTTACTTGGAGGAATACATATTATAGTTAAAAAAGAGGAACCTTAGTAGCATACAATGACACATAAAATTTCATTGAAGTGAAGAAATCCAACACCTGGCAATAATAATTGATCATTCAGAAATAAATTAATCCACATAGATTAAGAGCAATCTTATCCAAACCTGACGTGGGTTTATTTCAAAAACAGCTTATTAATTTACAAAATTTGAAGCATGAAATATTGAAGTCGCGCTGGTTTCAAAACGGCTAAGCTAGTTGGACGCTCAGACTGTAGTGCAATATTTTCGAATGATTTGCAAGCGAGTAATGATATGAGTGGGCAGCTCCATTAGACCAAGATCTGGACAGATCAAAGTTATTGTTCTATTCGAAATATGATAGCATTGTCAAGCAAGTGCCTGCAATATTTATTAGTCAAGGTATGCTCTATTTTACTAATAATCCCCTGGTTTAATGTGCTTGGTTTATAAATTATAGTAAGACGTTATTTAATTATATTTGTGTTTAAATCTAGACTAGCAATATTTGCGGTGTGTTCGAAATAACATATTAATGTTCTCTTATAGTAGGTATTCTTCTTTTCAGTGGCATAGGAAATTATACGAAATAGGTACTATTTAATTGAAAGTCAAATACTTTCATCAATCTTATAATACTACTACAATAAAGAAAACTTTCTTATTCCATAAAATTATTATTTTTTATTAATCAACAGTATTCAACAGTGAGGTTTCATAAAATGAAATTGAATCAAGAAAAATTAAAGTCTGTAAGTTTTTAATGCGAAAAACAATATTATCATATTGCTGGTGTCTGGAAAGTGAAAACCTCAACATCATGATCTTAAATAGGTCATAGACGCATCGTGTCCCGTCCTGGTCTCAACCCGTGTAGTCCTGGCGTGTCTAATAAAATCTAATGGGACCCTAAACCGATTTTACTTTTGCCAACACTTTCACGCTCAGAGGCAAGGCCCTCGGAACGGCGCCTATCTCACGATTAACTGAGTAATATGCGCGGGAGATTCTCACATACTGGTAGACGTGGAGCAGGTTATAAATGGATACGGCTGTTGCACATCCTATTAATACCACAGAAAACATAATAGTACATAATAGTACAGAAGACTCACTCCGCAAAATCATTTAAATAAATAGCGACTCTTGCTCCGACGCAATAAAGTGTAATTCAGGTCGCACAGGGCTCATCAAAAACTTGTAATGAGTTGCCTTTCATTCTAACTCTATCTCTTAAACACTCTGGCAATGTTAGGGTTGTCTTTTTGAAAGAATAAAATTAAAATGAAAGTTTAATTACCAGTTACCCATGCTACTCTAATGAACAAATGCCGTTTCCGTTTTAAAGTTAGTATAGATGTTTGTTATTCTTTCACGCAACTACTGAAAAGATTTTCATGAAATTAAGCACAAAGGTAGACCACGACCACGAAAGGAAAAGGTGCTCCTTTTCCTTTATTCCAGGATAATAAGTATATTATCCTGAAAAACGCGGGCTAAGTCGCAGGCAGAACGCTAGTTAGAAAGTTACGTAAATTTTACCAAAAAGAAATAAAAGACTTCAATGAAGTCATTGAATGAAATAGACAATATCCACGTAGCAGCATTGTCGCGTTTGCTTATTGTCTATGATTCAATTTACACCAATGTAATCGTCAAATGAAGCACGAAATTGACAGTAGTCCGATGAGTCCTAAAAAGTACGAAATCTGTCCACGCAACAGCATTGTCGCGTTTGCCTATAGTCTATGATTCATTATGCAGCATTGTAATCGTCAAATGAAGCGAATTGGATAATAGGCATTTCTTTACGGGTTAGCATCTCTGTTCTTTTATGTCGTAAGCGACAAGCGACAACTGACGATAACGTGTGTATGACGTGCGACTACGTGGACAGAAGGCGTAAGCGGAATCCAGACGGCACATCCACTCTCCATTTAGTACATCAGCACGTGCGACACGCGATCACACCGTCCCGGCTCGTAACTCGCTGATAGGATCTGGCGTGGGCGGCGAGCATCAATGGAACATTACATACATGTTCACTTAGTACTTCTCACTAGAACTGTAATTCAACCTAACCTAACACTGTAAGGATACAGTTTAAAGGCTTGCTTGGCTTGAAAGTCTAAGACGGAGGCGACTCTTTCTCAGCGTTAGTCAGGTACCGACGCCCTTTGCTTCGTCTTATATTATGCGTACGGGGGACTGAAATAAATTGCGCACGTTAGTGATTCCGTTCGATTATAATGTGTCTTCAAATTGAGTTAGTGCGCTTTATCATTCATGACTTCATTACCACTCACCATCAGGTGTGTATGTAGTCGTGCATTAGACGGTGTGTATGTAGTCATGTATTAAATTAGTCTGCGTTTTCCGGGACAATGAGTACCTTCTATCTTATTTCCACCGGTGTGCTACATACAAGCTGGCCATACACGATCTAGTTAACTTGTCAAGTTTGCAGTTTGACTTGATGCGGCATCTATACGTAGTTTGCATGAGATAGCCATACTGTGGCTATACACCGTCAAGTTTACTGGATGCCGCCAGCCGCGCCAAGTCTGGAGCAAACTTGACACGTATACTCGATCGTGTATGGCCAGCATGAGAGTAAAAAACATCCATACAAAGTTTTACATTTATAATATTAGTAGCATAAAAATATTTCTGTCTCATAAATGTTACCCAGGAATCGAATCAGAGTTCTTTCGCTCGGTATGGTCATTATTGACTGGGCTATATCATCTTAATTCAATACTCATATGAACTCAAAGTTGTTTACAATATGCACTTCACTGAGCCGTTAATTTGAAATTAAAGATAAAATAGTTATCTAAACTACTGTCCATGACTGAAGCTCATTACTAGTGATGTTCTTGATTTTTGTAATCGAATTTATATGTAGGTTATCCGAAAGAAACAACATAGGATAATTATGTTATGAAAATACAAATTATGTTTTTTTACTGACTTGAAAAATACCGAAAAAAAAACGTTATCTCCATGTTACCTATCTGTATTGGAATTACCCTTAAAAATATTTTTCAATATTTTGTACTACGATTATGGAGTTTTAATAAATACGTATGTTCATGCCAAATTACAGCTTTCTAGCACTAAGGGTCTTGGCGCTTTGCTTCGGACAGACGGACATACAGACGGATGGACGGAGATGACGAAATTATAAGGGTTCAGATTTTTCTTCAGAACCTTAAAAAGGAGGAGGTTCTGACTCGACTGTCATATATTAACTTTATTGGTAACAATGATTACAGGTCGACAATTCTGTCTAGGTACATTCCAAATGTCATTATCGAATTATAATAAAATAATTTATTAATTGTTACTAATATAAATATAAAATTTCATTAAACAATTCATAAACATTTGATTATATAAATAGAATTTCTATTTCATTTTTATTTATTTACTTTATTTTTATTTATATCTTATAAGTTAATGCTTGACTACAATCCCACCTGATGGTAAGTGGCGATGTAGTCATTGGTGGTAAAGCGCATCATTTCATTAAATAGTTAATTGTAATGAACCAACTCTTCACAACTATAGAATGTCTGCTCGATAAGCCACAACGGCAGTACGGCAGGCAATGTCGTGCACCACCAAGCACCAAGTAGGTATATTATTGTATATTTATTATTGCACATTATTTACAAAATGAAATGAAAAACATAACTGAAACTCTTGATCTCTTTTTCTATATCCGAATCCGTAACCGAAACGAATTAAGTCATCCACATGACCATATCCGAAACCTCACACCAACATCCCTATCCCTTAACCTACGCGTTGCTTTATCGGGTAAGTTGACAATATCCGTACCGCGTTATTTACTGTCTCAATACTGATACTAATCCTTGATCGCACCGCCTACCCGCGGAGATAACGCGAGATACGGAGACAGTCGGACGACAATGACCACCGGAAGTGCAGTGGTGAGTGTGACGTCATTGTGCACCGGTGCAGTGATTCAGACCGACATTTAGGTCAGTCACAGGTTTTGTTGTTGGTATCAATCCACAGATTACCTCCTTGGATACCGCATAAGTGAAATTTTGTTAGAGTTTGAACTCACAAAATTTGGCGGATGGCGCGCCTTGCGGCTTTAATGTCCCCTACATTAAAATGCGTTGTGATTGGCTATTTCTAATTCATACTTGAACTTGACGGGTCAGTATTGGTCGAAATTAATGTCGTGAACATGCAAATGCACGTACGTGTTGGCGCGCGTCAGTTGCCTTGTATGCGGTATCTATTGGGGGTGATCTGTGGGTTGTTGGTATCAATCAGACGTTAGTGTGCCGAAATCTTTATTGAAGTAAAACGTCTTTAGGCGCGACTTGAGTAACTCAGATTATTTTTCGGACGGAAATAAGGCTCTATAGAGTAAAGTCTGTTGAATACCAAATGAAAACAAAACCATAAACAAAATTGAAGTACAGATACATAATTCTATTAAGATTACATTGTATCTGTGACAAGTCTATAGATTAAATAAGTATCACGGGGAAACGAATACCGATAATAATATAAAGCCTTATATTCATTTGTGTAAAGTATATTTTTAATAAATATGACTCAACTGTAATATGATATTTATTTTAAATTAAGTTTATTTATTTGGTAATAGGTAAGTACGTATCACCAACGTCAAAGAAGTTTTATTTCAATCGCGCGTAAAGATTACACGCACACATTTTTTTTATTTTTCTTCTCTCTTTCTTAGCAACTCATCAGTGATACCTTTGGTGTCGTTGATGTTCAATGACAACGATTACCATTGTTGATCGTCAGTTCGTTTGCCGGCTATACCCATAAAAGAAAGTTATTTATTGTTACGAATCGTTTATAAATAGCAAATTTTTACTATGAATATGTTGTTGCCAGTTACAGTCACAGAAATAATATATTAACTAAAATTTTAACAAAATAAAACTTGAGAGGTATCAAGGGACACCCGGATGGAACGAAGTTCCTTTCGAACTTTCTGAATCACGCCAGTGATACAGCGACATCTCTGTAAACCTCTCTGAATCACTTCAAAAAGTATCGTACCAACTTTTCGTAAGAAAATTTTCCTTCTAGCCCCCTTTCATAACGCGCGATAAGGAACTTCGTTCCAAAAACCGACCTCAAATAAAGTACATTCTTTCCAATAGCAATAAAACAAGAATCATCGAAATCGGTTGGCGTAATATTGAGTTATTCGTCCATTTGTCGCGCACATACTTAATGCAAATATAACACTTATATGGTTTTCTCATGGATGCTATTGTCAGATCTCGCTCAAATTTAAATGGGACTACATGACAAGCATCAGCTTTCGATTAAAAAAAGAATCATCCAAATAGGTTCACCTAGTCGAAAGTTCTGAGGTAACAAACATAAAAAAAATACAGTCAAATTGAGAACCTCCTCCTTTTTTTTGAAGTCGGTTAAAAATAGCGTAGGGTAGAAGTACGTATTCCCGGTAAGGTCCGAGTAACCGGTAACTAGTCAGTTTTTCTATCATTACACCATTCTACCAATATTACCTTAAAGTTTGTTATTGGCAACATATTCTTGGTAATATTTTGCACAAATGCTAATGCAACAATGACTAAAAAGTGCAATGGTCTCGAAACTGTTTAACATTAAAAGTGGCATAAAGGAATTTATTACAAAAGTGCTAAGTTCTGTCACTGAACTAGGACGTCACCGCGTCATACTGTTGAGCTTTCCATGCTGCTGCGAATAACAATACGATAGGAGGATTACATTATTTAAATATTTGAATAAATTATCTAGCGATATAACCTGCAACTTTAAATGAATTTAATTGGAATGTTAATATTTTAACGTTTCACATCTATTGGTACTCATAAATCCCTACTGGACCTAGTACCCGGCAAAATCGTACATTTTCTGTCGGATATTGGTTCGCGCATCAAACTTGTACCATAACCCGTTAAAGTATCGTTATTGAACCTTATTGCCTTCACATAAGTCTCATTTTAGCTTGAAACTGTACACTTTTCTGCCGGATACTGGTACGTGCATTAACACTTGCCCCTAAACCTGTCATGGTCCTTATTGCCTTGAGTTAAAGTCTCACATTCCTTGGAATTAATAATATGTACCAACCAAGTTTATTTTGGTTGTTTTTTCGTTTTTTTGTAGTAATTCTATATTATTGCTTGAAGATTAAGATGGATATTAAGGCATGTGGCATAACTTGCAAGAGATGTTTAATTTTTAAATTCCAGCCAATCATTTCAGTTTCAGCTGCTACCAGGCAGTACGGTATCCCACGTTCAACGTTGTTTATATCTAGTTCTTTCAGTAAACCTGATTGTATTCAAATGTAGAGTTTGTTAAAATGAAGCCATAAGTTGATATGAAGCCATAAGTTAAAGCATAGTTACCTTATTTTGAATACTAGATAGATAGCAAGTTCAATTTCTTCTATTTTGTACGGGTATTTAAGCGTTTTCTATCTGATATACTGATTCATGTAAGGTTAGTGGTATACATATTTGTTACTAATGACCCAAGTGGTGTCCGGGTTCACTTTGTAGAATAGCACCACTCCCGTTTTTCCTGGGATGTTGTAAAAGGCGACTAATAGGATTAAAATCCAATAGATGAACAAATACCGGTCATATTACCTGCGGTCATCACCTATGGCATACACGGAAAAACCACGGCCCCCAGTCCCCGGCAGTCCGGTAACGGTGGGGCAGGGGATGCGAAGATTCGCCAGAAGAGATTGGGTTACCACCACAAGCAACAACGACCTCTGCACTTGGCAACATTCAATACCAGGACAATGAAGACCGATGATAAGATATACCTACCTATCCAACCTTTCTATCACCGGGAGGGCGAACAACTGTCCCAAGGTGGTGTCGGGTTTCTTATCCACAAGTCCCTCATCAACAACGTAATACAAGTTCGGAGCGTGTCGACCAGGGTAGCGTATTACACTCACAATATCCAAACGGTATTCATTGAAGGTCGTACTACGATCCGACTTCGACACATTCTGACGCTGAGGTGGAGGTTAAGTGAGGATATTATTATAGTAGAGCCATGAATACCTCTAAATCTCATTTCACAGTTGTGATGGAGGACTTCAACGCTCGAATAGGCATGCGAAATGGCGACGAAAAAAAGGTGAGGCCTTTTGGCATTGGATGTCGGAACCAACGAGGCCACTTGCTGGCTAACTTTCTGGAAAAAGAAAACCTCTATATGATGAACTCCTTCTTCAAGAAGAAGCCTCAGCGCAAGTGGCCTTAGCCCTGGCGGTTCCACAAAGAGTGAAATAGATTTCATTCTAGCCAGAATGAAAACTATCTTTGTCAGCCGACAAACGGCACATATTTAATGATGATCTCAGTGATTAGTAGGTTTAAAACCGGGAGAGATCACCAAATGGTACGAGGCACATTAAATATCAACGTCAAGCTCAAGCGGTCTCACCTAATGAAATGAACTCTCCGCCCAACAGCTGTCCAAATCCAAGGCTCCGAGAACTTTCAGTTGGAGTTGCAGAATCGACTCGCGTGCTTATATTATTGTGATACAGTTGACTAGTACAATAACAGGATGGTAGCAACAGTCCACGAGGCAGGGTTAAAGTTCTATAAAACCCGCCTCTGTGGTAGTTCTCGGATTCTCTCAGAACATACACTCGGTCTTATGAGGGATAGACGAGAACTGTGTGTGCAGTCTCCAGCCTCTATGGCAGAGTACAGGTGCTTCAGTAAGCAGATCTCGCAGGATCGCAGGATAGGCTAACGACAAGCGAGCTAAGTTGACCCGACACTATACCGAAGATACCCCGGACGTCAGTCTGTATGAAATTGGAAGGGCCCTTAAGCAGCTTAACAACAACAAGCCACCGGGCGATGACGGAATCATAACTGAGCTGTTAAAAGCTGGAGGAAAGTCTCTCTTACTAATGCTTCAGAAGTTGTTTGATTCCGTTATCAGTAGTTTTGAAGAACTATAGGCCCATTGCACTTCTAAGCCACGTTTACAAGCAGTTTTCAAGGGTACTCTCTAATTACATAGCACGCAGACTTAACGACTTCCAGCCTCCCGAACAATCCGGATTCCGAAAAAGCTATAGCACCATGGACCACATACATTCACTCAGGCAGGTGATACAGAAGACCAAAGAGTATAACCTGCCGCTCTGTGTAGCTTATGTGGATTACGAAAAAGCCTTCGATTCTATCGAGACCTGGGCGGTGCTGGAGTCTCTTCAGCGGTGCCAGACATCGATATATCGAGGTGTTGAAATGTATATTTATACAATTCAGCCACCATGTCAGTCCGATTACACAATAGAATGACGAACCCCATCCAATTGCAGAGGGGTGTCTGGCAAGGGGACGTTATTTCCCGGAAACTGTTCACCGCTGCTTTGGAAGACATTTTTATGCTAATGGAGTGTAAAGGGCTCCGCATTAACATCAATGGTGGACACCTCACACATCTTCGATTTGCTGACGATACAGTAATCCTATGTTAGGACTATGCTAGGGGACCTCACAGTACCTCACAACGGGTGAATCTTAAAATGAACATGGACAAGACAAAAATCATGTCTAATGTCCATGTCACACCCGTACCGATAGTTGTTGACGGCACTGCTCACGAAGTTGTCGACGAGTACATTTACCTGGGACAAATGATCCAGATGGGTAAGTCCAACATCGAATTCGAACAACTCGAACGAACGACTAACTCGAAGTATCCAACTCGGCTAGGCAGCGTTCGGGAAATTACGACATATATTTTCATCCAAAATTCCTCAGTGCCTGAAGTCGAAAGTGTTTGAGCAATGTATGTTGCCAGTGTAAACTTATGGACCCAAGACGTGGTCTTTTGGTGTTGGTCTCATTCAAAGGCTCTAAGTCACGCAGCCCGCTATGAAACGAGCTACGTTAGGTATTTCACTACGAGATAAGATTCGTAACGATGAAGTCCGTAGGCAAACAAAAGTTACCGACGTAGCTCACAGTGTTAGCCGACTGAAGTGGCAATTGGCAGGCCACATCGTTCGAAGGACAGATAACCGATGGGGTCACAAAGTCTTCAAATTGTAGCCACGTCTCGGTAAATCACTGGTCGTCCAGACAACCTAAACGTCGACCAGATGACCTAAAGAAGACAGCGGGAAGCCGCTAGATTTAGAAGACCCAGGACCGGTTGGTGTGGCGTTAATTAGCAAAGGCCTATGTCCAGCAGTGGACTTTAAGAGCCTGTTAGATAGATATTTGTTACCAAAGTTATAATAAAATAGGTCTTTTTTACCTATGAAATTGGACAGATGACCTAAAGAAGACAGCGGGAAGCCGCTAGATTTAGAAGACCCAGGACCGATTGGTGTGGCGTTAATTAGGAAAGGCCTATGTCCAGCAGTGGACTTTAAGAGCCTGTTAGATAGATATTTGTTACCAAAGTTATGATAAAATAGGTCTTTTTTACCTATGAAATTGGACATTTTATAACCAGCATTTTCAGATTTACTTATCTGTGTATTGGTGAGCAATTCGAAATTCAAATAAATTTTATTTCAAAGCCGTGTTATTTTAATTTCAAATTCAGTCATCTGGTTTTTAGATAGTGATTTTTTTTGTGAAATTGTGGTAGTTTTTGGCGCCATGGATAAATTGAAGATTCGTACAATTTTCGAATATGAGTTCTTACGTAAAAGTACCGCTGCACAAACAACACGAAACATTAATGACATGTCCCTAACACTGCTTGCATAAACATGGTCCATTATTGATTCAATCGTTTTAAATCTGGAAATTGTAAGTTGAAGAACGAGCCTCACGGTCGACTTGTAACCATTGTCGACAACGACGAATTGAAGGCGATAGTGGATCTAACTCAATCCATGGCTGAGCTTGCTGCGAGCTTTGAGTTAGTTTCAAACAATATTGAAGCACTTACGTCAAATCGGAAAGATAAATAAGCTAGATAAGTGGGTGCCACACGCATTAAGCGACCAACAGCGAGACTTGCGCGTCGAAGCATGCATAGCACTATTAAATCATCATAGAAACGAGGGAATTCTAAATGGAACTGTTACCTGCGATGAAAAGTGGATCTTGTACGACAACCCTAAGTGTTCGTCTCAGTGGGTGGACCCGGGTACAGCACCTAATCAGTGCGCTAAAAAACATTACTCCTAGGAAGGTGATGGTAACTGTCTGGTGGACCAGTGCCGGACTTGTACATCACAGCTTCTTACCGAATGGCACAATAGTAACGTTAGATGTCTATTGCCACGAATTGTAAACAAAGATGGAGAATCTCGCAATTCAAGAACCAAGACTGGCCAATCGTTCTTCACCATTGCTTTTCCACGACAAACCGCGAGCTCACACTTCACAACAGACCATCGCAAAGCTACAAGAGTTACAGCTGCTCTTGCTCTTCGTCACCTGCCGTACTCACCGAACCTTGCCAAAACAGATTTCTACTTTTTTCAAAATTTGGACAATTTTTTAAGTGGGAAAAAGTTCAACACCCGAGAGGTAGTTCAAAACGCTTTCGCGGACTTCATCGCGTCCCGTCCGGCAGACTTCTACAGTAAAAGGATAAACAAACTGCCATCAAAATGGCAAAATTATTTATATAAATTCATATAAATCTCCAATTTCATAGGTAAAGACCTAATACTTACAATTTCACAAATAATTGCAGTAAGTAGTACTGAAAATAATGTGATTCATATATATGTATAATTTGTCTTAAATATATTTTGTATATTTTATTAAAATTAACGTGTATTCATTGGTATAAAACCTGTTTTAAGACAAAAATGCAATATTTCTGTGAACTTTAATGTCAAGCAATAGAGTTTAAATTCGCGGTAAAATTTACCGGATTCCAGGACAATTTACCGAATACTAGTACAAATCTAACGGATACTGGGACAAATGACCTATTTTTAGTTTTTTTGAAATTATTGTGCATAAATCTTTGTTTTAATATAAAACGATACAATAATCTGAGAACTAGAATAAATTACCTACCAAGTCATGTATATCTCGTTTTAATAAGATTATTAGTTTTTAAATAACAGACCTGCAAAGTCAGCGAATATCAAAATTTCACGGATATTGGGCCGTTTACCCTATTCTTTCACGCAATGCAATGTTATTTTAAAAAGTTTTTATAATTAGCATCAAAATCACCATTGTTCATGAATATTCCAATCTTGCCTCTGTTTACATTTATCGCGGTTGACTATACCTACTTAGAAGTAACTTGTATCGAATGACCGCATACTTTTGATACACTGCATACATTACTTTTGACTCTACTCATTATAATTATAATTACCAATTGATTATTCAACATATCATAAATAACATTATCATAAATCTGAAGTCGACATATTAATTATGCAGGTTGATATATACGAGTATTTTATAGAAGCGACTAGTAGAAATTACTTCATATCGACACATATTACAATTAAAATTTAAAATTACCGATTTATTATTCAACGCTAAGACTTAACATAAATCTCTATTATAAATTGACAGTAAATACAACAAAGAATCCTGTTTCCTTAATCATTGAGCCAAGTGATATTGGTCGCGCGCCAAAGATTTAAATTGTTTGACACGTGGATATTATGTTAAACGATTCATCTTTTTTAACATCAGTTTGGATTCTGAAGATAACACTCAAGTATCGACCATATACGTACATAATACATTAGATACGCATTAGCAAGTGATTTTAAACAAAGACATCAAAAAAACTGAAAAGCATAGTAGGTAGGTACTGATTTATCGTAATGTTCGGCAACCATTTACAATAGGGATGTTGACTAATTTTAGGATTCAATTTTATTTGATAGATGGAACTTTAATATTCACGAAAAAAATATTACAAAAATAATAATCTTCAATTTAAAAACAAAAATTGATAAATAAAAATCACTATTAAGTTTCCCACCAAAAACGTCACGTGACGTCACTAAACTATATTCAATACTATCTGTATACTAAGTTTGTTGAATTTCCATATAAAATTGTTCCAATGACGTCATATTCTCAAAATGGCGTTTGAGGTCACGTGACAGTGAGTACAATTTTTAACATTTTAAATTAATGATATTTAATTTATTGTGATTGATTTCAATAAAAGAATCATATATTAGGCCTTTAAATGTTACCACTAATATTTTAGACATAAATTTATATTAATTTATAATTAGTGTCAACATCCCTATTAAAAACAATTAAGCGATCAACTCTTCAAAACTAAACTGATGATAACTTTACTAGGACCAATGCTCATCTGTTTGAGCCAAGCTATAAACACGATCCCGCATCATAGTGGTTTGTGAACAATATATCCATCACCGGTAAAGATACTGAGTATCGCGACCGAGAAATATGCCCTGACTCCAACAACGTGACAGCCACCCACCGTCTGTTTTACCTCTAGAATGTACTACTTTCCCACAAGTAGATTTTATACTAAATAGGTCACGAAGAGTACGGTTGTTTATACCCTTCATATTTTCATTTAAGCGCTCATAGCCCGGCACTTTGCGTCGATCCTAAGTGATCGTCAAAGTTAAGCAACAGCGGGCGCGGTCGGTAGATGGATGGGTGACCGCTAGTGGCAAAAAATTCTTGAGCGTTTCCGTGCTTCGTGCACGTAAGGCTGTCGGTCCCGGTTGTTATCATAAGATAACAGTCCTTAAGCCAACATGATTAATGATTTTTGAAGTTATTGAGGTTTATTCAAAGAGTCAAATATAAAAATCGCGGGTACCCATTGTATTTAAAATAATGAGTTCATATGCTGTATAAAATTAATGTACGGATTTATTATTATTAAATTTAAGAGCGTTAAAACCTATTAATTGCAACAATTTAAATCCAACACAAAACGACCACGTCATAGAATATTGTATTCAAAAGATGGAGTACTGTACTCACACGTTCGTTGATACACCGTGCTAAACCCGATAAGCATAAGCATCCTCGCAATAAGCGCAAACTTACAAGTTAAGTGCTTACAATCAGTGCTTCTCAACGTCTCCCTAGTAGTCACTATCACATCCGCCGCCATAGATTGCCGCTGACACAGACGTATGGCGCTTGGCGATCCGCTAAAACATTTCCTATAGGCGTCAAAAGGCCTTATTAACCTTGAGATAGAGCCAAGAGCCAATCTCCATGAAGCGCCCAGCCACACGGAACCGGCATGCAAATTTACATTCATGGAAACCGCTGATACGGAGCGGGGTTATCGCCTGGCCCCTTTAAGATGTAAAGAATAGCCTTCCATTGCAACGGTTTCGAAGATACCGAGCTTCACGCGGTTAGCATTAAGATTTCTATTATGAGTATTATGACTTTATCTTGGGCGCTTCCGTGTTTTAGAACTACGATGATTTCGCCTTGATTACGTCACGAGTCCCGTTTATCACGAGTCCTCGGTTTCGCTTGATTAAGTTAGCCACGGCTGTCCCGATGTCACTGTTCAACTGATTACTGCTGATATCAAACAATGGCGTGGATAACTGCGTATGGGATGGGGCAGCCGTTCCCAACCTGGGGTATTCGGTTTATCTCATGATGGCAGTCTGTATCGGATGAAACTTGACGAGTCTAGGGAGTGAATCGAAAATTTTAAGCTAAAATTACGAAAGCTTAAATATGTAGCTGAACTTGACGTGCATTGGAATGACGTTTCCAGTGATGATTAGTTGTTTAGTCATTCGTGAGTAAATGCAGTTACTTACTAAATTTTTTGACCCAAAAAAATATTTACTTTGGACTGTTCAAAAAACAGACCAGAATAGCAAATAAGTTTTAGTTTGCGGATCATGGTAAGATGGCGCTAGGGAATCTACCGTTGATAAAGTTTGGAAAGGGCTGGGGTAAGGAAATGAGCGAGCTTCGTCACTACTCGGCGACAATACAAACAGTTTATCTTTTTGACGATCTTTTAACGCATAGCGGACCTGTACAACGCCTACAGCGATCATTGGGTAATGTTAAAGTTTGCTAGTCATTGACTTACTCGTTCGTTTTTCAAATTAAAATTCAAAATCATTTATTTATGCGGGTATTAATTTCATGCGGGTATTTGTCAATATATGTATGCATGTCATTTTTTCTTCTGCGAAATTGTAGTAGTTTCGAAAAGGCGCTTGCTCATTGGGAAGAAACTGCGTAGAGACTCCTTAGCACTTCTTCTAAATTATAATAATAAATCGTTTTATTTTACTAACTGGTATAATTATGCAGGTACAAACGGAGTTTGTGTTAACACGTCGCATCTTTCCACTTTCGATTAAGACTGATTAACAACCAAAACAAACAATCAAAAGAATAGAAATCAACTTTATTATATCGGCTCTACTTGCTAGCTCACGTCTGACATACTAACAGCGAAGGCTTCAAGACTTCATTGTACCGGGACGTGTCAGAGAAAGCTGAAATAGCACTAAATAACAGTATACACGACGACGATTTATACCGAATCCTGACCCAGAGACACGGTGTTAAATAAATTTAATTTTACACGGCGTTGCACTCGATGCAGCGCATTGCATATTCATACCGTCTCTCGGGTATTGTCTATGTTCTGTGTTCGAAGTTCGAACCTAATTATAGACCATAGATGTATAAGCATAACGAGATGGAGTCAAGAAAATGTTGTCTATCTAACTTCCACTCAAAGAACTACCGTAAAAAATCTGTTTCAAGGTGAAGAATTTTCTCAGTCAAATAAAGTCCAGTGTAATAATAAAAGAGATGATATAGAAATAAAATAACAAATAACACGTCTATTCAAAAATTCAGGCATTAGCATCCTGTGAAGATCCTGTGAAGTATGGTAGTAATCGTCTTGATTGCATTTTTTTTGGTTTTATTAGTGCTATCCATGCCAAGCCAAGGCGGGTGGCTGGGGCTGGACTTACAAACCGAAGCAAACCGGTGCAAAGTAAAAAAGTTATCTGCGAAGTAGCTGTTTTGTAGATAAATCTTTTTACTTTGCACCCGTCGAAGCTTTTCATGTGTTCTTGTCCTCCGCTACATCTCTTCGTAACCATAAATCTATGTTCAATTCGATCGCTTACGAATGTTAATAAAAACGCATCAGCATTTGAATTTCAAATGTCCCTGATATAATAGATACTTTTACGAGTATTTTATTTGTCTGTAAACGGTGTTAAATTTAATGCGTCTGTTGGGTGTTTCCCCATTGTCCGATGGTGGTACATCGTGGTACAACGGTGAAGTTGTGTTTACCGTCAACCTTTATTTTATGTTGAATGTTATGGGATTCGGTCACCACTTCACCAGATTAAATCTACTGCAGAGGCACGATAAGATCTTTCATCGTATCTTACGTTTTACGATTTGCATTATGTGAATGGAGCTTGCTTCAGCCTGTTACTGTTAACGGAAACTCTTCTGGTAATGGCACAAGCTTAGAACTTACCTTAACTTAGTTTCTAGTTTTAATTTCATTTATTTATTAAGAATCTTAGATATCATACATTATCTGCTCACTTCAATGTACTCTAAAATTAATATTATTTTTGTAAATTTAAATGATTTTGACTATTTTTAATTAACCTGTACATAACTACTTTGTAAATAGTTATATGAATGTTTACGATATAATAGTTGCCGCAGAAACATTTTACAAGAATATTATATTGTTCTAACCTTATTGGTGAGGCCAATAAGTCAGCTGCATTCGGTTTCATACTAAAGTCCTGTTTGTACTACACGGTGACGCAAAATGAGTTTGGACTTTAGTATGAAACCGACTCATTTCACGCGACGCACAGCTCAAAAAACGCTCGTTTGGCGTCACTCGAATGTAGAAATTGGTCACAGTCTTAGAAGTAACTTACGCAACGATAGAAAGCCCACTGAATTTTCCTTTCATTATAGTCTTCCACAAAACACTATGTATTAAAATAGCCTTGATTTAACTACTTTTCCATAGCTCCAAAACATTAACCGATATAATCTGAGTGTGACATTTATAATAAGCAAGCTGAGAGCAAGCTTTGTATAATAATATAATCAGTTGAAACAATAGCACAGGCAAAGGACAAAGGATCACCGATCATGCCTGCGCATGCGCACCGCCGCCGCGCCGCATTCGATACGGTCGAGACGGTTTGAGAGCAAAGCGATGCTTAACAGTAATTGCTATTATAATGTTATTACTTCACTGACAGATATTTTTTGATTTAAATTACTGAAGCAGAAATATGTATTATAATAGGTAGGTAATCTTTTGAAAACCTTGTTTAAATGCATTTAAGTTTATTTTAATGTAATGTAACAAAGTACCACAACAAACAGCTCGAACGGTGTCGCGCCAGGACAAAATCCACTGAATATTTTCAAAATCCACTGAACCCACTGAAAACTGTAGCCAATTGGCAACAGTTCATTGCGCAAACATCGGATTTGCTTCGCTGTGTTGATTCTATACGCCAGTAATAATAAAATGATTCTTCAATGATAAAATGTTTTATATTTTGTATTATTATGTCGGATCCGTTTTGAAAAGTATTTTTGGTAAGTACTCCAATTTCTACTAATTATTGCCAAGTTAAACATAAACCATATGGATTCTGTATTGAATGCTAGTTAACTAAAAAAAAAACTGGTATTTAAAGAGAAAATGTGGGTAGAAATTCGATCCAATCGAACTTTTAGTATCGATCGATAACCTATAAATTATATTATTAAATATTTGATGTGTACACCGTAGGACGTTATTTATTGTGCTTTACAACATTTCTTATTAAAAAACTCTTTAAACTCGAGGTAGTAAGCTCTAAATTTGTTTATACAAATCGATGTACCTAAAAAGTGAATAAGTAAAGTTAGTTCTTTATAGTGTCATTGTAAGTTGTAAGTCAAAGGTCGATCTCATACGTGTTTGAGAGCGTTTAAACAAAATGTATTCAAATGTAACTGTTATTATCCCATATAGTACTTTCACCCGTCGCTTCCCGTTAAAACCTGAGTTTGATATGAACCGGGATTTACCCATTTAAGTGTAAACTTGGTACAAAGTTTACACTTAAATGGGAATGGTAATATATTATGCTCGACTTGGCGGGGGCACTACCGTGTCCCCAGTTATTAACGCCCCAACTCAGAATCACTAATGGTTACTTTAATCGCTCCTTTGTAAAGAATCACCATACAAATTATGTACTAAGGAGCAATTTAAGTAACCGTTAGTGACTCTGAGTTGAGGCGTAAGTGGTAAACTTACCCCCATATTCATAAAAACAAAGTTATAGAAGGCTTATAGAGTGTTTTGTTTCTTTCACTCTAATAAAAAACGCTAAAGATAAAAACATAAATTCGCATATAACAGTGGCTATAACATATATTATACAGGTTTTTAAAGCCTTTACGAAGGTCGTTAATCTTCTTATTAATAAGGACGGATTAGTTTTTTTATCAAGAAAAACGCTATGACTGTATCTATTTAAAAGTGTCCTACAATTGTGAATTTAACAACTTATTGGCAAATGATAATGATGGGTAAAGTTAACCAGAGCGATGAACCACTCAGCAACATGCAACAGAGGGAAAAAATGTCTTGCTTTCGTTTCCGTGCTTCGGAGGGCACGTAAAATCGTCGGTCCCGGTAGTTATCGTAAGTTAATAGTCGTTAAGACATGCCGGAGGCCTACAGGCAGCATGAAAAACTGACCCTGAGGTGGCCACTAACTCCTCCAGTTATCCATATTGGATTAGCTGGAGTATGCTCTAAGCTTCCTCAAAACGAGACCCGTCCTCATTAATTGGCAATGAATGGATTGAAGCCAAACTGATCCTTCGAATAAAATGTTATATGTTTTGAATGAGTTGGGAATCGTATTAGGAACTCCTTGTTTGGAGACAGAGTCGTTACCAACTAGGCCAGGTCATTCAAGATTCAAATCTGACGTTGCATTGCACCTATCGTCTGCTGTATCATCCTGTGAAAGTAAATAGGTATAGGGGCAATCTACGTAGCTGAGAGTTATTGGATGATACTCGGAATGGTCTGAAGTTGCCAGTACACTTGGCCTCATATTAATACGCACTAGACGACCTAATCCTAACGGATTGTGAAGAGTGTGGTTTTACGGTACTTTTAGAACCAGAAGCTTTAAAAATAAGGATGCAATAATCTATACTAATATTATAAAGAAGAAAGATTTGATTGTTTGAATAGGCTCCGAAACTACCGAACCGATTTGAAAAATTCTTTCACTGTTGGGAACACAGACATGTATACCTAGAGTAGATGCCGCATGTTCATACAATCAAGTTAAATAAAACACAAAACAACAATATTGTTTAATAGATAACAAAATGTAAAATTATTCATTCGGTCATATTCAAGCACTATACTTTATTATGTAATAACAACCAACCAAAGGCATTTTTTATGTTTTACATATTCTACGCCTACAAACGATCATACGATTTTCTATATACCTAATTATAATCGGTAATCGATTTTGAGAATCATTAATCGTTGTCGAGAATCGGTAACGAATCAGTTTCGAATTGATATCGCTAGGATGGGGAATTTCAGCACTAAATATTCTTGTGACAAAACAATGTGTCAAAAAAAAGTGACACGCTTGGTTTTCATACAATTCGAGGTACATGCGTCGTCTATTCTTGATATATGTCTGTGGTTGGGAAGCTACCCCCGGGTGACATAGGCTACATTATAATTGTTTTATTTTTTTCCCCGAAGCGAAGCGAGGGCGATTTCCTAATAGAAAATAAACAAGTAAATATGGGAAAAAATAAATAAACAGAATTATGTCGTTACCTTTGAATTTCAGTGTACCTAACTTTGAAAGCTACGTTCCTGTTTTAATTGAAGTCAAATAAGGGCACGGAATTATTTTTCTTGAGATCAAACTTAATTTTTTTCGAATAGCTTTTAACTAGCTCTAATACTGTTCACACACGATCAAGTTTACTTGTCAAGTTTGCAGTTTGACTTGTGGCGTCCAGTTTGCATGAAATAGCTATATGACCAGCAGCTATATAGCTATATACCTAATCTTTTAAAGAAATAAAGAGTTATTATTATGTATCTCAATTTGTATCTCGGGTCCAAGATGTAAGCGGACCCGGTATTTTGGAAGGCTTGCGTGGGGACACAGGTCCAACACGCAGAAGCCCCTTTGAGAACATTAATAAAGTGTTTGTGTGGGACACAAGGTAGATACTACCCTCGATTGCACAATCTGATACACCCGAAGATAGTCCCCATCGTGTGCACAACAACTATTTAGAATCTACAAAAACAAAAAAATCTATACTAATACTGGGCTATTGGAATGAAATTCCGAGGGACTGGTTTATATTATTATTATTATTACCAGATAGCCATACCGTGGCCATACACCCCGTCAAGTTGAAAGCCGCGTCAAGTCCGCTGCAAACTTGACGAGTATACTTGATCGTGTATACGTATAACCAGCTTTATCGGCCTCTACAGCTTCAGACGGATACAGGACAGAAAATGTTGTGTTTAAAAAAACAATGAAATTCAAAGTCTCCCGTGTTATTTTTTTGTTTTTTTCGAATGGACAGTTGCTGTTCGCCCTAGCTGCCTTTACCTACAAATTCATGCAGACACAACACGGACAAAGTCACCAGTTATGGCCATAAGAATCACATCAAAACAGTAATGAGACAAACGATTTATTTAAATCCAACAGCTCAATTTCTCAAGCGAAATCGCAATAAAACAAGTGCGTATTAAGCCTTACAAATCGCGCTATAAATCTCCCACAGAACTAGGTTAACAGAAAAAAATAACTTACAAGATTACAGGCCAAGAACTGCCTTTACACGGGTAATTCTGCGTAAGAGTTCAATTAAACTGTATTTATCGTACAAATGACTCAATTGGAGTTAGGCACTTGTTGTAGCTCCGGCTAAGAATGTAGCAATTAAGTATGCAATAAAAAAATTTAAAGTTTTTTTCTTTTTCTTATCTCTTTATTGACCGGCAACGGCGGCAACGCATCAGTGATGTCTTTGGTGTTCGTGACGTCTATGGGCAACGATAGCCACCGGATCGACAGCTCGTTTGCCGGCCATTTCCATAAAAAATAGTTCGGTTATTATTTGTCATCTTAGAATGTACAATACGTCCATTTATTATCATTTTATAACATGTTGAACTGGGTCGAAAATAAGCAAACTCTGCATGCAATCTTAAAGTAGAAACATGGCTGGTATGGTAAATAATGGTGAAAAATGTTCATTTACACATTCACACCCCCATACATTTCGTTAGTTTGGATAAATGGTAAAAAGCTCAGTAGTGTGTTCACACAAATGCGACATAGGTACTAACTCCTACGATTTGTGTTAATAATCTCTCATCTCTCATTCTCACAAAACACCATACAAAACAAATATTTATTCATCCCTTAATATGTCTGTCCAAACCGAGGATGTATTTAGGGACACCTCTCTGTGCAGAAGGGTCGCCACAAACGATCCACGACACAGGGAATCTTAGCAGGCGGGGGGTATGATTGTGGAATTATATTTATTTTAATAGTACAACAGATAAACCAATACTAATCATTCAGAATATAGATTCGTTGACGATGAGACAAGTACCTTATGACTCTCAATAAAATAATATTGTGGCTTTAGCGCGGCGAAATTACAGAGTATTGTGATTTATATGGCGTAATGATAATATTATATTGAACTGATGTTTCTCATTCTCACGGATAGCGATCATTTTTTCACTAGTATTTAAAAAAAGCGAAATATTAAGGATTTACATGACTTATAACGATGTAACTCTAAATCTGTTTCATGGAATTGTTTGTTGGAATGTTACTTGTCGAGTTATTGTCAAAAGTCGAAAACAACGAAAAGTAAATACATAATACGCTTTTAGAAACAAGTCCGTCGTTATTTCTGTATAAAAAAATGTAACAACGACTCCATAGATTCACTATTAATATATAACAAACAACGACACCATGGCTTCCTGTTCCATTTCTATCTCATAGCTTTATTTACGTTACAGTAACATCAGCTACCATCGCGTACCGTACAGCCACTCGGCTGAAGCCCCCTTACCCAGCTGTTAGGGCGATATCTATAAAGCGCACGTACACTTGGACTTTGCTCAGACAATATTCTAATGTACTAGATGACTGACAGTTTAACAATACGAAAACATTAAAAGCTTTAACAGTCAACGTTAACGTTGATTTAGGACCATTATTTTTGTACATATATTTGATGATAAGAAAAAATAAAAAGTTATTGAAAGGGGCTAATTATGGTTTATTGAGGACTATATATTTTTGCTCGGATAATTTTATGTTTAAGCAAAGCCTAGGAAAAAATAAAAAGTCATCTAAACGGCTAATTATTTATTATCTTTCTTCGGATAATTTTAAATCTAAGCAAAGTCTAAGTACGGTGTATAGATCTCACCCTGAATGCTATAACTTTATCTTTACGAGCTCGCACCAAGTGGTTTGCAGAACAATGGCTGGGATAGCGCTTTATGAAATGGTAATGGTAATTCTTACTGTATACTGGATCCGATCTTGGTGTAAATTCGCTCTTTACTCGCGATTATAAGGAAATGAATCCGAGAACGAGCACAAGGAATATACTTTTCTTGGATACTTAATTGCAACTCTGTTACCGTATTCAACCATTCATTATAATATGTATTAATATCCCTTTTAAGATCCGTCCGTTACAATTAAAGATGTGAGCTCTAGATAATATTCTCAAAGAAGCGTGAAGTATTCTTCTAGCAAACACTTACGAGAGGGTCCTTTTATAGTACAAAGGATATTTTAGGGAGCACTAACTCTAACTCGGAAACCCTAAGAGGTTGAAATTGGGCATGTCACTTGGTATGAAAATAATGTATCCGCAAAGTCGCGGGCACCAGCTGAATATTATATTTCACAAGATTCTATATGCCATCGAAGTCGAACTTAAGTAGGTAATCATTTTTGTTATTAATAAATAAAAAAAATCGTCAATTAGCGAAGGGTGTAACGATATCTTTACGAGAGCAACGAAGTGTTATCTTAAGTAGAGTAGCGGTAGGAATCACTTCTATCTGTAATGACTTGTAATTCTTACTCTATTGTGTTGAATTGGTTTACCTACGTTTATATTTCGAATTATTGGTAATAAAAATACCTTTGAGCTAGGTGTGGTAGACCTAGGTGTAAACGCCAAATTACTATTAGTTATCACCACGGGATAACACAAATAATTCATAATTTAACAAAAAATTAATGTTAGTAATGTAGTTTTCTAACATTACTAACATTATTATTATTGTATATTATCTTTCGTCTTTGAAGCATGATCGATTCCGGAGTAAAGACATTAACACATAAAAATATTCCCTGATTGAGTTTCTTTACTTGAAGCTAAAACTAATTTACTAATTAGTAACCCGTTAAAAATTACAGTAACAGTAATTACTGTTTCGTTACCAATCAATCACCTTTGAGACGTATTACCCATTTTAAACACGTGTACGTATTATTACTAGCGTATAGAACCGACACCACGAACATGTTTCGATTTTGCGCAATGAATTGTAGCCAAATTGGCTACAGTTTTTAGTAGATTTAGTCGATTTTGAAAACAGAACCACTCGGCGCGACACAAATTTTGTTCGCGATGTCTGTCTGTTCTAGACCTTTAGTACATTAGGTATACTTCAATGGCCACAACCGGGCAACCCACAAAATTGGTTCTAATCATCGACACCCAACGCAATTAACTTTGTTACCTTTGCGAAATACATTTCGTCTATGCCATTTGTCTACTTCTGAACTACATTATTTGTATAAGATATAATTATAACCAATCAATAACATTTTATAAGATTATAAGTGTAATTATAAAGCTCTCTACAAACGTTACAATTGTCATTGCCACTGAAGTTATTACAATAAGCTTTAGTTGCGGTGTCTAGTATAGTTTTGGCAATTAGATACAAAATACAAGTTTGAACGTAAAAACTTATCTAGCTTTTCGCAATACAATACATTTAATTATTATTATTATTAGTAATAATGCTTTTATAATCAGACAATTCCAACTGTCCATATTGCATTAGTAGTTAGTACTCACTTAAACACTATATCACTATCAAATATGGCATATCACAATATGACATTCGCTACAACAACTCGAAAATAGTATCTGAATAAGTGCTGTGAATTTTTGCGATCGTAAGTATGAACTAAAAGTTGCTAGTTGGTTTTTTTTTATGGAAATAGCCGGCAAATGAGCTGACGATCCACCTGAGGGTAAATGGATATCGTCGCCCATGCACATCAGTAACACCAAAGGCATCACTGGTGCATTGCAAGAAAGAGAGAAGAAAAATAAAGAAAGAACTGCCTCATGTTTGGCGGCTGACTCACGCTCAAGGGTGGTAGCTACCCAGGCGAACCCCATGGAAAAATAATAATAGTATTAATGATGTTTTGGCAAAGGGAGATCTCCCGCCAGGCGAGATGTGTTGCCTGGGAGGCGGCCGAGCCCCAACTGTCGTTGTCGGAGCATTTGTATATATCTAGCGATCTTTGAAAACTTCGATAGCGTGATTCAGGGCGAAGTGACGTCACCGTGTGACGTGTGTGCGCTGTCGCCACATCACCCCCCTGCTCAGACCGGAGGTCGATACACCTTCTCGATGGTTCAGCCTTCCGTGATCCTCTATCTTCGGTGAGTCGAGATGTGAGGTCGATGTGCCCTGGGATGCCCTCTATCCGCGGTGAGTCGGGATGGGAGGGTGTACGGCTGATGCGGAGGGCGAGCGGTGCGCGCTCAAGCCGTCCGTGTGGCCGTGTGGGCAGTCGCTGGCCGGGTACAGGAAGCGTCGTCCGTCGCTGCGATGCGCCCGGTGAGTCAGCGTGGCTGGTGTGCGGTCTGTCGAGAGGTCGCTGCAGTCCGTCGGGTGTGAGCGGAGAGGTGAGGGGGGAGTGATGCCTGCTGCCGCTATCGGTGCACAGAAGGGACGTGTTCTTGTCGAGGGTCACCAGTTTGGCAAAGGGAGATCTCCCGCCAGGCGAGGTGTGTTGCCTGGGAGGCGGCCGAGCTAGTGTACGTTAAACATCGATAGACTATCGATAGTATCGATAGTTAATGACTATCGATACTATCGATTGCTATTTTGTGCTATCGATAGTTAATTTTATTACTATTTCTCACCTATAAAGATTACGTCATACTTCATTTCTTAAGCGCGTCACACATGGCGAAGATACTATAACATTTTAGCTTAAGATAAAATATCGCTCACTATACATTTTGTATGAAGCATCACACACGGCTAAGATACGATAATATTTTCATATTACGCATGTTAAGATATCGAGCGATATGGACATTTTATATTAAGATGCTTAATATATCGTAACATGCCATCTTAAGATCCAAAATATATCGTAAGCTCCTTACACAGAGTGTGCACAATATTCGATGCAAAATGGAATGAAATATATTAATTTTACTTCTTCTTAGCCGTGTTGGTGTTGGCGGCTTAGAATACTGACCCCAATCCCGCGTCGGATGGGTGTCGTAAGAGGCGACTTAATCCGGCCCGCTGGTGGTAGGGCCCTCGGAGGGATTATATTGGTAGTATTGATTTTAATTGTTAATTAATACCATTATTACTATTATAATTTCTCCAGGGGTTCGCCTGGATAGCTACCACCAGCATGAGTCAGCCGCCAAACGACTCGTCGTGTTCCGGCTGGGGGCTTGAGAGCCAGTTCTTTCTTTCTTTTTCTTCTTTCTTTCCTGGCCGGCAACGCATCAGTGATGCCTTTAGTGTTGCTGATGCCCATGGGCGACGATAGCCACTTACCATCAGGTGGATCGTCAGCTCGTTTGCCGGATATTTCCATAAACAAAAACCTTTTCTCTCTGTTTTTGTTGTTGTTTTTATTATTAGTACTTACGCAAAATATTGGAAACTATTGGAAACTATAAACTTTCCTTTGACTTTTTAAAATATATTTGAAACATTTTCGATGAAAGGTCTTCGTAAAGATTAAACTCACCGAGGTCTTTCCTAAACTTTATATGATTAATTTCTACCCAAATTGTTCGGTAATGGCAACGTGCGGCAGAAATTTTTAAGTCATATTCGAAGTCAGAATCATCATCCGATGAGCTATCCAATAAATCTAATAGTAAGGCCGTATTATTAATATTAGACTATCCTGTATATAGATTGCGGGGAAATACGACGTGTGACCCAGAGAAAGATTCGAGCGGTTATAAATATTATCGTATCTTAGCCGTGTGCGATACCTTAAGATACTATAATATTTTATAGCAAGGCATCTTAACATAAAATATTATCGTATCTTCGCCGTATGTGACGCGCTTTACACGTGGGGAATTACGGGAACTAATATCTATCAGTGTTGCTAACTTTATTTTAACAATCCAACAATGACATTGCAATCCAATGAACTTTATCAGAAAAGGCAGAAAACCATTAAAAAATATTTTTGTATTTTATACTAATAAAAATAAAATGACTTGAATAAGTGTATCAGTGATATTTACTTACATGAACAAA
Source organism: Thymelicus lineola (assembly GCA_963932265.1). Lineage (NCBI taxonomy): Eukaryota > Metazoa > Arthropoda > Insecta > Lepidoptera > Hesperiidae > Thymelicus > Thymelicus lineola. The sequence goes on from OZ010701.1 coordinate 10,949,694, forward strand.
TTATTTTGAATTTAATTTAATTTGAATTTAACTAATTGAATTTGTTAAAGATGATCGTCTTTATATAGAAGAATCAGATTCAACTACGATCATACATTACGAGGAATTTCTTTAGTTCCAATTTTTTTGTATTACATTAATTGGTAATAATATGTAGTTATTGCAGCATTTGCTTTCGCGTGATAAGCCAGCACAAACCGTGATAATTGATGATAGGAGCTCTAGCTTCATTCGGTTTCTCCCTTTTGTCTTTACTATATTCATTAGAAACAAACGTTTAGAATCAAATCAAACTCGACTCACTTGTATTATTTTAGCCGTATTGGGGCGGCTTAGAATACTAACCCCAATCCCACGCCGAAAGGGTGTCGTAAAAGGCGACTAAATCCGGTCCGCTGGTGGTAGGGCCCTCGGAGGGATTATATTGGTAGTATTGATTTTATTGTTAATTACCATTATTACTATTATTATTTCTCCAGGGGTTCGCCTGGATAGCCACCACCCTCGAGCATGAGTCAACCGCCAAACGACTTGTCGTGTTCTGGCTGGGGGCTTGAGAGCCAGTTCTTTCTTTCTTTTTCTTCTTTCTTTCTTGGCCGGCAACGCATCAGTGATGCCTTTGGTGTTGCTGATATTCATGGGCGGCGATAGCCACTTACCATCAGGTGGATCGTCAGCTCGTTTGCCGGCTACTTCCATAAAAAAATATATACATACCTAAGGTTCTATCAGATCTAGTGGAATTTCCACTAAGTTGGCAACACTGATAACTATTGTGTAGAACTGTAGAACATTCGGAGACTGTTCATTCATTCGAGCATAGTATTGTTTCGTTTCAGGGGAATTACCGAAAATGATAATGGTTAGATCGTAAATGAACGCCGAAACAGGCTTATGACGAAAAAACTAAATATGTGTTGTTTTTAAAACAAAATATACAATATTTTGATTGAAATGTATGATTAAGTTCATATTGATTAATATTGAAATTATATGTTTTGATTAATATGTATAATATAATGTGTTTTAATCTAAACTACCCATTTAAAGAAAACTATCGATAGTATCGATACTATCGATAGTTTTTAGGTCAACTATCGATAACTATCGAAAATCGAAACTATCGATGTTTAACGTACACTAGGCCGAGCCCCAACTGTCGTTGTCGGAGCATTTGTATATATCTAGCGATCTTTGAAAACTTCGATAGCGTGATTCAGGGCGAAGTGACGTCACCGTGTGACGTGTGTGCGCTGTCGCCACATCACCCCCCTGCTCGGCGGCCGAGCCCCGACTGACGTTGTCGGAGCATTTGTATATATGCCATTGATGTTAGAAAACTTCGATAGCGTGATTCAGGGCGGCGTGACGTCACCGTGTGACGTATGTGCGCTGTCGCCACAATGTTAAGTAAAAATTTAAATCAATATTACCAATATAATCCCTCGAGGGGCCCAACCAGCGGGTCGGATTTAGTCGCCTCTTACGACACCCATCCAGCGTGGGCTGGGATTAGTATTCTAAGCCGCCCCAATACGGGCTATACGGTTTGCCGCCAAGTGGTCCGCGTGTACATGGCCTAACATAATTAATGTTTATGTATTGACGGCGGAAATTGCAACCACTACTATATTTTAGTTAATGATAACCACCGAATAATTTCGTTTGGTCTACTTTTTCAAACTTAATACCAAATTGCATAAAAAATATAGATTAATATTACGAGTAAAATTAATATGTTCTTTACAGCGTTGTTTATTCGTGTTGACGTTTTAATTTATGACTACGCATTATAATGTATCAGAAACAGTGCAGCTGAGGAAATGCTTTATTAAAAACAAATTTGAAATTAAAATTACTGTAGGTATATTATATTAACATTAGCATTACATATAACAAAGTAATGCGTATGTGATATCAAACGGTATATGATAGACTGAGCCGAACAACAGACTAACGATAGATTAGGTTATTCACATTAATTAACAATTTGTAATTAGTATTTAGTACTTAATTTATTTAACACAACCTAATAAGATCAATGATAATTCTTGATAAAAAATAACCGACTTCAAAATTAGGGATACCTCAAAAGCTACTGTCAGATCTCGCTCAAATTTAAGTGGGACCACATGACAAGTACCAGCTTTCGATTAAAAAAAGAATCATCAAAATCGGTTCACCCAGTCGAAAACTCTGAGGTAACCATTGAAGTACTATTACTTCGTATAGAACAGACACCCCGAACATTGAGTCGGGTGCATTCATTGTGGCCAGGGTGGCTCACTTCATTCACTCACTTGCTTGTCACTCACCTGCGTTCATTGCGGCCGCATGCCAAAATTGTTTAGTAACAAACTGAAAAAATGCCGTCTTGCGTGATGAGAACCTGTCACAATTGCACGTAAAAAAATACAAAAAAGAAAATGGTATTACTTATCATCAGTAAGAAAACAAAATATTAACTTAAATCAACTAAAACGAATTTATTTCAATTATTGTGGAATGTTCCCGCCATTTTTGAATGAAATGCAAATAAATTGACTTGAATCAATTCAAGTCAGTTCAGTCAGTTCAGGTCAGTCAATTGAATTGAATTGAAAAAATCATGAGTCGGGCTTACACACTTGGCAAGTAAGCGTGTTAATGGACAAATAAATAAGCCCGATAAGAATGACTATAGTACCTACTCTTTGGTAAATAATAAATTATGTGTATTACATTACTCAGTGAATTCAATTAAACATTAAATCAAACATTTGGAAGAGCTAAAGATTTAGAGACGTTGACTGTTTGTCGTGGTTCGGCAAGTGTCTTATACAAAGTTACTCTATCCTCCTAAGGCCCAATGTTCTTACCCAAGGACTTTACAAAAAATTGGTATCCGCCCAGGCTAAATTAGCTTAATGTAGTCCTGGTGACACAATGTTCTCACACGAGAACAGTTCAGTTTTTCTAATTTAATTCAAAAATTGGCGCGGCTCGCCATTTTCTTAAGTTTTGACATTCTTGAAGGATGTCCTAGTGACGTGTTTCAAGCTCGATCCTCAGGAACCAATCAGGTACAGTCTGTCATTTGGTTGCCGAAATGCCAAACACGGAGCGCATATGTAGTCGAGGTAAGATAAATCTCTAAGTATTAACAAAATCACATGTTTTTTTTTAAAACTAGTATTTTTATTTTTGAGTTAAAACACTACAGAGTATTTGAAGTTTACTATTTATGCAAATACACTATTTGAAATCCCTTTTTTTTACCTGTCATTTATTATGTTCTTGTACAAGAACACACGGCTGGTGTTCTATTAGTTGCCTGTAATAATATGTACTCGTATAAGAACATTGAGTATTAATGACTACTTACTTTTCTTAGCGCGGAAAAAACTAGTAATCGAAAATTTTGCTAAATGATTTGGATACTGTAGATTTTATATTCTCCGATGAAGCGCTCATAGCCCTGCGGCTTGCGTCGATCTTAAGTGATCGACAAAGTTAAGCAACAGCGGGCGCGATCGATAGTTGGATGGGTGACCATGCAATTAGTTGGATGAGTGGCAAAAATTCTGGAGCGTTTCCGTGCTTCTTCTTGCCGTCGATTCCGATTGTTATCATAAAATAACAGTCGTTAAGCCATGTCGGAGGCCCTCGGGTTGTTTGAAAACTTCCGAAACTCGAGTTGGCTACTAACCTCTCCACCAATCCGCACTGGAGCAGCGTGGTGGAGTATGCTCTAGGCCTCCTCAAGAGGAGAGACCCGTGCCCAGTAGTAGGCCATTATGGGTTGAAGCTATATTCTCCGATGAAGATACTAGCAAACCACTGTTTTATCATTGGCCCTAAAAATACACCACTAAGCTTTAGCGAAACAGATGCAGATGAAGATGTACAGATCAATTCAAGAGCAGCATCAGCAAACCGTGGTAAAAGTTGTAGTTGTGGTCGCAGCCAGCGATAAGCACGGATTGCCAATTTATGTGGCAAGATAATTTGTAATGACATTTTTGGTATTGACATTGTCCGTATCTTGATTGTTTGTCCGACAAAATAGGTATGTGCACTTTACAGACATCGTTTTCTGATGGAATCAAGATCCACACATCATATTCATGATATAATTTCTTATTATTGTAGTTCTGGTCATTGGTACATATCTTCTTTCGCCCTTAGAGCATCTTCTACCTTCATCTGTTTCTTCATTGGCTTCTACAGATAACAATGTCACGGCTTTGTTGTCAAACCACGTTAGTGCCATTGTAATCTAAGGTCCCATTACTTGATCTTAGAACTTGTGTACTACCCCTAGCTCAATGTTTCAGTACTCGGTCCTCCTCAATATTGGGCCTTACTGCGGCAGGTATTCCATTTTTCATAATAGTACCAGAACAGCCTATTCCTCTATTAAGTAATTCTTCAATAAATTTTGCACTTTTCAAATATTAAAATATTGGTGAAATTATAGCACATGACCAAAATTAGAAAATGGTAATTATGGACATAATTATTATGGACATGTTATTATGGAAATTATGGACATAATTATTATGGACATGTAATACCTAATTTGATGCCAAAAGTGAAACTAGGCATACTTAATTATGCTAAATAAATAATTTTTATAATAAAAATAATAACTTTTTTAATCCTTAACAGCCCAATGTTACCCATTTAGAACATAAAAAATATACCAATTTATGTCTTAACGGCCTTATGTTCTCAGACATGAACAAAAAATTTTGAACCTAAAACTGCCTAAATTTATTATTTGTCATAGTACTAATTAAATAAAAAAATACCGCTTCAAAAAAACACTCTATCATAGTTATATTCATTTTTTTTGGTCTGGGCGTTTACCATAACTGTACATTATGTACTTGTACAAGAACATTGGGTGATAACCTGGAATAAGGCATATTTTGTTTGGGCCTTAGGAGGCTATGTAAATCACCTTCTAGAGTTTGAAAAAAGAACGGTCATCGCGGTTTCGGGACACACATTTTGTTCGAGATGTCTGTTCTATGTCATTATACTTCAATGGAGATAACAAACATAAAAAACAGTCGAATTGAATACCTCCTCCTTTTTGGAAGTCGGTTAAATAGTGCCTCAATAAAGTCAATCATCTCGCGTAACGCCGTGTCCTACGTGGGCGACTCAACGCGAACGCGAAGCGACGCGGCGCGATGCGAAAACAACAAACAGTTGAAATGTGTTGAAGTGTCCTACGTTACAAAACGCACGTGGAGTGCGTTGCGGCGCGGCGCGATTTGACGCGAACGCGATCAGTTGGTTTGATATTTTCGCGCGAACTTCAGCGGCGCGGCGGATGTCAGTGGCGGTGAAGAGACGATTCGCGTGCACGTAGGACAGAGCCGCCGCATCGCGCCGCATCGCACTGAAATCGCACCGGATCGCTTCGCGATCGCGTTCGCGTTGAGTCGCCTACGTAGGACACGGTGTTACTCTTACATCGATGTTTTAATACGTTACACAATATTTTTAGTGCAATGCAAGCAGCGCCCACGCACGCTCGTGGGACGATTTATGTAGATCAGTGGAATGTGGCTGGTGGCTCCTCGTCATTGGGAAACTAGAGCATGTAGAAAAATTGTAGTTCTCACATGATTTTAAACTTAACTCATCGTAGACTGAATGCATTAGTATAAGACGTCATGACATCCGTCCTCCGCCATAGACTAATATTAATATCAACGCCGTCTGTCAACCTGTCAAGTTACTCCGCGCCATCGCAGTCTAGCCGTGACCACGATCCCTGCAACTTGGTCGAAGTATCGGCGTATAAAATTTATATCGTGAAAACCCGTATTATACTAAAAATTGTAGTTCATATACAACTGAACAGAAGAGACGACTCATGTGACGCAATGGTTACCATGTTAAGCTATGCCAAAGGTTCGGAGTTCGATTCCCAGCCAGGCGGTTTGAATGATAAGTTTAAAGGTCTGAGTGTGTTTTATGTTTGGTGGAATAAAGCCCGATTGAATTAAAATTTATAAAACCCTCGACAGTTTGTTTTCACCAAACATAACTCATAAGCATTTAAAACACTTCAGCCTTCAAACAAAGAGAACCATACCAAATCAAACCAAAGTAGGAGCTACGATGCCTTAGACAGACCGACACACAGACAGACAGATAGACACACACAAACACGCCCTTAGCAGTTTAAAACTTTGAAAATCACTGGTCTAATATCACTCGCTTTGCCATACAAGGAAGGCCAGTCCCATTCGGTTGATTGATGAGTGATTGACTGGGTCCCATACTCCAGCATATCGGTAGTTTCCTCAATAGACAACCAGCTTATTAGTTAAGTGACGTGCCATCCGATAGGACTCACATTACATCCGTTTTAAACTTAATGCCATGTATAATCTTTAAAGATGGCGCCGTTTTCAAATATAATCGCAATGGAAGGTAGGTATACATATGTTATGAAGATTTTCAATAGTCTATCAATCCATAATCTCTCGGTAAGTTAGTAGGTAAAGTACAATAATATTAAACTCACACATAATGTTGTGACTTTTTGGCAGTTGCTAGGTAAATTATTGTATAATTATGGATAGAATGTTGAAAATGCCCGGGATCGAACTTTGGCTGGGAATCGAACTCATGTTCGATTTTTCGATCGACCTTTCGCAAGGTCGATACGAATTTCATCCGCTGGTACACTTGTCATCATTAAAAAAAACATTGCTGTTACGTATGGAGTCAATTCAACCCAGGACAGATTCCAAGCCATCTATATCACAAAAACAGTTTACCTAACATTGCCTGATAAGACTGCGATTGAAAGTGAAAGTAAGATTGAGTTAACTTATCTACGGCATTTTGAATAGATAAATTTGTCTACAACAAAAATAACATGGCCGTAAATGCTACGGATTGTCAGTTAGTAAAATTGTGTATAGGGTAAAGGAGTCAATGCACGAACTACATTTATTATAATTGGTAACAAACACTAGCGGAATTTAATTGTCTCATAATCTTAATAAAAGCTGATTTCGCGATTTTTCTTCTTAAGTAGACCGTGAAATGCTTTAGTGTGTTTTGGTCGCAATTACGAAGAGTCAGAAGTAATGTAATTTCCATGCTCTTTTAAGTCAGCAACCCATCGTGGCATCAGTGTGGTTGCTGATATGTCGTCTTTTGTCGTCTGTTTAAATAGAACCAATGCAGAGTCAACAATGACATATTGATATAGGAAAATAAACAATTTAAATGCGGCCTTTTTAGAGGAACGAGTTACCTACATATTATGTGGATATTATGCAATGCGCTCATTTAATAAGGTTTAATAAAATACAGCAATGTAATTGCAGCAGCAATGTCTAAATCACTCACGACGCGGCGACGACGCGACGAGATTTTTCAATTTGACGACTCGTGTGACGTAATTATTACTTCTTTGTCTGTTATCCATGGCAACCACGACACAGGGAATCCTTGTGGGCTAGGAGTTTGTGTGTAGCTTTATTAGCGAGTAAACGTTATTAATAACTCAGGTAATTATTTAATGTGAACGGTCAATAACAACGTCCCTCACCCTATCTCCAAACATAGTTGGTGAAACTTTCCCTAGTTGTTTAGTGGTAAACGTTACTATACAGCAACTGTCTGTGCTCTGCTGAGCTGGTCTATGTTAATTCTTACGAAACGTGTGGGCTATCGGTTTACTGCTGGACACCTGGCTATGATAACAGTTGGGTGACACTGGTGACAGGGGTCCCGAGTTCCAAGACATAATCACAAAAGTAATACATGAAGAAGAGTCACATAATAAGAATGGTTTCAGTGCGGATTGGTGGAAGGGTTAGTGGCTAACCTACCGGGTGTACGGATTTTGATGATTTTTTTTTATATTTGAAAGCTGGTGCGTGTCATATCATTGGTCCCATTTAAATTTGAGCGAGATCTGACGAGTAGTTTTTGAGATATCCTTAATTTTCAATTCGGTTATTTTTTGTCTAGAATTATTCTTGTTGACCTGCATGAACTCAAGTGCACTTGTATGAAGTTATAACTCTGTGTCGTGGGTTTAATGAACTACACAGAAACACTAGAATACTGTGTGTTCTTGTCCTAGATCGAGAACAGAAATTTAAACTCATTCAAATTTAACTTAAACCCTTTGAATGGGGTGGTCCGGTGTGGTGACCATTGCGCCACACGGATCGTCATCAGGTCATATAGTTGGTTCATATGATAAAAAAATCACATTTAACTACTCTCAACCTATACCTATCAACACAAAACACATACATATAATATTACCTACTTTAGATTTGAATCAAATATGAACTGTTACTGGTTGTGAGTAGGGTTGCCATACGTCCGGAATTTTCCGGACAACTCCGGAAAAATAGGTCTTTGTCTGCAATACGGAGTGAATCTTAAACCGTCCGGAATTTCTACAAATAAGTGAAGAACAAAGTTAAGCAACAGCGGGCTCGGTTGGTAGTTGGATGGGTGACCGCTAATGGCAAAAAATTCTTGAGCGTTTCTGTGCTTCGGAGGGCACGTAAAACCCGTTTGTTATCATAAGATAACAGTCGTTAAGCCATGTCGGAGGCCCTCGGGTGGTTTGAAAAACTTCCGACACTCGGGTTGGCCACTAACCTCTCCACCAATCTGCACTGGAGCAGCGTGGTGGAGTATGCTCTATGCCTCCTTAAGAGGAGAGACCCGTGCCCAGTAGTGGATCGTTAATGGGTTGAAGCCCATATTAATATACAATTGACAAGAAAGTCCGGAATTTTCATCAATTAATGTTAGGAATTTTCTCCGGATTTTTGATATTTTAATCTGGGAACCCTAGTTGCGGGTAAATAAGTTTCTAAAAGCGATAGATGAATATAATTTAAACTATGGAGAGAGTGGATTACGATAAATATTATATATTATAATTATATTTTTTCGAGTTAGGGTGGTCGGATCGGGACGGGAGAGGTGTCAAAAGATTGAGCTAGACGAGTGCTACACGGATATGAAGAAAAATTTGAGGTAAGTACAAATTTGGAAAATTTATTTGGAAAATTCGAATTTTTTGGAAGTTTTTGCCAAAATTTTTTGAAATTTATGAAATATTTTGATCGAAAACTACTTTAATGGATGCGCGAAGTTATTACGAATCTTCCGATACCACGCAGTGGTCGGTAGATAAGAAATTTGGACAGAACTATGTGAAAAATCTATGTTATTATGCGAAAAATAAAATTTGGAAAATTTAATGGAAAATTGAAAATTTATTACGCAGTTGTAAAGAGCACTTTCAGCCGAATCTAATGATATAGCACACTACTATATACGGGTCACTATTGCGTAGTATTAAAGCGATAATATAATTATATTTAGTATAAATAAAACATAATAATGATCTTAATATTGCCTGTACTGTGGACACTATCCAATAAAACATAAAGAATAGCCGTCCTAGCCACAGGACACAACCAACACAACACAATAACAATTCAGATGAGTTAGAAGCTACGGTCGTCGTAGAGATGTTTATGATTTTATTTACATGTAAATATCTGATGATAGACCAGGTTTATACCTAGTGTATTGTCACATCAGAGACGGTTCGAATAGTAGGTACCTACTGCGTGTAGGTAGTGGGCCAGTGAGTAGGTACTTGAGTAGTGACCCTGCCTCTGTAGCGAGAGGTTCTGGGTTCGACTCTCGGACAGACATCAATCCACAGATAATGCATCAATCCCATATTGTAAATGTTTGTAAGGATATATGGATGTTTGTTACTCTTTCACTCAAAAAATATTGAACGGATTTTTATGAAATTTAGCATACAGACAGACTTTGATATTGACTTATGATCTAGACCAGAAGTTTCCAGATTTTATTTCTCATAGACCACTTTCAAAATTTAGCTGGTTTCGGTGGACCCCCTGCAATATTCCCAACAATATTCCCAAAACTCCCATAATTCCCAAAACTCGACAAAAAATGTTAAGATTAGATCTAACTATGGAAAACGTAGCGGCTGAGTTTAGATTATACAGAGTTTTCGAATAAAAAAGTGAGAAACGCTTGGTTAATTGATTGATTTTTTATCACGCCAACGTACGGGGGTCCACTTGGACCACTTTGGGAACTAAGGATCTAAAATAACATATAAATAAGGTACTTACTTTCTCAGAAAATGCGGGCGAAGCCGCGGGAAGACCACTATGTTGTTTTCGGGTCGTGGTTGTCTACATGACTTAGTCTCTGACACTAAATACACCTAAAACCACCACCACCTGCTGCAGCTGGTTATATCGACTTCATAACTTATAATATTTGTAAATGGTTTATTTAGTGTAAATTTTGTAACTTGTTGCAGAGCTTAGCAAAATAAATATTTTCTTTCTTTCTTTCTTTCTTTCTTTCTTTCTAAAACACTTATATATTTTTTATTAAATTAACTTCATACCAAAATGTGACCTACCTACCTAGTAAGAAGCTTTAAGTTATTTCCCGTTCGTTTCACCGTATTTCTAACTTTATTAGCAGATATCAGTGAATTAGTTATGATGTAATAGGCATAGAAACCGCCAATTAGTAAATTACTAGGCGCTTTTTCACTTTATTGCTTCTTCTTGTGTGGTTTATGCTACCTACTCGTCGGTAAATAATTAATATTTTGCTCTCATTATGGTCATTTTATAGCTTAAGTTCGAAACAAAAAAGTGATATGTAATACACAGAGAGTAGAAAATTTTTTCGAGATGCAAAGAAGATAAGTTAGTAAAGATTATAAGCAATTTTTACCAAATTATATTCAAATTGGTTCAGCTGTTTTTGCGTGATTGAGTTACAAACATACAAAATTTCACATTTATAACGTTCAGGACTATTATAGTAAATTATTTATTTCACAATGTACTAATACGAGCTGTTATATGAGCACTTCCATTTCTTGTAACGGAACTCAGAATAAAACCATTGTATAGTGTAAATCCTTGATTTAATCACAGCTTACCAATTTAGAAGTAGAGTGGTTCGAAACGAAATTTTTAATTAATTAATTTAGATTTATAGATCAACACATAAAAATAAAGTGCACCTATAAGTAGAATGATGGATTAGGATACATAATACATTAGATATTATTATAGATGTTGCCCGTGGCTTCGTGTGCATGGATATCGATTTTTTACAAATCCCGCGGAAACCCTGAACTTTTCCGGGATAAAAAGTAGCTTATGTGTTAATACAGGGTATAGGCTATCTCCATTCGTAATTTCAGCCAAATCGGTTAAGCAGTTGTTGCGTGATTGAGGAACAAACATACAAACATCTTCACAAACTTACACATTTATAATATTAATTAATATTGGATGTATTAATATTGGAGAGTGATGAATCCCGTGTACAATGCGTCACGGTACGCCACGATATATTAGACTCATAGTAAGCTAGAGCTTAAGTTGATTCATTTAACTCGAGACAAACACTACAATGTATAGGGATTACAATTGTCGAATAGACAGCGATTCGCTTTAGCGATAGCGACTGAAACGTTGAAACTGAAATTTTTAAAATAAATAAATTGAAAGCCAAGAATTGACCTTTGCGTCCCCCTTATCTCCGAAACTACTGACGCTAGAATTTTGAAAAAAATACAGAGAATAGGAGATAAAAACTCCATGGTCTTAAAAAAAACGGCAAAAAAATAAATAAAATAGAAAAATAACGATAAACACGTAATCAATGTACGGAACCCTCTCCAAGCGAGTTTAACTCGCACTTGTCAAGTTTATTTTTAGCGTAGTGGAACACGCCGGGTATCCACTAGTAAATTATAAACTAGTAAGTAGTTACCAACAATGTAAGTTAGACATAGTATAATAAATTAACAGAAAGATAAGACAATGTAAGTTTAACTATAGTTAAACATAGTTAGGTTATTACTTTCCTAAATTATTGAAAAGTCAGTTTTCAAGCTGCACTACCACCATATCATCGTTGGTAAACATGCCATGATGTAGGGTTCGAACGATACTTTCGATACTGAGTAGGTATCGATACTTTTGATCGCGATACTCGATACTGAGTACTCGATACTCGTACCTGGTAATTACTCGCAAGTACTCATGTGAAACGTCGGTATCGAGTACTTTTAAAATACTGAGTACTTTTCAGTATTTTCATATGGAAAAAGATCAACTGTGGACCGCTTTAGCGCTCGGACTAAACAGAAAGTGTCATGGGGACATGTCGACGACCTTTTTTTTTTTTAGCTCTGATCTGACTGTGATCCCCGATAGTACTTGATACTCGATACTGAGTAGTATCGATACTTCAGGACCGATACTTTTTTGGTATCGATGCCTTACCCGTCGATACCACACGAGTACTCGGTATCGATACCAGAGGCCGATACTTCGAACCCTGGCATGATGTGATTTAGTAGCGGTATGATAATTGCGGCATGCGATTAGGACTCGTGCGGTTTTTGCGGCTCTAACACAAACAGTTTTATTCGTTAGTTACAAGCTTTTATTAGACTTGAGTTACAAGAATCACAAGTTGCCATAGGATGAAGATAAAAGTCAAATCTTAAAGCTGACTATAGCTATAGTAGTACTGTGAAGTATGAAAATATATGTAGTTAGGTATTAAAATACCACTAATCCGCACTTGGTGTGGTGTGCTCTAGGGCTCCTCAAGAGAAAAAACCCATGCTCAGTAATGGGCCATTAATGGGTCGAAGCCGATTAAAACAAATATGTAGCGGTGACTTATGTACAAGAAATTTGAAATTAATTTGTCCGTGTTAATGTTACCTTGAATTCTTGAACGAACATAAATATTACATACAATAATATTACATAAATATTACACATGAACATACAACTTAACGATTTAAATTTTAATAAGGATTATTTATTTAAATTTCGTAAATACACAAGTATATATACTAAAACAATGAACCTAAAAATTAATTAATTTTAATTATATTATTAGATTCAACTTTTCAAAATGTTTGAAAATCTGTCTAAGGGTTACTTCAATGTTGTGGATTAGATTCGCGACTTTCAAAGTTCCCTATAAAACACGACACAGCCACGTTGAACTATCAATTCTCCAACGGAATCGACCAATTAGCCCGCGATTCCCGGAATCAGACTTAAAGGATATTTCGTCACATGCAGTTCCCGCAGTAGTTTTGTAACTTGAATTAATGACCCTGTCACTAGAAATAATCTAACGCGAATTGGACATTGTTCTGATTAATGTCGCAGGCTCACCGCTCACGACGAACGAAACCAACTTTCAAAATTAACTCGCTAAAATTAATAAGCCCAATGATTTACTGACAAGAGAGGAAAAACGTCGCCGGATTTAATTAACTCGGATGTTCTAAATAAAACTTTGTGTCACTAAATTTTATGAAGGTACAGATTGACGTAAGACTGACGTAACTACTTAATTTGAAGGATTTACCAAATTGCTTCGAAAATAATCTAACAATTTCATCATTAAACATAAATACATTTTTTATTCTATTTTGAAACCTTTTTACCACGAAGGAAATGACATACCAATATTGGACGAAAGGGATACCAAATTTTTAGTTAAATGAACTTCTTTTCGGTTGCGTTCAATTCAAAATTAGAAAATAAATAGACATGTAGCAACAATTGGGACGCAAATATTAAACTGAGAAGGTAGCTTGAAAGCTAGGTGAAACTTATTAATTCAAAGATTACTTTCCAAAAATTTGTTTGCTTTAATCTTCGTAAAAGTAGTTCTAAACAACTTGATTGTCCAGTAAATTTTTGCGGCATAGTATATGTGAGCACATAAAATTAATCCCAAAAAGCTCGTCCATAACATTTATGCACTTGCTGTGCTAATTATAAACGGTAATCACTGACTCCAATGAGCAGTTAAAATGTGAAATAATATTCTGTCAACGTGTTAAAACATAATGACAAACTACACGTGCGAGTGTTACTACACAAGAATTCATTGAAGTGAAGCTTTCTTGGCACAATCGCGGTAAGATTAATTGTGTAGCTGTAACAAATGCACTAAATGTATACAATTTCGTAGACCATTTCGACAATAATGATGGCTCATCACTCACGAGTCACGGTAAAGAATGATGACAACAATGATTTTAGTAGCGAATATGTTACCGCTACTTTTAATATGGAGCGGTAAGACCTCCTTCTATCAATGATTTGGAGTTTATTTATACTTTTGAATTTGAATTTAAAGGTTTCTTTCATCCTTAAATGTCGGCAGATTTTTCTGTATGTTAGTTAAGAGCCAAAGAGCCTTCCTCTTCTATTCCACCTTGAGTTGGTGTGTAAAGTTTTCTTGCTATTTTCTTGTTATACAAGGAAACTCTTCTATCCTTATTTTATTCTACGTGTAATACTCGGCTGAACAGCGGACTAGTCTAGTCAAGTCTAGACAATGCCACCATATACGTTATTTGTCGTTACAGTTTCCACTGTTTCCATTTCTCCGACTTCTTCATTCCTTTATAAGTTTCATAGATCTATGTCCCTTACAATACTGTTTCATTCTCTCATCCTACCTGACCGTTGAGTAATTGTCGGTCCTCCATACCTTCCAGCTATAACCATAGAAAATATCTCGAAAACAACGCCGTATTAAATATCGCGTACATCAGTTACATGCGCAATAAAATTTTGGCATGTTATAAATTTCAATGAAGGCTCTTAATAGATAGAGTATATTGTGTTACTTAACACTGTCAATGCAAATTTAACGGCAGTCGTAAAGAGCTGGCGCGCCGATCGGTGGTCAACGATTCTTGATTAGACGCTCCTGATAAATCTATTTATTTTATTACCAACGTTACGACAGTGACCGGACCCTATACGTTCTTTTACCGCTATTAAATGACATGACAATGAACTGTACAGTCACGTGTAATAATATGTATACATTGTCACGTTTTCAAAAATATCTAAACTTGTAACAATCCAGAAAGAAGTGAACGACAATTCGTTCAAAATTAAGTAACCATTAAACGATGTCAAAATAAGGTATACACGTTTATTCCACATTAATGTAATCGAAACAAAATCATAAATAAATTCACACTTCGAATATCATTTTTAACTATCCATGACAATTTCTATAACATGTATACAATTGTACACATGTAATAGACATTGTCATGGCTACATTAAAATGATACTGGAAGTGTATACTTACTTTTGCCGTTTTTGTAACTTTACTCATTATTTTAGTCGAATTCAGTGATCATGACAAATACAGTCATAGGCAATTTAATTTTTAAAGATATTTACTGATTTTGCAAATAAGCCCTATTAGGCTGTTGTGATTCAATTTATATTGATCCATAATTATTATTAAAATATTATTTTTTTGAAAATATTTTAAATTTACTCTTATTAATCGCTCATCGCTGCGGCTTGCGTCGATCCTAAGCGATCGACAAAGTTAAGCAACAGCGGGCGCGGTCGGTAGTTGGATGGGTGACCGCTAGTGGCAAAAATTTTTTGAGCGTTTCCGTGCTTCGGAATGCACGTAAAGCCGTCGGTCCCGGTTGTTATCGTAACATAACAGTCGTTAAGCCATGTCGGAGGCCCTCGGGCGGTTTGAAAACTTCCGACACTCGGGTTGCCCACTAACCCCTCCAAAACTGGAGCAGCGTGGTGGAGTATACTCTAAGCCTCCTCAAGAGGAGAGACCCGTGCCCAGTAGTGGGCCATTAATGGGTTGAAGCCAATCTGCGAAACAAAGAATTATTTCTTTAATTATTAATTATCATCTCAGCCTTTGGTTGACCACTGCAATAAAACAAGAGCTTATATAATCAGTTTATTTTAATTCGTTTCTCAATCTATACTAATATTATAAATGCGAAAGTAACTCTGTCTGCTACTCTTTCACGCCTAAACCACTGAACCGATTTTGATGAAATTTAGTACAGATATGTAACTGAGCATATCATAAAGAACATATCATACTTTTTATCCCGGAAAATAGACCTGTTCCTGAGGGATAACTCTTTCACGCCTAATTCACTGAACCGATTTTGATGTTTGGTACAGATATACTCGTAGAATTGAGCTCGGGAAAGGACATATGATACTTTTCATCTCGGAAAATAGACCTGTTCCTGAGGGATAACTCTTTCAGGCCTAAATCACTGAACCGATTTTGATGTTTGGTACAGATATAGAATTGAGCTCGGGAAAGGACTCATGATACTTTTCATCCCGGAAAATAGACCTGTTCCTGAGGGATAGCTCTTTCAAGCCACTGAACCGATTTTGATGAAATTTAGTACTGATTAGAATTGAGCTCGGGAAAGGACAAATGATACTTTTTATCCCGGAAAATAGACCTGTTCCTGAGGGGTAACTCTTTCAAGCCACTGAACCGATTTTGATGAAATTTAGTACAGATATAGAACTGAGCTAAAGAACATATGATACTTTTTATCCCGGAAAATAGACCTGTTCCTGAGGGATAACTCTTTCAAGCCACTGAACCGATTTTGATGAAATTTAGTACAGATATAGGATTGAGCTCGGGAATGAACATAGGATACTTTTTATCCCGGAAAATAGACCTGTTCTTGAGGGATAACTCTTTCACGCCTAAATCACTGAACCGATTTGGATGTTTGGTACAGATATAGAATTGAGCTCGGGAAAGGACATATGATACTTTTTATCCCGGAAAATAGACCTGTTCCTGAGGGATAACTCTTTCAAGCCACTGAACCGATTTTGATGAAATTTAGTACAGATATAGAACTGAGCTAAAGAACATAATGATACTTTTTATCCCGGAAAATAGACCTGTTCCTAAGGGATAACTCTTTCACGCCTAAATCACTGAACCGATTTTGATGTTTGGTACAGATATAGAATTGAGGTCGGGAAAGGACATAAGATACTTTTTGTCCCGGAAAATAAACCTGTTCCTGAGAGATAAGGTAAAATTTTGCTATATTTAGTTGATTGATTCGTTATTTATGAAGCGCCTTTTATGACTCTTTTTAGGGTTCCGAAGTCAAAACAGAATTCTCATAGTTTCCGAGTTTCGTCATACCCGTCCGTCCGTCCATCCATCCATCCGTCCGTAGCATATCGCAGATACCCTTAGTGCTATAAAGCTGTAATTTAGCAAGAATATACATGTTTATTTAAACTTTAAATTGGTAGAATAATATTTTTAAAAATATGTTTTTAGGGTACCTCTCCTAGAGGTCTTATGGGGATCATTTTTTTCCCCCATAGTGCGGGGCATCGTTGAAAACTCAGATTAAAGAAATAAAAGGCAGATATAACTTTCCCAAAGAAATGCAACGAATGACGTGAAGCCACTTTTTCACTATGTGTGCATGACAACCATATTGACAGCTAGCAGTGGCATCGTAGAGACACATACTTCTTTGTGTGTGTAAATTGCCAGACATTGAAAACAAAAAGTCGCGATCTCCCGCAATTTAGTAAATATTTTTTGCCATATTTTCAACTTGAAATATTATGCACAATTAAATTGGCCAATTATTTATTATTATATCACTAGCTATCAAAAAGTATAGATATTAAATATGTCAAATGTTCTTTTAATATACAGTACTTAATATGTTGAATTGTTTTAATTTATGGTTTTTTCTCTTTTGGGTAGTTATTTTTAATTGAAAAATAAAAAAAATTTAATACATTTATTATAATTAAAATACATGAAATATATAATATACGTTATCTTCATTAAAATGCAAAATTTGGATGGCCAATCATTATCTTGTCTACTTTGACGAATAATAAAAACCCATTTATCTCGTATTATTATAGCATTTGTCGGCAATCTGCAAATAAAATAATTTATTGAGTAGGCTAAACAGGAATTACTAAAATATAATATAATATTTTCTTTCAATCGTGCATTTTATCGTCGGCAAACGTGATATTTTCAATCAACCAGGTTTACCTATGTTAAAATCCTAATTTTATCCCTTTAATCCTTTGTACAATCTATCTTATGTTTATAATAACATAAGATTATAAACATAAGATTTCCTGATTTTTAGATTTGAATAAATACAACTATTTATTTTTAAAATATTTTTTTTGATATAAATTTATAATCGATCAGTGTTCAAATAACCCATGCATATTTCCCTTGATTTAGGGTAATCGATCTTCATATAAAGCTGGTATTAAATTGAATAATTGTCGAGGTTTTGTGTTCCGAGCGCACCGCAAAAATATTATTATAAATAAATAATAAAATAATGAAGTTACCTGTGAAAAGATATCTAATCTTCTTTTCCTTGATTTTGAGAACAACTTTAGCAGTGTTTAAAATTGCAAGACGGCATTTTATCTGAGAAAATTATTTAATAAATTTTGACAATTGTGACATGCAAGCTATTTGACGCTTTCTTTAATACTGACTCGGGTTTGTATTTGCTTTTTTAGTTTATATTTGCTTTGATAGCTTCACATTGTAGTTGGATGAATACATCTGCCTTTTATTTCTTTAATCTGAGGTTGAAAAGGTCTCTCAAAAATAATATGGGTCTGCTAAGTCCATTTTTCGATTGAGTGGTCTGTTTGCAAACTATTCGTTAGTCAATTTACGAAAAACATGTTTTATAATGAAGGGATCTTTATTTTCGGCGTACGAAGTCGCGGGTAACAGCTAGTGTTATAATAATTTTTAAAGCGTATTATTCATACTACCTTCAAAAAATTAATAGTTGGGCATTTTCGCCAAAAATTGTAACTTGCGTTTTTACCGTGTCCCCTGACTTCATACTTCGAATTTTATTAAATAAAATTTCAAAAAGATAAAATCTTATTTTTTTTTCTAAACTTCTTTATTAAAATTTACGGTAACACCAACAAAAGTTGCAATTATTACCGTGGTTTTGTATTTTTTGAAAATTCTATCATGAGAACTGATAAATATTACGTATGGCAAATCATTTTTGAATAATTGCATGACAATCTGTGCTTGGTTATATCAGTGTTTTTTCACTAGTTTTCCAGGAATTAAATAAATAAAGTTGGATAAATAAATAAAAAATATACAAAACACGCGTAGAAAGATGAAAGATCGATGAGAAATATGACAATACAGTGGTGTTATTTATAAATACTATGGTTACCTAAATGACATTATTAGGGATTACATCATCTTTATTGTCAGTCGATTAATCGATGTCAAAATATTCGAAATGTAATTTAATAAAATTAGCGTAACGATTAAATGGTAATTATAATATATTACATAGTTTTGATTTATATGGAATACGAAAATATGTAAAAAATAAATTAATATTACTTAAATAAATTATTATTATTATTATTTAAATTAAATTTATATTAACTGTTTTGCTTTAAGATTCTTGTAAATGTATGATGTAATCTGTATTGTAATGCTGTTTGTTTCCCAAATAAAATAAAATAAAATAAAGTAAAATAAATATTATAATTATAATCAATAAATAATACATAACATATATTTTTATGTTCCATCAAACAAACACACACACACACACACGCGCGCACACACTCACACACGCGTGCATACACAAACGCACACACACACACACGCACATCCACACAAATATGTCATTGTAATAGATTTAAGGTATTTTTTGTATTTTTTGCTTCTCCGAGGTGGGCGTAAACAGCGGCGACACAGTCTCAACTATTGTCGTTGTTTACAATCATATTATTATGTCTATTGTAAAACTGTTTTTATGAAAAATAAAAACTTTTAATAAATCTTTAATCTTTAAATCAATCGATCAATATCAATCGATTCAATCGATTATAAAATCGTATGTAATGAGGTAAATACTGTGAAAACTTTTTTGCATTATTTTGTTCATTTGGCAACAGCAGCTGAAGCTAAGATTTAAATATGTTTATCTTATAAATAAGACGAATTTTTTGGTATATAGTTTACTCTTGTCTAGTCCGATGTTCTAACACAGATTACATATGGTTCGAGGCCGAAAATTGGGGTTCTCCTTTATGTGGGACTACACCACAAGCACCAGCTTTCGATTAAAAAAAGAATCATCCAAATCGGTTCACCCAGTCCAAAGTTCTGAGGTAACAAACATAAAAAGAAATACAGTCGAATTGAAAACCTCCTCCTTTTTTTGAAGTCGGTTAAAAATAAAATACATACTTTGTGGTAGCCTTGGTCCAATTGGACCAATGAAAGTGCCACATTTTGGTGAGCATATTTACGGCGTACTTAATTAATTTGGAGAAAGGATTTTTTTTTGTAAATAAAGCAATTCAAAATAAGACGTGTAACTTTCTTAATTAATGTTGTACTAATAAAAAGGCGTCCTGATTGTTTTATTCGGAATTTGGATATTATTATTATACTTGCAAATTTCCAAGTAGAAATTATCTGTACCCTAGTTGGTAGCGAGAGCGACTCTGCCTGCGAAGTGATTAGATTCCTGGGTGCGATTCCCGGCTGGGGCACATATTTATGAAACAGTTAAATATTTGTTGGTACTCGAGTCATAGGTGTTATTGGGATGTGTTATGTGTCATCTATGCCACCTACGATACAGGTAAAAACTTACTTCGAGGGTGTGTATAAAAGCGTATTACAAAAAATTGGAATAGTTAGCAGCGTGTAGGTACAGACAGCAGAGGATAAAAATACAAATTTTGAAAAACCCCTCCTCGTATCACGCTACTGCAGCGCCCTCTGGTGGAATACCGACATAAAATATATCTATAAACCCGCTCTTTAGTGATACCTTTTGAATGCAAAAAACTGCAACGAAATTGGCCCAGTAGTTTTCATAAAAAACGGTAACATACATACATACATACAAACTAACTAACAAACAACCTCTAAACCCTAATGCATATACCGCGTTCGTTTCGTTCCTTCCGCTGTGGGTAAAAATTAAAATGAAAAAGGGATAGATACTATAGTAATAAAATAAGGCACAATGTATGCAGTATGAGTTATTGGTAGAAATTACATTTTAACAATTAAATATTAAAATAATAAATATAAATTAAAATATTCATATATCTTAAAATAAATCTTGAATGCCCTTTGGTTTACTAAAAACTAATGATCAACAACGCAAAGAAGTTTACGACTTGCTCACAGCCTACTTAATTACTTAAGCATTTTGGTAAATTTTAACTAAATTTTAAATAAAAAGCCTAATTTGGAAGGTTAGGTTTGAAAGGAAGTTACAAAAACGGCAAAAGTAAGTATACACTTCCAATATCATTTTAATGTAGCCATGACAATGTCTATTACATGTGTACAATTGTATACATGTTATAGAAATTGTCATGGATAGTTAAAAATGATATTCGAAGTGTGAATTTATTTATGGTTTTGTTTCGATTACATTAATGTGGAATAAACGTGTATACCTTATTTTGACATCGTTTAATGGTTACTTAATTTTGAACGAATTGTCGTTCACTTCTTTCTGGATTGTTACAAGTTTAGATATTTTTGAAAACGTGACAATGTATACATATTATTACACGTGACTGTACATCAAAGCGTTTAAGTGGTAATACAGAAATACGGTCCTATACAGGATACGTATCATATTCATAACAGTCTAAGATTCCCTAAACTTTGCCTGTTCGTAGAGTATACTGCTGTAATCAAATCTCGATATTCAGACTCGGACGCACGCTCAGAGTCATATAACAGATAAAAACAGAGAGAAAATTGTATACAAAATTGCATGAAAATGGGCATAAATATTTTTCCTTACGTGAAGACTTCCACTGATGTTGGACGATTTCTACCAGATAATGGTTACCGAATTTTGGCCGTTAGCTACTAGTCGTTAAAAATTGGAATACTTACACAAACCTATAATGATCTCATACACATCGTGACACATAAGATGTTTTATAAACAGAGATTCGTTCAAGAGAGATTATCGTCTTTTTTCATACAAATAACACATTGACGCCTACGAAATAGATAAATCGCTATTGGAACAGAGGCACAAACACATTGAGTTTCAAATGAAACTATCCAATTTGGACAAGGTTATAATTAGCGCGGATTGTATCCCTCCCCACATATTTATCATTGTTGTTGACAGGCAATTTGTTATTGGCTCGTATCTTCAAGCGAAGATGTGGAGCAGAGATGTTGTCATCACCTAAAGCCGACTTTGAGGTTTCTACAGAGATCAATGGATTATACTAAGGTGCTTATTTTGATTGTTTGTCCACTAATCCATAGATGTTAAATTTCTCTAAATTAGCAGTTTGGCTATATGAATTTTAGTAAGGAAGGCCAACTTTCAAAGTCATCAGAATCATTGCTGCCTTCTAACAGAGACATACTAACGCTATGGAAGCATCATCATGTCTTATTCACCTATAATGTAGGAAATATATATTTTTACACTTTTGATGCTAATAGATCTATTTTTTCTAATTTTAGTAGGGCTACTACGGTTTAGTAGTATGGTAGACCTCTACCTAATATTTAACCGCTGCTAAGGGTCCACCAAAAAAATTAACGAACTCATATATTAAGTACGAATACTGGTAAATTGATTAAAGTTATAAAAATTTACATCATTCACAAATAAAGTTACATCATTCACTATACAGAAAGACGAATATCAAACAAAGTAAGCGCCTTAACCAACTAAGCAACAAGAAGAATGTTAATATAAATTGCCTTTTTCAGTTGCTCTCAGTTTCGTTGACATGTGTGAAGAATGCACACACCAAACAATTTATGATTGCATTACGGTCGCTTTCAACAGATGCTTATATCTTTATTTGTGTGATTAATAACGGAGAATATATTGTAGGAACATCAAGGCAATTCTGAATGAGTATTAAAGAAGTCAAGTGGAAACCGTGTATAATTCTTAAGGTTCGTATTTTCAGTTTGAAAGTATTACGCGTACGACTTACTTGTTTGGGCCCTGGGTTCGATTCCCGAGCGTTTATTCATAGTCTGTTTAATTTAAAGACAAGTGGATTTCAAGTACGAAATCCCTTGGAAGTATGACCGTGATCGTTTATTAAGATCCTGATGAACCTACCAACTTGTTATTGTTAATTAGGTAGCTGTAAATCAAATACTAACTATAAAGCAAGGTTGTGCCTCCTAAAATAAATCATCACTAGATTAATATTGGGAAATAAATCCATAATAACTTTACAATTGGCATGATGCCACAGGCAAGATAAACATAACTTGAACATTCCTATTCGACAGTGGCGTGCCTAGGTCTTCAGAACAAGGCAAGCCCAGTTGCGTCGTAAAGCCCAGGATCTCGGGATCTTTGGCCTGACAACACAGAACACTCCATTCCATACGTATAATATTTACAAACAAATAATATAAGTGTTAACAGCTGCAGAGTGATGATAGACAATAGTAAAGCAATGACAGTAAAGGGCTTTTCGGCTTATAGTTGTATGGCTGTACCGTCACTGCTATTCGATCGACATTGTTTTGACAACACAAGGCTATCAATGTTTCCACTACAGTATGAAAAATTAATTGCAAATATCATAATATTAAAATTATAATATCAACGACGATCCAATCCCCACCAATACATTCTAATTTGGAGTAAGAGATTTATAGGCGCAATAAAATATTTTTAAAGTTCACGGGCAAATTGATTTAGTTGATATGGTAACAGTTTGTAGCGAAGTGTAAACACTTACGACATATCGTTACGAATTGTAATTTTCTCAATTTCTCATACATTCGCTCACGAAAGAGAGCGACTCATACAACATGCATGGATAGAAATTTAAGACAGACATTGGATATCACTTTTTTTCTTTTACTTAAGGTAAGTTAATGTTTGACCACAATCCCACCTGATGGTAAGTGGAGATGTGGTCCAGGGTGGTGAGCGCACTAACTTAATAAAAGCTTATTCACTCTTTTCTTGAAGTCATCCACCTCATAGGAGAGCGGGAACGCAAACGCAGGCAAGCTGTTCTAATCCTTCGCGGTGCGCATAATGAATGAAGATGCAAACCGCGACGTCCGTACCTTCGTCCGTTTTCTTTCTCATTTACGTCGAACTTATCAACTTTGCTATTGGAGGAGTTTATTTCGCTGGTTCTTTTCCCCAAAAAGTTTATGGAAACAGCACTATAAGAAAAAATATACATATCTCAGCTTATTGATTAAATAAATTATTGATCTTTCATATATTATTATTATTCGCTAATTATTCGTTTTTGAATTGATAATCATTGTTTACAAATAGTTCAGGTTTCTTTAATAAAAAATGTTTACATGAAATTATTTAAATTGACATAATTATCTTTAACTAAATGTTACCGTAAGCCTACAACAATACTATATCAGTTAAGAATCATGTCCAAATCGGTTTAGCCGTTTTACAGATCAGCTGAAACGATGACAGAACATAAAAATGGTGCAAAGAGCTTACAAGGCATCGCAACAATTTTTTTATCGTCTAGTCCACTCGACGATATGTCTTAACGACTAATCGTCCCGTGTAAAGACTAAAATCAGCGCTCGTTTTCGGAACGTTGTACTGCCTCCAGCGAAACAATTAATATGAATTTGGCCATATTTTTTTTTCTAACTGACTTTCAAGGGAAGCCTTTAACTTTACAGCGAGAAATCGGACGCAGTTGCGTTAAGATGCAATTGATAACAAATCTTAACGTCTAGGGAGCTTGG
This sequence comes from Thymelicus lineola, assembly GCA_963932265.1. NCBI lineage: Eukaryota > Metazoa > Arthropoda > Insecta > Lepidoptera > Hesperiidae > Thymelicus > Thymelicus lineola. The sequence goes on from OZ010701.1 coordinate 10,974,414, forward strand.
ACACTGAGTGCTTTAGAGCCAGTTCTTGCTTTCTTCTCTTCTATTCCATCTTCTGTATTTATGTCCATAGGCGACGGCGGCGCCATACCATAGAGGGGCTCGTCTGTCGCTATTGCAAATTAAAAACATTACTTTACATAATTACTTAATTTTTAGGGTTCTGAAGGACAATTGGAACCCTTATAGTTTCATCATGTCCTTCCGTCTGTCTAAAAGGCATAGAGCTGTGACCCAAGGTCCTGTTAGATTTGGTTAGAATTTCCAGACTTTATATTTATTTGTGAACTTTTACTTCATTGGAGTTCCTGATACAGTTTTTTTTTAAACTTCGAATGGCTGTTTTCATGATTGAATCTAAAACCACGTCACACGACTCACCAATAAAAAATTATAAAATTAAAATAAATAAGCGCTCTGCCGGCGTTTTCCAGGATAATCTATACTAATATTTTAAAGCTGAAGAGTTTGTTTGGTTGACGCGCTAATCTCAGGAACTACTGGTTCGAATTGAAAAATTATTTTTGTGTTTGATAGTCCATTTATCGAGAAGGTTATAGGCTACATAATATCATATATTTTAGTAGTTAGTTTTTCCACAAATTAACGCGGGTGAAACCGCGCGGCACTGCTAGTTTATAATGTTAGTAGGAATGCATATTGAATGTCACAAGTCCCATTTCTTCCAAAGTAAGACAGTGAATACATAGTTGTACCTATAGGCAAAGACCGATTAATTCCCAAACTGCAATCACTGTCAAGTGAGGTTACTCCCGTAATTTATTGTTTAATGAGAGTCTATATTTTTTGCGACGGCCATTGACAAAAAAAACTCATTTATATATTCTGTGGTCGTTAATTGACGCTGTTGCAGAATTACTGCTGGAAAAGTAATAGAGTTTGTGTTCATTGTTATCTAGATTTGCTTTGTTAGATAATATTAAATATGCATTATTGGCTTCAAACTACTGGGCACCTGTCTCTCCTCTTGAGGAGGCCTAGAGCATATTCCACCACGCTGCTCTTACATGTCTCTGCCCCGGTCGGTAATCGAACCCGTGAGCCTTTGCTTTGGATCGAGGATCACTACCAACCAGACTACATGGTCTTATTGCAAGATACATATTAATATTAATAGCCGATACGGATATACTGATTAATACGGATATACCGTTCGGCGGTTTGGAAGATATGAGGTAATAAGGAATATTACATACATAAATACATACAAGATACGCGCAAAAAACAAAACCCTCCCTGGAAGTCGGATAAAAAGACCCAAAAATCGCATTATAATAACTAAGAATTTAAACAATAAATTCGCTTTTCAAATTATCGGTTATTTAAGCTTCTGTTGTATTCAAATTTAAACTGTGGACTTATTAAGTCATTATACATATAGTTCAAAAATGGTCCGTGGGCGCAAGAGAAAAGAAAAGATCGCAAAGAACACCAAAAGATACAGACATTCAAATACATCAAGTACCTTATACTCTCTCACATCAGCAAATTAAGCTTATTGCTCACAAACGAAAAACGTTATTTATTAATTAATTCAAAGGTTCAAAAGGGTTTGAATATTTTTGTATGGAACCTGGCATACCCACAAGTCCGCCATTTTGAAAAACCTCGTTTCGGCGGCCAGTGATGAAACATTGTGTCAATCGAAGATTACAATCAAAAAGTATTAAGCAATGAAATGTCGTAAGTGATAATAATATAATTTCTGATATTATTTTAAGTTCAAAAATAAAAAATATTATAAATAAACTAAAATATCTAAGAAAGTATATCACTTACGACGTTTCATCACTGAATACTCTTTGCACTGAATACTACTTCACATCGTCTATCGATTATCTTAATTATATAAATCCGTTCAGCAATTTGGGAGATACGAGGTAATTAAGAATATTACATGTCACATACATACAAGATACGCGCGAAAATCATAACCCTTCCTGGCAGTCGGGTAAAAATAATCTCGATAGATTATTACTATAATACTCAATTGACCCACTGCGCCTTACCTGTTCACACAAAAACAAACACAAGATAATGAACCATATAAAAAGCCAGTAATGACACGAACGGACCACCGGTAATTCTATGGAAGCCTATTGACTCTACAGCTTCATTAACATAACATTTCATAACCATAATGGTTATGCCGATATCCATTATCGACAGGGATGTCGACTAAATTGGCGATTCTACTAAATTCTTTAAAAACTCATATTTGGCTGAAAAATTATCACCGGGACAACCATGAACAATTAAACATTTATCTGTGTGCATATTTTCTGAATCTCGGAAACGGCTTCAACGATTTTCATGAAATTTAGTATGCAGCGGGTTTCGGGGGCGATAAATCGATCTAGCTAGAATTAATTTTGAGAAAATCTCGTTTTATCCGTGTTTTCAGGCAATGAAAAACTGCTACAATAGAATTTTCCTGGCATCTATTGGCGAGTAGCAACAATAAAGCTAGTGCAGTAGAAGGCGTTGTTAAGCAACACTAAACTGAGCGTAGCTCGGTCATCCCGGCTATAAATAATAAAAACTGATAAATGTATAGAATGAGGCTTATGAGTACGAAAAAATATTTAAGGCTCATTTTTTATTGCTTATGTATGTAACGCTCAACTTTATGTTGTAAATAGTTACCTGATTTCACACTAAAGATCATATCCAAATCTTAGGACACGTGTGAACAAGACTAAAACTATTGAAGCCCGAACGATTGACAGCCCTAATTATGGCTAATATTATAGTATACGTTATGCCGTCAATGTAATTTTTGCCTAGCTTTTTGTTCATTATCATTAAAGAAGACAGTTTGACGACGTAATCCGGCGCGGCGTACGAATGATGCTTTGATGATTTTTAATTGAGTTTAATGAGCTTATAATAAATTATATTTTTTTATCGATGTCGATAGTTGTATTGATTAGGACAGCGTAATTTATTTCTTATTTTATAAATTTAATGAAAGATTATTGTAATAATTGGAATGTACCATGAATAGCATGGTGCTTAAATGGATTAATAATCTTATGTGGCAATAAAATTACTGTACAGTAAATATTACTACGGAAATATAATTAAACATGTCCAGGTAAACATGTCTAGTGTATAGATAAAGGTAATAAACATGGTTTATAAAAGAACTGGTTTGTTTCAGGATGCAGAAGAAATATTGTTGCCACATACGGCTGTCCTCGATATTCTTTCTATCTATAATTCTCAAGTCGAAAAATAATAATCTATACTAATATTGTAAAGATGAAAGATTTGATTGTTTGCATTGAATAGGCTCTGAAACTACCGAACCGATTTGAAAAATTCTTTCGCTGTTGGGAAGCTACACTATCCCCGGGTGACATAGGCTATATTAAATGTATTATATTTTTTTACTATTTTTCACGAAGCGAAGCGAGGGCGATTTCCTAGTAATAAATAATACAAATGCCTAGGAACTGTCAAAAAGTCAACACACGACACACAATTTATAACAAACACGAAATGACTTTATATGATTATAGTATGATTATCTACCTAACTTCAGAGAATATTACATGGGTAGATATTTTGTTGAAAACTTCATTTAGACTTTAGAGTATCATACAAACTTTATACGAGGGCAGATTATAGGGTAGGACAGTTCAGTGATCCACTACAGGGTAAGTACGGGCCTGTTCTCATAACTGGAGATCTAGATTCTAGAAAATACTCCACCCCGCTGTTGAATATGTGAGAGTTATTGGTCAACCCAAGTTACGAAAGTTTTTGTACCGCCCGAATCCCTCCGATAAAGCCTAACGTTTGTTTAACAATAACAACCGAGACTGACGTATTTTCGGGCTCTACAAAGCACAGAAGTTTCACCACTAATCGCTCAGACATTCTTGTAAACTAATCCAGTTTATTAGAAAGTCCCTATAAATACCCAGTAACCGAACGATCTCCGGCACACGTCAAAGGAAACCAAACATTTAATTCTCAGCGAATGTTTTGTAATTGCCAATTGAACTGGAATAGGCCGGATTGGCACTTTGAACCGACCACATAAATCCAATTACCTCAGCTAAAGATCTCCGTACATCAGGTGTTTAGAGTATTTTTTGCAAATTTGCCACTATTTTACATATGCCAATAATTCCTCATAGTTTCTAAAAGAAGAGTGACTAAATTATTAATAACTTAGTGCGTTCAACTTAGTCAGGTAGGATTGTTGTCAAGCATTACCTAATTTATTTTAATGCAAAAAAAAACTCCAATATTTTCAGAAACAGCTCGCACTTGCAAAACTGGAGGGTATAGAAATCGATTCCTGGGCGAGGCAGAAATTAATTGACAGTTAAATCTTAGTCCTTGGTTAATTGTGATTTGTACAATATGTATGTGAGACTTACCTGAATCAAGGATAGGCGATATATGCCAGACATAAAAAGGCCTGCGCTGTTCTTTATTATATCCCGAACAACTGAATTTGTACCATCTTGCACCAATATCTACCAACATTACCTGGGTACCTGGCGTTCGTCCGCAGTTCGGTTCTCACGTCATTTTCTCCCTCGCACGTGTAAACTGTGGAACAAACTACCTGTATTGGTGTTCCCTCTAAGCTATGACATGGGGTCCTTCAAGAAGCGGGTCTATCGTCACGCATTGGTGATGCCCCCGGTGTTGCTAATGTCCATGGGCGGCGGTGATGACTTGCCATCAGGTGACCCTGTTCGTTTGCCTGCTCAAAGCAGTAACTTCAATTTCATTACGAGGCCCGCTTTAACCAATCATCTCTGAATATCGCAATAATGTACGACGGCCCTTAAACCTGAGCGACATAGGAAACGCTTGTCAAATCACACCGGGGACTAAGTACCTCTATACAGCCGATCACTGTAAATTCATTCGCTCACTCATTCCGAACGAGAGACGCACTAAATTAATGCTCATGCAACATTAATGACCGATTATTCAAAAGGTTGTATAAACACTAAATTATAGAGCGGGCGTTTAATTGATTAAGTTGGGGACAACTCGCGTAGGACCAAGAGGACGAATAGGGCGCTTACGGACGATCAGTTTTAGGTACTTAACTTGTGTTTGAGTGACTGTGCACAGATCTCGACTCCACGAGTTCCACGACGCTACTCTAGTGAATGGGTGGATGGGTTAGAGCCTTAGAGGCCAACTAAAATAACGGAATTTTTCATGCTACAATAATCGGGACGGTTTTACTTATCTTCCGTGCTTTGGAGGACAAGTAAAACCGCTCAATAAGTTTTTGCTTCTAGCGGTCATCCCATCCCACTATGTGGTTTGAGTGTCAATAATTAGCAAACGCAATAACAAATATGTTTCCTTCTTGACCGTCTACCCGTTGGCGATGTTTTTAACCCCCGACGAAAAAAGAGGCGTGTTATAAGTTTGACGTGTCTGTGTGTCTGTGTATCTGTATGTCTGTCTGTAGCATCGTAGCACCCAAACGGATGAACCGATTTTGATCTAGTTTTTTTTTATTTGGAAGGTGTTTTAATCGAGAGTGTTCTTAGCTATATTTAGTGTTAATAAAACTGTCAGGTTTTTTAAATTTTAATTTAAGATTATACGAAATTCAATAGATGGAGGAACTTAACAACAAACCAGACATCGTTAGTTCGTAAAATCTCTTTACTCTTCTCCTACTTAGGTTTATTTTATGTCATAATTATGATCCAGAATCCATGGCCATTGACTGAACGTCTGTAACCGTCCTAAGAGTATCATTTTAAACAACGGTTACATTATGAGTGACTAACACTCATTTAAATAGCGATACGGAGCGCCAGCGCCCAGGACTTACGACTTGTGGTTATTATAACGACGTCTTGTTATTTAGTTAACCAACAGTTTAACACTTAAGTAAAACCGAAGTAGTTCATTGTAAAAAGGTAAAGCCGTTCAGTACTTTTTGCGTGAAACAATAACAGAGGAAAGATTTGATTGTTTGTTTGCATTGAATAGGCTCCGAAATTACCGAACCGATTTGAAAAATTCTTTCACTGTTGGGAAGCTACACTATCCCCGGATGACATAGGCTATATTATATATTTATTTTACTATTTTTCCCGAAGCTAACAAGGGCGATTTCCTAGTATAATATATAACACAAAAATGTTTGTACGGATGTCCTTTATAGACTCTTAAACCATCCAACCGATATGCCTCAAAATGGTTTCATTTAAAAGGCAATAATCCGAAGGTGGTTTGAAACCACTAAAACAATGCATTAGGCACATTGATAAAGTCGATTTTTCTCTTCTCCCATACAACAATTTTATGATAATATTATGTAAAGATGGCGCATCAACGTCAACACAAAAACACTGATCTGTCATTCTCATCAGAATTTTTTCAGCGTAGTGGAACACGCCGCGTATCCACCAGTTTAAAATATACGTAGGATTGAATTACTTTTATTACTGTATAGATAGATTTTATAGATAGATAAATAATCTAACATTTTAACAAAAAATTAACCGACTTCAAATGAAGTACATTGCACTTTTGACATGGATACCATTGTCAAAGAATCATCCAAATCGGTTCACCCAGTCCAAAGTTCTGAGGTAACAAACATAAAAAAAATACAGTCGAATTGAGAACTTCCTCCTTTTTTGAAGTCGGTTAAAAATGAGTATAACCGATGCGTAGCTGGCTAAGAAAGAGGGAAGAACCACAGACTTGGAAAAAGAACGAAACAAAAGAAGTTATTTTTTAAGTCTGTGGGAAGAACGAAAGAACTAGCTCAAGCTAATATTATTATATGAAGGAAGTAGAATTTATACGATCAGCAATAACATTACAAAGAATCAATTTTCTAAGCAACATCCCCATTAAATAGGATTGAGTCACACACGGTGAGTTACCAGTGTCAGACAAATTGCTTACATGTTTACGCTGGACATAAATTAGCCCGAGCTGCATCAGAGCCCGTTAAGCCGATGGGCCAGCTAGCGTAAACAAACAGACGAATAAATCTAATCTTATGTTATGAGACTTACCACGTAGGAATACTTGCAAGTAAGTAGTGAGTTGAGTAGCTTCTGCCTGTCTGAACGCATTGATCTCAAAAATTGGTTAGATAATGTTATTTATACTAAAATTTGGAGTGAGAAAGTTATGTTTACCACCCATGATTTCATTGCCATTTATATAAGATGATTTTTTAGTCAAGCATTAACTTTTAGTGTAAAAAGTGTACGGAACATTAAATAAATTGTTGTTCTTTCTTTCTTCTCTTTATCGTATATATAGGTACCTGTGTTACAATTATCTATACTAATATTATAAATGCGAAAGTAACTCCGTCTGCTACTCAATAACGCCTAAAACACTGAACCGATTTTGATGAAATTTGGTACAGATATAGAATTGAGCTCGGGAATGAACATAGGATACTTTTTATCCCGGAAAATAGATGTGTTCCTGAGGGATAACTATTCCACGCCAAAACCACTGAACCGATTTTGATGAAATTTGGTACAGATATAGAATTGAGCTCGGGAAAGGATATAGGATACTTTTAATCCCGGAAAATAGACCTGTTCCTGAGGGATAACTCTTTCAAGCCACTAAACCGATTTCGATGAAATTTGGTACAGATATAGAATTGAGCTCGGGAAAGGACAAAGGATACTTTTTATCCTGGAAAATAGACCTGTTCCTGAGGGATAACTCTTTCAAGCTACTAAACCGATTTTGATGAAATTTGGTACAGATATAGAATTGAGCTCGGGAAAGGACATAGGATACTTTTTATCCCGGAAAATAGACCTGTTCCTGAGGGATAACTCTTTCAAGCCACTAAACCGATTTTGATGAAATTTGGTACAGATATAGAATTGAGCTCGGGAATGGACATAGGATACTTTTTATCCCGGAAAATAGACCTGTTCCTGAGGGATAACTCTTTCAAGCCACTAAACCGATTTTGATGAAATTTGGTACAGATATAGAATTGTGCTCGGGAAAGGACATAGGATACTTTTTATCCCGGAAAATAGACCTGTTCCTGAGGGATAACTCTTTCAAGCCACTAAACCGATTTCGATGAAATTTAGTACAGATATAGAATTGAGCTCGGAAAAGGACATAGGATACTTTTTATCCCAGAAAATAGACCTGTTCCTGAGGGATAACTCTTTCAAGCCACTAAACCAATTTTGATGAAATTTGGTACAGATATAGAATTGAGCTCGGGAATGGACATAGGATACTTTTTATCCCGGAAAATAGACCTGTTCCTAAGGGATAACTCTTTCAAGCCACTAAACCGATTTTGATGAAATTTGGTACAGATATAGAATTGAGCTCGGGAATGGACATAGGATACTTTTTATCCCGGAAAATAGACCTGTTCCTGAGGGATAACTCTTTCAAGCCACTAAACCGATTTTGATGAAATTTGGTACAGATATAGAATTGAGCTCGAGAAAGGACATAGGATACTTTTTATCCCGGAAAACAGACCTGTTCCTGAGGGATAAGGTCAAATTTTGTTATATGTAGTTGATAGATTCGTTATATTTTATGAAGCGATTTTTATGACCCTTTTTAGGGTTCCGAAGTCAAAACAGAATTCTCATAGTTTCATCATGCCCGTCCGTCCGTCCGTCCATCCGTCCGTCCGTAGCATAGCGCAGAGGCCCTTAGTGCTAGAAAGCTGTAATTTAGCAAGGATATACATGTTTATTTAAACTTCTGGTAGAATAACATTTTTAAAAATATGTTTTTAGTTTTTATTGCGAAATATTCGTAAGTGTTAGACACGTAAAAAAATTCATGGCAATAGCATCAAAAGGAAAACTATCATGGCTATATTATTATTAGCATACGTAGTTATTGAGTTCTATAAACTTAGAACTTCGAAGCCCTATATTACCAGTGACCTGACACGCTATTAGCCGGTTTTTTAACCAACTTCAAAAAAGTAGCAGGTTCTCAGTTCGACTGTTATAAACAAAAATTAACTTTAACATAATTTGAAAAATCAATCTTTAAAGGGTTAATTCAGGGACTGTTTATACCAAACTCCGTCATTTTTAGGGTTCTGAAGTAAAATCGGAACCCTAATAGCTTCGTCATGTCCATCCGTCAGTCTGTCCGTCTGTCCAAAGCAAAGCGCCAAGAACCTTAGTGCTAGAAAGCTATAATTTGGCATGGATATACATATTTATTAAAACTCCAAAATCGTAGAATAAACTACTGAAAAAACTTTTTTTTTCGTGGTACCTCCACTACAGGTAACGTGAGCATTATTTTTTTATTCATCCCTATAGTGTGGGGTATCGTTGAAAAGTTTTTTCAAAAATATTATTCTTTTGAGACCATTTTTGGATGTAGAGTTCCGTTTGCGAAATATTTGGCTTGAAAGTGCTAATTTTGGGTACCCAAGTCAAGTCAAGTGTCCCCCCTAACGGCTAAACGGTTGGAGTTGGACAAGTGAAAACATTCTCAAAAATAGGTTATACGATGGATTTATAAGGAAAACTATCAAGCTTATGTTAACATACGTATTGTAGTTAATGAGTAATAGTCAATAAACTTACTACTTTGGAACCCAATATTGCACGTGGCCTGACACGCATTTGCCCGGTTTTTTAAGGTAAAACTGTGAAAGTTAGTAGTTAGTATGTAATCTTACATAAAACAAAAATAACTGTAACATGATTGTTTGGTAATACATTCCCTAAGGGCTAAAACTAGAGGTTGTAAGCTTAGAGTATGTTTGGAGTAAGAAGTTGTAAAACTAACAGATGAGTAAGTGGTAAGTGGTCACTATCGCCAATGTACATTAGCAACGCTAAAGGAATCACTGATTTGCTGCTGCCCAAAAAGAAAAGAAAGATATGTTTTTTGTGTATTCTGTAAAATTACAATGTAAATTTAAAATTCAAAAACTCTCAGGCCCTGACTTAAACCTCTAAATTCTAAAAAGTTCAATTATTTTGGGACATTTTCTATGGGTGGGTCATTAATGGCTCACTACTAAACACTCACTCTTGAGGACGCCTAGAGCATACTCCACCACTTTGCTCCAGTGTGGATTGATGGAGGGATTAGAAATCAACCCAAGTGTCGGAAGTCATTACGCCGGGCGAGGACCTTCAATATGTCACGACTGTTACCTTACGACAACAACCGGGACCGACAGCCTTACGTGCCCTCCGAAGCTCGGAGAGCTCAAGAAATTTTTGCCATTAGCGGTCACCTATCCAACTACCGACCGCACTCGCAATTGTTTAACTTCATCGATTACTATTAGAACCGACACAAGCCGCTGCGCCCGGGATATGAATTCTTCTCCCGATGGGTAATTAATGGGTTCTAAGAACATGTCACTTTTGCTGTAATTTTGGTGAAGAGTTTAGTATCTTGCTGACTACCAATCACGCTACAATATCAGATCGTAGTTATCATTTCATTATCAACACTAAAGATTTGTTTAATATTTTACTCATTTACATAATACGATATATGTACTGAGTATAGGTGTTTTAGCTTCAACCCATAATGGACTATTACAAGGCACGGGTCTCCTCTCTTCATAGTATGGACAAGTTTGCTGTCAATTTATGAAAAACATGTTTTATACTGAAGGGATCTTTATTTTCGGCGTACGAAGTCGCGGGTAACAGCTAGTTACCTAATATTCAAGTTTTGGCTGCATTCTCTGGATTACATAGACGAGTACCTAAAACAAAATTAAACATGGTTAAAAAATTTAAAGGAGGATTTATAACACTAAGAAAATCAACGTCGAAAAAAGTTTGTTACAAATGGAATCCAATTTCGATGGGTAGAATTCGAACCCACATCTTCGCTTTGACAAACTGAGCCTTATACATATTGTGGTTTTGAGATTATCCTGTTTTGTGTATGTGTGTGTACACACACATATTTACGCTTATTCATAGACACACACACGTGTGTGTATGAATAAGCGCAACTCGCACTAGTGAAATCGATTCGTGAGACATATTTTTATAAAATGTCCTTTTATCGCTCTATATCTCGTACATAAATCTGTGAAATGTCAGTAAATGGTAGTATTTGTGCAATCGTTTTGATCTCCTTGCATCGCACTCGTAAATCTAAGGTGATTCCTCACAACAATAGCTGTAATGTCACCAAGTATACAGATATCTATGGGATAGTCCCATATTCTGTAGTAAGTTATATGTCAATTCTAAATCCAGGGCGCGTACAACATGATGTATCTTATAACATAATTTTTCTAGTAGCCCAAATTGCGTCGATTTTATCCAAAAAAAACCTTATCTTAATGACCTTATCATAATGATAATACTGGATTCCGCCCTCGGCTCTGTCCTCGGAAGAGTTGTTTCATATTAACGTCCAAATCATCCCTCGGGAACGTATAACCAGGATAAAGTCTGCCAAATTTTTTAAGTCTAGACATATTCTGTCTGCGTACCTCATCTTAATTCGTTCAACGGTTAGCGCCTGATGCTTACCCATACATCAAAGCATCTTCAGAATCTTTCACATTTATAAAATTAGTCGGATTTCAGGTTATATTTTTTCAACAAATCACTTACTGCTTTTTGGATCTGACTTGATGGGCAAATCAAATTCCTGATTGTTAGAGTTTCATCCCGAAATTTGACAAGTGAAGCCTGGCAACACTAAACAGCCCTATGCATCTTCTACGGAAGATGTAACATGTTTGTTTAACGTATTGTTTTGGGATATATAAACATACTAGCTGTTACCCGCGACTTCGTACGCCGAAAATAAAGATCCCTTCAGTATAAAACATGTTTTTCATAAATTGACAGCAAACTTGTCCATACTATGAAGAGAGGAGACCCGTGCCTTGTAATAGTCCATTATGGGTTGAAGCTAAAACACCTATACTCAGTACATATATCGTATTATGTAAATGAGTAAAATATTAAACAAATCTTTAGTGTTGATAATGAAATGATAACTACGATCTGATATTGTAGCGTGATTGGTAGTCAGCAAGATACTAAACTCTTCACCAAAATTACAGCAAAAGTGACATGTTCTTAGAACCCATTAATTACCCATCGGGAGAAGAATTCATATCCCGGGCGCAGCGGCTTGTGTCGGTTCTAATAGTAATCGATGAAGTTAAACAATTGCGAGTGCGGTCGGTAGTTGGATAGGTGACCGCTAATGGCAAAAATTTCTTGAGCTCTCCGAGCTTCGGAGGGCACGTAAGGCTGTCGGTCCCGGTTGTTGTCGTAAGGTAACAGTCGTGACATATTGAAGGTCCTCGCCCGGCGTAATGACTTCCGACACTTGGGTTGATTTCTAATCCCTCCATCAATCCACACTGGAGCAAAGTGGTGGAGTATGCTCTAGGCGTCCTCAAGAGTGAGTGTTTAGTAGTGAGCCATTAATGACCCACCCATAGAAAATGTCCCAAAATAATTGAACTTTTTAGAATTTAGAGGTTTAAGTCAGGGCCTGAGAGTTTTTGAATTTTAAATTTACATTGTAATTTTACAGAATACACAAAAAACATATCTTTCTTTTCTTTTTGGGCAGCAGCAAATCAGTGATTCCTTTAGCGTTGCTAATGTACATTGGCGATAGTGACCACTTACCACTTACTCATCTGTTAGTTTTACAACTTCTTACTCCAAACATACTCTAAGCTTACAACCTCTAGTTTTAGCCCTTAGGGAATGTATTACCAAACAATCATGTTACAGTTATTTTTGTTTTATGTAAGATTACATACTAACTACTAACTTTCACAGTTTTACCTTAAAAAACCGGGCAAATGCGTGTCAGGCCACGTGCAATATTGGGTTCCAAAGTAGTAAGTTTATTGACTATTACTCATTAACTACAATACGTATGTTAACATAAGCTTGATAGTTTTCCTTATAAATCCATCGTATAACCTATTTTTGAGAATGTTTTCACTTGTCCAACTCCAACCGTTTAGCCGTTAGGGGGGACACTTGACTTGACTTGGGTACCCAAAATTAGCACTTTCAAGCCAAATATTTCGCAAACGGAACTCTACATCCAAAAATGGTCTCAAAAGAATAATATTTTTGAAAAAACTTTTCAACGATACCCCACACTATAGGGATGAATAAAAAAATAATGCTCACGTTACCTGTAGTGGAGGTACCACGAAAAAAAAAGTTTTTTCAGTAGTTTATTCTACGATTTTGGAGTTTTAATAAATATGTATATCCATGCCAAATTATAGCTTTCTAGCACTAAGGTTCTTGGCGCTTTGCTTTGGACAGACGGACAGACTGACGGATGGACATGACGAAGCTATTAGGGTTCCGATTTTACTTCAGAACCCTAAAAATGACGGAGTTTGGTATAAACAGTCCCTGAATTAACCCTTTAAAGATTGATTTTTCAAATTATGTTAAAGTTAATTTTTGTTTATAACAGTCGAACTGAGAACCTGCTACTTTTTTGAAGTTGGTTAAAAAACCGGCTAATAGCGTGTCAGGTCACTGGTAATATAGGGCTTCGAAGTTCTAAGTTTATAGAACTCAATAACTACGTATGCTAATAATAATATAGCCATGATAGTTTTCCTTTTGATGCTATTGCCATGAATTTTTTTACGTGTCTAACACTTACGAATATTTCGCAATAAAAACTAAAAACATATTTTTAAAAATGTTATTCTACCAGAAGTTTAAATAAACATGTATATCCTTGCTAAATTACAGCTTTCTAGCACTAAGGGCCTCTGCGCTATGCTACGGACGGACGGATGGACGGACGGACGGACGGGCATGATGAAACTATGAGAATTCTGTTTTGACTTCGGAACCCTAAAAAGGGTCATAAAAATCGCTTCATAAAATATAACGAATCTATCAACTACATATAACAAAATTTGACCTTATCCCTCAGGAACAGGTCTGTTTTCCGGGATAAAAAGTATCCTATGTCCTTTCTCGAGCTCAATTCTATATCTGTACCAAATTTCATCAAAATCGGTTTAGTGGCTTGAAAGAGTTATCCCTCAGGAACAGGTCTATTTTCCGGGATAAAAAGTATCCTATGTCCATTCCCGAGCTCAATTCTATATCTGTACCAAATTTCATCAAAATCGGTTTAGTGGCTTGAAAGAGTTATCCCTTAGGAACAGGTCTATTTTCCGGGATAAAAAGTATCCTATGTCCATTCCCGAGCTCAATTCTATATCTGTACCAAATTTCATCAAAATTGGTTTAGTGGCTTGAAAGAGTTATCCCTCAGGAACAGGTCTATTTTCTGGGATAAAAAGTATCCTATGTCCTTTTCCGAGCTCAATTCTATATCTGTACTAAATTTCATCGAAATCGGTTTAGTGGCTTGAAAGAGTTATCCCTCAGGAACAGGTCTATTTTCCGGGATAAAAAGTATCCTATGTCCTTTCCCGAGCACAATTCTATATCTGTACCAAATTTCATCAAAATCGGTTTAGTGGCTTGAAAGAGTTATCCCTCAGGAACAGGTCTATTTTCCGGGATAAAAAGTATCCTATGTCCATTCCCGAGCTCAATTCTATATCTGTACCAAATTTCATCAAAATCGGTTTAGTGGCTTGAAAGAGTTATCCCTCAGGAACAGGTCTATTTTCCGGGATAAAAAGTATCCTATGTCCTTTCCCGAGCTCAATTCTATATCTGTACCAAATTTCATCAAAATCGGTTTAGTAGCTTGAAAGAGTTATCCCTCAGGAACAGGTCTATTTTCCAGGATAAAAAGTATCCTTTGTCCTTTCCCGAGCTCAATTCTATATCTGTACCAAATTTCATCGAAATCGGTTTAGTGGCTTGAAAGAGTTATCCCTCAGGAACAGGTCTATTTTCCGGGATTAAAAGTATCCTATGTCCTTTCCCGAGCTCAATTCTATATCTGTACCAAATTTCATCAAAATCGGTTCAGTGGTTTTGGCGTGGAATAGTTATCCCTCAGGAACACATCTATTTTCCGGGATAAAAAGTATCCTATGTTCATTCCCGAGCTCAATTCTATATCTGTACCAAATTTCATCAAAATCGGTTCAGTGTTTTAGGCGTTATTGAGTAGCAGACGGAGTTACTTTCGCATTTATAATATTAGTATAGATATATGTTTACTGCAGAAAAGTCTTAGCCATAAATAGGTTGTCATGTATAATATATCAAAGATAGAACATGTAGATAAGATGAATTTAATTTAGGAGTCGGGGTAAAAATCAAGTGGATACACCCAGAGCGGTAGTAAGTATATTAGATATAAGCCCCCTCTAACTTGGGCTACTCTGACTGGTCTTGAGCCTTCTGAAACCAGCGGATGCCCGCTGTGTTCTTCAGGTCTTTAGCTACCTGTTCGGGCGTCTTAAGGTCGTAGCTCATCCAAACGACACCGCTCCCACCCAACCAAAGTATGAGAATTCTAATATAAACTTTAAATCGTGCTCTGTAGGTGCAACTATTGAGTGGCAAGGTTGCGGTAAGCTTGCTTCCCGCGCTCGGGCTGCTAATTTTTGTTGTTACTGTAAGTGCACCTACAGAGCACGATTTTAAGTCTATATTTGAATTCTCATACTTTGGTTGGGTGGGAGCGGTGTCGTGTAGATGAGCTACGACCTTTATGCTTCTTTTACCGAGGCGTACAAACACATTTATAAACTGCGACCTGCGGGACTATTATGAACTTTTATAAAACCATTCATGTTCCAGGCAATTCAACTATCGGGCTTTGAACGACGCAACGTATGCGACGTTTACTGGAACATGGCTGGAATTAAGAGTTCACAATACCGCCTGAAGGCACTAGTAATAAAAATAACCTATTCCTAAATTGTATATTTAGGAGTCCACTCGTTAGTGGTTCAGCTGGCAGTGTTCCGTATCTCATAAATAAATTACGGGCCGACTCCGATCTTTTTGTTCTGCGGCCAGTTGACGGGACAAGGGGAATGTCGACGCCGATTTACTAATTCATTTTGGCAACGATCGGCCGCGTTTATATCGTACGACACGATGACGATGCGACAGGTTAGCATTTGGGGTAAATGTAAAAGTAAGCAATTGATTTTATTTATATGATCTGAACGATTTTCTGCTTAACTGTGCAAATAAATTAAACATTTAATAAAACTATTGTAAGTGTCAAAAACAATTATAATTAATAATTTTTAACTTCCTTCTTTGTCTATACTCCTTGTCTGAAGTGGTTTTTGTCGAGTAATAATCGAATTGAGGTACTTTTGGATAATCTAAAAACTTTCAAGGAATGTACAAAACTTCTTGTGACTTTATTGATTGATTGATCCAAATTATGGAATAGAATTGTATCTCAAAAAAGTCAAAATTTGTAACACTGATTTTGGATAGTAGGTATTGAAGTTAAAGACAAACAATACGCACAAAAACAAATTTAAATTAACTATCTATTAAAGTTCTAAAACTAAGATATAGTTTAGTTAGATCCCAGTTTAAACTGGTCTTATTAGCACAGATTTTACCACCCAATGGTGAAGAAATCAGTGTAACTTACACCTGATAATTTCTCCAGTCCTAACTTATCATCTTATAAGACATGTTAGATAAAGATCTATTTAATTCTATCATAACTTTCTCGCTAACAATTAGGTATGTGTATGGCACTGAACGTAGCACGCTTGTCTGACGTTTGAAGTCTACTATACAAGACATAAGCCTACGTTGAAATGATAGCGCGGTAAAAGGGATAGGCCATTCGTATTAATTGTAGTAAATACTAGACTTGTCATCAGAAAATAAAAATGACACAGAATTTTTTTTTTCAAACACATTTTCTTTTTATGTAAATAGCCGTCAAACGAGCTGACGAGTTATTTAACGGTAAGTGGTCACCGTCAACCATGGATATCTGTAACACCATAGACATTACCAGCGTGTTGCCAACTAAAAAAGAGAATAGAAGAGACAAAGAATTAGCCTTGAGCTGCTAGCTCAATTTACCCCCATTGTGTTTTTAGAAATGATTATAATCAAGTAGCTATGATTTTTCAAGTGGCTATCCAGTATCAGCCTGTACAAGAAACAAAACGCTAATTCTGATCAGTGCTGGCTTCATCGGCTAGTTTTGACATTACAAACACAACATTTCTAATTATTTTCAAACGTACAGACAGGATTATTTCACGGCTTACTACTCTAGTCACTAATACGCAGATAACACTTCATATCTCACGCTCCCGAGATAACGATGAGACAGGCGAGCAAACTCGACCCATCACGGTGAAAGCGAAAACAGACGGTCATACCAATAAATTACGAGTATATACTTCAACACGGGAAATGATTTTATAAAAGCATCGAGTAATCATTTATCAAATTTATGTTGTTGGTTAGTTCACGGTTTTCGCATTTAAAATGATGGATTATGTGTATTTTAGACTTTTGGTCCGAGTAATAAATTTTTACGGTATTTTGGTTAGCAAAATCAGTATTTTATCAGATTTTTTAAATGCCAACTTTTTAACCAACTTAAAAAATGGAGGCGGTTCTTTATGATGTTATGCGAATTTTGCCAAAGTTCCAACATTTTTTATAAATATTTCTCTCATTTAAATTACGAGTATTAGAAAACTGATAATTTTTAGCAGCAAAGTATAGTCAATAATTAACGACTATCTTAATTTTATTAATTATTATACAAAAAAAATCAACTAAATAATATAATGCTATGGTTGTTTTTTTAATTGAGTATAATGCTACCTGAGGATACGACATTCGGATCTTAAAAGCTATCGTATGTCATAAAGGGTCACTCTTCAAAGTCTAACGGTATTAGACCCTTTGTATATCTACTTAAGTACTTTTTAAGATCGAAGGGCCGCGCGCTTTATTTTTTATCTTTCGTCAGCTAGGGATGTCATGGAGCTCTGGTATTATCTGAACATTGAAACAATATCTGGTAGAAAATATCCAAGGGCAAAATGGTGTACAATTAATACATAATGGGAACATAGGTAGGGTCGATCCAAACGTCTCGGATTCGATTCCCTACTAACGTACTGAATGTTTTCAAGTATTGATTGCTTGTGATATCAATTGGAAAACTTTTAATTTTAGTGTAGGTACATACATGACATTTTTTCATAATTGGAGAAAATTTCGTGATGCGGGAAACATTTCAAACCTCCTATAAAAATCAAGGATAAACGAGCATACAAGCAGGTTGTTTATAAAGAATTATGTTTATAAGCTGGTAATTAAATACATAAAAAATACGAGTCACCTGACGGTAAGAAGCTACCATTTTTATGGTCATCTGGCCATCAACAGACCGTGCCGTGACCGGGCTCTGAAAGACTGAAACCTAAATACATAGTAGGAGCTTGACAGATTGGTCTTACCACATAACCAAATTTGGCTTCAACTAAAAAATTAAAGGAATAATGTTACGCTTCTAAGCATCGCTTTTCTCGAACGAATACATCATATCCGAAACAGTAATGATATCTGTAGACACCACCATCACTCACGGCGCGTTATTTTACCGAAATACACATTTGCAACGCAGATATTCGTACGCTCTAACGAGTTTCTTTGCGCTGTCTTTGATATCATCGAACCAATGTTTAGTTGGTTTCTTGCCCGCGTAAAGTCGGTTAATGAACGCTTTTAAAATAAACGTTCACACACAACGCACAGGGATTCCCTGTGTCAGCATGGAGACACAAATAAGATATAAGTGGACACACAATTGAGACACATAAGGGGTCACTTGCTTGAGTCAGCTTGATAGGCTGGGTTTGAGGGGGCAAATCACCCTACCACCGCATACAAGACCGTCGCGATTAAACTTATTTAATCGTAGTATTGAAGTCAGCTTCCTCCGACAACTAACACTAATCCCCAAAGCCTCTTCTGTAACTCAGGGTGAACCAGGCGCAGAAGCTTGGAAACAGCATGGATAGAGCTTTACTCCCTACAAACCTGTTTCCTTCATTACAATTACTCCATTAAACCCCCTTTATATTTTTAATGGAAAAGCTGACAAACGAGCTGATGATCCAAGTGATGGTAAGTGGCCCGCCCATGGACATAAGCAACTCCAGAGGCATCACTGATGCGTTGCCAGCCAAGAAAGAGAGAAGAAAAAGAACTGACTCAGCTTACATTTGCTTCAAACATGTCGGATCAACCCATAAGAACTAACGCAGTTACCATTCTGATCCAATTAGGAGTTACGATATTACAAAATAACATTGCATCCTTTGACGCAGCGGGGCATGATTTGTGGGACGGGTCCTTGACAAGACAGGACAACCAGTTTTTTATACTAACATCACAGAATACAGGACTTCGTGTTTAGATTCGGATACTGTCTTTGTTGATGCTTAAAGATGAAGTTTGTAAAATTATTACGTAGGAATGGCTTTACCCCCTCCAACATAAGGGCATGTAGAGATTTTGAAGACCTCCCTCCCCCTCGAGGACGTACAAGGCATGTGTGTGTGTGCATATTTTATGATGCCCAAAAGGGAGCAATAATTCAATTAATAAGTAAATAGGTGTGAGATTGAAATTCCCATGTTAACTTATAATATCGCAACACCTAAACATGATCCCTGAAATGAAATTTTGCCAATATTATGACAGATACAGACAATATGTCAAATCGATGGAATCCTTAAACTTTTAAATCGGAACTCTCAAAAACAAGCTCCTATTGTGCGACAGTCATAATGGCACCCACTTCATAATACCATTGACTTAAAAGGCGCCTGCGGAGTCAAGAAACGATTTTTTTCCACGATCTTCAAAACACGTCACGATTTTGGAATCGTGGAAAAAGTTGCGAAGCAGACAGAAACTTTGTTCACATGTCAAATGGAATGATTGATCAGAGAACGATTGTCATTCACCATGATGGAAGATGAGGTTTTGATGTTGGCATGTGACTGGAACTAGATTTGCGTGGGACGTCCTGTTTTTGCCGTATGGTGCAATGATTGGACTTCTGTTGTAACTATTTTTGGGTTCGATACACAGCGACGCAGGAATTTGAATGACGGCTTACAATTAGTCCAGGATAGTAATGCAATAGATTTTATCTCAAGATTATTTAGGTATAATTTTTTTCGTCTGGGTTTCGTCTGGATCGGTAAACCGGTTGTCATATTCCCGATAAAGCGCTGACAAAAACTTTATTGTCTCGATTTAAATACAAAAATAACCAACATGTCAGCCTTAAAATCCTCCGCTCCTAAACTGGTGCTAGTGTCTGAAACACAAAGCAGAGACACTTGTCTGGTGTCTCCAAGCGAAGGGAACCAAATTTGGCTTGACTAACATCCAAGTGACACTTGGTCGCCCTTAAGCATGTGTTTTCCCACCATCGGATTTGTACCTAATTTTAAATTGTCGATTCGTATCAAGCGCTTTGTGCTTTCAATCACTTGTTAAAACTGTTAACTTAATTATCGTTTAGCACGGTTTATGATAACGTCATTTCTTATAATTAACAATGATAATTGTCTACATAACATACTGCGTTTCATGAGTTACTGATTAAGAGTAAGACGAAGAGTAAGTTATTAGATTTAGTCTATTCCACTCTTTTTTTATTTTTATTTATTTATTCTTTATTGTATGAACCTTAGAGTAGGTTTGACAAAGGGCGGGCTTAATGCCTATTGGCATTCTCTACCAGCCAACCCAGTGTGACGGAGAGAAATGCGAGGGCGTAAATACACAATTAAAGAAAATTTAAAAAGAAAAAAGAAAGAACTTTTTTCGTACTGAAAAAATCGTATAATTATGTAAGATGACAGATAAACCACGATACAGGGAATTCTTGTATGGGAGCTGGTGTCCACCTGTTCAACTAAAACAAACCTTTTATTGCTACGAATAAATCCTACTAATATAATAAATGTGAAAGTTTGTGAAGTTGTAGGTATAGATGTTGTTACTCTTTGACCCAAAAACTACTGAACGGATTTTCATGAAAACGACATAGGTAGACCACGATCTGTATTAGGATATAGGGTACTTATCATCCTGGAAAACGCTGGTAAAGTCACGGGCAGAGGGCTAGTAATCAATAACGTATCAACCCATATCGAAGTAAAGCATACCACGATGAGTAAAAAAGCAAGACAATAAGGAGGATTAGCAAAATCAAATCAAATAAAAGTTTGAAGAGGGGCGTAATGACATAATTGAATTTATTGCAAAACTCGCAGAGTTGGCTTGATGTCGCCGATATAACAGTGATTGGTTTGGATATATCCAATTTCATTATAGTGAACCGACTGACGGTATTACTAAACTAATTCACAAATTGTGTTAAGGGTTGATATGTGACTGACGTTTAATGTTATTGAGACAATCTTCTTATCCCCAATTTTATTTATGACAGTTATTTCTGTGTTTATTTGTAGAATTACAAGCGTAAGGCATAATCTCGAAATAATTTAATTAGGTAATAATAAAAAAATATTCATTTAAGGTAAGTAACTTTATACTTATAAAGGTATAGCTTGATCTGTAAACTGCAAAGCTACCAAAGAATAGACGACCAACTTTTGGCAACACCAAAATATTCATCTTCGTTACATTGACAATTTAATACCGATTATTTATCTGATGGACAACTTTTTACACCTTTTTTAAAAAACTATGCTCCAGCTCCAGAAGTAACTCAGTATGAAGCTTGTTCCAGCATATACATGCATTAACATCATAGGTACCTACTCTTATTCCATAGGATACATATTTCTCCGTAAATATCCTTAGTTGCATCCTACAGATAGTTGTGAGAATAGTTAATCCTTTACTAACACATCTAATCCAAGCCAGGGCAAAGATTTATTGCCCAAAATCGTTCATTCTTTTGTCCGATATACTATAAACAGAACAAGTTACAAGTAGATTTGATAAGAGCTGGACGGTGTCCGAAATGCATTAATGTTGTCTGTGTGTTGCCCGTGATTTATTCCACTAACCACGATCCCATCATCCGATAGATCACTGGGAACACTGATGCATTCATTCATATTGTCAAAATCTTTTGTATTCACTTTCGTTTGGTTTTATTTTTGAAGTAAACGCCCTCGGTTGGGAAACCTATGCTTTAATAACCACCAAAGAAATGTTTAGATATAATTTTTAAATTGACTTTTTTTACTTGTGAGCCGTTTAAGTTACCTTTTATGTATATCAGTGAAAACTGCATCAAAACAGTTCCTGGAAAGGTCCTGGATTTGATTCCGACCGGGACAGATATTTATGTCACAGATAAATATTTGCTCTCGGTGTTAGGATGTTTTTATGTTAGACATGTATTGTAGGTTGTGGAAGGTATAAAGTAACATGCATATTAAATTAAGGTATTAAAGCTAATAAATTACTTAAAGCAGCCCTCATATAAATTACAGTCCAAAGGGAACGAGCAGCTAAAGTCACTATAAATACAAAATTAGGCATTTCTTTGTTAAGGGAATTCTTAACGGATTTCCACGCCCTTTGCTCCTCAATATTAACATTTTCATTACGCATTTCTCCCCTCGTTTCTTCCATTACTTTGATATTCATTGGAAAAAGTCTTAACCTACCTAAGGTTAAGAGTTTCTCGAGTGTTCTATAGTACTGGAATCCAGACTAAGACTTGGAATCATTTCAATCATCATGACCCAGAACGCAATTTCTGATGTACCTAAATAAAACTTAGAGTTAAATTAAGAGAATAAGACAAAATTTTAATTAAGGATATAAGTGTCTTTAATAATCAGAAATACGTTTTACGAAATACCAAATTTTGTTTTTAGCATACTTTTAATGTAAAAAAGCTTGTTTTGACCATACACTTTCGATTATGACCAAATCTTTGTAAGTATATAACTTTGTTTTTTGATTATCCTATGTCATGTCGTGACTAGTCGTGAGCATGACATAAGAACATATTTAAGTTTACGTAAATCTTATAAGCAACAGAAAATTATAGCATTAAAGTGAAATGCTTTTTATGAAAATGATTGAGTAACATTTAAACATTTGTTGAATGCATCCTTTGCGGATCATGAATCACAAAAAGCTTTGTGCATAACTTGACAGGCGCTGCGAAATAATTTATTTTTTCACATTTTCCCTACTTTGCTCTTACGGGAGAATTAATACGTCGTATGTCTGTCAGCGTGTTTTGCATGCGCTATCAATCACATTCATCACGCTATAAGCTGGTGCGAAATGAAAAAAATGTCAAGCGTGAACTGGCCTCGTCGGATGTGTTTCTGTATACAGGGGATTTATTTTATTTATTTATTTATTTATTTAAAACTTTATGCCCCATACAAACGTACAGATGACAAAGGCGGACTTAATGCTAAAAGCATTCTCTCCCAGTCAACCTTCAGGCAGTATGAACACAATGATTAGGCGGCAAGAGTAAAAATAAAAATAATTAAAATACAGGATATTGCGTGAAAATTTAATACATACATATAAAATAAAATATAATATAATATAATATAATATTTTCCGGTATTTGTTATTCTATTGCCGAAAAGCAGATGGGCCATTTAACCGCAGTGGTCATCGTTCTCTAATTTGCCCGTGGATATACATATATTTCAAGTAATGCAAGTATTATGCCCAGTTTATAGCGCCCCGTCTCTTCAAGCGGGGTCGCGTCAGATGAAGGTTTAAAGGTTGTAGGACTAAAACCATTGAGGCAGTGTTTAGTGTGTATTATCCTCGGATCGAGCCACACATAACCACCACAGACCGGCTGTGCTGCGTATGCGTAAATGCATTCACTGCCTCCCTCCCGTGAGGGGAAAAAAAGGCAACTGACGATCAGTTATTTTGATCACTATAAAAATACAAATACCTATCACCATGTACATATTATGCGAACATATTCTAGATGAATAAATGATTTGTAATAATAATAATGTAATTAATTCTATAAATAATTGCTGCTTGATCTTAAGAGATAACGAATTTAAATGCATTAAGTTTTTCATAAAACAATATTGATCAATTTAGTTGATAATTTACTGAAACGTTAAATCTACCTACAGATTTGTTAACAATAGGGAAAATCGAGGAACATGTTTCAATAGAAACAGCCATAAATATGGCATCCGCGCTCCTTCAACGGTGAATTACAGCCATAGCTTTACTTTGGAGAAGAAGAAGAAGAAGACTGACTGTGGACTATGGACTGTGTTGACACTCAGGGAAAATAGATCCATTTGATCTACACTCAGACACGCGAGAGACCCTATAAAAGTGCAGTTTAACAATCGATCATACGGAACCTTAAAACGCTTCATTACCACGCAAATCTAGTTATGTAACGCGACTATCTTCACCATCAGCCCGGCGCCGACAGACGACCGACCCATCATATCGTATCTCCGATCTTGATTGAGATTTATTAGGCACATCGGCTGAGTCGGTTCGCTCTATATAAATCAGCCTTCTATGATCCCACTTCTGATTTCGAGGAATATTTTACGTTACCAGCAACTCTTATTCCGTGGTGTTAAGCACTAGAATTGTTTGTTAAGTTATTTGTTGTGAGCAAAGTGTTTGGTGTGTTGGTAATGGAGTCGATCTTTCCGGTTTGAGAACCGAATCGTCTGATGATTTGTTTTGACCACTCGTTAGCGCTCCTTGTCCTTTCGATTGGTTTGATACACGCGTGTATTACGGGAGCTAGTGTTAATCGACGTATTTTAGTTTATTACTGTTCAAGTTATAGAATTTAATTTGATTAATACTTTTGGTGTTTATGATAAAATCATTTAAGTCAATTAATGGAAAAGGCTAACTTATTGAATATTATTAGTTGAACGAATTTTGATCCGGTGATTACGTTTAAACCTAGGAAGCCATTGAATGTATTAAGATGAAAAGTTTTCTATCATGATTTATGCTCTAAATGTTAATAATTCACATTAACATCCTTCATACAAATTGCAATACATACAAATTGTAATACAATAGTCTGTCTAAAATATGCTCGGATTATAATGATGAGTACAAGCGCATGTACTTTCGTCGAAGTGCTTAGAATGAATGCCTTTTTGACGCAAATTGTAATGATCCGCTACGGCCATAATGTACACTTGTCTTAACTACCCGATGATATTGGATACTTAAGTAATTTATATATTTGAACTCTATTAAGCATAATAAAATAATAATATTATGTTATAAATGGCAAGTATAAAGCTTAGATAAACACTAGGTTATTATAAGATATAATTACCTAACTACACACGAAAAGCGAAGGTACATACATAATAATTTTTGTGACTTAGAGAACTTTGGTTCTGGCCTCTGGGCAATATGAATTTAGCTAGTCCTCACTGGTGTTACTTAGGTCACTCATTGTTCTGATCTGGAAGTGAATAGTATCTAAATAACTCTACATTTCATATATTCGTATTGTTTAGTGTCTTATAATTTTAACAAATAAGGTCATAACTATAGGGTTTTGTTCAGTAGTGAAACTACGCTGTAAGTCGATACATGAAAGTAAGTATGTATGAATGAAAGCAAGAGTAAAAAACAAAGAGTGACTATGCTATCGACCCATCAAAACAAATATAATAAGAAATAAACACTTAATTGGAGGCAACCAAAGACAACGCCCAATGATTTGGAAACCATGTTAACACAATACACGCAGACAACGATATTGTTCTATTTTACTATTAATCGCCATAAATTATTGCTCTTAAAGTACACAACTTTCGCTTCTATTCTAATAGTGTTAAGAGTGGTGATGCTGTAGCAGTGATGGTGATTGACTAGATTGTTATCAACAAACAATGCGTGTGGCTGCGCCCGCGCATCTCCGCGTTGTAGAAAATGAGGTGACGTTTGGGTATTGGTCAGCGATTATCAAATTGAGGCGACATACCGATTTTTAAGAAAGATTTAGAAAATACAGACTAAGAAAAGGTATAATTTGGAGGACAGCTTAACGTTTGGAGAAACAGGCAATGATATCTAGACCATTCTTAACGATAGACGTAATCTAGCATGGTAGACTTATGAGCTTATGAGCTGAAGTTGTATGGGCCTACTTCTTTTTATTGTTTGCATACCAGAAAAATAAAACAGACAAAAAAGAAGCATCAGACAACCTTGTCACTAGCGAATTCTTTAAATTTAAGTCAGCGATAGTGTAGAAAATTGTAGTTTTGAAGGGTAGCGGAGTACAGAATATCATCACAATAAGAGAGAAAAATTGGTTAGGCATGGAGCTGGTCAACTTAGCCCTAATTATATGCAGTAGACTTTGAAAAAGTTACAGAGTAATAAATGAACTGGCTGAAGGCCAGATCTAATTGGTAGGAGAGTAAGAGGATAGAATACTTATTTTAGTAACAATACATATTGAAGTATTCCTGTTGTATCGTCTACTTTTCTTCAGCTAACAAGCAGATTTTCATATTTCCTAAAAATAACTTGGGAGTTCGAATAACATGTTTGTAAACAAATTAAACTAAAATAACTGATATATTGCAGGTATACAATATCTAAATATGATTGCCACAGAAGCTTTATAAACCGTCACAGAAATATGCCATGTTACAAAAAGACGACCTATTCCTTGACCAATTAAGCAAACGTTGCAAGATAATGCACTGCAGACTGAAATGGTCCAAAATGGATGTCCGACCACTGTTCCTTTGATCCTAACAAATGCCCAAACATATTCAATACGAAACATGTCCGGTGTATGCAAATGCAGTCATTAGTCTCAGGACAGGATTATCTCAACGCCGGCACCTATTATGGAAGGACTTTATTAGCCTGGATGCATTTTAACATGAAATTATAACTAACGACGACGTCCCAGTTTCATTTCCTGTAACTTCCTACATTCCCGTCATTCTTACCTGTCTCGCCTGTTTAGCTACACTAACTACCGCTATGGGTCTAGCGCTCTTGACTTTTACACCGTCTCTTAAATGAAATTCATCATAACTATTACTACAAGACAGTAGTCTTCCCGTTATAGGTATTACATTTTGCCAATTAGTAAAGATCTTGCCTTGATCATTGCCTACAAAAGTCTCTATTAAATTTTAGGCATCAAATACTTATTTTACAATTATTCACATTAATAAACTTAATAAAAAGTTTTCCATGGCGGAAGTGACATAATATACCTCTTATCCATTCATTACAATCATTCTCAGATAAATCCTGCTCAGTAAATGCAGCTTAGTATAATATCCATACCTTTAAAAACGTCCCCAACAGATTTGTTTCAACCGATCTATCCTATTGTACGCACCATTTCACCTTTTTTCTTTTCATTCCACGTTAATCCAAACTGATCCCATTTCTGATTGTTTTAAAGTACAGTTTCGAATGCCAAGATCTTATCGATGCGATTCTCATGCGGCTGTGAAAGGAATTATGAAGTCACATGTATGCGCTTGATTGAAAAATTCCTTCGGCCGGGGGATTAAGGAACGTTTTGTTTGGCAGTGACATCTCCAGGGGCTCGACCCTGCGATTTATTCCTGACGCCACTCGAACTCTTCACTCCGCTATTTCCGTTAATGGAGATTTCTTAGATTTGGAATGCTGCGTGCGGTAATGGCGTTCGAATGTTCACTTTTCTGAAGGGGTTTAGTTCACGGACCATTAGAGGTATTTTGGTTGCAAATACAGAATATCATATGTTGTATCTGTTATTTTATTTTTGTACTTACATGAATTTTTTTGTTTTTGTTTAAGAGGTAATTAGAAGAGCTGTTCCGGATATATTCGGATAGTTATTTAAGTGGTCAGCTCCCCTATTCATCAAGTGAATATGTTGCAGGCCAAAAAAGTGCAAAGCATTCACCTCGTCTGGGTATTAAAGTTTGCCAGAGTTACGATAACTGTCTACTATGCAGAAATTATTGCTAAGACGAATGGAGTCCCTTAAAACCCCAAACATCAGGTACACAAGACTGTTTTCCTTCATGCTGTTTCACTACATATACCTCAAGTATCATCCCCTCAATCCTCACCATGTCACAGGCACTTACGTCCAGTTGAGATCAGCTATCGTTAATTCCGCTCGGTTTACGCTAACGTTACGCCTGCAATCAATTACATCGCCGGGTAATTGATCGTATCTGTTGTTTAGTGAGCAATTTCCGTGTTTAGTTACGTTCCAAAACCTTTTTGTTAGATTTCTAGACTCTTGTTTTCCACCGTATTATTACGGACACCTTTAAACATCAGGTGTGTCAACTGCTTGTTTTTGCAGGTAATTGCTACACAGGTATATACAGTAGTAGCATAACATACTAGGTACACTTTGTAGTCCTAATATACAGCGGCTTTTACTAGTAAATTATATTAACAATGATTGACATGATCATAATTGTCCCATTGCGGGAGACCTGAATGTAAAACAAACAAGAGGAATTCCAAAATAAGAAAATGAGGAGGCCCTAGTTCCTACGCTAATGTAATAGGTATACATTTTCAGACAGTTGCGTGCAGGATTCTAACTCAAGCAGTGTGGAATACCGATGTTTAAATTAATACAAGATAATGTTAATTTTTTTTTCTTAAGAATAATTACATAAAGAAGTAAATAAATCAATGACAACAGTTCCCCTGCCAAAACTCAAGCCATCAATTTCACGATTTCAGCATTGAATTATTCAAGAAGCTGTTTGCCATTAAAATTTATATGGCAGCATTAACTTCAATTTGGGTCAATTAGCTGCCACCGTAGATCTACCAAGATCGTCAGATCTTAATTCGGTATGCAAAAATAATTAATGATGACCATAAAATAAAAGGCAATTTATTTTTATTTCACGAATAATTGAGTGTCTCGTCTCTATGCCAAAACAAAATCAACTGTTTACCGGACAAATAAGATTTAGTTTTCCTTATTCAAGCTCTGTACCTGGCAAATAACAGACGATTTATGAATTAATAGTAAAGTTATACATATAAGTAGTCTAAGCAATTGAAGAAGTTTAAGGTACTCTTACCTTTGGCACGAGGAGTGCAGAGTGCAATTATTACCTAACCTTTATTCAATTATCCGTTATCATGTATTATATAATAGGTTTCCAAGTTATGTCTTTATTAGAAAAATATTATCACTTGCTCCAAGGAAGAAAAATATATTGCAAACGAAACTGCATACTTAAGATCTTTTAAAAGTATGTGGAGTATGCCAACTGCATAATGGTAATAAATGTGGTAATAAATAAAAAATCTACGCACAAAACTTCAATAAAACTGCTTCGAACCTAAGTTCCTATAATAAAAGATAAAACACTAGACATTAGTAAATTCGACAAATCTTAGCAACACGGCAAGTTGGCAAGTTTTCCACTTTGGGTTATCTGGAAGAGATCGCTTTTTAGCGATAAGATCGCCTATTGTATACTATCCATTGTACTTGTTATGTACATGTACATTTTATTCTGGTGTGCAATAAAGAGTTTTGTATTGTATTGTATTGTAACAATTTAGAAATTATAATATTTATTTATTATGTAAAAAACACAAAAAAATTGTGTGTGTCATCTCCGACGCACGACTCGAGTTTAACGCCATGTCGTTTGCAATCGTCAAATCAGTAACAAGATTATAATTATCATTAGATGGCGTTGTTACTATTATACTATTATAGATATTATTATTATTTACGCTACGACTTTCGACGACGACGATGATTATGATGATAATGATGATAGTGTTTGACACCAACAGAATAGGATGTAACAAGATTATTATTATCATCAGTACTGATCAGTAACACCATCTAGACTCTGTGTTACGAATTACAAATATAACGCATAACGTAACGGAGAAAGTTTGATTTTACTCATAAATTTTTCATACCGCAGGCTTAAATATAAAAATCGATTCTACAAGAGTTAAACTCCAATAATTCATTAAAGGATAATTTACTTATTAAATTACTTACCACTTAAAAAAGCCACCCCTACCACCCCTGCCATTCAATTAACCTGCCCTACAAAGGAGATCAGACAACAAATTATCTCATAACATCACCAAACAATGACACCCGTAAACTTTGGCTGAACAAAAAATGTCTCACTGACCAATACAGAATTGTATCAATGTACAACGTAGGTGGTCCATTCTACGAAACACCCTTTATTTAATAGGTGATGGGTAGGGTAGCCACACTAGCTCTATCATAATAAAACCCTCGTACAACTGTTCCGTAACCACACTGTTCGAAAATAGGATCAGGATTTTTATAGCATAAAGTACCTTATAGTAGCACCGTGTCTGATGTGAGTTTCCAAGGGCAATGTGTTTCGAATACTAACTCCTGAAGTTTATTACTTAATGTATATTTACTCATAACGTAAAATTATTATAGATGATATTAAGAAGCTGACGAAAGCACCAAATACTACTATTTTAGTAAATATCTCGTCACGCAAAAAATACTTTACTACATTCACAGAAGACATAATACACGTAGTTGTTATATCATTAATCAATAAAATTGTCTAAAATTCTGTTCTTTCTGTTTTACAAATACATTGCAAGTTCTTTATAACAAACTCAATGGACCGACCATTTTTAGCGTTCCTTACGAAAAAACGAAAAACGGAACCCTTATAGAATCACTCGTTCGTTTGGGCGACCGCCGTTCATAGCCAATTTACTCCGAAACTACTGCAGCAAATGAGTTGAAATTTGGTACTCATGCACTTGTTTCTGACCCAAAAACGAAGGTATAAAGTAAACAAGTGCATTTGGAAAAAAATTAACGATATCAAAATTAAACAAAAACTGTTTTGCAAACCGTATCGTGTGGTATGTCAAATGAAAGAGCTTGTTGTAAGGATCTCAAATATATTTTTGTTATAGTTCTACAATGTTTGCCAGTCGACTTGTTTAAGAAACGTTTTTTTTTTAATTTATTTATTTACCAACAAACATAACTCGTTTATAATCATACCCGCCAAACCGTTGAAACAGTTTGTAGGCGGAGACTGAACGCTCTTAACATTACAATAGTGAGTAGTAGTACATACTTGTTTGCTAACTCTTATAATCTTATTAATCCTGTTTACTAATAAATTCATATACTATTATATACATGTTACACACACATATATATATATATATTTAATTAAGAAATGCAAATAAACATATCTATACTATAATGAAACTCAAAGTGTCTGTTTGTCTGTCCGGGCATCACATAAAAACACTTGAACGGAATTCGATGAAACTTGGTAAAGTTGTTACTGATACCCTGGGTCATATTTTAAACAACTTTTCATCCCGGAAAATTAAAAGGTTTCCCGGGAAAACAGGACAAAAATTTGAATAATTGATGTAAAATCTCAACTCTTCAAGGCAAAGGTTACTATACTGTAGATATGAGTACTTCATGACAAAGACGTATGGAAATGACCAGCTCTGCAACCAGTTCCGTTCAAGTTAGTGATATTTTTTTTGTAATAAATATATCTATGTATTTTCATTTTTAAAAGATGTCCTGAGGAGTTTCTTTACGGCTTTTCTTCTCCACCAAATAAAATTTAAGCTACCTAGTTAATTTAAAATGTAATTTAAAATTATTAATTTGATAAACTCTTTAGAGCTAAAGTAAGCAATACAATTGCGAAATAATCGTGAGAAACTATTGAAAATTTAAGTTTTAACAACATCCAATTTGAGAACTAATTGCAACACCCGCTGATAAATGTTTAAGAATTATATTATTATAATGAGATTACACCGATTACGTATTTTGCCCTTATTTACTCTTTAGCGATAATTGGGGTCGATGACAACAATAGTTAGGTATATCTGCCTTCAATAGAAACAATGAATTTCTAACTTTGCGCATTTGTTCCGGAAACCTCAGAAGCGGTTTAACCGATTTGAATGCGATTTTCCCTGATGTTTGTTAGTAAATTTTAAGTTACATTTTGTTTTTGTTTATATAGATTCCCAAATATGTCAGTTAAAATTTTTTTTTTCGAGGGTACGCGCAACTCTCCATAGGCGAAGGCAGTTGCTGGTATTACTGGTATGTCAATAAAGTCCCAGTTATCATCAACACATGGCAACCCTACAGGGGACAATACGTTGCCAGGGGTGAACAATTTAGGGTGAGCCGTGAATAGCGTCGACTGATTTACTTTTAATCGTGACTGATATTATCGCGACCATTCAGTGTTTTGTTACGAACGCGCCCCTACTATTTGCTTGCCTCGCGTCGTGTGAGTATAATGAGAACGGGATGACGTCTTTATACCTTAGAGGTTACGTGGGCAGGTAAATAAGCAGAAACAGAAGAGACCACTGTAAAGATACCTTCATTTTCTTACTTTTTCAGGTAGCTTTGACTCTTCATTATGCATGAAAACGTACGCAGCACAGCGATTTGAATGAACTTACGAGCAAAAAATATATTTATTAAAAAAAAAATTAAAAGGATGGTGGAGATCGTACGAATCCAGTCTAATATCCGTGTTTTTAGGCGAGTTTTATTGGGTAAAATGAAACATATGCGGATAGGACAATACACCGAGACGGTACACACCATCTCACCATCGGTCTCATATGTACAAGCATAATGAATAGGTTTTTTTTCTCCAATGGATAGTTGCTGCTGGCCATAGCGACCTTTACAGCTTCAGGCTTCACGGTGGGCGAACCTGGACCCTGTGGAAAGACTCAGCTGGAAAACATATTTGCGAATGTGTGAGTGTGAGTATGGAGTGATAGCTCCGTACCTTGAGAAGTAGGGGTATTCGAAGGGGTAATCCTAAGGATACCCCTTGTGAGATGAATAGGTGATGTAAGCAATAACTGAAACAGTAATCTATAACTTCCGGGGACCAACTCGGTTTTGTTAAAAGAGCCTAAAATGTTTTTCTGACCATAACAATATTTCGACAAAAATAATCGTGAAAACAAAATTACATATGTAAAATGACGTCACTCATACACATCAAGACCGATAGTAATCGATCTCGCAATGAGAGTCCAGTCCAGACGCGATTGGATACTATTACTTGTAAAAGTAAAAAAGCCGCCAAGTCTGTACACGGTCGAGGATGGTAAAAACAAAACGTTCCATCCACTCGGACAATGTACCAATGTCTTTTTGTACCATGCCGACTATCATTTGCATGTCCCTATTCTATGTCACTCGTAGTACCAATGCGGCCACCCGCTACTGTAAAAATATCTTTATTTCTTCATTTAGTTGGAAACAAGTCTTTTTCCTCAGTCCCTTTGTTTATATTAAGTTGTATCTCATACTGCTCGCATTGATAGTCGAGTGCAGACTGCAGAGGTAGGGAAAGTATTGCTTCTGTAAGATTTTTTGTGCAACCTTGTGAATCAGTATATTCCCGTCTGCTATTGTCTTTTTTGGAGGCAAAAATAATGAAAGGAAAAATTAATAACTAACTAGTTTTCGACCGTAGTAAAGTGGTTTGAGAAAACGAAATTACAGACATATAATAAAAAGAAAAACTAAATTACAGACATAATAGAAACTTCAATAATGCATACCGAAACAGTATCGAAAAATTTATCACAACATTTCATACGTGCGTTTTGTATAAGCGATCTTTTGAATTTGAAAATTTTGAATTTGAGGTTGACTTAGTAAAGTAGCTTATTTTTCAATAATAGATGACATAAAATTATTTTATCCTAATAGTATTGTATGTAACAATACTACGAGTATACTATTCTCAATAACAGCCTGACCGTAGTAAACTTGCAAATAACTAATAAGATAACTCTTATCTTAATTAATCCGTTGATTAATCGCAAGATCTGCATACGTGACGTTCGGCAGATTTTTCATTTGTAGTTCGATTACTTACTTACTAACCGTGAATCTATCATAGTCCAGTCAAATAAGCTAAAAAAGGGGTCAACTTCGGAATGAAACAGAATAAGCTAAAAAATTCGTGTGAACATTTATTTTGGTAAATTAAATGTTGTTTCAAAGGTCATGAAAGTTCATGTGTGAGCGTCCTTAGATATTCAAGGTCAAAGGTCATGAAAATCAGACCCAATAACAAACATGAATCTGTTACAATATTTGCGGCAATCGAACCCGGACCTAACTACCATCTAGGTATCAAACTCCAGATCTGACCAGAATCACGTAGCCATAGTACATCTGATATAGACATGAGTAATCCCAACGCTCCTTCCGCGTTCAGATGATGATAAAGAGTTGATGTCAATTCAAATGAGACCACAAACTGAGCAAACAATGACGTCATTAATTGACCAGATGTTCTGGGAAGAGACGTGACATAACACATGTGCTATGATAGCATATTTGACACAGAGATTAATTAGCGAAATTAATCTAGTTTCATCTGGTAGAGTTGAGCGTTTGTGGGAAACTATGTGTTATAAAGTTGAAAGTTATATCACTTAATGTATTTTCTCATCTTTCTTGAGGCAACGTATTGGTGATGCCATTATTGCTACTGAAAAGGACGGTGCTGCAGCTATTTCTGCTGTAAAGTAACGCTGCCTTGATATGTTGCTCAAAGATGGCTGTAGATATAAATCACCGCTTGAATTGATTGTACATCAATTTACTCGTATCATACATAGAGTTTAGTTTAAAGGAAAAATCTCACAAAAATACCAAAACACAAAAATGGGCAGTAAGTTGACAGGAAAAAGCTGCGGCTTCCACAAATATCGTCAATGAATCATTGTGCAATTTATCCTCTATTATCATTTTGAACTAGTCTGACTCACTATTACACTATTGTCAAACTATAATACTCCACCGCAAAAACTATCCAACATGAATAATTTATAAAGTGCGTGATGTCTATGTGCGAAATGACTCAGTTTTGGCAATGCTCTGACAATAGATCATAATTGAATAAACAGCGAAGGGACAGGATGTGGTCACATAGCCTTCTGTGATGACAGAATTAATTTTTCTAAAGCAGTTTATGGAGCAGACATTGAAGGCTGTGAAGCGTCAGATACATCCCAAATTGGGTCTTGAACGTTGTAAAATTGGAACCTGAATAATATTGTGAATCTTTGTGATTAGTTTACAAAATGTAACGGCTTATTCTCACTAGGATGCGTCTTCGGGATTATTTGGAACCGTTATTATCTTTGCAGTGGCAAAACCATTGTTATGGTGCTAATCACACATTCACGAATTGACACAAAAATGCGGATAACGTAAATACCTCAAAAAAGTACGGATTCGTTTTCGGAACTGTCACGACGAAACGTCTTCTCTCAGTGAGAAGAATA
Organism: Thymelicus lineola; assembly: GCA_963932265.1. NCBI lineage: Eukaryota > Metazoa > Arthropoda > Insecta > Lepidoptera > Hesperiidae > Thymelicus > Thymelicus lineola. Next base: position 11,009,720 of record OZ010701.1, read on the forward strand.
TTATTATTGAGGATTATTTAAATATTTCAAAACTTCATACAGTGTAACTTCAGAAGGATGTATGCGGGAGCAAGCCGCAGGAGGCCAGCACTCAGTCACGTAGCAAATTTTACCCTCGATCTAAAATCAACTGTAAAATATTTAAAGTTTCGGTCATTGTATCGAAGAGCCGGTAATACCTAATGCTTCATTTACGTTCAGCAATGCCTCGGCGATGCCTTCGGTGTTACTGATGTCCATGGGCATTATTCCGCAAAGCCAACAACAACATCAAAAAGAGAGGTCAATCACGATTCTTGTGTAATCCAAATTATCTCGACATGCTTACCGATTGCTGGTATATTATTACAAAAGATAATAACTTATCTCTTAAACACAATCCCTAATCTAAATGATGGGAAATTTAACCGTTAACTTGCATTTCGTAAAGGTTAAGTACGGATTATGACGTTTTATTACAAGAGTAACTGAAATATAATTTTAATATTCAAAAGAAAACTTGCTTTTGATACAGATGATTGTTGAAATCGGTAATCGATTTACTAGTGTGTACTCCATATTAAACTACCTACTGAGAATGCTATAACACGACTAACTTGCAATATTAAACTTCACATTTAACAATAGAAAACAAAAAATGCATTTATTCCGCGCAAATCACGTGTAAAGTTAAGCTTGAACACGAATGAGAAATGAGAAAACGGGGATAATACTGAGGCGTCAGCAATCGATATTAAAGACATGAGATATTACCAGTAGCATTCTGCAGCGTTCGGATAATGATAGGATTTGCGGGCGACGCGCCGACGCCGTCTGTCCGAGCAAATCGACTGCGATTGAGATAAATACCGATACACTGGTTGTTAGACGTGAGTTTTCTTGTCCAACGTTTGTTCTATTGCCATTTTATTAAGTTACAAGTTTTTGATGAAGTTTATTGTTTCATCATTTTCAAATTTGATATATCTGACGAAAAGTATTAAATGTCTACTAGGTATGTTGTTAAACTTGTGAATATGATACGACCGTTCAATAACATTGATGCAGTAAAAAAGTGGCCCAATATTAAGCCCTGTGGGACACCTATAGCGATTTCTTGGTCCCGAGATTCATAACTACGTAAAATGAATCTGTAGCTAATACTACAGTTATAAAAAATCTACATTTATTAAGCGATTTAATTTTGTCAGCCCTTCCCTGCTCGCAGTGCTCGCAGTTTATATTTTCACTTAACCTTCATGTAGTTCCCTATGGCTCGGAATGAACTAAAGTTTTAAATCAGGACTTTCAGAGCTTGTTAGCTTAGTGGATTCAGGAAGGTCAATAGACGGAGCCATATAGAAATTGTAGCCAATCTTTGTTTAGACACCGCATGTTTATTTTGTGAAACATCATGATCAGTCTGAACTCTGATATGAAGCTGTTTGTTTAAGTAAATACATTTAATCAATATAATAATGAGAAAATATTTCCTGACTGAATTTCTAATTTCAAACAAAATTTAAATTCTAAGGCTAAGGCTAAATTCGTCGTATTCAATCGTATGGACAGATGGATTATAGAAAACGGTCTCTAAAGTAAAAAGGACTCTTTTTACCTGACTAGTGCGTGACGCAAGACCCGACTGAGCTACGCAAGGGAGGGTAATGTGTTAATCAGTCTATGTATGTGTCTATGTATGTTCAATACTTTCAACAATATTCTAAACTACTGTGCTTGTTGTTTTCTTTTTAGTTTATTTACGAAGTCGGGTTTTTTGTTTCTTTTTAATTTTTTTATTAAACGCGTTTATTAGCTTACCCTGCTTGTGTGAGTCAAGTCTTGTAAGCTTAATTATTAGATCTACTTCCTGATATCCCAAGGATCAACTGCTTCAGAATTAGGTCAATATATTTTATATCATATTAACAAAATTGCGTGAGAGGAAAATAACTCCTGTGGACAAAAATTCCGTACATTTCAAAATTAATCCCTTTAGGGTTCCGAAGTAAAATCGAAACCCTTATAATTTCATCATGTCCGTCCGTCCGTCCGTCCGTATGTCCGAAGCATAGCGCTGAGACTCTTAGTGCTAGAAAGCTGTAATTTGGCATGGATATTATACATATTTATTGAAAGTCCAAAATCGTAGAATAAAATATTGAAAAACATTTTTTTTTCATGGTACCTCCCCTATCATTCATCCATCCATCCATCAGCCCTTGGAGGTCCACTGCTGGACATAGGCCTCCCCTAACTTGCGCCACTCTGACCGGTCCCCTATAGTGTGAGATATCGTTGAAAAGGTCTTTCAAAAATATTATGGGTCTTCTAGGACCATTTTTGGATTTAGGGGTCCGTTTGCGAAATATTTAGCTTTAAAGTGCTAATTTTGGTTACAGTCAAGTGTCCCCCCTGCTGGCTAAACGGTCGGAGTTGGAAAAGTGAAAAAATCTCTAAAATAGGCTCTATGATGAGTTTACTATCATTGCTTTGTTAGCATAAATAGTTAATGAGTAAAAGTCGATAAACTTACTACGAGTACTTCGGAATCCTACATTGCGCATGGCCTGACAATCACTTGCCCGGTTTTTTAATTTTTCATTCCATTATACGAATAATACGAATAATCATTCGTTATTTAACATATATTTAGATAATTCTGGTTCATTTTGTTTACAGAACGAAAATCGATAATTCATCGCTAAAACAATGGCACTTGTGCAAAATTTAACTTGTTCAATACTAAACCGTTCAATCAAGTGCACGATGCCTCATAGATAACGCCACTCATTCATTGGAGTGTGAAGTTGAACAGATTCGACGATGCGATAAAGTATGTCGGTTAAATTATATTTACTACGATTAAACATGATTTGTTAAAGCATTTATTGAAGAAGTTACACAAAATCAGTCAAAACATTAATTAGTAACTTATTATGACTTGCCTTATCCTATAACTTAAATAATAAACATGCCGAGTACTTATCATCTAAATCGGTTTAACAATTGAACATCCACAACGTGAGAAGACATTTTGCCGACCAAATAACCAAGCGACCAAACTTTACACGAAAAAACAGTAAAAGATACATTGAAGTATTATTATTAGCGTATAGAACCGACACCGCGAACACCATGTATGGTATGTCACTGTGTATTTTGAAAGGAGAACGGGGGCTCAATTTTGAAAATCGAACGTCCCGGGCGGGACACATATTTTGTTCGAGATGTCTGTTCTATGACATTGTACTTAAATGAAAAGATATATAAGAAATTTCATGTAATAAAATAATAACAACTACAAATCGATCTATTTCTTTTAGGTCCTACTAAAGAGGATAATGTTGAGGAGTTTGTTTAGTGTGTTTAGTGATTCTTCTTCGGATACAAAAAATTACGAGCAGATGTGTAAGTACCTAAATAAACGAATTCGAATTCAAATTATTTTTAATTTCACTATTTATAACAAATACCCAAGCAACGACGAACTAAAACCTAAAAAAAAAACAAACGCAACAGCCAACAAGTTAAACAGCGAGGCGTCATCAATTGTCACTTAGCACAGATTAAAAAACAAAAGTGACGCAGATAAAAAGGAAACAGATCCTAGAATAAATCGAGAGTAATTTCTCTTGTCTATTAACGATTCACCACCCTGGGGTCTCATTATCACGTTAACACGTGTTGGTCGGAATGGGTTAAACTCCTACCGAGTGGATTCTCATGGATCCTTTTGAAATTAATCGCCCACATTAGTACTGGGTTGGGTTTATCCTTGTGATATGCCGCGATTGCACTAGGAGATAGATTAATATTAATATATCTAACGCTTCTTAGGTTAGATAATTATATCGAATGCCATTAAGCAAGCGTTTTAAAGAGTACAGCAGATCAAATTAATCACTTTTAAGCGCGTCACATACGGCGAAGATACGATAATATTTTATGTTAAGATGCCTTGCTATAAAATATTATAGTATCTTAAGGTATCGCACACGGCTAAGATACGATAATATTTATATCCGCTCGAATAGCTCTGGGTCACACTGGGGTTATTTCCCCGCAATCTATATACAGGATAGTCTAATATTAATAATACGGCCTTACTATTAGATTTATTGGATAGCTCATCGGATGATGATTCTGACTTCGAATATGACTTAAAAATTTCTGCCGCACGTTGCCATTACCGAACAATTTGGGTAGAAATTAATCATATAAAGTTTAGGAAAGACCGCGGTGAGTTTAATCTCTACGAAGACCTTTCATCGAAAATGTTTCAAATATATTTTAAAAAGTCAAAGGAAAATTTATAGTTTCCAATATTTTGCGTACTAATAATAAAAACAAAAACATGAGAGGTGTCAAGGGACACCTGGATGGAACGAAGTTCCTTTCGATTTAAGTATTGTATTGTTGTACAGCGCCTGTTCAGACTTAAGATATTTAGTTTGGTTAGTTGCGGATAGATGGCGTTAGTAAATTAATTCTGAATCACGCTATCAATTTATAAATACTTGTAACATACGTAAGTTCAAGGAAACTATTAAATTTTTTGAATTCGCTATGGATACTTAGTTTCATTTACCTTATATAGTTACGCAGTTTGTACAGCGCCATCTCTGTAAAACTAACTGAATCACTTCAAAAAAAGTGTTGTCATTCGCAAAATCAAAAAGTGTCGAAATTTTCCGTCTGGCCCCCTTTCACAAAGCGCGATAAGGAACTTCGTTCCAACAACAAAAACAGAGAGAATAGGTTTTTTTTATGGAAATATCCGGCAAACGAGCTGACGATCCACCTGATGGTAAGTGGCTATCGTCGCCCATGGGCATCAGCAACACCAAAGGCATCACTAATGCGTTGCCGGCCAGGAAAGAAAGAAAGAACTGGCTCTCAAGCCCCCAGCCGGAACACGACGAGTCGTTTGGCGGCTGACTCATGCTCAAGGGTGGTAGCTATCCAGGCGAACCCCTGGAGAAATTATAATAGTAATAATGGTATTAATAAACAATTAAAATCAATACTACCAATATAATCCCTCTGAGGGCCCTACCACCAGTGGGCCGGATTAAGTCGCCTCTTACGACACCCATCCGGCGCGGGATTGGGGTCAGTATTCTAAGCCACCAACACCAACACGGCTAAGAAGAAGTAAAATTAATATATTTCATTCCATTTTGCATCGAATATTGTGCACACTCTGTGTAAGGAGCTTACGATATATTTTGGATCTTAACATGGCATGTTACGATATATTAAGCATCTTAACATAAAATGTCCATATCGCTCGATATCTTAACATGCGTAATATGAAAATATTATCGTATCTTAGCCGTGTGTGATGGTTCATACAAAATGTATAGTGAGCGATATTTTATGTTAAGCTAAAATGTTATAGTATCTTCGCCATGTGTGACGCGCTTTAGGGTTTTCGTTTCAACTTAAAGCACATCTCAGTAACTGAAGTTTACATTAAAGATAAGGAAATTAATTTAAAGGAACTACGTTTAAAATGCACTGTAAGTTTCCTACCGTCTTGTGATTGTCTATGGATGGTGGTAACCATTTAGGCAAATAATCGAAAAACTAACAAATGGCAAAACTTGATGATAAGTGGGCACCGTCACCCATGCACATCAATAACGCCAAAACGACACCGTTGCTGACCAAGAAGATATAAGAAAAAAATACCGGCTCTCAAGTCCCCAGCCGCAACAAGACAAGCGTTTGTTAAGTAAAATAATTCAGTGGAAGTCGTAGTTAAGGGTTACAAAACAGGAAAATAACAGACGCCAATGTGTAGGAAATGACATGGTATAAATCTAAGCTTAGCTTCTGTAAAACGCCCACTCCGACTGAGTGTCGCCCTTTAGGGTTTACGAGTAGTTTTTATGTTTATGTTATAGTCAAACTTTGAAACTCCGGAGCTCCTAGGATTGCCTAGTCAAATTGCAGGTATAACCATGGCCTTTCGGTAAATACTTAGATCCCAATTTCGGCCTCTGACTGAAGTATTTTTAGACATACTTTGATATAAATAGTACCTACGATTGGTACTTAAATTATAAATAAAACGCTTACGCACTCATATCCCCGCAGTAGGTAGGTAGGTTACCTATGTCGCGAGTAGCATGGACGACACATATAATATAATACATTACAATAACACCTATGAGCCGAGTACAAATATTTATCATCCCTTAATGCCTCGGCCGGGAATCGAACACGAGACCTCTCGCTTCGCAGGCAGGGTCGCTACCAACTAGGCTACAGGGTCGCATATACATATTATTTTGTTAAAATATTTTTTACTCTTTATTTTTATAGTTATTTTGTTTGTTACAGCTGTCGACGGAACCCCGCTTCGCAGGGTTCCTTTTTCCGCGTGAACAAAAACAGCAGCCATCGTCATGGACATCAGTAACACCAAAGGCATAACCGATGTATTACCAACCAAGAAAGAAGAGAGAGAAAGAAAGAAGAGAGACTGAAAGAAGAGAGAATGAAAGAAGGCAAGTTGTTTGGCAGCTGACTCAAGCAAGAGTGTGGTAGCTAGACAAGCAGTCTTCACGGAGAGATGGCTTCAACCCATTAATGGCCTACTAATAGGCACGGGTCTCTCCTCTTGAGGCCTAGACCATACTCCACCAGGCTGCTCCAGTGCGGATTGGTGGAGGGGTTAGTGGCCAACCCGAGTGTCGGAAGTTTTCAAACCGCCCGAGGGCCTCCGAAATGGCTTAACGACTGTTATCCTATGATAACAACCGGGACCGACGGCTTTACGTGCCCTCCGAAACACGGAAACGCTCAAGAATTTTTTGCCACTAGCGGTCACCCATCCAACTAGCAACCGCGCCCGCTGTTGCTTAACTTTGTCGATCACTTAGGATCGACGCAAGCCGCCGGGCTATGAGCGCTTCACGGAGAGATAATATTACCACTATTAAAAGTAATCATTTTGATGACTTAATAATAAAATTGATTTATAATACTTAGATATGTGAAGCCTTACTCTCGCCTCTTACGACACCCTAGTATGCCAGTATTCTAAGCCATACCAAAATAAATTTTAAAAGATTTAAAACGGTTGTCCACTAATTAGTCTCTGAATTGCGTTTAGTAGTCCCACCTCAAACAAACCATCTAAATGTACTATCAATTAAAAGCTAGAGCTTTTATTTTAATGCTACTTGGCCAACTATGGTTTGGACACAGCCTATATTTAGTTCCTTGACATGGAAGTCTTTTTTTATGATTGGACATCACCATGGGTGTACCAACTTGTGGCCCAGTGGGGCAAATCAGAATTTTTTGGCTGAGAGGCTGAACCCTTAGATTAATCTGTTGACACAAAGTGAAGAAATACTTATAGTCTATATGTAATGTAATATTATGAAATATAAGAAATCACCTTGATACACCCACGAATAAGCACACCAATACAGATATTCATGTGGCAGATAACTTGTACTTGGGCCATGGGTGTTATAGTTACAAGTTTTAATATTTTCCTTTTATTATTATTTTTAATAGGTGTCACGAATTTAAATTGTGTCGTAGTTTAACCTGCAACTACTTTTACGGGCCTAAAACTTTTAAAGTATGATGAAAGAGAGTGATCAATCAAAATCTTACCATATTATAGACTGCTATAAAGAGACCGTCTAAAAAGAAGTAAGAGACTGAGAGATAAATAAGACTTGCAACCACTCCAATCAGAAAGAATTATAAGTAGCCTTAGCTGAGCATTTTCATTTGGCCAGAGTATTTCCTCCACCAAACCTTATTCCCAGAATTCTAGTGTATCTAAACCGAGTGATACAACACCATTATTATATAAATTAGCTATATCCAACTTTTGTAGTACAAATGCTTTAAAAAAAGTTAAGCCAGCTTCTAGGACTTCAATTGCTGGTTGGATCAAGGCTATATTTAGAGAGGTAAATATTGACGCTTCTCTGGGGAGTATAAAATCTGCAGTACTTACCTAGCATAAAAGAGTTGGTGACAAAATATACCATAAGAAGAAATCTTAAAAAGGGAAAACTGGAAGAGTGATAAAACATTTAGGGTTTATTGTAAAAAAAATATTCATGGTGATGAGGATATACTATATATATAGTATAGGATATACTATACTATATATGATAATAATACAGAGTTGCTTCGATCAAATTTTTTCAATTCATTTTTGTTTTTCTTATTTTAAATTGATTTAATTTTTAATTGATCTCATATTTGTTTACATGTTCCTAAAGATTAAAAAATAAGATTTTATGTTATAGTGATTGTTCTCGTCATATAAATTATGTACCCGATTAATAAACAATAGTAATGGTTCAAAGTTGAATATTATTATTTATTTATTTCTAAGATGTCACTTAATGAGTTGATTAATTTCATATACTTATGTTATGGTTCATGTTTTAATTTGAGTCAGAGTTATTATATTGTAGCTTGATTGATCATGTTTTTAGTTCACGAAGTATTTTGGTTACCATAACCAGCAGATATCAAACCAGTCTTAAAATTAATGCCGCATCCTTCTGCAAGGCATAATTATAATGGTAAGTACTGTTTTACAATACAATAAAACAGTCATTGGACGGAAAAAATATTGGGCTTTGAAAGAAATCATGGAAAGCAAGGAACTGAGTATCAAGATCAAGAAGAAGACATTTGACACTTACATCCTACCCTGCATCAAATATGGCTGTGAAACCTGGGCCTTAACAAAATATCATAGGGACAAACTAGCACGATGCCAGAGAGGTATGGAAAGGAGCATGTTAGGTTTAAAACTGAGGGATAGAGTAAGAAGCATCAGATCAGCTCAAATGGAGGTGGACGGCATATGCTCCACTGTAAAAGGGAGAAGTCGAGTAAACAGTTAACAGTCTGGTACCCTAGTGATGGTATTAGGAGTCGAGGTTGGAAAATAAGGAGATGGGAGGATAAGCTGTAACTAACCCTAGGACCACATTGGATCAGAGTTGCAGCTGATAGAAAACAATGAAAAGAGTTGGAGGAGGCCTTTGCCAAAAGGCACACTGAACAGAGAGACATTCTTTAAAAAAATTGTCTATAGTTTATGTAGTTTAAATTTTTTATGTATTTCTTTTAAAAAAAATGATCAGTTAATAAATATTATAAAATCTGTAATACTGTTTCGGTAAATAAAAGGCTAATTATTATTAATATAAATGTTACTATGTGCCGAAGGAAGGATGTTGTGTTAGAGCATGCATATTGCTGGCTGGTTTGTGAGGACCCTATGAAAAAAAGATAACGGTTGCACAGGAAGGTGCAGCGGCGCACTCTGCAGGAGATTGTGGTAACTTTTAAAGATAGTTAACAGATAAAACATAGATAAAAAAGGTATTTTCTAATCATTTTAGGCCACAGATAAGCAAAATCAAAGATGCCTGTTCAAATTAACGCCGTGTCCATCCTTCGGAATATAATGATTGTTTTATTGTGGTGTAAAGCAATACCATTATTGATACTATTTGAGCAAAAAAGGTAAATAAATTGCTTTCACAGCTTTGTTGATTTCATTATTATTAATAATAATAATAATAAAATACACTATAGAAGCCAATTTTTTTATTTTTTTCTGCATATCAAAAAATAGGAAATAAGTTTCTGAACGAAAATATAAATAATATTTATTGTCAGTAATGTTGTCATTGTCAATCTATTATTGATCAATCAAACATCTGATCTGACAGCTTACTCTAACCTAGATAACCTAACGTAAACAAATCTTTTTCTCAGACAATGTTAATACTGCGTCATTAATTGCTTGGGAAATACTGAAGTCATTTATTTTTATGACTGAAGCGACATGAAAATAGCTCTGACGGTAGCTTTTGTTGCCAACGTCTATATTTAAATATAACTTGCAATTTCGTGAACTAAAGAGGAAGTTAACCACAAAACCTTATGAGTACTACATCTGAAGCAATACAACGTAATAGAAGTAATATTTCTCATCGTTTAATATAAATAATGGGAGTTTTACCTTAGTTTTGAGAGCATATACGGTGTTCGTTTTTCCGTATAGTTTTGCTGCGTAGAACACAACACTGCCACCGAAAACACAAGCGCACGTCGACCACACATTCTTGTACACATTATTACACCTCGCGGAACTTAAATTACGGTGAAAAACAGTCGGAATTTGTACTTTTCTAAATAATTTACTAGAGGTACGGCTTATAGTAGCCATGTTGGTAGAACAGCTGATTGACAAAATTGACATGACATAATAATGACGTGTGCGAGCGAGAAGTCCGATAGGATAAAAAAACGCGCATGCGCGGTTTTCTTTTCAGTCAGTGTATTGGGAAAAATGAATAAAAATAAATATAATATTGTTTCCATTTATTGAAATAAGCATGATATTTTTTTACATTTTAAGCTTGACCTAATATTGAACAGCACAGCTTACTATCCAGTCAATATAATTAAGTTGGAGACTTTGGATAGACTAGACTAACTATAATTATTTTTATTAAATAAACTCCCAAATGTGCTTTTATTTTTATACTAAGTGTAACCATTCACAATTATTAACGTTAACTTTAATCCACAAACTTTCAAATCAACAATATACTAATTTTTATGTATAAAATATTCACTCTTAATTTGAATACACGCTGATATTCACATGTGAAGAATTAGGGGTTCCAATTACCATTTAAAGATTTATTATGCATTGTAATTTAACTTTAACGTGACCTAAAGCTCTATTCATAAAATAAGTCTTAACCTCCCATATTAAGCAGGTTAGTCTGTATGGGCATCAATTATCCTAATCGGTTCTTCCGTCAAGTTGGCTTCACCCTGATGTTCAATGACCATTTGGACTTGCTGTTCTGCTTGAGCCTCAGGAACTTGAGGCTCCTCATGAGACGGCTGTTCTGTTTCCATATCCTGAACCGAATGCAATATAATCCGCTTCACAGACTCCATATTGTCATACATTCCATACTCGGCTTGCCACAATATTGTTGCAATTAGTTGTTGAATGTTGCCTCTAGTTTGAATTCCTCTGAATTTCCTCAGCTTATTCGCAACATACTCTCCGAACACACTGTATTCATCCTTCTTCGGAGTGTTGTCTACAAAAATTCTCTCCGTTTTTTGCTGGTAAGGCTTTGACTGGACAACATAATTTGATAAGTGTCTCATGGGTGGAGATTGGACTTCTCTTTTAATATGCCTGACTTTCATTTTTTTACGCTTTGACCCGTACGAATCTACATGCGGTTGGTACACCTCATCTTCAAGCCATTCTTCATCGGAGCCTCTGTGATGCATTTGCCGTACCAGGAGGTCATTGTCAGCTGCATTATTATCATTATCATTGTCAGAGTGCTCTAAGACATCAACCTAAAAAAAAATTAGAAACATTAGTCAGCGCACATGATTTAATAACAATAATGCTTCAGTTAAGATATTATTTTTAATAATCTGAACTAAAACAAGCTAAACTTTACTTCATTCCAACTTACAAGGAATTACTTGTGAGTTAGAATGTTTTAATAATTACACCCTATTTAGTTACAGCTATCTTTTAACAAGGCAATGTAAACAATGTTATGAATTATGGCTATCGAGAACGCGCGATTCCATACTAATCATCTCATATTAGTGATAAATCGATCTGATCTGATCGATCAGTGCACGTCACTACTGAACCGGAATCGACTAACTATCGATGTGCCGATCCGCCACTGCTGACTGGCCGGCGCGGCATCGCGTAGGTATTGAACTATCAGCTATGCGAGTAGTAAATTATAACCTATAACATAATATTAATACCCTTTGTATTTCAATTACGGGCATTTTCTCCTCGCCCGCTTCGTTCCGGCTAGCTTTGCGATTATTTAGATCAACTGATACAGAATAACGTACGTTGTCATTTTTGTAGCTCTTTACGTATTTCCTTCGTTTTGCTGGTGTTGATATCGTGGTTTGATTTGTATTATCGTCATCGTCGAGAGACCGGAATGTAGACTCGTCGAGGTTCCCGTTCTGCAATAGATCCCATTGAATCGGATGCTTATTGACCAAATGAGTTCTCAGGTTTGTTGTGTTTCCGAAATATTTGTATTGAGTATCGCACAATTTACACAACACAGCAACACATCGTTTGTTCTCTTCCAGACGATCGAAAAATCGCCATACTAATGACGACGTCTTCTTCATAGCGACCTTATTGAATCACAAGTCACAATCAATTTGCCGCCAAAAGCTCAACTCAAAACAAATGAATATTGAATCCGTTCGAAACCGATTATAAAAATAATATCGAATCGAAAGATATCACAAACGAAATTAACACAAGATGGCGATCGAATGAGACGCAGTAATCGAGAGGGGAGTTGACCTTCACTCGATGTAGAATGGCCGCCCGCCGATAGCGACGCGACGCCGAGACGCGAGTCAGTTGACATAAGTGACGTTGTCTGCGCATGGCAGGTAAAAAGTTTTTGTATCTGTGCCATTGTAGCGTTCAGTTTCAAGCCAATGCACAATCATTATAAACTTTAATTAATGATTTAGATATTTAACTTGCTATCGATAAGTAGACTATGTACCTATATTTTAGTGTAGTTGGTATTTTAATTTATTTATAAAGATTTTATTTGTTTTCGTTGAGCAACTACGAGAGATTTTAGTTTTTAAGGACAAACTAAACGCAACTGTTTTTTTCTGTAGGACGGACATGGAGGCGGGAGGCTTAAAATTATCTTATTTTATGGCTAGGCTACAGTAACGATTGAAAAACTATTTGTTATCCAAACTAATTTTGAATAGGTATGTACTATGTATCTACTATGTAAGCTTTTATCTAGTTTTTTAACTTTTAACATTTGACAAACATTTCAAAATTAAGGATATTATTTTGCTTGATCAATCTAAGAACATTCTCACACAAAATGTCTGGCACAAAATGTTTCACTCGAACGATGCGTTGTATGTAGTAACTAGTAGGCATTGGTTAGTGTTTAAATAAGTACTCTGTGGCATTGGTCTTATTGGACCAATGTAAGTGCCACGTTATGAGCGCGCGTTGGCCTAACCTAACGCAATGGTAGACAAGTCAATGATGGATGACGTCATTTTGTTGCACATATAACCTATTTATTTTACATCAAAATGAAGGTCTATACAATGTTTTTATTTTTAGCTCAGCTTTAGAACAGAACTATCTTAAAGTAAAATTATTCTGATTCCGAGATAATTATCAAGTAAGAAAAGTGGAAGGGGGGGGGGGGGATGGGGTTGGCCTCAGGGAAATTACAAGAATGAAAAATACAACTGAACTCAAATCGAAAGAAGGATAGGTTAGGTTATAGTTGTCTGATTTTATTTAGGAGAAAAATAGCAACCCCGCCCAGCGGGGTTTCGTCGACATCTATGGTGAAGCCCCTCCGCTATGAGAAAATAACTAAACTCAAATCGAAAGAAGGATAGGTTAGGTTATGGTCGTCTGATTTTATTTACGACAAAAATTGGGATCCCGCGAAGCGGGGTTCCGTTGACATCTGTGACGTAGTCTTATTTCGGCGTTACTAGAGTAGATTAAGTCTCATATTTGTGACCGATTTAACAGTTTAATGTACCTTTGTGTCATTTCTGGCATTTAATTTTGAATGTAGAGCCATATTTTAGTACTGATAGCTTGATAAATTAACAAACAATTTTTTTCCAATTTTATTTACAAAAACAAAATTATATAGATTGCGGTATTCAAAAACGTCTTGTACCCCCTCCCCTTCCAAAAAAAAATCATCGAAATAGGGATGTTGACTAATTTTAGGATTCAATTTTATTTTATAGATAGAACCTCAATATTCACGAAAAAAATATATAAAAAATAATAATCTTCAATTTAAAAACAAAAATTGATAAATAAAAATCACTATCAAATTTCCCACCAAAAACGTCACGTGACGTCACTAAACGATATTCAATACTATCTGTCTACTAAGTTTGTTGAATTTCCATATAAAATTGTTCCAATGACGTCATATTCTCAAAATGGCGTTTGAGGTCACGTGACAGTGAGTACAATTTTGAACATTTTAATTTAATGATATTTAATTTATTGTGATTGATTTCAATAAAAGAATTATATTTTAGGCCTATATATGTTACCACTAATATTTTAGACATAAATTTAAATTAATTTATAATTAGTGTCAACATCCCTATTGGCGTCATTTTCTGTTCTAGTGCTTCCTAATTTTTTTTGAGTAGGACACTGCGTCTGTTGAATAAGGTTTGTGTCAATATCTACTTAAGTAGTTGCATCGAGAGCTGCTAGGTGTGACAATTTCCTGAGTAGGCTGATGGAGTATGCTCTAGGTCTCCTCGAGAGGAGAGTCTCGTGCTCAGTAGCAGGCCGTTAATGGGCTATCCACTATGTAGTAGGATAATTACCTTCCTAGTTTACCGAGATGTGTTTACGACCTGACACCTTTTAAACTGCATCAAGACGCTCCAAAATTGTTGATTCCGATATTCCAGCTCTTCTTCAGCCAGTCTTAGTTGTCGAGGGTATGTTTAGGAAAAATCAAAGAAACTCAAAGTTACACTCAAAATCATTTATAGAAAAGAAGAAACTGGCGAAAGAAGTATTGTGCGTGTCGGTGAGATGTGTTCCCGAAAGTATGAAACTCTTTTAGTGTTTCGGGAAGGAAGCTAGGTTTAGGGTAGGTGTTGTTGAAGTGAAATTAGATTTGGACACCAAATCAGCATGAATCAATATATCATTTTTATGACATCTTTGTCGAAATTACACAGGAGATTCTGGCATCTAGTTTGTAGTGATTGTTAAAAAACGGATGCACTTTCTTTTAGCTCATACCTCCGAATGATCAGAATTTTAGTATAGCCATGTATTACACTAATAATAATATCTATGATATTCGTTAGCAAAATGCCCGCATATTTCATTTTCAAGGTCACCTTGAAAAACATTTTTTAATTTTTCATGTTTAAAATGTTTCCAATAAAAGTTGTATCCCTTATGGAGACTGACATTTTATGTCTTATACATTTTTCTTGTAGAGCCAGTGGTTTGGGAGAGAAATGCGAATTTCGTTCCTGCATAATTGCTTGGTATCATTTCACTATCACACCAAAATTTAGATCAATCGGGGGTATGGGCTAAAAGGAAATTTATCCAAAACAACCCTTCATACCATCATGCATTCCGAAGGTGATGCAGTTACATTAAACTACTTTCTTTCTTTTTCTTCCCTCTTTCTTGCTCGGCAACGAATCAGTGATGTCTTTGGTGTTATTGATATCAATAGGCGACTATAGTCATCATCATCAGTCGGCTATTTCCATAACGTTGTGATCATTCATTCATTTTATTATAAATTCATGGTTTTTAACATGCGATGCAGCGCTGCCATGGAGTTCTCTGAGGAATTTATCTCTTTTGTTCAATGTCATGTATCAAGACTTTGATCCTTAAGATGAATTTTTCTTTCAACGAAGGAATTGCAGGATTCGAATTTAGGTCTTGGCTTGGACCGACTGGAAATATTCATAGGTAGGAAATAAAACATCATACGATATTTAAAGAATCATTTTTATTTATTTGTCGGTATAAGAGGCTGTAAAAAGTTATTGTCTAAAAGTTTCGTTCAATCTTCTTTTGGTACATCTACGTAAAAAGGTAATTTTAAAATCCTACGTCAGAAACGTTCAATTATTTAATTTTAAAAATAGTTTCCAATTTTCTATTGTATAAATGTAAACATATCGAAATTAATTAAGTAATACTGTTTGACCCCTCTTTGACATTCCCGGTTTAAGGGAAGATGGTTATAGAGTCAGTGTCGTAAATGTATCTAAAATCTGCCATGCAAAAAATATTAGATAATGTTAAATCAGTTTTGTAAAAATTTTAGAACCTAGATATTTCATGAATTTAAGGTTTTTTTTTTTGAAAAATTAAAGTAACAATTGAGCTTCATTTCAAAAATATATCAATTAAAGAAGAGAATAAACGAATAAATTAATGATAAATTTTAGGAATTAATAATAAATATAGGTAAACCCTTTTATTTCTTTAATCTGAGAGGTAAACGTGAAAATAATCAAGTCGAACGCAATTGAGACAAAACTGTTACCTAAAGGTATCTTTTATGTGGAAGAATATATATTTTTTAATTTACATTTTCTTAATATAAAAGAACTTTGTATATATACTGTTTTACGTTTTTTTGTACATGGATATAAATTGTACATATTTTACGCTGTTGATAATCGAAATACATTTTTATATACAAATGTGTCAAATTTAGAATTACAAAACCATCAAAGAAAATCCTACAAGACGATGTCTCTACCGCTGGGATAAATTAGTTGACTGTTGAATCAATGCGGTATTTTAACAACTTAGATTATCTTAAACCAAAGTCTTAACGACACTTTGATAGATCTAAATGCATTTCTCCCGATACTAAGTAGGTTGTTTTGTCTAAAACTTTATTTTTGCTTATTATATTAGTCTAGATAAATTGTTATCACAAAGTTCCAAGCGACAGTTTCAATAGTTTTGCTAAAATAATTTTATGGATTTACTGAAGTCTTTGCAGTTAAGGAGGCATCGACGTTAAGCCAAACGGCAAAATAACTTTTGACTCTATGGCAATCTTCCCTATTCCTTCCAGTTTAATTATAAGGTATTGTATTGTGCGAAACAGTTTATCATTGAAAATAACATTTCTCCTGAGTCGGTAGGTAAACCTATAGAAGTAGGTATATTATGGCACATGTGTATAAATAACATAAAATAATAACGTATTTTTACACTTAGACCAGTCGGGAATGTGTTTCCCAAACTCGTGTACCTCATTCTCGAAGACATACGCTAAAACGATGAACCACACGAGTCTGGCAACACTACGGCTGTCAGTTACAATGATAGGATTCAAATAACCATGTTACAGATAGGTGAAAATCACGAATAGTAACAGATTCTCTTAAAAGGTCTATTTAATTATAAAACTATAAAACTAGGTACTGTAACGGAGAACCACATACACAATACCGAAATACTGCTTCTATTCTAATGTAAAGATCGATTGACAATTAATTTACCTACAATATAATAACGAGTGTTTTGTTTATATAACAAACCCGATGATCGAATAATTTACGGTCGAAAATGACAAAAATCGGTACGCAAGTGAAGTGTTTGAGTCGCTAGCGTCGCTAGTCGAAACGATGTAAATGCTTTGTCGTGTACGGATTCTTTGTCGTTTTCGTGACACCTTTACATTAAAATACATAAATTATAAATAAATTCAAAATATCGTTCGTATAATATACGTAGGTACGTTCATAAAGCTTGTTGCAGATACAAATCTTGACAGATATCAGCGAATGCACTATACGTGGGTAGGTACATAATTTGTAAGGTTTCTCATGAAAAATCTATCGGTACAAAATGTTTGCTCCTGATTTACATTACTTGGCAGTATAAAAGCATCATTGGCAGTACTGGAAACTTATTTTATTTATAGTCCATTAAAAGTAACAGCGTCCTACACATCAAAACCATTTTTACATGTATTCTGCCTCCTATAACTAAAGACCGACCAATTTTAATAATTTTGTCGCAACGTAACATTCTTGATACGCGAGAGATATTTACAAAGTGTCATCAAAACTTGCCTTTGATTTATGAACTGTAAATAAATAACGAAGAATTTCAAGAATGCTCAGTTTGACAATGTACATTCGAAGAATCATCGCTGACAATATTCAAATACACAATTACACGTAGTTTGATCTGAATGCGAGGGAAATTCTAAAGAATATAATCGCTCAATCCATTCAACCACATTATTCGCATGTAGGTACTATATACACAACGCCATATAAGCACATAGTCATCGAACCGAATCATAAATATAATACACATACATTGGCTCACTAATAGTACAAGCGTATGACATCCTAAATCTACATTCGGATGGAACTAAAGGGGACAAGAGAATAAAAACATCAACTAAAACGTTAACAAAATACGACTTTCTCTATGGAAAATAAAATAAATAATTTACAAATTAGATACACGTTTTTCTAACAACTTATTAGTAGTCACTTCTTCCTCGATAACGTTTATCACTAAACCAATTTTGGGCGAACCGAGGCGAGCGGTCTTCGTGAGATACGGGCGCGAATATCCACCTCAATCCGGTTCGAACTGGTTTCATCCAGAAATTTGTACAGCGTTTAATTAGTATCGTATGGGAACTCGTATGAACCGCACAAGGCCGCTAGTCTCGATCGCAACACCTTAAAAACAGAAGCATGCCGTCCGCCGCACTGTATCCTATCATAGCCTATTCCGAAACCGACAGTACCTACATTACTCAGTCATATTTTTCAGTCAATTTCTTATGAAATTACACCACGATCCATATAAGTACAAAATTTTGCGGTTCCTGTACGTTTCAAATCGAAGACTGCGTTTGAACAACTAATAAATAATAAGGTTAATTTGATTTTTATTATAATCACCATGACCAAACACGATCTACTATTAATGCAGTGTTTCACAATTCGAGAGCGCACCTGGGGGCACTTTGTGGAAAATTCTGATCTTTTAAGATTTCGGCGCCGATAGTACATTTCATCGGGTAACGGAATCGGCCCATCACGGCCATTAACGAGTCATTAAGATTTAATTAAATGGAAATTTGAAATGTTAGCCGGTGTACAAATAAAAACAGCATTCCGCGGACAAACAATGGACAAACGGAGTAATATTCGATCGTTTTAGCTTCTATCGATTTGTCACGAACAAGACCGCCTTTCCTTTCCCCACACCGTTCCACCTTACATCACAAACGATACCTTGACTCATTAAAACAAATTCACACTTTTTATTAATAAAGTTATCGATACCAACTACGTTAATTTCATGATAACTAAGACAATTGGAATCTTGCCGATAAACCTACGTTTTAAAGCGAACTAGGAATATAAATTGAGATAGATAATTTCAGTAGCTTTGGTAGAATAATATCATTATTTCATTCGAAGTGCAGCGACCAGCTGCGAATTGTTCGTTGAACGAATTTTAGATTGAGTATTAAAGTTATAACGTTATAATTAAGAAGGATATGAAGTTCCCAACTTCATTGGATTAAATTACGACATTGTCGGTCATTAAATCACGGTTTTCGACAAAGCGTTCATAAAACCGTATCGTTGGAGCATAGCTCAATATTTTTCCAGGACGGGCACGATTCTTACATTGCCAATAAGCGAGTATTTTAGGCCCCTCCTGTGACATTAGCAGCTCATTATATTTCCAACATTAAATTAGCTCGACGACTTCCTAGAAAGACCTATAGAGATTCACGGAGCAGTAAGTGTGGAACGGTGCTAATGTACGAGCGCAACGGCAGCCCCGACCGCGACTAGCGACCGGCTCACGCGCGACTGAGCCCCTCCTGCGCGGTCGCCGACCGAAAAAACTCAGCGTCGGTGGTGGACATCGTTGACATCGTGGACTCATCCCACCCGGACTCCGTCGTCGTCGTCGTCCCGTTGTCGGGTTTTCTTCGCGCCTTGGGATGTCTTTGCTTCTTCTTCGGATCGTTGGCTTTCTTGTGCTTTCTCTTCCTTAGGTTCTGCTTCTGCACCCGCCGCTGACAGTTCCTGTGGAAGGGCGGCGGCCGCTTTAGTTTTCCGCGGTGGCGTCTCGGCGGGCACTGCGTCTGTTTCGGACCGTCCCACCGTCTCGTGAGGGTCAGGGCGTATCCAGACAGGTTGCCCAGAGGCCTGCTCACGGGGATCTGCGTCCGACGCGACCTGCCCCGGTTGTCCAGCGCCAGGAAGGTCTTCTTCGGTCCCCGGATGCGGGAGTACGTATTGTAATTGTTTTCCTCAATATGTTCCTCGAACACGCAGTCGTCCGAGAGATCCTTCTGAAACAAGAGAAACCAAATTTTAATAATTATTTCAACTGCTTTATTTTTTAATAGTGACTGCATACTGAGCATGGAGTTTCTGATTCGTAAGAGATAGTTTGTTGCTGGGTCGGAAATATTTACACAAAAAAATGTGAAGGTGTTTGAGCATATGAATATTATTTTTACATTTGTTACAATTATATACACAGTAATTTTCTTGTCTACATACGATATAGTTTAAAGTATCTTATCCTTAATCATAATACGGCGCAGGTTTCTCTTAAAATTAGCTTAGAGCAGAATGAGCGACACTTTACCGCAAGCAATTTGCATATTGTTAACCGATATTTCATGGCTGGTTAACCCAAAGAACTTCCGATAGAACAAATTACCAATATCATAAATCAGGGCTGTAATATTTCTTGGCGAGCAATAGCCCTAACTCAGTAAACTGTCGGTGGATTGAATATAATGCTCTCGAATTGCTAATGTCCCGAGACGTGGGACAATTTAAGAGGCATTAGATCCCCTGGCGGTGTTTCTATACATATTTATGAATAAAGCAGCCAATTTGTTTGGCGAATGTACCCAGTTATTATTGTTCCAATAACGGCACGTCTGGGGGCAAGACCGAAATGGCAGTTGGGAAAGTCGGATTGTTGGAGCCTTGTTCGGGATTGTTTCCAAGTAGACAAGTTGTTTTGTAAAGGTCAAGTTCAGTTAAATTCTCAATTATGTATGACGCTATTAGTCTGGTAAGCTACAGATTCTAACATTTTATTAAAATCCTTCGTAACTTTTTAGTAGGACCCAGCTTCACACATGAATAGTAATCTATACTAATATTATAAAGAGGAAAGATTTGATTGTTTGTTTGCATTGAATAGGCTCCGAAACTACCGAACCGATTTGAAAATTTCTTTCACTGATGGGAAGCTCCACTATCGCCGGGTGACATAGGCTATTCTATTATATTATCAAAAAAATTGGGGATCCTTAATAAAACTTCAATAATGTAACCCAAGGTGTAAAAAATAAAGAAAACCGAAGCAAAGCGAGGGCGGTTACTCGTCACAGATAAAGATGAACAATACCTAACTCTTACTAAGTACTAAGTAGTTGGAAAAAATGTGGGAATTTCTTAATGTCCCTACACAACCTATTCGAAAAATAGATATTAAATAAATCTGTGAAGTAATTTTCTGTTTAGAAACCATAATTGCCTACCACGTTCCATGTGCACATAACTGAATGCATTATAATTCACGCAATAACTATGTAACAACATGTAAATGTTATGAAATATTCATCAATAAAATAGCAAGCATGTGCAAATAACTTATTTTATAAATTCTCCGTTAAATTCTGCGATGTTACAAGATTCACTAGTTGCGTCAATAATTTAGTCCGTAGTACAGTGTTATATATCAAATAAATCTCCGCGGACGTTAGGAAACGTCTACCACCCATGGAGGAACCGCAGGGAATATTACACGACGCATTCATCCGCTAGAGGTCGCTACCAGCAGCCTCGGGGTACCCGCAAAATTGATTCTCCGTACAAACTGCTTCTACTGTTAATGGCATGAGACATCGTAATTGTTACGAGAAATACAAGAATGGAACATCAAGGGATAAATATAGCGAAACGCGTGTTCCTGTAATTACACAGTTATGTTGCCTGTGGCTCTCCGAATATGCAAATGTCGATGTATTGTGTCTGTCCGTTTGCTTACTCATGGCTTTGCACAGCAGTACGCTGAATGGTGTAATGCGATTATCGCAAGACAAGCAGTGTTTATGATTAGACTACTGGTAACGGGATTCTTCGGCTCTTCGCGGCGTCGACTGTGTTCGTATTAGGCGTCTTTTGGATAGGTAAGTACTTACTCAATTAATGACACTTTGTGAGCTTGCTTGAATTAATAATAGTAAGAATTTAAGACACATTTTTATTTTTCTTTGTATCGTTTATTTATAGGTAGGTAAGTATGCTACTTTTCTTAATGAGTTATAAAACAAAGTTTTTTGATAATGATTTATGTGAACAGCTGACAGCAGACTAGCCACCTAATAATAAGTGGTCATCGTCGCCCAAGGACATCAGCCACACCATTGGTATATCCGATGCGTAGCCGGTAACAGAAGATAGAAAAAGTATAAGATTTTTTACTTAGTAATATTCGGTTGCAATATGTTAGATGGCCAGTTGGTCACCAGTTTTTTGGTGAAATAAAATAGAGTGGTGTAATGTCTAATGTCTAATAGAAGGGATTATTGATGATGGATGTTACGTGATAACGTGAGCATGTCGTTTGTTCGTTTGCTTACTTTAAAATAATGCTTAGTTCCTACGTTCGAAAAACAGTAATTTTGTCTCCAAATTGCACTTATTCGTTATCTATCAAACCATCCAGTAGGCCACGTACCTAACCGAATACATCTACTAAAATATCTAATTTTATACCGCTGATAGTAACAAAAAAATATATCCACGTTACCCTACTAGGACTTAATTATTCACCAACGTCGAATTAACAACTTAATAAGGCAGGATTTAAACACTTAATCAGGCCTTAGAGAAATATTTGAAGAGTTTAATCTTATCAATGAACTATTAGACCCCATTCCCAATAATAGCTGCGGGCGTGCGAGAAATTGGTCTTTAAGGAACCGTATGGCAATTACAGATAACTTATTATAGAGATTGATAGTTGAGATAATACATATCGATATAATTTGAATATCGATAGAAAATCACCACTTGATAATGAGCCTGTATAACAGAATGTAAAGTGGTCAATGAAATAGTGATTTATTTAATTTGTACAGGTGAAAAGACGTATGTTTAGTTAAAACATACTTTTAAATAGCAACAGCAGTGATAGTCTAGTGATTAGAACTTAGAACGTTGCGCGTTGGTCTCCCGAACGCAGGGGCCTGAGTTCAAATTTTGACACGCACCCCTAAATTTCAAATATTAAAGTTAAGTATCACTTGCTTCGGTGAAAGAAAACATCGTGAGGAAACCTGAACACCGAAGAGTTCTTCATTTAGTTCTCAAAGGTGTGTGAAGTCTACTAATCCGCACTTGACCAGTGTGGTAAACTACGGCCTGTACCCCTCACATTTTGAGAGGAGACCCCGAGGTTAACAGTGGGACAATTATGGGTTGTTACTTTGCTTTTCTTTTTTTAATATCATAGCTATACGGTGTTTTAACATAATATTGTACAAACGGTTGAAACGAAATATTTGTTGAAGAGATAAAATAATAAATAACAGCAATAAATAAAATGTACTATCGGTTTGCATTATTGTTTTTTGATTAATTGAAAGATTAAATTTTCTTCCTGTTTCCTACTAACCAGTTCATAAACATCCGGTAAAAATAGAGAGAAATTAAATATAATCTGTCTTCAAGTTTCTATTTCAATGAACTAAGCTTATCTAAATTATAGTCAGCAATTAAACTGAACAGAAACAGAACACATATCCCAACAAGGCTATAATTCCAAACAAGTATAGACTTTCAACATGAGCATAGTAATAAAACGATAAATAATGAACTTCGATAATCTTAAATCTAAGTGATAGCCGACGTCACGATCTACGTTTATTAATACGTCTATTTTAGATACTTCGAAAGCGTAAGATAAACACGCTTGCAATTCAAATTCAGAGCCAGCCCGCGATATACGTGTATTTTCTAACAAGAATATTGTAATTCGCAGCAACATGCAAATACGAGAGATTCTCATAATGTTAACATGTATTTTCTGTACTATAAATCGCGCCAACCTCCCAGGTCAAACGTTTTATATATCGATAGCTTCAATAGCCCAATAGTCGATCCGGTATCGGTATTATCGATAACGATGACAATAAGAACAACACTAATGTATGCAAAGGGTTATCGACGCGGATTTTTATGTATTTAAAACAATCGATGGAAGACCATTTCATAGCTGGTATCCTTGTAAAGGAGTCCTTATTGTGGGATTAAATTCGAAAATCCATTTTGAGTAGACGTCCAATGTTGTCACGTGTCAATAAGGAGGTCGTATAATAAATTCAGTGGAGCATAATACAGAGAATGCTGCTTAGCGGCTGTCTTTCAACCATCCTTCGTCTAGGATTAATATCCTTTAAACATATTTATAACATCTTACTTTATTGTGCAATTGTTACTGAGAAAAAATACAAGTGTCTTCAAAAGTAGTTCTTAAAAAGGTTTTGTTGTTTTTTTCACACATTCCAGACACAGATTTTTTTCGTAATTGAGTCCCAGACTCAAAGTAGTTCACTATGGTGTTCCAATTCGGAATAAAGGAGACAATCACTGGTCGAGTTGAGTTTTAGGAGCGATAGGAGAAAAACCGCCAGAATCTTGCTAAAGTTGCCATATAAATGGTTTTATTAAGCGGTTGGTTCGTTAGAAAAACAATGATCATGCAATAAAGATGAGAAGAGAATATAAAGGACTATTATTAGCCTATCATAATACAATTCTAAGACTTTAGCATGATTATTATTAGATCACTTAAATATTATTGTGGCATTTCTTCCGTGTATTCTTATTTAAACTTGTCAATGGCCGTCGTACAAGAATGCGCCTCTAATATTGACTGTCAAGTAGGTACAAGCAATCATTAGAAATCGGTTTGCGACAGGAGTATCTAAATTAGAAGCCCTGGAGCCCTAATTTACGCGCCTCCCGAGTTATTTATTCGGCAATAAATACGTCAATTACTGTAGTCTAGTCGAGTGATTTACGTGACACAGTTACATTGAAAAATATTGTCAAACACAAGTTTTACCAATGGTAGTGGCGTCTACTCAATTTGTAATGGGATGCGTTTGAGTCAGTTTAGCTTCATGAAGCTCTAATGAATATGGAATTAAATTAAGAAATTTATAGGAAAAACGGCCGAGTGTGACGCCATTTTGATATTTTAAAGCTTTCGTTTTTGCCTGTTTGCATGAGGTTTTTGTGTCGCACATAAACATAGGTAAAATTGTATTTCTTAGATAATATTAAACATAAAAATATACCTAAATTAAATACCTACTTAATTAGAAATATCAAAGTGATCAAATTGAACCACAAATGGCGCCGAAAGGATCCATTGATTGGAGCGTTTCTGAGAAGCGATCATCGCGGAGATCGATGGGATACATAACACTTCCAGGTATCCTGATTCACGTCAAAGCCCCCAATCCATTTTTGGTACAACCACATTCCTAGTGTATCCGCCATGTCGTCTGCGAATCCAGTGTTAATTTATGCAATTCCACCGCCTCTGTTCGAACCTTTGATGATGAATTTCCGAATGCTCCAACCTTATTAAGTAGGTATGCATTCCTTTTTAAAAACATTCGATAATCTGTGGCTCTGTGGCCAATATCCGCGGCTTTGTAGGAATTCTTTTTTCAAAGTTATTTCATAATCTCCGGCCATTATCCGCGCTCGGATACATTTCTAGAATATTTTCGAATCATGTGAATCTAGGTAGTTTATTTGATTAGTCTGGATTTTTGTAGCAGGTTGGTTAAAAGTTTTTGTGCATTGTTTTGTTTTAAGATACTACTATATCGAATTTAAATCAAGATTTAGAAGAAATAACTTGTTTTAATTTTATTTAACGTTTCAAAGTTTTTATTGGGAATAGTTAGAAAATATTTTGTAACCTTTAATTTATTATATTTTCCCAACTTAAAATTTGAAATACATAATAAAGCATTATGATAACTTAGCAGCAGCAATCAAGTAGTAGAGGAGGCCTATGTCCAGCAGTGGACCTCCAAGGGCCGATGGATGGATGAAGTAGGTAAGGAAATCAAAGTAAACCAACTTAAAAATTCTTATTTCTTAAAAAAACGTGTTACTATTTGTACACCTATGTCAAATTTAATTAAATTATAAGTGCATTAAGTCAAATTATTTGCAACTTATCAGCAAAAAAAACCAGACAGTATTTTGTTTTACGTTGCATGAATTATTCAAAGGCTAGAGCTGTCTGGCAAAAACTGAACTAAACCTATCATTAGACCTTGTTATTAGTTTAAGCAAATTATTGATATTTGCATGTTTTTTATCTGTCATGTCTAACTGCTCTGTAATTAGGCTTGTCTATGCCCTGTCTACGTTTTCTTCCGCTAGGGTTGTGTTCACATTTGTAATTACTAAGGCATATATCATACACATAATATTAACTTCATTGTTTTATATGAAAATAAATACTTAAAAGTAAAATTTAAATAAATGTATATACTGTTTAATGTTATATAATGTTTTAATGTTATATGTATAATGTTTTAATATTGTTTTAATTTTATATAATGTTTAATTAAATAATTACAAGAATTACCACCGGAAAATAATAAGAACCGCAAGTTTATAAAGATAATTACGTTAGAAAAATAATACATAATCGTAGGGAATGGTTAAAAGAAAAATCAAACAATTGTTTAAAAAAACAATTAACCTACACAACAAAGAAATAATATCGTTTTTTTCTCGTATAAAATCTAATGTTTAATTTATTTTACGGGAAAAATAATTATTTACTTTATTCGAAGTTTGAAACTTCGGAACTTTTAGTTTTAGCGTATCTAATATTTGTTGATAACATACATTTTAGTGTGTGTAGGGCTTTATACGTGACCCCCATTTATATCTATGAGGTGCATTGATTCCATAATGAGCTGAACAAGCGAAATCTGCAGATCAATCTCAACTATACAAAGTACAAGGAATCGATATCTTTTTGCGTTAATAAATTTTATAACCTTTTTTGCTTATATTTATTCAAAGATCCCGTTCGCTAACGATAATTTCAAAATGGATACTGCAAATTTTTTTTTCTTCTAAAATATTGCTAGCGTAAATACGCTCACCCACAGACAAAATACAGATAATACAAGAAAAACTTTATGGTCACTTAATTTTTTTATTCCACGTTTAAATGTTGGCGCGACGACACCTTAGCGTCAGAATCGATTTTTTTTTTCGGTATTCATAATGTGTTAGAACAAAGGTGTAAAATGAAACAGAATAAAAGGAAATGAAGAGATAAAAGTTTACGATCCGATATGGTGAGATTGTCGCTGCGTGCTATGGGAATTCGAAACCCTTAAAGCTATCGGGAATCGGGTGGGAGTGTGTATAATTTGTTTAATTCCATTGTTATAAACAAATTAAAGTTTCGACTTGAAATCGTGCTTGGTTCCTAGCCGCTCCATGGCACAGGCTGAAGGTAGTCCTTTTCCGTCAGACATGGTACTCACTAAATATTTTATGTTTCATGTCACGCAATAATTTAGTAAGGTAACATTTTGTTAGTACTTCTTCTTACACCTTTGATATTACCTTGTAAGATGTTATTTTCATGACGAAATATTACTTTCTTTCTTTAAATTATGTGACACTTTAACATCTTTAATAGCTGTTTAAAGTAAAACCAATACCACTAATAAAATAGGATAAAATGGATCTCACCTATGAAATATCCTAACCATAAGATATTATGGCGAAATAGTCTCCTGAATTTTCGCAAAGATACTTACTTGTGTACATAACACATGATTACATAGCTAATGTATGCATAGATAAGTAATGTATGTGTTGTTAATATCAACGAGGACAAGATCAGATTAAAATCAGTCGGTATTGACAAGCCGAAATACTAATCCGATCAAATGGCTCGCCGCACAACCTATGAGTTGCTTAGCTTAGGAGATATCTGATCTAAAGTCTAAACTCTACAATTTAAACTTGTTTCTATAGACAAGTCACACTTTTTTGCCTTTAATTCGACTATGCAGTAGGTTAATCATTAGATAAGATACGGAATAAAATAGTAGGTGGACTTTTTACTTGCTAAAGCTCAAAACCTAGGGTAGCAAGTTGCAGGTTTTTTACAAGGAAAAACGGGAATAGTGTACAGTATGATGACACAGTTCTGTCTGCGTATAATCTGTCTAGGAGTAGGTATATAGTAAAACGAGTAACCGCCCTCGCTCTGCTTCGGTTTTCTTTATTTTTTACACCTTGGGTTACATTATTGGAGTTTTATTAAGGATCCCTATTTTTTTGAAAATATAATATAGCCTATGTTACTCGGGGATAGTGTAGCTTTCCAACAATGTAAGAATTTTTCAAATCGGTTCAGTAGTTTCGGAGCCTATTCAATGCAAACAATCAAATCTTTCCTCTTTATTATTAGTATAGATTAGAAACGTAGACAGATAATAACTTCTTTATAATGCTTTTGACCATCGGTGTTGCCAGCCCCAGATGCTATCTAATACCTACCTAAATCGACAACATTATTAATCATTATTAAATTTATAAGGAATTACTATCCTTTAATCTTTAATCTGACCGCGGTCTCCTTAGTCCTCACTACAAATTCCTGTGACGACAGTAAAAAAGCTATAAAATATGAGATTGTCGATATTTGTATAAAAGTTACTATCCCGGGTTTTTAAATAAAGACAACTGGTACGTTCGATCGGATTTTTATGTAAACGATACTCTGTGAACTTTACGGTCAATAAAAGTAGGTTTTGTGATGGTCTATTATAGAAAATATATAGTGTCACTGTCAAGTTTAGTACGAGGCGGGAATTATTTCACTGCCACTTGATCGGATTGTAACACAATAGTTACAGCTACAGTTTTTATGTCGTTAACTTCTGTCATGCAATCTAGGTCCTGTTGTACTAAATGGCTTATAAAGGTTATAATATATGGCGTATAAATAAAGGTTTTTATATTAAAACTAGTTTCCGCTCGCGGCTTTACACGCGGAAGAGTGGTCTACCAAACATTATAAACTTATATATAAGGATGATTTGGAACGGGTACATGTAACCGGGATAAAATCTTTTAAGTCATGGACAAGGACATGGGCTGCCTGTGTGCCAGGTTTCTCCAATTTTAATCTATACAATGTACCTAATACTTCCAAATTTTGTTTTTAATCTTGAGCTAATAAATTTATAAATTTTCATATTATTTCAAAAATTACGAAGATTTGTACTGAGTTCCATCCCCTAAATTAAACCATTAACGTCTCCTTCGCATAAAATATCTCGCTGCCAAATTTCATCTTAATCGGTGTGGTAGTTTCTGAGATTTTTTGTTTTATCAGTGAGTTATTTCTCAATTTTATACATATATACTATAGATTATACAAAAATAAATCTATTGTCTTCTAATCCTTTCCCTTTCAGCACACGGGACATAGACGGGAACATGTCGTGTGTCAGTTCGATCAATATAGGGTCTGTCAGAAGCATAGCTCATGATACAATACAAGTAACATGACGGTCTGGTCTTGTAACTTGACGTATGGTAGAATGGATGCGCTGTGAACAACGTGCTACCTATGTAAACAATAATTCAGGTTACCACTGAATTGGGAAAGCAAAATTTTGCCATGGTTAGGTTGCGTGGTGAATATTATGGTAATATTCCATGTATAATAAGAAATATACAGTGTATTAGATTAGTATAGTACAAATATAATACAATACAAACACAACACAACATATACAATACAACATTATTACAACAACAACACTACAACAACATTATTATTGTTATATTAACATAATACAATACAACTAGGGGACTAAAGCTGGCCATACACAATCAAATGTATTTGTCAAGTTTGCAGTTTGACTTGATGCGGCATCCAATTTGCATGAGATAGTTATATGGCCAGATAACCATACACCGTTAAGTTTATTGGATGCCGCATCAAGTCTGCTGCAAACATGACAAGTATACTTGATCGTGTATGGCCAGCTTAACGAGCAGATGAGCCACCTGATGGTAAGAAATCCGTCGCCCATGGACAACAGTAAAGCGCGTCACATACGGCGAAGATACGATAATATTTTATGTTAAGATGCCTTGCTATAAAATATTATAGTATCTTAAGGTATCGCACACGGCTAAGATACGATAATATTTATATCCGCTCGAATCTTTCTCTGGGTCACACGTCGTATTTCCCCGCAATCTATATACAGGATAGTCTAATATTAATAATACGGCCTTACTATTAGATTTATTGGATAGCTCATCGGATGATGATTCTGACTTCGAATATGACTTAAAAATTTCTGCCGCACGTTGCCATTACCGAACAATTTGGGTAGAAATTAATCATATAATGTTTAGGAAAGACCGCGGTGAGTTTAATCTTTACGAAGACCTTTCATCGAAAATGTTTCAAATATATTTTAAAAAGTCAAAGGAAAGTTTATAGTTTCCAATAGTTTCCAATATTTTGCGTACTAATAATAAAAACAACAACAAAAACAGAAAGAAAAGGTTTTTTTTATGGAAATATCCGGCAAACGAGCTGACGATCCACCTGATGGTAAGTGGCTATCGTCGCCCATGGGCATCAGCAACACCAAAGGCATCACTGATGCGTTGCCGGCCAGGAAAGAAAGAAGAAAAAGAAAGAAAGAACTGGCTCTCAAGCCCCCAGCCGGAACACGACGAGTCGTTTGGCGGCTGACTCATGCTGGTGGTAGCTATCCAGGCGAACCCCTCGAGAAATTATAATAGTAATAATGGTATTAATTAACAATTAAAATCAATACTACCAATATAATCCCTCCGAGGGCCCTACCACCAGCGGGCCGGATTAAGTCGCCTCTTACGACACCCATCCGGCGCAGGATTGGGGTCAGTATTCTAAGCCGCCAACACCAACACGGCTAAGAAGAAGTAAAATTAATATATTTCATTCCATTTTGCATCGAATATTGTGTACACTCTGTGTAAGGAGCTTACGATATATTTTGGATCATAGGATGGCATGTTACGATATATTAAGCATCTTAATATAAAATGTCCATATCGCTCGATATCTTAACATGCGTAATATGAAAATATTATCGTATCTTAGCCGTGTGTGATGGTTCATACAAAATGTATAGTGAGCGATATTTTATCTTAAGCTAAAATGTTATAGTATCTTCGCCATGTGTGACGCGCTTAATACCAGAAGGATCACGGATGCGTTGTCACTGTTGTCAGGCAAGAAAGAAAGAGAGATGAAACACAACAATTACATAGTCTTACTTTTCCTACAAGACTGTTGGTTTCTAAAAATCACATCATTTTTAAGTCACAATTATTACGACAATAAGAACGCGATCAACATAAATAACATAGTTTCAGTTTAAAATTTGTCGTCTGTA
The DNA here is from genome assembly GCA_963932265.1 of Thymelicus lineola. NCBI lineage: Eukaryota > Metazoa > Arthropoda > Insecta > Lepidoptera > Hesperiidae > Thymelicus > Thymelicus lineola. The sequence continues at coordinate 11,040,898 of OZ010701.1, forward strand.
ACTTAAAAAGAAACAATATTTCAGTCAATAATAACCACACGTCGATGTAAATAGTCCCATAAATAATAACAATCACTAAAAACGCCGTATTCCCTTTGGACAAAGATCAAATAGCTATAAATATAGCGTCATATTAAAACATAAAATAGGGTAAACAATCGTAAATAAAAATTACAACGAAAACATACAATGTGATCGTTAATTCGTGTATAAATTATGTCTATTTTGTGGGTCGTTTGACACTTTTTTTGTCACAACCATTTTTTGTGATGGCAACACGCGCGGCGCCTGTGGCGCGGCAAAACCCTTTAGTCCGAATTTAAAATTTAAACTGAGAACTGTTTTTTCTAACCCCCGTTGAATGCGACGCTATTTCGTTGCTATCGTTTCATTATTAATCCTTTTCCCGCTATTATCTCCAAACGCTTTATTGCGTTGAAGTAGTTTTGTAATCTGTTTTGGTAGTCTACTTTTTATGGACTATTTCCATTACAATACAAACTTATCTGTATTAAAAATATTTTAATCAGTAACAAAATTTACTAAAATCTTTGATTATTTCTATACTTCTGATCCCACCTCAATCGATATGGATTATAATATTACTAACTACTAAGTCCTCTAATAAATTGGCTCTAATATTGTTAAACTTTGAAAATTAAAAAAAGTACCTATATCTTTTTTTCGTGTGGCAACAATCGGAAACAAAAATATTTTTCAGAAATGTGTGTTTTAGGTATTCGTCAGCTTGTCTCTGGCTGAAAGTATCTGCGTCAACCATTGAAGTACTATTACGCCAATCATTGGGCGCCACGTGGCTTCAATTTTCAATGGATTCGTTCGATTTTGAAAGGAGAACCGGGGCTCAATTTTGAAAATAGAACCTCCCGGGCGGGACATACATTTTGTTCGAGATGTCTGTTCTATGTCATTATATTTCAATGGCGTCAACGCCATTTAAAAATGTGTTCCTTTTTATTGATATTTTGAATTTTTAAAGCGTATTTACAATCATAATAGTACTAAACATATAGTGCGCCAGGTATCTAGTGGGATAATAATCGTATCACGGGCAAGTTATCGAGCAAGTGGATAGGGTCCCACGACCGACCGTTAGGGTTTTAGGTTGTGACACAGAGGGAACATTTTTTGTATTATTACGGTTATTGTCAACTGTCATGTGATGTGAATTTGGTTTAATTATCATTGTTGATAAATATGGATAAAGTATCTTTTAACTTTGAATGTAAGCCTATCACATCGTCAAGGACGTACCCAGGGGGGGGGTCCGAGGGGTCCAGACCCCCCCCGAAAGTGTTATACCTACAGTCTAGGGTTTGGTTCCCGGGACATCTCGTGTCTCGAAGTTTTTTCGTACTTTCATTACTAATATACTTACGTAATTACGTATGGACTTTTCGTAATTTTAATCCGCATCCCCCTCCCCCCTTGAAAAGTGTCCCATTTTACAGATAGAAATTTAATGCTGTAACATTGTGTCATTTTTGAAAATATCTATTAAATAATTATCGTGTGAAAATTGATTTGCTATTTATTTCCGAGAAGCTTTTACGTGTCATTTAGGTACTTTAATCATTTACCCAAACGGACCCCCCCCGAAAAAAAATCCTGGGTACGTGCTTGCACATCGTCGTCGTTTTAAGAATTGACGTTGAGCATTGGCATTAGTTGTTTCTTGTTTTAAGTTAAGTATTGAGTTGTACCACACAGTTTCAATAAAAATACGCACATACTTAAGGGTAGGATCCTTCAGTTACTCTGAAATTTATTAAAAGTTAGAGGGCAGTGACTGGCCTAAGTTGTTGCCAGGCTATGACAGAGCCTAAGGCTTTGTCGACGCTTGGTGTTGCAGACTTTAATAAGCCGCGAATTCTGCGAACTAGCCAAGTCAAATGTAGGGCTTAAATTAACTACATGTTCTTGTGACTAAAACTGTAGGATTTTCCAGAATTTGGCAACCAAATAGATCTCAATTCTTTTTTTTGAACGTGGCTCTTTCACATTTATGTTTTTGCTGAGGTAAAACATTTACTTGTTCAGTTTAGCTCGGTGTGCCGCAACCTAAAGGCTTCCAGTAGCTACATTTTATCCCTACTTCGGTAGGAAGTGATGTAATGAAGATTATGAATGATCGATGTCGCTCTATGATGACATGGCGACTCAATGGGTAAGGATAAATACATTAATTTTTTTATGGAAATCGCCGGCAAACGAGCTGACGATCCACCTAATGGTAAGTGGCTATCGTCGCCCATGGACATCAGCAACACCAAAGACATCACTGTTGCGTTGCCGGCCAAGAAAGAGAAACGAAAAAGAAAGAAAGAACTGGCTCTCAAGCCCCTAGCCGGAACACGACGAGTCGTCGTAATAACGACTAGGCTAGGGAAAACTGTGGTTCTAATATGGGTTATTAGAAAACAAGTTCAGACAAGAGATCAATTCTTTTATTTGTGAAACGATTGAAATAAGACAAACATGAAATATGACCTCTTAAGCTGGCCATACACTATCAAGTATACTTGTCAAGTTTGCAGTGGACTTGCCGCGGCATCCAGTAAACTTGACGGTGTATTGCCACGGTATGGCTATCTGGCTATACAGCTATCTCATGTAAACTGGATGCCGCATCAACTCAAACTGCAAACTTGACAAGTACACAAGTGTACATCATGTATCCAATGTCCAGCTTTATAGCAATATAAGTAATAAAATACAAAATGTTCCAAACCAACTAAGCCATTTCGGAGACTAGCAGTACAAATAATTAATTAGACCAAACGCAGTGAGTATTAAGGCGTGATAATTAGGATAGAAAGCTAAAACTTTCACAAAATACACAATAATATAATATAGTTATCGGGCGTTACTTTGCGTCCATTGTTGTTAAATTAGCATTAGTCTACTTTGCAACAAACCGCGGCTAAAATGTATGATGGTATATACTTTAAAACATGTGTGGCATAGCGTGGCGAGTATATACCATCATACATATTAACCGCGGATTGTTGCAAAGTAGACTAATAATAAATAACGAAAATATAATATAAAAGTACATTTTAAACGCCTGTTAGTGAATTATTACGCTGTTACAGTGTAAACAAAGCCTACGCAATTACAACATTAACCATTCAAGGCATTAATTCTGTACCACAATCCAACAAAGTTTGCCTCATGTAATCTAGCTCAAAGCATATTTCTATTAAAATTAATTCGGTCTAGAACAATGTCCCAAACTCTCAGAAAGTGCCTCTCCAAACTTTGCTTGTAAATTCACAAAGGGACAAAATTTGTCCCTTAAATTCTGTAATGTAAATAATTTAATTAATCCCAGAATTTATATCATTCCCTTTGACTGTTTTACTCATAAGGCGGTTGACCTGACTGTGTATAGCCTAATTAATAAATATAATTGAGCTTTTAATACTCCTAAGATTATAAGAAGAGTATATCTTTTTTAATACCGACAAATTATTACATAAAGAAATAATGTTTCAATAGAAATAATAAAATCAATTTTAAATTTTCACTTAGTTTTTCAGAGGAATTGGGATTGCCTTGAAATATTCCTTTACTGAACTGTCGACTACAACAGTTGTATAAAGCAATATTTAAATTTTCAAGGCGAATTCAAATTCCTCTGAAAAACTTAAATTACCAAATAATGCAGTGAAAATATTTTAAATTATTTGAAACACTATATTAATATTATTTTGAGGATTTAAAACATATGCTTAGTGTAGAAAATATATAAATTTTAGGATAAAAATATAGATCTATCGCAAAGAAAACAGCCCATACATTTAAATACAAATAACCTTTGTGTCTGTTGTTTTTAATTTATTTCTTTTTAAGTTCCACGATCCTTCCTTGTTGATACAGAATTAATAAGCGTGGTATTTCATCTCGAATCTTCTAATGGTTTAAAAGGATTCCTCGATAACTCCCCCCGAACAATAAACAGTGATTGACGCTACGTTCCCGTTATGGTACGGAGATCATTTTTTAAATAACAGATAAGTCACACAAAGGGAAGCAGCGAACAGGCGTTCGGGAGATAAGCGATGGTCGCGGAGGATTGTATAAGGATGTGTTGATGGAATGAGCTTTGGTTATCTGGCGAGCGGGTGAATAGTAATTGATTTTAAATATTTGTGTTTCATACGTCTATTGTATGGAATGAAATTGATTTTTTTCTGTAGACGAAAAGTAAAGTCTGACCGGTTATGGCTTGGGGTAGACCAGATATCGCCAATCTAAGTTGTAAAGAATCTATCTATTACTCGAATACCTTTGTAGGCTTTTTAACGGTGGCGTGCCTAGGCCGTCACAACAAGGCAAGTCCAGTTGTGTCGTACAACCCAGGATCCCGGGATCTTTGGCCTGACAACACAGAACACTTCATTCCATACGTATAATATTTACCAACAAATAATATGAGTGTTAACAGCTTCAGTGATGATAGTAAAGCAATGATAGTAAGCTGGGCTTTTCAGCTTGTGTGGCTGTATCGCCACTGCTTTTTAACATGGACACACGTAACATGAGATTTGGTATGGTTAAGTTTTCATGGAGAAGAAATACAGAGAGCTAATTGTATAATTATTCAACCAATCCGCTATCACTAAAAGCACAGCTAAAAGGTACTAACAGTTTTATAAAGTATCGATCGTTACACAATACACCCCAGTATTTGATGTTTCTAAATAACAAGTTACGGGTGACCGTTAGTGGCAAAAAATTCTTGAGCGTTTCCGTGCTTCGGAGGGCATGTAAAGCCGTCGGTCCCGGTTGTTATCATACGATAACAGTCGTCAAGCCATGTCGGAGGCCCTCGGGCGGTTTGAAAACTTCCGACACTCGGGTTGGTCACTAACCCCTCCACCAATCTGCACTGGAGCAGCGTGGTGGAGTATGCTCTAGGCCTCCTCAAGAGGAGAGACCCGTGCCCAGTAGTGGGCCATTAATGGGTTGAAGCCAAATAACAAGTTAATAGTTTAACAACTACATATTATACGGGTGTATAGTGCCATTGTAAGAACTAGAAAAAAAATTGTGACCGTGCTGCCAACCGTTAAGGAGTTCCCTCGGCTGAAGCCAATCCTAAAAGTATTATCAGGTCATGCTTATCATAAAAATGTATTGTCATCGAAACCATAGTGATATGCAAAATTACAACTACGTAGGATGAAAGGAAGTAGTTCTAATTCAGCTTGCAAGATTTGACCCAAACAAACAGGGCAAGCTAAATGAAACCGTTTAAAACTAGTATAAATATTAAAATTAAAAAAAAACCGCCTGCCATCAAAAAATCTATCAGGATATACCTTTTTGAAATCCTTATGGTAAGTGAGCTAATATATTTAATTTGATACCCATATTGCATTACTCCATTTATTTTTATTTTTTGATCCTTTAAACAATAGCATCTCACAGCCACCATATTTATTTTTCTTTAATTTTAATTGTCTAAGAACACTTGGGTTATAAAGATGAATCTAATGATATCTTAATTATATAAATCCGTTTGGAAGATATGAGGTAATAAATAATATTACACGCATACATACATAAAGATACGCGCGAAAACCAACCCTTCCTGGCAGTCGAGTGATTAAAAACGTTACTATTTTACTATAGTTATTTACCTACCTATCCATAGATATCTGACAAGTTATAGGACACAAGTTAATAAAGCATTGATTGTGATCCTTCACACGGAAGGGAACACGGCAAGTGGTGGAGCAAGTAGTGGAGCAAGTGGTGGAGCCAGCGGCTATCGCCAGCCACACACGGTGACAAATCGACCAGTCGCTAATGAAACTACTGATTAATGACGTCACTCGCTTATCGCCCGGTGTAGCGCCTACCTAATGGGATCAAACAGTTACGTACGTATACTAATAATAGTTAAGTACGTTAGTACGTATACTAATAATAGTTAAGTTTGTATTTATATAAATATATATAAAAAAACAGGGTAACTAACAAAGGTAGAGTAAGAATATAATTTAGAAAAGAATAAAAAATAAAAATCAAAATCAAAAATTAGGAACTTATAAAGAAAGAGTGTAGCTTATTTTTTAAGGCAAGGCGCGTGTCATTAAAAATGTCGATGTCTGGGACTGAAGCACATGCTTGGTTGTATTCTGCGCAAACTTTAGGAAGGGGGGAATATTTGTACAGGTTAGTTCTGCTCCGAGGAATGTGGAAGATTTTATTTATGCGTTGCCGTGGGTAGTTATAGGGGACTTTAATATTTATGCCATGCAGTAAATCGGTACAGCCTAAATTACCAGAGATCACTTTTTTGAGAAACATTATGTTAAGTAATTTGCGGCGGTTGAATAATGATATAATTTTAAAGTGTTTAAGACGAAGGTCGTAAGTGCTGCGGTGGTAAATGCCAGAGGAATGAAAAGCCAGGTGTCTTGTAAATGAACGTTGTATTTTTTCAATTCGCTGTGAGTATGTGACATGATGGGGGCTCCAAATAACCGAGGCAAACTCTAGGTGGCTGCGAACGAGTGAGTTAAATAGAATAATTTTGCTTTTAGGTGACAAAAAACCCTTTTTATTTCTTATCAAGAACCCGAGCATTTTAGCAGCTTTCGTGACGGATGCGTCAATATGAGCTTTGAATTTTAATTTGCGGTCCATGATAACTCCTAAATCGCGAACTTCGTTAACCTCATGTAGTGTAACAGCATTTAATGTGTAAGAAGACGGTAACGTTGCACGTTTTCTCGAGAATTTAATATGGTACGATTTTTTTGTGTTCAGTACCATGCCATTAGAACTACACCATGTATTAATTCTATTGAGGTCACTTTGTATGAGTTTAATATCTATAGTAGAATTAACTGTTTTGTATATTTTTAAATCGTCCGCAAATAGACAAAATTTACAGTTATGTATCTCTGATGTTATATCGTTTATAAATACCAAAAACAGAATGGGACCCAAATGGGATCCTTGAGGTACACCTGAAGCCGCTACATAGTCGTGTGATCTATGACCATTTACTACCACAAATTGGAGTCTTTTTGCCAAATATGAGCGGAACCATTCTAACAAGGATCCACTTATTCCGTATCTTTGCAATTTGTTGATTAGTCGTGAGTGGCAGACTTTATCAAAAGCACTGGAAAAATCCATATATAAAGCGTCAACTTCTTGATTTCTGTCAACTTCTTCACAAATATACGATGTAAAAGATACTAAATTAGTTTCTACAGAGCGCCCTTTCCTAAACCCATGCTGATGTTCAGAAATAAATGTATCTAAATGACGCGTGATTGTTGGACAAACAAGGGACTCAAATAGTTTAGAAATACATGACAGTATTGAAATCGGTCGGTAGTTACTGACCTCATTTACCGCACCCTTCTTGTATATGGGAACTATTTTAGCGGTTTTCCACAATTCTGGGAATATTCCATCGTTTAACGATCGGTTAAAAATTATTGACAGTGGTAAAGATATAGAGGGACCACAACGTTTAATAAAAAGTGGGGGAATTTCATCTGGGCCGGCTCCTTTAAATATGTTAAGTTTTTTAGTTGCGCGTAAAATATCACGTTCCGTTATTTTTATGCAGCTTAACAAGGATTCAATACACTTTATGTCTACGTCTCTATTTAGTGCAGCTTTGCTGTATACGGATGAAAAGCTATTTGCGAACATATTCGCGATTTCTGGTCCAGTACTTGCAGTACGGTCACCCTGATACATAGTTTCTGGTATGGTAGTTTCCCCATTTCTCCTATCTTTGATAAAACGCCAAAAGTTTTTAGGATTTTCACAAATACTAGATTCAGTTCTCTTCTTATAGGCAGAAAGACATTGATCATTCAGTTTATGAGAACGCTCTCGTAAAATTTCGTATTCAAACTGGTCTCGGGGATTTTTATACTTTAGGTATTTTTGTCTTAGCTTATTTTTTTCGGATATTACTTTTATTAAAGGCCTGCTGAACCATGAAGGATATTTATTATTTTTTGCTTTTGTCTTTGGGGTGTAGCAATCAATGGCTTTGTAAACAATTTGGTAAAATATGTTTGTCATTTCGTCTACAGTTTCACAGCACTCCAATTTTGTATTCCAATCAACATTGTGTAGATATTGTAGGATGTTACTATAGTCTGCTTTAAAGAAGTTATATCGGGGGCTTGTAATAGGTTTTAGGAAGGCAGGAGAGCATAACGTCAACGTTATTAAGATAGGAGGATGCAGTGGGTCAATTTTCGTTAATATGTTATCAGATTTAGTTACTTCCAAGCTAGTGCAGTCAGTCAAAACTAGGTCTAAAATATTACCATCAACATTTATTACATCATTTGTTTGAGATAAGTTATTAACTGACATAAAATCAACAAGTGACAGGCCTAACTTAGATCCGTAATTATTTGGGATACAAGGACCGCCTTGATAGTCGCGAGACCAACTAATAAAGCTCATGTTGAAATCACCTAATAATATTACTTGATCACATTGGTTGATAACACTGTTAGTATTTTCCAAAAAAGTTGAAAGTTGTTCAAAGTTAACCGGCGGGGGAAGATATACTGCACAGATAGAAATTTTTTTGACGACGTTGTTATGTTTGACTTCAATAGATACCCATAAATCCTCTGCGTTACTTTCCCAATTAGTATGTCTGATGGACGGAATACTTTTAGACACAGCAACCATAACTCCCCCTCCGTCTTTCTTTGAACTCTTAGAACATAATCGATCCCTTCTGTAGGTTACATAACGTCTATCAATTAATTCCCTATCCACAATATTACAATTTAGCCACGTTTCAGTAAATACAATTAAGCTATAGTTATTAATTGAAATATTTTTGAGAACATCTTCTGTCTTGGTTCGTAAACCTCGCACGTTTTGGTAATAAATTGTTACAGACATTTTTAGTAGTTATTTACCAGAGCATTCAATATTTAAGCTAGACAATCAGTTTAATACTTTCTTCGTTTTTGATGTAAATAGCTGGACTCTGTTCGTTTTTACGTGTGAAAATCCTTCCATCTCTTACCCAGACAAACTTGGTACCCGTCTCTTTAGCTTTTTTACGAGCCGCTGCGTGGAGGTGTTTATTTGTCGGCGTTAAATGTTCGGAAACAAACACTGGCACACGACGACAGCCCATTCCCAGATGCTCAGAGTTAAGTTTGTCGTCTTTATTACGTTTATTAAATTTCATAACGGCAGCTAGCAGCTCATCGCGACATCGTTGACTACGTAGTTTAAGAATTACTGAACGGGGACGATCACTCTCTTTGTTGAGCTTTGCGATACGTGTTACGTGTAGTATATCATTGTCTGAGAGAGGGCTATCGACTATTTTATTCAACTGTTGCATTGTGTTTAATAAGTTTTCGGACTTGAGTTCGGGAATACCATTTATTTCCACGTTCGAAGCGCGCATATTCTGCTCAACTTGCTCTATTCGATCAGTTAGATTTCTTACTTGTGATTTTAGATTTTCGTTTGTTGAAGCAAGACTGTTGATAATCTCATTACGCTCATTAACAGTTTGCACAAGTGAGTCATATTGCTTGCTGAGAAAAGATAGGGATTCTTGAAAGCCAGATATTTGGTGAACAAGGTTTGCTAACTGATCCGAAACCAGCTGTGTAATGGTCTGTGTGATCTCTTGCTTTATTATAGTACGTAACTTATCTTCCGTCACATAACATGGTTCATCGCCATCAGACTTTGACCGTTGCATTTTGGCTCTCAGACTAACATTCTTATCTTCTCCTAGTATCAGATCGGCATCATCGTCAGAAGTTATGGGACGATTTATCACTTGCTCTGGAGTGTTCGTGTTGTCAGATTTTGATTGTTTACTGCAACATTCTTGACATTTCCAGTTGTTTCTGCGATCTTGATCCAATAGGTAAAAGCGTTTTGACGATATGTTAGCACAAGGCAAATCGTAGCGTAGTTTACAAGTGGCACATGTCATATATTCTCGTCTAGGAAGATTGTTTTTACATCTAGAGCAAGTCTTTGTAACAGAAGCCATTTTTCAACACAAAGTTCCCCTTGTAAGTTAATACGTAAACAATAATAAAACAGTGTCTTCAAGCTATGACGGCTTGCGTCGGCGGCCTTTTGTTCTCGTCGCTCGACTTCGCTTCACGCGATTCTCACGGTTCGGCCGCGCGCATAACCGTGCGTTTCCCTTACACTGGTAAATGGGCGTAGTCACTGCACTTTGAGATCAACCGTATCACGATTAGTAATTTCGACATTAAAATGTAAATACACTTTTATTCCGCAATACTTTTATGAAAACTTAAGTATTACACTATATTGAACGTTATTCACTACTTTTATAATGTAAATAACTGGTTAGTTTTGAGTAACTTAATATTTTTAACTGGAGATGTTTCGACGTAATGTTATCGTTCTGAGCGCCGCGCGTAAAATAATAAATAAATAAATAAATAAATAACGCTGAAGAGTTTTTAGTTTCTTTATTTGTGTGAACGCATTAATCTCTGGCAGTCAGTTTTGAAAAAATATTTTTTGTATGATGCCACATTTATGCCACATGCCACATTCATGAGGAAGACTATTAAGAAAACATGAGAGGTGTCAAGGGACACCCGGATGGAACGAAGTTCCTTTCGATTTAAGTATTGTTGAATCACGCTAGTAGCGCCATCTCTGTAAAACTCTCTGAATCACTTCAAAAAAAGTGTCGTCATTCGTAAGAATCAAAAAGTGTCGTATTTTTCCGTCCAGCCCCCTTTCACAACGCGCGATAAGGAACTTCGTTCCAAAAATAAGTTACTTCAGGGCTACGGGGTATTAAAAGCGAGCGAAGGCGGGTTGACTTCAACCCATTAATGGCCCACTACTGCGCACGGGTCTCTCCTCTTGAGGAGACCTAGAGCATACTCCACTACGCTGCTCCAGTGCGGATTGGTGGAGGGGTTAGTGACCAACCCGAGTGTCGGAAGTTTTCAAACCGGCCGAGGGCCTCCGACATGACTTAACGACTGTAATCTTAAGGTTCCTGGACAACAACATGATAACAACAGGGCGGGTTACTAGTGTGTTGATACGGGTGACATGAAAAATTCTGTCATATAAAATGTTTGCGTCGGTCAGGAATCGAACCTGAGACCATTGGTAGGGAGCAAATTAATTAATATTTACGAAGTTTAGGTCTTTCTCAGCCGGCACGGCTTGTATTACGAATGTTTCTAAACAATCAATGGTCATTTACCATCAGAAGGATCACTTGCTTCGTATGAAGTGAAAAAACGTGAACCTTTAATTCAATAAGTGTTTCGAGTCTACTCGCTCTAGTTGCTTCGCTCCAACCATTAAGGTACATTGGCCAATCCCGATCTGCATCTGCATGTCCGATTGGTGTCGATCGACATCCATACTCACCATTAGTCAATCGGCTAGTTCTTATCATTAGTCACGACTTGTCAACCGGCTAATAGAGATCGTCAGCTATTTTTCAAGCCGACACTACTCCAAGTTGCACTTAACCCGGTGTCAGGTTGACAAATAGTTTGTCCTCTGTCTAATGATGTTGAGTATAGGATTTTGGAGCAATAACCCATATAATTATATGGGTTATGTAGCGTGCTGGGATTTAAAATAATAATATATTTAGTTTTTAAAATGTTGTGTATGAACACAAGGGGCATCAGTGGTCGATTACAAAATTTTCTAATCAATTAATGGATCTTTTTGCATTCTTTGATTTTGATTGACCAGGAGAGACTATTTATAAGACAAATAGATGAAGATTGATAGCTCTCCTCTACTTTCGAGCCATGGTTAACACTCGACGTTTATTTACTTCCCCGCACTATGTTTCTCAGAATCGCAAGTCGCATTAATTTAACAAAAATTAAACAATAAAAAATCCGTATCATCAAAGCAGGTTCTACAATCTAGGCTTAGTTTTGAGAACGATATGGGAATTCAGACCCAAACTGTCCTCTAATCAAACCAATAAGCTACTAACCATAAATAACGTAGGTCTGAGCGTCATCTAATCCAGAGATTTAACGAGACATCTGCCAAGATCTAATTCGTGATTGAAAGTCCCGTGCAAATTTACATCGACCGATATTGGAGCGTGTCGAAGCGATATGCATAATCAAGCGATATCGATGCTGTAGTGTAGTGCGAAGGTTCTCAAAGTGCAGAATTTTAACCCAAAAAAAATTTGGTACCTACTGAAAGATTTTTTAATCGAAATAGCCAGCAAACTGACGATACACCTAATGGTACAGTGACTATCGTCGCCAATGGATATCAGCCGCCCAAGAAACAGAAGAAAAAGAAAAAAAGAACTGGCTCACAAGCCCTAGCCGGAACACGACAAATCGACGGCTGACTCAGGCAAGAGGATGCTAGCTATCCATTGATCCCATGGAGAAATGGTATTAATGATCTATTAAAATCAATATTAATTATTAAGACAAATCCTACGGAGCGTTGTCAGCAGTCGCTTTGCACAGGACAGTCTAATATTTAGGGATCTTGACTCGCATCGGTTTACAATTGATAGGACACGAAATGTCCTGTCTGTTTCTGACTTTTATGTGTTTTTTTAATCTAAGTAGCTCTCAAATGTCCTAACGTCCACCTGATCGTCGCTCATAGACAGTAGCAACACCTTGGTCATCACCGATGCTACATCACCATGTGAAGTACTATTAGGCACAATAGGGATGTTGACACTAATTATAAATTAATATAAATTTATGTCTAAAATATTAGTGGTAACATTTAAAGACCTAAAATATGATTCTTTTATTGAAATCAATCACAATAAATTAAATATCATTAATTTAAAATGTTAAAAATTGTACTCACTGTCACGTGACCTCAAACGCCATTTTGAGAATATGACGTCATTGGAACAATTTTATATGGAAATTCAACAAACTTAGTAGACAGATAGTATTGAATATAGTTTAGTGACGTCACGTGACGTTTTTGGTGGGAAATTTGATAGTGATTTTTATTATTTTTGTAATATTTTTTTCGTGAATATTGAGGTTCTATCTATAAAATAAAATTGAATCCTAAAATTAGTCAACATCCCTATTGTTTTTAAGACTAATTCCTACCACTGTTTATTTTCCTCGAACTTCAGGAAGTTTCTGCAAATGTTCCCACCTAATGCCATGAATATATTGATCAGAATTTAGATTTATATATTACCTATTGATAACACTGATTCAATTGAAGCAAACATGTCGATTGCCTTACTCTAGAGGTGGACTCCAGATTAAGTTATTGTCAAGCGTACTGAGTGACGTCTCAATGTGCTGGTGTTCAACGAGTCACTATTCTCACAAAACGCTTGTCACTGCGACACGCCCTTTGCACAACGCTTGCAATCGCACCACACCCTTTGATAAGTGTAATTTTTAAAGGCCTCTTTGTTTAAGGGTGCTTTTCCACCAGAGATGTGCGTTACGTTGCTATGGATGCGTTTAATGTCCATCAATCATTATTCATTGGTGGAAATCAATCAATTTATTGAACCAATCATATTTATTGGATTTCACGTCTTCGCAGCATAGCTGCATAGCACATCTCTGGTGGAAAAGCACCCTTAATGCGGAATAAAGTATAGTCAAAGGAAGTCTTTATTATTGATATGTATTATTATTATATTTTATACAGCCTGCCTGGATAGCTACAATCCGCTTGCTTTGAGAACATCCTACTAATCCTAATATCTTTCCTAATTCTAATTCCTACTCCTAATATTCTGTATACTCAAAGGATTAAAAAGATTGATGATTGAGCCAAATGTTTCCCAATTGATGTGTCAATAGGGGTTGCCATGACTTATGGGGTTGTTTCAGTGTTTGTTTTGCTTTTACCCCTAATAATGGAGTTTTAAAATGGCTTTTTTCACGTGCCAAAAAATTTTGGCCAGTCATTGATTTTATCATTTTAAATTCAAAATCGTTTATTCATGTTTATTCGTGTTGTGTGTGTTACTGTATCAGTGATGCAATTATGGTTCTATTTTTTTCATTTTATTGTCGTATCGAAAGGTGCTTTTTCATAAAGTAGAGCTTCCAAAAAAAGCACAGCAACAACCCATAATTGTCCCTCTGCTGGGCTCGGGGTCTCCTCTCACAATGCTCACATTGTGAGCCCCTCAGGGTACAGGCCATAGTCTACCACGCTGGCCAAGTGCGGATTGGTAGACTTCACACACCTTTGAGAACATTATGGAGAACTCTCAGGTGTGCAGGTTTCCTCACGATGTTTTCCTTCACCGAAGCAAGTGATAATTAACTTGTAATACGCACATAATATTTAAAAATCAGAGGTGCGTGCCAGGATTTGAACCAGGGCCCCCGCGTTCGGGAGACCAATGTTCTAACCACTAGGCTATCACTGTTTTTTAGTAGTAGTAGTAGTAGTAGTAGCCAAGTAGAGCTTGGGCTTTTCCAAAATAATTTTCTATTTGAAATTATCGAAAAAATTCGTGATGGCATTCCTAATGTTTGAATTCAAGATCGAAAGAGAGAGACAGAGAGAGAGAGAGAGAAAAACAAAGATCAAGTTGAATTACAGATTATGTACGTATACAGTGCGAGAATTGCTCCCCTGCTCGTCTATTTGTTTGTATTCGATAATTTGTCGCCTCTATGAAACCTGGTCTCAATTAGGTAAGAAAATATGGAGAAAGACTATTTCATTTTGCCTCACCAACTCATAACATAAATATAACTGCTTAGTGCTTATGACACAGGCAACAGGTAAGTTAGTTAATTAGTTTATGATTTGCACATAATTTGATAAACGAAGAAAAAATAGAGCCAGCCGTTTCTTTACACTTACACTCAAAAGAAGATAAAACCAGAATCATCAGATCATAACTGTAGTAATACGCAACAATATTAACCGTTAACAAAACTAAAATAATTTAACCTGGAAAATATGCCATTTTTCAGTCCTGCGTCCTACGAAGGTCGTCCTACGTAGAGTACATCCACTGATGTTAGTTTTTTATGTATTTTAATTAGGCAAAAAGCAACTGATAATTCGATTTTTCGGCTAATTAAAGTTACCGACACGATGCCGGACATGAATTCATTGAACTTGAACATGATTTCAATGAACTATAATTGGCATCATCAATTACTAACAACGAACGACCAGCAATAGACAATAGACTAGACCAACGACTGACGGTAGCAGTCAAATGTTCGTGAGACAAATGAAGACTGTTTTTGTATTCTAATGAAAAACGGTCGCACATCTATTTTTTACTCCAACATCTTGATACCAACACAGATGTCACATGCGATAAAAAATTACACGTGGACGCCTATATGATTAATGACGAATTAAGATAATAATCTCATGACTAATTTGTTAAACGAAATAATATACAGAGACACGCGCACGTTTTACGTTTAATTTGTCAATAGTGGCGAATTAAAAAAAAGTAAGATTACATTAAACATTCAAAATGCTTTTGGACATAATAACTAAAAAAAAAGGCCAAAAGCAAAAAAGTGACTTTGTTTCAGTTGTTCTCTTGCATGTTTAAAGTATATAGTGTAAGAAAAGAACCTTGCTACGATCTGAATTCTTCAATTCTTTGCTGTTTATATTATAAAAAAAAGGTAAGCACTAACCATAACTTTTTACTATGGTTAAAGATAAACCCACACAGCTTCTTGTCAATGACTTGGATGATATTGTTATCCCTATTTGGTAACAATAAGTCTATGAACATGATGTTGAACTGACATTATCTGTAAGCTGTAACACTTGGCTCATATCACATGTGCCTACCTACTAAGGAAATAATGACTGCAAAATGTCCATAGTATTTTAGGTGTTCCAGTAAGAACGTCTTTAGAGTATTAAAATAAAAGAGCCTGCGCCTAGGTACTATACCTACTTTTGTTACTTATGTTATGTCTTCTCTTGAAAGGAGAACCCCAATTTTCGGCCTCGAACCATATGTAATCTGTGCTAGAACATCGGACTAGACAAGAGTAAACTATATACCAAAAAAATCGTCTTATTTATAAGATAAACATATTTAAATCTTAGCTTCAGCTGCTCTTGCCAAATGAACTAAATAATGCAAAAAAGTTTTCACAATATTTACCTCATTACATACGATTTTATAATCGATTGAATCGATTGATATTGATCGATTGATGGAACATAATAATTATAATATTAATTTATTATAATTATAATATTAATTTATTTTTTACATATTTTCGTATTCCATATAAATCAAAACTATGTAATATATTATAATTACCATTTAATCGTTACGCTTATTTTATTGAATTACATTTCGAATATTTTGACATCGATTAATCGATTGACAACAAAGATGATGTAATCCCTAATAATGTCATTTTGGTAACCATAGTATTTATAAATAACACCACTGTATTGTCATATTTCTCATCGATCTTTCATCTTTCTACGCGTGTTTTGTATATTTTTACTATCAAATATTTTCAGCGTATTTGGAGTCCTATTTACTATTGAAACTCATCGACATGCACACAGTGAATTTAATTTTATATTGTATTCGCTTTCGTACTTGTGTTTTGGTGAATGTGTTTCGCAGTTTCGCTACAATTTCTTGCAAACCAATACTATATGAATATGGACTCCTTAATCGCCTGTTTTGTGACTGACAAAGGTTCAGAATAAGTTCTGAACACTGGATAACGTACCCTATACATCTTTAGAAGATCAGGAAGTTACTGTGGCCATACTTACAATGAGTATATTATGGTATCTTGATTGGGCAAGGTACTAACGAAATATAACGTCTCCTGCACAACTACACGAAATATTAATATATTATAATGATAACAAATAAAATCTCTTGAAATATGCAATAGCTTTTATTATACAACCTTTTTATGACATTCGTTTTGGGTGAAAACCATTGAAGTAGTAGATATTATAATAGACACCCGCCAACGTAAGTATAACATACATATTAAATAGCACTGTGACACGAGTATGACATAATCTTAACCTATAATTAAGGTGATTCATTCTAGGACTTCCTTAGTTGGCCATTGCTGGCAGCCGTGAAAATTGGAGAAATTGAACTTTTTGCAATAATCTAATTAACAGCCAATTTCCAGTCTTGTCTACTTAGGCCTGAGTTTCTATGGAAACTGGGGTTCTCCTTTTGAGCTTAGATACACACGCATTTACCTTCTCCATTTCTAGGGATTATTGTTTTACCAGGGATAAAAGTGTCACTAAAATATTTCACAATTTTTCTTACATTTTCATTAGTCGATCTAGAAGTTTCTCTTCAAAAAAGCTGCCGCCATGCAAACCTACCCTCGCATGGGTGCTTATTATCGACTCGCTATACATCATTCCGTACACCGACACATTAGGGCGCGAAGCAAAAACACAAACATGAAGACATAAATTCATATAAACGGTCCCCTGTGCCCTCGTATCGAACACGGTGCCTTTTAGTTTTAACAAATAATCTTGAATGGGTACAATTCGTGTTAGTTCTTTGAACTTTAAAAAAAGATTGATGTCGCTTCGATTTAAAATATTAGGGTTAAGGACTATCTCGCCCTAACTAATTCATCCTGAAAACTCGCATTATTTCTAGCTCTCCGACGCTGCGCCCGACACCTTTGAAATATTTCACAGGATCCAATAAATGTATGTTTGTTAGTATGTTTGTTACTCGTTCACGCAAAAACTACTGAACGGATTTTAATGAAATTCAGCACACAGATAGACCATGACCTGGAATAGGATATAGGGTACTTATAATCCCGGAAAACACGAGCAAAGCCGCGTGCAAAGCGGTAGTATTTCGATACAAATATGAATGTTTTTTATTAAGGCTCCTTGATATGATTGCACACCACAAGTGCATCATTACTCGTTGCTAAAACGTTTTTCTTAATTGAAAAGATTGCGTATCTCCGCACACGGACAGAGAGAACGGTTTCTTTTGTTTGTCTTTGTGTTCAAGCTTTTAACATTATATGTATTTAAAAAAACACATCAAGGTATTTATTACTAAGGTATTTATTATTTATTTATTACTAAGCACCTCTTAAAATTATTTCTGTAATGTCCTATCTCAGAAAGAACTAACTTGAATCTGTCACATTTTTCGTTAAATTACTCTTTACTATGTTTATAAAATTTGTGCAAAGGACTTTAAAAAAAAACACATTTTCTACAGACCTTCCGAATGCAGACTCACAAGAAACCTATCTCAAAATAAGTTAGAATAATAAAAATATATTTTATTTTATATTTATTAGATGGGCATATTTCTACAGATCAACAAAGTGCGGATTAAAGCTGATTCCAAAACACACCTAAAGCCATTTTTGTATATTTATTAGACGGAATAATTCCTACAGACCTCCAAAACAACTAAAACTGATCTCAAAATACTTCAAAAGCAGGAACGAAGTTGGTCTTCATATACCTTGGCATTTTTCTTGGTTTTTTGTTCTACAAAACCGTCTCTGGGTGGTATACACATCGTTAATAGTTGAACTGAATAATTTGTCCATTGTCTACATCTCATTGTTCCAGTATTGGGCAATATTATCGTATTGTCCAGTGGGCCTATCGCCCGATCTATCCGTCGATCTGTGATCGATGACCGTATTGACCGTTCTGGAGAAAGTTGTAATTAGGGTCACCAGGGATTAGCCCCGAGTTTTCAGGAATTTTTTGGAATTTCGGGTGGATTTTCGAGATCTCAGGATTTTTGATGAAGTAGGTAGGAGGAATAGCGCACAAATCAATACCTTAGTTATTAATGTTCCCAAGTAATTGACGTAATAAGTTTTTTTATTTGAGTAAAACAAAATTAAAAACCTTATTGTCTTGATTTCTTTCACAGAATCGTTAATTATGTTTGCGAAAGTATCTCAGAACTTTTCTATAAATATCAATCAGCCTTTGGACGGGACTTTCAATACATCAACTGTTAACCCCAGTTTTAATGTCATTTGACGCGCCGTAAGTAACGAATTGTCATATTTTCTACTGCTGGTGTTCTTCGAAGAACTATAGCCTGGCAGCACTATAGTTGCAAAACCGAAGTGTCTAAGTTCTATTTCTGAGTTGATGATGTGACAAATAGATGTTCGTACTTAGATTGGTTGTTTTAATTGTACGTGTCTATGATACTCGTAGTTCTCATATTCTAAAGGGAATTGTTATTATAGTTTTACAAAGATTTTTGCAATATATTTGTGTGCAGATCAGCATTTGCCCAGTGTGCCATGAGAGGAGATCTGAACCCAGATCTTTAACAATTATCTTTGTGACATATCTTTCTGAATATGGTAGCATTTGTACCAATCAAGCCTAGACCGTGAGAATATCCAATTGTTATAGATTAAAGCTAAATCACATTGTGATCTGTTTTATTTAGTAGATTGATATAAATAGATCAAAGAGATGTAAGATTCAGCGTTCGATGATGGATGACCGTTTGTGGAGAAAGTTCCGATCGGGCGATACCAGGTAAGGTGGGGTGGTAAGGTGATACTAAATGTGTTTACGTACGGTTAATTTCACACTGTCTTGTTTAAGTGTCGGGGACTACTGACGAAAGCATAAGCAGTACAGAATTCTATGAAAAAAATCGTCTAGTCTCGTTTGCTCTGTCTCTCTCTGTTTCGGGCTAGAGAGTAATTTTTTTTATGGAAATAGCCGGCAAACTAGCTGACGATACACCTGATGGTATGGCTATCGTCGCCCATGAACATCAGCAACACCAAAAGCATCACTGTTGCGTTGCCGGCCAAGAAAGGGAGAAGAAAAAGAAAGAAGGAATTGGTTGTCAAGCCCCCAGCTGGAACACGACGAGTGGACACGGCGGCTGACTCGTGCTCAAGGGTGGTAGCTATCCAGGCGAACCCCATGGAGAAATAATAATAGTATTAATGGTATTAATTTACAATTAAAATCAATAATACTAATATAATCCCTAGAGGGGCCCTACCACCAGGGGGCCGGCTTTAGTCGCCTCTTACGACACCCATCCGGCGTGGGATTGGGGTTAGTATTCTAAGCCGCCCCAATACGGCTATAACAGTTGCAACTACAATTTGACAACAGAGTAATGAGACAATTTGACAACTTACATTACATTCAAAAAATTTCATGTATTTAATTTGACTACGTCACAGTTGTCGATGGAAGTCCGCTCCTAACAAATATGCAACCGGAACACAACGAGTCGTTCGTCAAGTGACTCATTATCTCAAGCAAGAAGATTGTAGCTAACCAGATAGGCTGCACAGAGAGATAATATAATAATACCAGGTTGACTTGTTTTTCGACGCAATCACAGACTCCATTACTTCAATTCCCAATCATGATAATTTAATTATTTTGGGCGATTTTAATATTAATTTATTTTGTGACAGTGATAGCAAAACCAAAAAGTTTAAAGCATTTTTATCGTCCTTAAATCTGTCACAGCTGGTTTGTGAGCCAACACACTTTACGGAATCAAGTCAGACACTTATTGATGTTGTCTGCACTGACTTATGCGCCAAAAGGGTTTATTTAAGGCAGGCTGGAACTCATTTAGGGCATTGCCTAGTGATATGTGAGTTTAACATAAAACGACAGAAGCCGTCACCTTGTACCATTAGATATCGTCAAAAGAAAAACATCTGTCTTGACAAATTCAATGAGGACCTTCAATCTGTTAGATGGGATTTAATGTGTTCACTTAATGATGTTAATGAAATAGTAAGCGAGCTTAATCACAACATCTTGGATTTGTTTGACTTACATGCTCCGATGAAAGCAGTTGTGATCAGACACCGTTCTCATCCGTGGATCACTGAAACTGTTAAGCTCATGATGAGGTTACGTGATGAAGCTGCAGCTGATTATAATAAAAATAAGTCACCCAGTAAAAAGGAATATTATAAGTCGTTAAAGTCAACAGTAAACCAAGCATTATATTTCGAAAAGATTGCCTATTTTAAACATAATATTAATAATAAAATTCACGACCCTAAACGGCTCTGGTCTAATTTAAAGGATTCCATATTACCAAGGAATAATGTAGAGCTACCACCATTTTTTAATGATCCAGATACCATAAATAATTATTTTTTAAACATCCCAGGAATTACAGACGTCAGCATGTCTCACTTGACTTTCTTCGAGTTTAATAGGTTCAGTGATTCAGTATTTCATATAGAGCTTCTTAGTTTACATGAAATTATCAAAATTATTAAAAGCTTAAAATCAAACGCGAAGGGTTGCGACAGTATAAGCTTAGACATGCTGGCATTGACGTTTCCTTCCACGCTTGATACTATTAGACATCTGGTAAATACCTCCATCAGCACTTCGAAATTCCCTGATATATGGAAAGTTGCGATCGTGAAACCATTACCTAAAGTTCCGGACCCGATTGAACTCAAGGATCTTAGGCCTATTAGTTTTTTACCGTGCCTGTCTAAGGTATTGGAAAAAGCTATATGTACACAGTTGACTAAATACCTGGAGATTAACAACATTCTGCCTGAATATCAGTCGGGTTTCAGGAAGGGTAGCAGTGCAGTTACGGCCATGCTCGATGTAACGGAAAACATACTCTGTGCTCAGGATGACGGGATGTGTACACTGTTAGTTCTACTAGATTTCTCTAGGGCATTCGACTCGATTAATATTTCTCTGTTAATGTCTAAATTAAGTTACTATGGTTTTGATTGCGAAGCTTTGCAATGGTTCAACAGCTATCTTAGTAATCGTTACCAATACGTGAAGCTTAGTCGTAACGACGGTTCTATGGTAGTTTCGGAAAAAAGGGAATGCAACAGAGGTGTTCCTCAGGGATCTTTGTTAGGGCCAATCCTGTTTATTTTATATTCGGCTGACATTACAACACATATTAAGCATTGTAAATTTCATTTGTATGCAGATGATTCACAATTGTATTTATCTTGTAAGCCTTTTGAAATAGATGACGCCATTGCTAAACTCAACGAAGATCTTTCAAGTATCGCGATGTGGTCCAAATCAAACTCTTTATTGCTTAATCCCTCTAAAACAAAATATTTACTCTTTGGGAGCAAATATAATTTAGCCAATTTAAATCCATCACTTAAGGTCATGATAATGGATGAACCCATCGAGAGGGTCTATGAGGCACGCAATTTGGGTTTGTATATGGACTGTGACCTCAGATTTGAAAAGCACATCACCAATGCCGTTAGTAACTGTTTTTATAAATTGAAGATTTTATATAGAATAAGGCCTTTTTTAACAGAAGAGTTGCGTATTCGATTAATAGAATCTCTCGTGTTATCTAAACTGAACTACATGGATGTAGTTATTAGTCCTCGTTTACTACATAAAACTCAGAAGCTTGTGCAACGAGTTCAAAATGCTTGTGCTCGCTTCTGCTTCAATGTTCCGTTTAGAGCTCATGTGACACCATACATAAACAAGCATTCCATGCTAAAAATGAAACACCGGAGGAAACTGCATTTAGCTTGTTTGCTCTTTGGTGTCATAAAACATCAAGCGCCTGCTTATCTTTATGACAAGTTAACCTGGATGGCAAGTCAGAAGTCATGTGGCTCTCGACAGCTAGCGAAGCAGCTTATAACTCCGCAGCATAAGTCAGCCAGTTTTAGAGGTAGTTTCCGCTATGCAGCATCAAAGTGCTGGAACAATATTCCCCCACCTATAAGAAACCTGCAAAGTCTGAATGGTTTTAAAGCAAAATTAAAAGTATATCTCTTTGAACACCAAAAAAGGCAGGAAACTCTTAAGCATGACACAAGTGCAATATAAATTTATGAAAACACATACTTATTAACACACACACACACACACACACACACACACACACACACAATATGACAATCGAGTTCATTTCTATAAATTAAGTTGTATTAGTATAATTTAATATTATAAGTTGTATGTTGATTTTTGTTTGTGAGTCGGATATTGTTTTGTAATATGTATTGCCCTCAATCATCCGAACTGCACAATTTGAGGGTCACTCTGAAAACCAGCGGCCGTGGTTTTTCCGCGACCATAATGCTGAGAGTGACCCCTTTTCACCTTATATTTAAGTATTATATTGTTCACTTGTTTATTTATATTGTTTATAAGGTGAAATAAACATTTTTTTCTTTCTTTCTTTCTTTCTTTCAATGAAATTGGTAATATAATCCTTATGTGAAGCCTAGCCACCAAGCAGGCCGACTTCTGTCTCCTCTTATGACACCCTGTGACCCTAGAAAATACCGTCCTGTCCGTCGATGTTCTTGTTGACTGCGGGGAATTATTTTTACAAGATACTTTTAGTCCCTTGTGTACGGTGTAACGGGAATAAAAGTACTCCGAGGATTATCCTTTGTCTACGCAGATTATTTAAACACACTTGTTCATGACGTTTTAAGGTAAAAATTACCTATTAAACGCACTTAATTGTCTTATAATTACAAATACGACAAAGCTTCCAGGTCAAATATGGTTAGGTTACAGTTACTATGGTTACGTTTTAAGTAGAGGCATTATCCGCCGGTTTAGCGATCGACAATAATCAGAGCCACGATCGCCACGATACGACGCCGTCACGACACGACGCCGACACGACGCCGTCCGACCAAGTTTACGATACGGCTTCCGCGTGCCGTTGCGTCAGCGATGATAGTTTGTACACAGGTGACTGTTAGACCCTGCTCTCACTGTGCACGGACTGCGATTAGCGAGTATTATGTTAACTTTGGATTATACGCTAAAGGTCCAATGCACAAGCCAAACGATCAAGATGTCAGATACCAAATAGTCGCATCGCGTAAGTTGTCAATAACGATTTTTAAAAAGGTAATGTCGACATTGTCCTTCGGTTCGCTATGGCCTTCGGTGTCAGCTGAGGTCTTTGGGCGACACAAAAACTTCCGACATTGGCGGTGACCACTAAACCGATCACAAATCCACATTGGAGCTGCTCAATTATGAGGAAATTTCCGTAAGATATATACTACTTAACTCTTTACAATGGGATTCTTCATAGTAACGCCTGATATACATATCTATTGTTAAGAAAACGTATAACTATTGTAAAGTAGGTACCTATTGAAAATTTAAATAATATACAAGAAAAATATTGAAGTACAGTAAACTAACATTAAGGATTATTACCCTTACAATATTGTACGAACTTATTTTCACTAAATAAATTAGATCTCTAAACCATGAAGAATACCTAATTTCCTTTTTAAGTACATTAAGCTGGTAAACTGGATGCGGCGTTAAGTCAGCTGCAAATTTGACAAGTATACTTCGTGTATGGCCAGGGTTACATACTCGCGACAAATACCGCATATCGTTAGTTGTCGTGAGTGTGGCTGTGTCCTAAGCGATGTTTGGTTTGTCGTTCATCGGCGTATCTCGGCCGGTATCTGTTCGACTCGGGCTAACATTAATACTCCCATTATTGGGTAACTTCACTTAAAATTATCCACTTAAAACGTTTGTAGAAACTAGAATAATTGAAGAATGTAAGGAAATGTAAGGGGCAATTTATGTAAAAAGCCATGTAGGCGGCATGAAAACACTAAAGGTCGTAGCTGACTTATACGACACCGCTCCCATCCAACCGAAGTATGAGAATTCAAATATAAACTTAAAATCGTGCTCTGTAGGTACAACTATTGAGTGGCAAGGTTGCGGTTAGCTTGCTTCCCGCGCGCGGGCTGCTAATTTTTGTTGTTACTGTAAAGTGCACCTACAGAGCACGATTTTAAGTTTATATTTGAATTCTCATACTTCGGTTGGATGGGAGCGGTGTCGTATAAGTCAGCTACGACCTTTACTTCTCCACTAATCCGCACTGGAGTAGCGTGGACGCTTCTAGGTACGTTGAAGCCATACTTATAAGTTATAATATCTTATATTTGACGACCCGTGTGCCACAATGGTTACCACGCAGGATCACTGCGCCAAGGGTCCTGGCTTCGATTGCCGGAGGAAATTTTAATGACGAGTTTGAATTTCTGTTGCTGGTCTGCGGATGTGTTCTTGTCTCTGTGTGTTGTCCATGGCACCCACGACTCAGGGAATCCTAGTGTGTGTGTGAGTGTGAAGCGTTATTTATTTATTGGTAACGGTACTTACATTTGCGTAATGGAAGCCGCAAGCGTCCATACAGAGGTAGAGGCAGGTGGACACCCCCTGGATCGTCAGGAGGCCGACCTTGTGTGTCGCACGCTGAAGTATCGCTGTAACAATACAAAACAACTGTTATTTAAAAAAGAAAAAAACAAACTTCAAAGAAGCATTAAAATACTTATATTCAAGAATTTTTCTCAATTTCTCATGGACCTCATCATAAAAACAAATAAACATGGAACCAATCTGGATGTGTTCCCTTTTAGAAAAGAAAGTCTCTTCTACTAAATTAATAGGTGGGTTGATGTCATTGAAGTATAATGTCATAGAACAGACATCTCGAACAAAATATGTTTCCCGCCCGGGAGATTCGATTTTCAAAATTGAGCCCCCGTTCTCCTTTCAAAATCGAACGAATCCATTGAAGACTGAAGCCACGTGGCGCCAATGCATTGGGACATACATGGTGTTCGCGGTGTCGGTTCTATACGCTAATAATAATACTTCAATGGTTGATGTCATGAATTAAAAAGTACATATTATAATACCGTACCTACGCTAAAAGTGAAAAAAAAAATGTATAATCAGATATGGTAAAGTAAGTATACACCAAACACGAATATACATATTTATGATAAACAAAAAGAAACACCGATTTTATTAACACGTCCAAAGCCCTATAAACAAACTTTTGTCACGTACCTATCTAGCTAGGAATGCTGGTACGAACTCAGAACTTTGCAGTAGGAGATAGACTAGAATCAACAACTCAATGAGCTTTCCAAATAAGTTTTAAAAAGCATTCCACACAGAAGCATTCTCCTCAAGAATACATTCTTCAGCACACGAGCTTACCACAACTTAAATTTTGCATGAAAATAGTCCCTTTTATCCTGCTACTTAAGCTCCAGACCATATTACGCGTAAAGTGGCCATATTAGAGATATATTTCGGTACCAAGTACTTAAAAAGGCCATTCAAGGTACATAATGAATGTAGACCATTCTCTTCTAAATGGCCAGTTTTACATCACAAAGGCAGTTTTAAGCCAACGACTTGCAAATACAGTGACTGAATGTTTGGGATGAATAAGACGAAGCCTTTTTATTTTATTTTAATAGCTTTCTACCTTTTTTATATCTGTATCGCAGTTTTAGGTTAAATGTACTAAAGAAATACTAAAAAAATCAAAAGAATTCAAAGTATAAAGTAGATATTTAAATACCTAGTCTCTTTTCAATTCGAACCAGTAGTTCCTGAGCTTAGCGCGTTCAACCAAACTCTTCAGCTTTATAATATTAGTATAGAAGATATACTTGACGCTACCAAGCTTCTATAAGAGTAATTTAACAGCTTCTATAGTGCAGATATACTGTCGTATAAACAAAACAGCAATGTATAAAACAAAGCGTCTTCTGAATTCCTGACTTTATGTTAACAGTAAACAAGAACAGTAATTTTCCTGTATTTTACTACTCTTCGTATCTTCCTAGCGGTAACGTTTTATGAAGCTGTTTCCTATTCTAATAGAATTGCGGACAACCGATTTATTTCCTAAAGTATTTACAGTCAATTCGAACTCGAAATTCGAATACAGACAACAACGATTATGTCTATTATTGTCTGTATTAGATTTAATATTTCGATAAATTGATAGCTTTTTAGCAAAAGCATCAACGTTTTGTTGACGGCAAAAAAACATGAACGAAATTGTATTCAATTGTCAGCTATTTAAAATTATATATAACATCGTAACAAATGGATGTGAAATTGTTTGCAAAACGAAAGATTTCTGCTTCGATTCCCATGTTTGTAATAATGTTAACATCGATTTTGTGTTTTAGACAAACATTTATCTAAAATACGAAATAAATAAATTTTATTTATTGCCCCATACAATCGAACCTGGGATCTCAATAGACAATGACACCAACTGGACTTGAAAACTTGGAACATTATTTCTAATCCTATTCCATTGAAAATACATGAGTCATGAAAATATTTATGCATCGTAGCATCCCTAATCAAAGCCTATTTTCTAGCGTGCAATATTGTCACTGCGATACGAATGGCTTCCACCACCAAATATGGCCATATTCCTGGACGGATATTATTGAACAAGCGAGGATGAAACACGTTCGTTTGCAAGCTATTATTGGCCTTAGAAACTTGTAGTAATAATAACAATAGTAAATTTTTTAGACGACTCTTATTTGGTAAACAATTCCATAGTGTTATTTTAATTATGTTGAGCCATTGAAGTATTATTACTAGCGTATAGAACCGACACCGCGAACACCATGTATGTCCCAATGCATTGGCGCCACGTGGCTTCAATCTTCAATGGATTTGTTCGATTTTGAAAGGAGAAACGGGGCTCAATTTTGAAAATGGAACCTCCCGGGCGGGACACATTTTGTTCGAGATGTCTGTTCTATGACATTATACTTCAATGTGTTGAGCGACAACTTTAGTTGACCTTTTTCGAAAACGATTTCGTTGAAGTCGGTAATTTTTTTGGTAAATTTTTGATTATTTTTAGTAGTAAAAAAATATAGAGTATTGCGTCAGAAGTATTAAAATAATTATTTATCATAATCCTATACCTTAGGCTTAGAGTATACGCACAACATAAGATTCCAGGCAGCTTGTAACCCGGAACAGAGTCAAAAATTAAAAACGCAATATTTCACACACGAAGTTCCTGGAAGACGTGCTAAAGCTGGCAAATAGAGCAATTAAAGTGGGTACCGCCCACAATGAACACATTATTATGTCGGTATCGGCGAATCTGCACGATATGCCTATTGAGATCGTGAGATATCATACTGGTATACAGGGTGATGCAGATGCGTGGAGGAATACAACTACATCAAGTAAATTTTTTGGGCTTTCGTCACTTGCAACTGAGTGAAATTGTCTTTGGTAAGAATTTGTTGTTTCATTACAATTGGTTCAGTAGCTGTAAACATCTTGGCAGCAAAAAACTTCAAATGAAAACGAAACTTTGATGCAGTTTTCACATATCGGTAATGATAGGTATTCAGAGTTATGTAAGTAGTCGACGTCAGCTTTATTCAATATAATAACTCTACATTGCCGTACGACTTTTAAGAATTAATTAAATTAAAGTTTAAAAACTACTTAGTATAAATTAAAAAATAAAAAAAAACCGCCTGCTATCAAAAAAGCTACCATGATATACCTTTTTGAAATCATTATGGTGATATACACACATACAAGATACGCGCGAAAACCATAACCCTTCCTTGGCAGTCGGGTAAAAAACACTAACATTTAAACAAAAACTAAAAATTACGAATAAATTTAAATTATAATACTTGCTTTCATTTTGTCTCATTAATTTATGTTTTAAAAACATCCTGTATATAGTTCAATAATTGCGCCTTTGACAGCTTATATTTAATAGTTCACGACTCAATCACTATTGGTTAATATAACTTGACTGCCTTCTGAAATTATTAAACGATTTATATTCATACCTACCATGTTTTAAAGACTATATTAGTATATCTGAGATTTAAAACTGAACAATGTATTTTTAAATGACTATAACAAAGGCTATAGGGCGTGTCTAGAGTCTAGACTGATTAGTGGCTAGGCAATCTAGGTGTTTATCTAAACTATACATTATTTAAATAAGGCCTTATTACCACGTCAAGTTTTTGCGGTCAAAATACTAATAAATTAGTCAGGTATCTTAATTACATCTAGTTAATGTTAGGTCTCCTCGTAACCTAAGATGATACCTTGTCAAAAACGAACATTAAAATTAGGGTTTGGGTAGCTAATAATACGATAGGATAGGATAGGTGCGAAAAACTTTGCATCATTCACACTTGAGTCTACCAACAAATATAAATGATCTTTGGAGTAGCAAAACACATCTATAACTTATTTTAGTTTACACTTTATGAAGATATTAATGATGACAGATGATGAATATTTATCTAGAAGAGGCTACTAAATTGAGTGTTTTACAGATTATTTTATGAAGGGAATATTACAGGAAGAAGTTTTTTTGCAGCTGCTGATCAATCAATAACATAATCTTTTCCTATATGTTATGTTACTGCAATGCAGACAATTAGCAAATATTTATCTAAAATTATTATTCTAATATTAATACTGGCATGAACAAAATGAAGATTAATATTTGTAGCACTCTCGACTAGCCACACAGAAGTAGAATTCATGTGTAACTATCTAAATGTCTATTAATCATACGGATCTCTTAGAAAATAGTGAAACTCGATATAGTGAAAATCTGTGGATAAGTTTTTTTGACGGGATGTTCCCGTAAAGAGGATACTATGCGTACGATGAAGAAACGGGGAAATGGGAAATTAAAAAAAAATCCTGCGCACACTCCGAAATGTGCTCTATAGAAAACCTAGAGGCTGACTACTCTGCGCCTGTACTTAGGCTTTACAGATTGGTCTTAACCAGATCTGAATCACCAATGAGCCTCTTCATAAGTTAGAAAGTAACAGATTTTCGAGAACCCGGGACTCTTACGTAATTAATGAATGGCCTCTAATACTTATTGTCGCATTATTCAAGGTAGCGTAACAATTTCGGAACACGCTGTAAGGCGACCGGTTCCAAAGTAGAACAATGAGCGATTGGAATAAAAATGGAATCGATCTTACTTTCAAGCTGGTTCAAGTTCGCTTGCGTAAGGCTAATCCGCTTGTCGTATAACTAGCTACCAAACTATGTAGTTGGAGTGAGTGAATAATGAAGTTCGTTAACTTAGGTGCCGTCAATGTTATTCACCTGGGCAACTTAAGTCTACTTTTAGTAGACTTCGTTAACCTGTGCATCCAGGTAAATTAGGTGTACTAACTGAGGTGAATTAAGTATACTAAATAAGTAGACTTAATGGCAGCTCTAGAAGACGTTTGCTTCTGAAACGCATCGGTGATGTGATGCCTATGATATTCTTGATGTCCATGGGAGACGATGACCACTCCATCTGAACCCATTGACATAAAGCTGACAATCAGACGTACAGGACTTATAGAATCAAAATTGGATATGTCCCATAACGTAACAAGGACATTTGATTGTATACCCCTGAATTAGGGTCGCCAGGTGGTCGAAATTCGTCTGGATTGTCCCGATATTTCACACGGTATCCAGACAAGTCCCGACAAAATACAATATGTACCGACATATCCCGACTTTTTGAAGTTTTGTCCAGATATTTCAGTCTTGCAATCTGGCTATCCTACACTGAATGATGAATGTGATGTGAATAAAATCATAATCCTATTGATCATCATAAAACTTTAAGTGCTATCTGACAGGTGACAATTTTTCCTGAAAAACATGTTTCCTGCATTGAAATAATAATGTCATAGAACAGACATCTCGAACAAAATGTGTGTCCCGCCCGGGAGGTTCCATTTTCAAAATTGAGCCCCCGTTCTCCTTTCAAAATCGAACGATTCCATTGAAGATTGAAGCCACGTGGCGCCAATGCATTGGGACATACATGGTGTTGGCGGTGTCGGTTCTATAATACTTCAATGGTTTCTTGCAGCAAATCGTCACGATAATATTTGTAGAATCATTCTATCACGTTTATCTGAATGCGACACAAAGTTCGCTGTGATAAAGTGAGCAGGCGCATTAAATCCATAAAATTTAATTCAAGTTCAATAGCTATCATGAGTTACATAAGGCGATACGATGAGATCACATGCGGCGCCCGCGGCGATCAACCGTGGACAGAGTACACCACGACAGAGGCTGCACAGATTAATTTAAGGTCATAAGTCAAAGTGCGCAAGCCTTTTATTTATTTCATTTATTTAATAGTTTATGTACACGTATAATAATGGTAACAAAAAGTTATAAAATAAATTTTGTACATAGGCTTATTTCTAAAAGAAATCTCTTCCAGCACACCTAGGAATGGAAGTGATTGGGTATTCAAATAAATTTTACCAAAATAACTGATTTCAAGAAATAGGTACCGAGTAACGACCACTAAAATTGTTGCTAGACAAATACATCAAAATTGCCATTTATATATCTATAGTATCAGAGGAGTTGATCCTGATGGATCCCATGGACAGAACTGCAAGGGGTTCTGTGAGGGGTACAGGCCATAGTCTACCACGCTGGCCAAGTGCGGATTGATAGACTTCACACACCTTTGAGAACATTATGGAGAACTCTCCGGTGTTCAGGTTTCCTCACGATGTTTTCCTTCACCGAAGCAAGTGATATTAACTTGTAATACGCACATAATATTTGAAAATTAAAGGTGCGTGCCAGGATTTGAACCCGGGCCCCCACGTTCGGGAGACCAACGTTCTAACCACTAGGCTATCACTGCTATCACTGCTATTTAAGTCATTAACTTATCTAGTATTCCCAAGATCATCAGAAGTAGAAAGCTCTTACAGCTTAGACTAGTCACGTTGTATGTGTAACTGTCATGTCCCGCTATCACCCCGTGACCGCGTCGTGCTCGTGTCGTGACCCTGTCGTTGTCGTCACGGTGCGATCGCGCCGCGTTTACGCGCCGTGACATTTAACGTTTCTATTTAAATTTGCTAGCACGGCGCGTTGGAACTTGCAATGATATTGTCATTGAGATTGCACACACGTTTGAGGATGAGTATATTTTGCTTTTTAATTTATATACGAATTATTGTAGAGGTCATTTTGTTCAAATAAGGAAACCTACAATATGCTTTACTACGTTATTACACGCTTTATATTAGCTTCACTTGTATGTTTGTAACCGACTCCTTTGGACTTGATTTTGACGCACTTCAAACAGATTTCATTTAAACTTCGCAGATTTATCGAGGACCGATGACTATTCAATATTAAAAAAGGAAAGAAAGAAAGAAAAGAAAAACCTGAATTTCATTTCAAAAAATCAAACTACAAAATTAAAAAATAAAGAATAGTTAAAAAAAACACTAAAAAACACGCTTCTGAATTAAGAATCGTGTAACTGTAATAAAAGCTTAAGGTACATGGTGTCAATGACTAGAAGGATTATCATTTTGGTAATATCTGAAAAAGCACCCCACGCTTTTTTTTACAATTACACGATTCTTAATTCAAAAGCGTGTTTTTTAATTTTTTAAACTATTATTTATTTTTAAAACCTAAAATGATTTATTGACGACGCTTGTGGTGCAATGGTTAAATTACCGGTCCGCCATTCAATGAGTCATGGGTTTGATTCAGTGAGTCAGTTTGAATGAAGAGTTTTAATTTCAATTCTTGGCATCCGCGAACCGGGAATCCTGGTGTAAGACTATAAATGTGTTGCGTTTGAAGTGAATACTTTGGGTGCGTTGGACATTTTTGACATGGGATAAAAGCAATCAGCTCGCGACATCCTAATCATTTTAATCGACACCTATAAGTGGCTTCATCTCTGAGAGAATTGCAGAACTATAGTTACTTAATTTACAGCTCGTATTTCGTATCAATATCAACATTGTAGTTTTATTAAAATACACATCTTATTACCATAGTCGACGGCAAAATAAGTCGGAAACTACTAAGTACTATTTTTAAGATTGCTTTATCATATTGAACATTATCTTTGCCAACCCTTAGTCTATGCAAATAACGATATTCATAATGACAATTTCCCATCAGGTGGTCCATTCCATCTCTTTAGTACGACGGGACCTGAGGAGACCAGTAAGTACAGTACGGCCGACGTATCTTGGCACGGCTGAACTTCGCGCAGAAGGCAGCGCAGTAACATAATTCGGCAACGCTCGGAACGCGGCGTGTTATGTCTCAGTCACACATTAGCATGTTTGTGTCGCTATCACTGTCTTACATGCGCTAAAGTTCGCAAAGCCTATGTTCAGACGCGCCAAGATACGTCGCCCGTATTTTATGTACCTAACACGTTTAACTCCCGTTCATAGCTCTTTAAAATATAAATGACGGTGTAAGTAGCGTATATCGTTGTGGCGATCGACAGCTATCGCTAATCTCGGGGAAGCCGCGATTGAGCGGCAATTTGCTCATCGCCCGCGGCTCTGTCCACAGAACCCTTTACGATAGAGATTTGAGGATAAGCATTAAGGGCTTTTCGTAGCAAAAATAAGTTTTATCTCGTTTTTACACTCGTGATTTTTGAATGCGTGGGTGCTACATATAATTTAGAAATACATAGAAATTTTGTATGTATGAAAATCAGCAAGAATAAAACGTTTTTAATACCGACTTATAAAATGCATAATGACAAATGCATTACGCAGCGAATATAATTGTATTTTGTTACATATTTTTTCAAACAATGATTTTTCGATTCTCAAGTCAGCTAGTTTAATAATTTTGCACGCTTTAAACTGCATTTCGCAGTACTTTTTTCTATTTAAGTTAATGCTTAACTGTATTCGTATTTCTGAGGATTCTTAATCACTTCATGTAAATCATTCTATCTATTCGTAAAATTTAATAAAAATAATTGGAGTCGTAGTTATTGTAATGTTACCACACGGACATACAGCGTTTTAGTTTTAAATTATACTATGTAGGGAGTGATTTACAACAAACCTAATCTGTAATAACTAAACAGCAAATTACAGACTTCAAACAAGTGACTAATAGAAAAAATGGACATTGCAAGGTAGTAATAAATTTGATTGGCAGCGCTATGCAATCAACGCCAGCGGTCAGTCACGAGACGACCGCACACCGAGTCGGACGTGTGATGACTGTTATTTAGCTAATTAACACCATTATCCCTGCATTAGGATTGATGTGAAGTTTCCTATGCTGTTTAGATTTTTTCCGACAGCTATTATGTTTAAGCAGGTTGTATAAATGTAACTGAATAGTTATTAGGATATTATTTTGTCGAATAGTGTTAAGCGGCTTATTATCCTTAAGTACAATAATTCATTTACGGTGAGTGATATTTTAATTTACATATTTAAATTCCAAATAGTAGAAAAAAGGAGCTTCATTTATATTAACATGGTTCGAACATATTCTTTTCTAAATCACATTTATTTCAAGGAACACTGAATCAGCATAATATCATTGTTTAAATAATTAATTACTGCTTACCTGATTAAGCTGATTAGGTATATCATTAAATGAAAGTAGCATGACAGTTCCCATGGTAGTCGGAAACACGTTTAGTTATTAAATCCATTTTAATATGTCATTATCTGGCGATAAGTTCGGGTTTCTGTACCAGACACGGTAATTAGCCATAAAACATATAAACGTAGGGTAATATCGAAGCTGAACGGAATCCGAGATTAAAGAATCTCGCGTCACCTAATCTACAAGTGATAAAATAATAAAGTGTTTGTCAAAGTGTGCAGTTAAGCCGTTTTGTGGCGAATAGAGACCTTCAAGGGAAGAAGAACTTAAGAACATAATAAATATGGGGATGCAACTGACCTCATAATAAAATAAACAGTTGTTTCTTTTTAACATCACTGATTAAAATTATTAAACTAAACAATTCTAGGTGAATTGAAGTCTTTTGATGGTATAATATGAGATGATATGGTACAATATTGCTATTGTAGCTTATTTCTCGTTGCTTGCCGTTTATAACAAACAAGTAATTTTTTTTCATAACAATATTAAATAGAATTTTACAACTAAGGGTTATAGAAAAAGCCATATTAGTCCTTTGGTGAGCTGCACACAACATATCTTAAACGGGTCAGTGGTTGAAATCCATCCAATTGTTGAAAGTTTGAGAGCCGGTGGCCTAAAGAAATGTATCTTTCTAATGAAAATTATAAAGTGAGATAAACACGGAGGCCAGTGTATAAATAATAATTATGGAGAAAGTTGGTAGCTGTCAGAATTGGGCGCAATCGGGCCACCGTCGCGCACATGAATAGGGTGTCCACACTGTTCGTTTTAGAGTGGATAACTTTCATAGACAGGAATTTTGCCTGTTGTTTTTATTTTTATATACCTTATTTGAATATTGTTATGCCCTTTTGATCATGTTAACATGTTAATGAATCTTGGGAAATATAACTATTTACATATTATAGTGTGCATTAGGATTCCCTGTATCGCGGATTGCATGGACATACAAATTATACAAAACAAACATCGTTAAGAGAACACACATTTATAATTCGTCGCCTAATATAGCCCTTACACTGTTACCGAGTGGCTTTTATTACATCTTAAAATTAAGAACGTTTCATTGAAGTATTACTACTAATGTATAGAACCGACATCGCGAACACCGTGTACCTAATACCTATGTCTCAATGCATTGGCGCCACGTGGCTTCAATCTTCAATGGATTCGTTCGATTTTGAAAGGAGAACTGGGGCTCAATTTTGAAAATGATCCTCCCGGGCAGGACATTCATTTTGTTCCAGATGTCTGTTCTATGACATTATACATCAATGGAACGTTTATGTATTTATTTTATTTTATTTTATTTATTCGGGATAGTAACAGCCAATACAATATAATGAAATCTTAAAATTAAGCCACATTTTAGGCCAATAACAACTATCCACTAATTACATATAAACAATTAAATTATACCGTACGCTCAAAAATGCTTACAATCCAATGTACATATAATAATTTATTTATTTATTTATTATATGGTGTTAAGTAACATCCCCACTCAGAAAAGTACGTTTATTTAGTTGTAAGAAGTCCATAACTAATTAACATTAAATACGTACCTATATGTTATGTATCAGTTCATCTCAGAATCATATTGTCAACTTTAAGTGACCTTAGTGCGGTCCAACGTCAAATAACCTTATCGATAATCATAATTCTATGAAGTATTTGTTTAGCCACACGTAAAATACGTGATACGTAATAAAATGTATTTACAGGTCATTCAATGACCAATAACTTCAATCATACAAATTGTTGCGACACAAATCTTTAGCCAGTTAAAACAATGCAATGGTTGTTTACAGTAGTTAAAATAAACATCCAAACATTTTCCTTACGTATCCTTTTTTAAAACTCGATGGTCACACTACCTTCAGCGATTAGCCGCGTAGAAATATTTGGTCATCCGTGTCTCAAGATAGTGTCATTGTGGGAATATAATTTGTTATGATCGCTCCTCTAACGAAGGGGCTAATAACGCCTCTTACAATTACTTGTAAGAGGTGATTAATTCGTGGAAACTGTCTCCCTAAGTTTAATGTTGATTGTTTAATCGGATTTCATCTGGAATTAACCTCTTGCCACAGACCAGATAGTAACTACTACGGTATGAGCGGTTCATTGAACAGACTCATGGATGAAGAGGTCAGACAATGTTTTCTGTTTTTGTACTTAAACATAATGTAATAATAATAATAATAATAACGCTTCACACTCATAGCCCCACACTAGGATTCCCTGTGTCGTGGGTGCCATTAACAACACACAAGACAAGGACATTCACACCCAGACCGAGAACAGAAATTCAAACTCATCATTCAAATTTCCGCCTCGCTGGGAATCGAACCCTTGGCGCGGCGATCCGGCATGGTAACTATTGCGCCACACGGGTCGTAATAAAACTTATACTTATGAAATAAGACAAGTGTTAAATACAATATGTTTCTCTTTTAAGTGCACAATATTAACAAAACGATATAGTTTATGGGTGGTCATGCACTACTACGCTAATTTTGCCGCCACAAATAATGTTACTTGTCATGAAATAAAAAAATGTTGTAAGTATATGGATAAAGAACCGAAAGTCACCCAAAATAACTATTTATGAGGGCTCATTCATAATTTTAATGATGGTTTTAAAAAATATTTTAAT
Organism: Thymelicus lineola; assembly: GCA_963932265.1. Classification (NCBI taxonomy): domain Eukaryota; kingdom Metazoa; phylum Arthropoda; class Insecta; order Lepidoptera; family Hesperiidae; genus Thymelicus; species Thymelicus lineola. The sequence goes on from OZ010701.1 coordinate 11,077,889, forward strand.
AGGGGTTTAAATATGAAATGAAATCGCCGTTTTATCGTACTGCCCACATGTACGAAACGGCAATTTTATACTAACGATCCAACTTAGAGTCACTAAAGATTACTTAAATAGCTGCTTAGTATATAATTTATATGTTGATTCTTTACTAAGGAGCGATTGAAGTAACTGTTGGTGACTCTGAGTAGGAGCGTTAAGCCCCTAATATTAATTTCGATTATTTTCGGGACCACCTGTCATTTGATTTACAGCCAAAACAGACAGAAGAGTAAACATTATCCATTAACATGAGCCTTGAGGCTAAAGGCTGCAATTCCTGAACAAATACACTACATCAATGTATTATTTGTATTGTGGGTACATTAATTACACTCGGACTTTGAGTAAAGTTCTCATTACTTCGGTCCGCCTTAGGGTAACAACTTTGTAACTTGCATCTACCGCAGAGCCCATGATATATGATATAACCGTGCAATAATGAGACTGTCTCTACTGGAGAAAATAGATTTTAACAGAAGATTCACAATACATTTACATTATTTTATACCCCGACACAAAATGAGGGGTGTTATAAGTTTGAGATGTCTGTGTGTGTATGTCTGTTCGTGACATTGTAGCTCCTAAACGAATGGACCGATTATGATGCGGTTTTTTATTTGAAAGCTGACGTAATCGAGATGGTTCGTAGCAACAATTTACGAAAATCTGTAGACGCTTCAAGATCATCAGCTCTTTTTTGGTGAAAATAAAAATGTATGTAATTCTATTTTTTTTATTTACAGCTATGTCAGCTATATTAATAACAAATTAGTATGCAGTGACTTATTATTATTATTTCTCATACTGTCATTTTATCAATTTTCTACAAGCCAGTATAGTGTTGCATAACCACGTGTCTTTCAGGTCAGCGCAATGGGAAAGCAACAGGTGGCATGATCAAATACAGCGCATGCGCATAATGCACACATTAGATAGGTATAGTGACTTAAATTAAGTATAAATAAATAAACTCTACTCATAGCCCAAGAATGGCCAGAATAGGATTCCCTGTGTAGTGGGTGCCATGGACAACACACAAAGACAAGGACCGCCTAGACCGAGTACTGACATTCAAACTCATCGTTCGAATTTTAGCCTCACTGGGAATCTAAACTGGGACTAGGGTTGCGATATGGAAAGACTGAAATATCTGGACAAAACTTCAAAAAGTAGAGATTCGCAGGGACAAAAATTTTTTTATTAGAGACAGTCGGCAATCGAGCTGACGACGAAAAAAAACACGGGTACCGCGGTGGCAAACGGAAGCAAGTGAATTGTCGGGACATTTTGTATTTTGTCGGGAATGTCGGGACAAACCAGATGAATCCTGACCATCTGGCAACCCTGCTTGGGATTCTTCGAACGGCGTTCCAGCTTGTAAGCCATTACGGTACGCGCGTTGTGAACTTGAAGCCATCTATTGTAGCTACAGGTTGGTTATCACACCTTGCCACCTGGCGTCCACGGCGACGACTCAAATTCAGAACAATAAAGTCTAAACGACAAAGGACAAGGCGCAAAAATTCGGGACATTCCTGGATTTCACGAATATTTAGCAACCCTACACGGTCGCACGCTACAGGAACTATGAGGTCAACAAGGAAAGTTAGTTATTGGATTCCATTTTTTTTATACCCTTAAGGGCTGACGAAAAAGCAAACAGGGCTGATAGTAAGTGTTTACCATCGACTACGGACATGAGCAACACCAGAGGAATCGCCAATGCATTGCCGGCCCTGAAGGAGAACTCTTTTTACACCTTTTATGAAGAACCCCATGTCATAGCGCTTCGGGTATACCTCAGATGAATATTCAAGGATTGATAAGATATTCAATAAAGTGTAAGATAATGGTGAATGCACATAATCGCATCCGCACCGAACGAACTGAATGCGGCCGGATATGACATCCGTATCGAGCTCTCATATGATTTCATACTAATGCGGCGCATTCGGCGCCTACGATGCGGACATGTGCATTTACCATTATCTTACACTTTATTGAATACCTTATCAATCCTTGAATATTCGCCTGAGGTATTCCCGGTATAAGTGTGTTTGTAACATAAAGTATACACGGTGTGTAACCATAGGAGCGGTTAGGGAACATACCAAAACCACGTGCCTCATTTAGGGGTGGGGAGGGGGGTCTTCAAAACACCACGATTGGTCACAGAGGGGGGGTTTAGGTTTTTGTCACGTAGTCAATATTTTAGCAACCATTGCGCCACAAAGTCGTCAAATATAAGCAAAATTATTATTTTTTAACTCTGTTTTTGCAAAAAAGTATTGAAAACCGTATTTATCAATTGCCACGTGAAAACTAGGGGGGAGGGGGGGGTCTTCTCATATACTACGGATGGTCACGAAGGGGGGGGGGGAGGGGGGTAAAAAGTTGGGAAAAATGGGTTACGTGGTTTTGGTATGTTCCCTTATCAGAGCCGCCAAACTCAGCTAGTTATCAGATAGCTCTGTTTCCTAGTCAGATATCAGCCGTCTCGCTCCTCTCGAGAGGTATGTATTGCTCTCTCGTAGTGATAACACGTCTGAACACCATCCGTGATTTAAATAGCATATAAAAATAGCTTGTTAAATATAATGTTAAGCAAAATTAACCGACATAGCTCAACGAATTAGCCGGCTGAAGTGGCAATGGGCTGGCCACATAGTGCGAAGGACCGATAACCGTTGGGGAAGAAAGGTCCTCGAATGGCGCCCGCGTCTCGGAAAGCGGAGTACAGGACGCCCCCCGACAAGATGGACCGACGACCTGAAGAAGACAGCGGGCATCCGCTGGATTCAGAAGGCTCAGGACCGGTCAGAGTGGCGCAAGTTAGGGGACGCCTATGTCCAGCAGTGGACCTCCAAGGGCTGATGGATGGATGGATGGATGGATGGAAGCAAAATTAGAAAGGCATTTCGAAAATCACCGTCAGGTCAAGATTTCATGATGAAGTTAGCTGATAACTGATTCCTTTTACCATGACGGTAAAATTTTCCTATGTTTGCATAATTCATAATTGAAAATTACCATTCCAATAGATCCATCAATTTTAATTATGTCAACAAAAGCCTACCGAGAAATAATAACAGTTACAATAAAATTGATGTGGATAATACGCTAATGGATTTAACCTTGATAATGCTTTTAACACTTGGACCAACAATTTTTTGTAACCACAGCTATAACACAGACCTTTTTATAACCACAGCTGACAAACAATTTATATAGCCAATGTGGTAATTGGTTATACTAATACTACCCTACAAATCCTAATGGTCCCTAAAATCATACAGTTACATTGGGGGTCCTAATTTTACAAAATTTAATACATAAGCAGACAACAGATGTAAATGTTCTTTAAAATTATTCCTAAACATGAACTTTATTGTTATCTTAAACATTTTTATTAGTTGTCTAATGGCTTGAAGTGATTTGTGAATCTAGCAGTGATAAGCATTTTAATAAGATCTTAGTTAATAACAAAATTAAATTAAACAGGTTTTTATACTTATATAAATGGGTATTAACTATTAGTGTATAATAGGTGCGTGGGTAGAATCGAGCTTACATAAATATAGATTGTTGTTCAAGGATATGAAAAAAAAATCAATAAAAATAAATTTCGATCGATGGCAGGTCACTTAGCTTTTAAAAAAAATATCAACGTTGCATTCCAAGTTCAAACTGAAATTCATAATTCGAACGTCGCGTCCGTTCATGTAACGACCATTACGCGGATGCTGACCACGTGACAGCGAGGTCATCGCTCGGCCTTGTTCGAATATTCGCGCGAACGTGACGTCACTACCTCTACGTGCGACGCCGCACGTACCCCGCATGCTAGTGACGTATACGTTAATATCGATAAACGTACATCTCGGCCATTCATAATGTGATTTATGTGTTTATCGAGATGAATTGAAGTTAATTAAATTAGATACGCTTGTCGATTTAGTCGTGCCTTTTGTTATAGGATTTTGATTTATTGACTAGTGTTAATTTTTTTATTTAGCTAAATGTAGATTTTCTTGGAGTTGTGATTCTATAGAGTAACAAGAAACATATGATTAAATATTTTTTCAGAATATATTATCGGTTATGTTCCGTTAGTACAGTTGCACGTATGGCAATGAACTTAGATGTAATTTATTAGTTGTTAAGTTCATTAGTTTGTAATATTCTATTTTTTATTTTTTGGATTAGATTTAATTAAGCTTATTTTCCGTAAACCTGTTTATTTATATAAATTTTTGATATTTATCAAAATTTTACATTAACCCCTTGATTATTACATTGTTAACTACATTAATGTCAATGTTAACTACATTACAACATTCGCTATGATGCAACAATTTCACAATACAAGTTCAATGATCGGAAATAAAATAAAGGATTTATTGAAATGGAAATGATAAGAAACCGTTCGATACAGATGCGGTAATGAATTTATTTTCATACAAGGTTGATGCGTAAGCGTAGAAGAGGTAATGAGTCAATACTATAAATTGTTCGACCCGTTAACAACATGTTACATGGTGCTTGGCAGTTAGATGCGGCTGCGGCACGCGGCTAGGGCGCGCGGCTTGCGATTGCGATATTCATTATAATAATGTAGACATAATTAAATGCAATTATTACATGTATAAGGTTTTATTTTGGTTCTTAACTTTTACAAGTTGTTCTTACAACAATTTATATAAAAGTCAATAACAATTATACGTTTGTATTGTCTTGGTTGCTGCTCGATGTTGAATGTTGATGAGACTTTGAACTTTTAAAAATGAGGACTTTTTCTTAAGCGTTAAGAACATCAAAATAAATTATTACGTTTTTTCACAAAATTAATAAACATTCCAAAAACATAGCTATGCCATCAAAATTGTATACCATATTTTAAGTTCGATACTGTTCAAAACCCTAAAATCGCATTGGACGCATAAGCCGCATTCTCAGTCCCCAGCGGTAAGCCGCATAGACATTATTGCTTGACAGTAGTCTATGTGGTTTCCGATCAATATTATTTATAGCAGCTTCTGTTAGATGTAAAACAATTCCCACTGACACTACCACAATAAAATATTTATGATTCTGTTGATTGTTACTTACAGTAGTAAAATTTGGTTTTAGTAATAAAATGTGTTTACATTGTATGAATAACTGCAATATTGAAAAGCTTTTTTCATTACGGTAGTCAAATATAGTTTTTATTATTCATCGTGAGTAATACTGAATAGTCTTCTGTCACATTCCAGATACTTTGTAACGAATTCCGATTCTTAGAGATGTGTAGAAGAAAAGTTTAAAAGCTATGTATTTTAATTGTGTGTATAATGTCAAAATAAATATGCAGATAATTTTGAACTCCTACAAAACAAATGCCGTATATACGCTGTTTAATGTTCAGTACAATTCAAACATTCGTTTCATTTTAATTAATGTCTTTTCACTTTTATGATAAGAACAATTATTCTTAAGTTAGTATTAGTCTACTTTGCAACAATCCGCGGTTAACATGTATGATGGTATATACTTTAAGACATGCGCGGCACTCCCTCCCTCCTACAACAGAAATATGCACTACAATAATTAAAAGTATACCAACATACTAGCACCAACACGTGTTATGCCCCGAAACGGAGCATCCTCGGGGTAAGTTGAATTTACGATGGTCAGTCACAGTCACAATTATTCTGGTTTTCAATAATAATTTAAAAAACATTCCCACCGTAATTCAATTTGTCAAAGGGTTACTGCACATTTTCGCTATTTAATATTTCATTATTAATAATATTTTTTTCAAATATTGGTATAATGTCCATTACAATTTATATTATAATATTTAGCTTTTGCACTTCCTCAATTTTATCTATTCTCAGACTCCTACGTGCGTTCATTGTTCTTGAAAAAGGTTAAAAGTTTCTTTTTCACAAAATAATGCAATTATTATAATAAATAATATATAATAAAATATAATATATATCGACATTGCTCACAATATGTCGAGCGTAACACTATCATTGATGTTTATTGCTATAATTAATTGATGATCTCTAGTCAGAAGTGACCTGTGACATATTACATTGTTTTAGGACCTCATTTATAATAAACATTCATAACAAAAACTAATAAACTGTATAAGCATTAAGAAGTTATATGTTTATCATATTTCTTATTCCCATATCATTTTATTAAAATAAGTATGTCTTTTACTACTGTCTTTGCTTAAAGAGTTATGTATTTAACAAAAAAATTAAAATTATACCTGAACGGGAATAAAGGAACGAAGAAATGACCACAAGTGTGGGAAATCAACTGTTTATTCGGCATCAGACGGAAAGTTTTTGCTCCAATCATCACCTGATTAAATAAAAAAGGTATCGTTCCCATTTCGCTCATTATGAATATTTTACACTTCGGCGTAAAGTCGTACAAAAAGCAGTCCGTCACGGTTCGGTCCGTACTCAATTGGACAGTGATAAGATTTTCCCAAGAAATCGCGATTTATGAGGTTGTTCGTCACGCCTGGGAACGACCGCATTAGCAGGATCATGTCTATATAATGTAATATATATAATGTAATATTCATTTATAGCTCAAAATATTGTGACAAGAAGCAAGCAGTAAGCTAAGCCACGGCTAAGCGTAAACGTTGGTCTCTGACATAGGAAGGTCAAGACTCGAAACTAGCACGCTATGTTTCAAATTATGCGTATTCAGTATTATTAATTACTTTGGTTACAAGAAAATATCGCCAGAGAACCTGCACCTTGGATTTCTCCATAATTTACTCAAAGGTGTGGGAAGTCTGCCAAACGCGACACCGGCGTTGCTAAATGACACAGTTATGACGGTTATGGGTTGTGATGGAGATGGTGAATATAGAATAAGACGTATACATTACAACCCTAGAGTGTAAGTCTGTAAGAGTAATATTGTTCGACAGGCTAAAATAATAACTTTTATCACTTTTCTAGCGATCAATTGTTTGTTGGCGGTCTGATAGTAATGAAATAAGACTAATAAGATTGTCAGTAACTAGTGGCAATACACGTCTGAAACAATAAACCATCACTACGACAATGTCTAAGAAAACAGGGAACTCCCCTCTGAACTGCTTCTGTCTACTACAAAGACAACGGTTTACTTCAAGAGGTAGCTAGGCCGTCAAGTAAAGATCATTGCCGTTATGAAATAAATTGTAGAACTTTTGTATTGTACTGTAAGAGGTATTACTTAGTCACTGTAATAAATTGCCTTTGAAGACCAATGAGGTCAGTAACACTTATTATAATTGTTTTATTTTAGATTTTCGAAACATTTGTAACTGTATTTTGTAATCGATCTCGAACTTGTGAACCTGTGGCCTAACAAAGAACTCTGTGGGCATAACAAACTTATCAATTGGGTTGAATATATGTACATATTTTTTTGATATATCGATAAGATACTAGCATCACTATTACTACCATAGAAACATATTTGTAGTAACATTTTTGCACATCAAGCGGTAAATATGTGATAGTGAATTTTAATCAACGTTTTGATTAATTTCCTCAATTAGGAAGGCAACGGAAAGAAGTTTGATTAAGTAATGTTAAAGGGGTCAGCGCTAATAGCCAGATAAGAATCGCGGTCAAGGTTTAAAAGATATTAACATTTAAACTTCTTAAAAATGACTGACATCTTTATTTAGAGCAATATAAGATTGAAAGTCGTACAGACTGTAAATGCATTACATTGTTGCAAAATTTTTTAAAACATTTAAAAGTGAATTTTTTAAATGTATTTGTTATAAATTTTACTTATTTTAATTCATCATAGCCGTATGGGTCAATAGATAAGTTCTCGTAAATGAAAGAGTTAAGCAAAGCAAGGACGGCGCGGCGGTAGGTTGTTGAATAGCTGACGCAGTCTTGTAAGGTTTTATTCGTATGGCACGTTAAGGGTCATACTAACACACACATAACATCGGAAAGGGATCGGCACAGTATCAACTTGAGCCGTCCAGTATTCTTTGTATGAAACTCCCTATTGCATACTAGTTTTTCGTCGTTCGGCGAGCTGTAAACGCGGACGACGAGCCGTAAGCGCGGCGTTGCCTAGAAGCCAAGTCGACGTACCGGAGCTGCTGATACGATTGAATACATTAGGTTGACGCCTGGTTGACGTCGAGGCGAAAGGCGATACTGTACCGATCCCTTTCCGAACTGATATGTGTTATGACTTTTAACCTTCATTACCGCCTCTTAGAAAATCTTTTATAAACTATGCACCAAGCAAAGTGTTAATGTTTGAAAATGGTAATGTTAGAATCTAATAATTCAACTTTCAAATTCGGCATTAGATTTACTAAAAATATGAATTTCAATATAATAATTGTTTATAAAAATTGTTTAGTGTAAAGTACAGTGATAAGATATTTAACTTTCGATTTTAATTAATAATTTAATTTAACATGATTCAATTATAGAGTCAATGTTAATAAACTCTTACATAATCATAATCTTGCATCTCTATCAAATGACTAATGAGTAAAAGGGAAAAGCATTTCGATAACCCTGTAATGTGGGCGCTTGTAGGATATTTGATACCAATTGTAATAAAACCGGGTTTCTTATTACACTTTACTATCTTAAGCACCACTCACTGACCATCATGTGATAGCGATGGACCGAATAGAGAAATAACCATTAATTACTATGTAAGTCACCGTTAAATTGTTTTATGGTTTACTAATAAACACTTCTATCGTACCGTCATGTTACGTCACTAGTGGGAGTTTAGAAAATGCTATTGTCAATGATATTATATATTAAAAAGAGGCAGATATGTCATAAGCGCGCGCGTTGTGTGACTCAAAAAGTTCCCAATTAGGAACTCTTATTCAGGTGAAGAAAGAGATAGCGATGTAGTTTTGATGCGAGAGCTATATAGACGTGCGATAAAGCAATAAAGCGTGCCTTGCGGACATCGGAACAGATTTTTCGGTTGATTTGTAAGGGCATAACGTATCTATACATATTTATTTAAACATCATTGGCTATTGTACAAGCGATTGCATGCTACTGAATTTAACCAAAAGAGGGATTTCGTTATCAGTTAAGTAGTAATTAAGTTTTATGCTGAAAATGTAAAGCTTAGAATTGTACGGAAGGATTTCCTGTAAACTGTAACCATATTTCTGTAAGCGTTTATTTATCTATTTAATCAAAAATTTATTTCATTGACATAGTCAGTAAAATAATCTATTTCTAATTGGTTTTATACCATAGCGTGTTCCTTATTTATTTTTGCATTATCATACCTAAATGCGACGTAAAACTAGCAATCAACAATCTACGATCTAGATCGTTCTAGATAATGCCTAGACCATAACAATGATAGACGTTTACAACTTGCAAATCATTGTTAGACGTTTTACGAGTAGCAATGGCGGTTTCACAGCTTTAAATAATGGAAAAATTAGGAGGTGGCGTGTTTTGGGTTCATTTGACAACCAAACTCAATGTTCAAGCAGTCATGGTTCGTAATCCATGGGTTAAGAGTGAAGGTACTTAATAAACGCCATCTAAATAAGGGTAAGATCTATAAACCGCACTTAGATAAGTACAATTAGACTTGGACTTTGCTCAGATAACTGTCAAGTGTGTGATGCCGTCGACTTTGTACATCTGAGTTAATAGGGATGTTGACACTAATTATAAATTAATATAAATTTATGTCTAAAATATTAGTGGTAACATTTAAAGGCCTAAAATATAATTCTTTTATTGAAATCAATCACAATAAATTAAATATCATTAATTTAAAATGTTAAAAATTGTACTCACTGACACGTGACCTCAAACGCCATTTTGAGAATATGACGTCATTGGAACAATTTTATACGGAAATTCAACAAACTTAGCAGACAGATAGTATTGTATATCGTTTAGTGACGTCACGTGACGTTTTTGGTGGGAAATTTGATAATGATTTTTATTTATCAATTTTTATTTTTAAATTGAAGATTATTATTTTTATAATATTTTTTTTCGTGAATATTAAGGTCATATCTATAAAATAAAATTGAATTCTAAAATTAGTCAACATCCCTATTCACCCAGGTATCTTAAGTCTACTTTTAGTGTACTTTATTCACCTATGCACCCAGGTGATTCAAGTCTACTGATCGAGGTGAAATGGCTTCAACCCATTAATGGCCCACTACTGGGCACGGGTCTCTCCCCTTGAGGAGGTCTAGAGCATACTCCACTCGAGTGTCAGAATTTTTTTTATGCCGCCCGAGGACGACTATTATCTTACGGTAACAACCAGGACCGACAGCTTTACGTGCCCTCCGAAGCACGGAAGCGCTCAAGAATTTTTTGCCACTAGCGGTCACCCATCCAACTACCGACCGCGCCCGCTGTTGCTTAACTTTGTCTATCAGTTACATCGACGTAAGCCGCCGGGCTATGAGCGCTTTATTAATATACGAGTAAGTAGATTTAATTCACCTATCAGCATATTCAATTAAATTAGTGATGTTTACTCAGCTTACTAGATCTACTAGATGACGGTCACTTAGTTAGTATGAAAAAAAAAATCATGTAAAACGGCTAACATTAAGGTTAATTTAGGCCAACTTCCACCATCGTTCATCACGCCGCAATGCCAGGTTTCACAAACACCATATCGATACCTGGCAATCGTCCACCGTAAGATTTACACGAAACTTCCTACCGCGTACGTGTAAACTGTGGAACGATCTACCACCGACGGTGTTCCCACGGTGCTACGATATGGGGACCTTCAAGAAGCGGGTCTATCACTTCCTTCTAAGCCGGCAGCGCACTGGTGGCGCCTCTAGTGTTGCGAGTGTCCATGGGCGACGGTGACTGCTTACCATCAGGTGGCCCGTCTGCTCGTCTGCCTGCATATTACATAAAAAAAAAAAAAAACCTCCTGGGAATCGAAACCTAGACGGCAGCATGGTAAACATTACGCAAACTCGGTACAGAAAAGATGAAGTATAATAATAATAATAATAATAATAATTTCTTTATTCTTTAAACAATGTAGGTACATGACATTTATGAATCCTCTGGTCCTTGAGGTAGTCGTAACTGTGTTTCAAGGACCACTGTCTTCTCCCATTTATGGCATCTATCGTTTAATCCAAAAGTAAACCTATGAGATCATATTTATTTTATCTATGCACGGTGTATCAAAATGTCACACCGATTATGTTCCTCCAATTCATTGTAACGATAATGAAAAAAATTCGTTTAACTGAATTAGCAGGGTTAAGAGGGAGTTCCTACATTTATCGGGTTAGTTTACATTGATTTTTGTAGCGATAATACCTATGAATAGTAAGAATATTTTTTACAGATTTCAAACTTAATTCCTTGCTTCAGATTAGTTTAAAGAGTTTCGCAGTTAACTTACCACACATACTCGTATACAATACAAATACGCAGGAACGCACTCAAAGTATTATATAACAAAAGGAGTATAGAATAAAATGTTATATTAAATGTAACGTTTGATAAAATCTCATAATACTATCGTTATTACCTTTGATGAACTTGAAAACTACACTTTCATAATGTCTGTAAAATATTTTTTGGAATTTAAAAGACACTTATTTCAATGCTACCAACCTAACAGCCAACTGGAGATTTAGTTGAAAGTGTTGAAACACACTATACGTTTAAAGTCCTGGATTTGTCAATAGGCCGTATAGGCCGCGGCCTAGGGGCGGCAGATTTCAGAAGATGATATATTATAGATGATTTTGCTATTAAAGTATTGCGAAAAATTGTAATTCTTGTTTTTTTTACGTATTTTCTTAGTGAGTAATTCAGTGCCTTCCTTACTATGAATGGAAAATTATTATTTTAGAAAGGTACATGGGACGGCGGAAATAAATTGACCTATACACACGGTTTAACACTATCTCATACGATTCATAGCTGATAAACGTGTTCTCTCCCCGCGCCCTGTGGGCGGTCGACATGTCAGAGCAAATTGACCGAAGCGCCAGCTGTTGTCACAACAATTAGTGGAAACGCCCTTACTGTTCTGATTGATTAGAGGCTCGTGCGAAAGTTAGTGAGGTTAGATTAAATTGTTAAATTGTTCATATTAAGTTGTGTTAGTTTTCTATGAATGTTTGTGTGTTTGTTAAAACTATGACGTTATGTATCTTATCGTTAGAAATTCTGCAGTGGCCCAGGTTCAATTTCTGTGCGTATTTTTAATATTTTGCAGATTTGAATGAATCAATGAAATTCGCAATCATGAAATACATTCAGCTTATTTTTCTAGTCTTTAATTTTGAAAAGTAAACCGACTATATATAAAGATCAGCACTATTGGTAAACAATTAAGTGATATTAACGAATGTCAAAGCAGCCGTCACCGTGGGCGGTCGGCTGTCAAACTGTCAAAACAATCCTGACGCGGCGGCTGTCAGCTCACTGTCAACTGTCACAATAATTGGGTGCGATGTAATTGAGCGCAACCGACCCTCTTATGATTGATGGAGAGGAAACAATGCAACATTTGTGTGGATTAGATCTAGTTATATTAATTTTAGGCGATGCACGATGTTATATAACGCAGTTAGTGGCATCTTTCAAGTTATGTTAAACATAACATAGGTATATGCAGAAGCTCTGCTGAGACCGTCTACATATACTTATAATCTATATGTTTAGATGTAGGATATTTAGTAATTATCCATCCTAGGTAAAATTTTCATACTTTGTGTTTATTATGACAAAAGTGACAAACAGACTAGCATCTTATGGTTAGTGGTAACCATCCGTGATGTCCCTAACGTGTGACTGTTTAAATTAGTGTTAACCCAGATCTGGCGCACTCAGCACTTTTGGTATGATGTTACGAGTACGTGCCGCGTTCGACATGTCGGGCCAATTTCAGAAGGGCTGCCACGCTTCGCCGCACCTTAATCTATCACACATGTCATCACAAAAAATAAAGACAATCCTGACGTTGTCAGAGAGGATAAGAGTTATTATTAGAAAGAGAGGCACGTCTAGATCTCAACGTTATTGATGATTAGCGCTGTGCAACCTGAATTACACTTTATTATGTCGGAGCAAGAGTCCATATTTATTTAAATTATTTTGCGGAGTGACTCTTCTGTACCAACAGGTACTACTCTTATTAAGTATTCTGTGGTTAGGTCTTATGTTCATGTAGACGCTATGCGGCTATCGTCAAATCCCTTGCTTGCATCGTGCGAAGTAAACGTTGGAAATATTCTGTCCACGGAGACTTGATGAATCGAGACAGTGCCTACTGCATTAAAGTTAAGGTCAAATTTTGAACATATTATTATCAAAAATCACTCGAATTTATGATAGATTTCTAAAATTAAAGGTCTTCAATACCTACTACTATAAAATAAACCTCAATCGGTTGTTATTAACAAGCAGAGGAAAGAAAGGTAGGTAACGGATTTCCCATAATATGTACATATTAGGGATGATGTATGTATTGGCTTTTTAATCTTATTTAATCTAGATTACCGAATAGCAAAAAGTGTACAAATCCTGTTAAATTCTTAAATTCTACAGATATACCTCTCCAGTTTATAAAATCGCACTTTTCTATCCAAAGTTGTGTTACCACAATGTCCTGAGACTCGTTTAACTACTGTTTACCTTACCGTGAATTACCAGAGGGATTTTAAAACTCCGTACTTTTAAATGTCGTAGATAGTTAAGGAAATTGTTTGACCGCTAAAGAGATGCGAAATATAACAAATATGTAAAGTTTCATTGCATGTTTTGTCAGTCAAAAAAATTGAACGTAATTCTTTCAAAATAAATGTACTTATAAAAATACACTCAAACACAAACATTTGTCAAAAAGTTTCAGTAATTATTGGGATTCGGACGGATATTGAGATTGGAGTGAAAGTTTTTGAATACACACATTTCAAGCCATAGTTCTTTAAAAACAGCCAGCAAGCGAGCTGACGATCCACTTGGTGTAAAGTGGCTATCGTCACCCATGAACATCAGCAACACTAAAGGCATCACTACTGCATTGCTGGCCAAGAAAGAGAGAAGAAAAATAAAGAAACACTTTGACCGACATACCTTATAAACACTTTATTTAAAACTTAGAACTATTTGTTTCAATTTGATCCCCTTTTTATCTGTAAACATCTTTTCAATCTCTCTGTAAGAACAGAGTCTCTCTTCATTAAGATCCAAAGTAAAAATGTACCTTGTACCAACAGTCTCCAATAAATAGTAATGTAAGTAGCTCTCATTATTTCTGAGATAGGCGAAGACGCATCTTCGATAGCTTGCGATAAAATGTTTAACAATCGTTTGTTTTTAACATAATGTTACCTTTTATCGACGTCCCATCGATCATAGCGTCGAAATTGTTTAATATGTTTATGGGTGGTCTATTTAAAATGAATAAAATAAATCTTTCCAACCAGGCCAGTTTATAAGTATTTCAATAATTCTTTGCAACTGGTGAAATGATTATTCGTACGTAAATGTAATTCCCTCGTCACTTGTGTGCGTAAGTCGAAAGTTTTAACTTTCTACAACATCCTGAATCATCAATTAACAGTTCTTCATAACATTTCAGAAGTTGCGCTACTTGCTGTACGCACTTGAGCAGCGTAGAGTCGTAGAGGAAAGGTAGGTCACCTTTCTATACCTAATGTAAATTGTGAGAGAAATCAGTGGGAAATTAAGGATTGCAATAACGATAGAATCATATTTTTTTAAATAACGGTGAAAGAAAACAATATTATATTTGTGGGGAGCAAGGATCGGGACGTCGAGTTATCTAAACCCATTATCTCCGTAATGGTACCGGTTCCCGTTTCATATAGAGGTCTATCGCCAGAAATCTTAATAAATTAAGATGTTCGTACGATACGTGTATAATTTTTTGGTTATTTATACGAAGACGCGCCTCCCTTTGTACCTCCCGTGTATCAGATGCTCTGAGGATATAATTTAAGCTGTGAATTTGTCGCCCCTATAACGTCTTGTTTAGCTAGGGATGACACATTTTTATTTTGTTTATTTATTTTTGTACTTGGAAATCTTATAAAATCAGAACTATGATAAGACAACTTGCACAAGGTACTGCTTATTTTTTTAAGAAATTTAATTTTATTGTACTTATTTAGTTTATTTTGAATTTCCTCTGAGCAAAAGTTTGTTTTTTGAATTTGAAAATATTACAATAAAATATTGAAATGATATTACTAAATACTAGAAGGTGGAGGCAAAGAAACATACAATGCTTATGAGTCCTCGCGATTTCCCTCAAGTTCATTACCCTACGTAAGTATCTTGTTACCTCACCGTGCAAATCTACAAATGCCATAACAGTTATTTTAACGCAAGTAAACATGCATACAAGATAACTAAATTACAAGATAATTTAAAGATAACAACAGAACATCTTTGCAAAAGATAACCGCGGTAAGACAGACACACACAAGTGTGTATTTAGTGTAATAAACACGACATGTAAATTAGCGCAGTTTCCTCACAAGTTACCGACAGCTGTCGATCAGAAAAATAATAAGGCACTCCGGGAGTGTTGACAGAAGTGAAAATTTTTTTTTAATATAAATGTTAAAGTTTGTTTGCATGTTTGCTACTCTTTCACACAAAATACTACTGAACGGACTTTCATGACAGCTGGACCATGATCTGTAATAAGATAGGCTACGTATTATGCCGCAAAACGCGAACAAAACTGCGGGTAGATCTCATACATTTTTCCTTACAGAACGGCAAGGTTTTTATTTTAATATACTCACAATCCTTATAGTAAATATCATTCTCTTCTACTCTTCTATAAATTGTTTGAAATAATGATACTAAATTCCTGCAAGCTTTGTATTATCTTAATTTACGTAAATTAAAAAGATATAAAAATAAGTGTAACTGTATATCCATAATATATTTTGCTTTTTTTGCTTTATATTAGTATTAATTTAAAAACTTATTAAATTATTATGAAGAAAAAATATCACACACAAATTGACAACCCTGATCCTTAATGTCATAATCCTGGGTGGATGAGGCGTTGAACATACGTATCGTATTATTAATCCCATGTCCTTTCGTAGCTTTTGACCTCACAATGAAATGGGAATGTTCAGACCAACAAAAAATATAATACATTTAATAACTTCTGTGTTACTTGCGGTTATAGGTGTTTGAACCGGTCATTCTCAGAGGTACCTAATGCTTGACAATAACACCTGATGGTATGTGGTGATGAAGTCTATGATGGTTACTTTAACTTTAGGATGGTAAGTTTTCTGCAAGATATGTTGAGTTTTGTGTCTATCCAAAGTGATTGTTGAGTGAAGCAACAGCAGGCGCGGACGGTGGTTGAAAGGATTTGGGTGACTCCCAAATGGCACCCAAGGGGGAGGGAGAGTCTGAAAAACAGCGCTGCACGAGGTTTCTCGTGCTAGCAGAAGCTGAGACTCTTCCTTTGCCCACAATAACTAGCTAAGCTAAGCTATGTAACTTAGATTTAAGTGTTTAGTTAATTTATTGTATTGTGTGGCAAGAAAGAATATTTTATTTTTATTTTTAATTTCAACTTTAATATTACATTACAGAAAAATACGTTTTTCAAAGATTTGCTAAAGAGTTTCTTTCTTCTTCGAAAGCAACAGTAAAAGCAAAAAACGCCATGCATAAATGCATCTTCTGACATTATGTATCATTGATGAATGGATGTACAGGCTCTTCTGCTACTAGTTAACCACAATAAATAACTAATATTGTCTACATAAATTAAGCTTTGATAACAGGGTATCATTACAAGATCCAATCACAACTCCGCTTGCGGCCTAAATAATTTCAATTAGCACTATCTGTAACGAAAGCACAATTAATTAGTTCAAAGTGATGCTTTTAATGGAATCAATTTACTGGAAACCATCTTATTAATATTTACAACTTTCTAACACTTTAACTATTAACTTATTAGCGAAGTGACAACCCTATGCGAAAGGAAATAAGGTTGCGTATTCAAGATCTGTTACGCTAGTGTTGTTCTTCGTGTGCTCGCAAATTCTTTGTCGATGTTCTAGTTGATTTCCGTTAGGATACTGTTTCCATTAAGTACTCGTTTTAATGGAATTTCCGATTTATTATTTGATTTATTATTTTTATTTTATTATTATTTGATTGATCATTCGATGTGGGAAATTATGTGTGTGTACGTGTGAATTAAGTTAGTGTGTGTGAGAGAGGGAGCATCATTGCGATCTTTACTCTCACAAACTAACTAAATCAGTTGTGAGTATGACGTGTGAGATTATTGTACTTCTTTTTAGATTTTTTAATATTTAAAAAAGTTCTAATGCGATGGTCTAAGTATCTAGACATTTATATTATTTAGTATAGTAAAAACTGCATGGTAAAAACATCACAAATTTTCGTTAAAACAGCTGTTATTTCGATAACCCACATACAATAATTGCGATACATTTCAGTTAACGTTACCAACTGGCAACTGCACGCTATTTACAATTATTCCGACAATAACAACGATTCGCGTCTCATTCGGATTGTAAATAACTAGTTTCCGCTAAGCAACCATTAGAGTTGTGTTACAGTGATATCGATAAAAAATATTTCAATACTTTCTATAAAAAAATTTCTTGTAAACACTGCTTTACGAGTAGGTATACTGTTTGATATTTTATGAATTAAACAGATACTTACATCAATTAAACAAACATCCTTAGTGGAAAAAGGCATAAGTCGTGTTACTTTGAATTTTATTATAGTTATTAATATGACTGGAAAGAGACAAAAGCTGCATATGCTCATTTTTTTTAAATTTTTATCATTAATCTTGACGGTTTTGTAGAAATCGTAATGTAAATTTCTTTGACTAGTTACTGATATTTTAACAGTTTTTTGCTCTCCTCTAAAATTGCAATTTTTAAACCCATGATTTTTGTATTACAACAAAGTCTCATGACCATGAGCTCAATAAGTCGCTAAAATACTATTATTCTTTATAACTTTATACTTAGTTACTATTATTCTTTATAACTTTATTTTGGACAAATTGCTAACTTTCCATTCAGACAAAAAGTTAATTTGTCATTAATTAACCAGAAAAAGTTGAATGCCAAACTAACCATTTGTCTTCGGCTAACTAAACATCAAAAGGGAAAAAGTGGAGCACTTTTCAACAACTCATTTCAGCATTAATTCCAAGTTTCAACACTGAGATTGACGCACGAACGGTCTATATTTAATGGTTGAACGTTTAACAAAACATACAATATGTTTATATTTTGTAATTAATTTACGAATTATTTAATTCAGTCGACGGCCAGTTTATATTTAAGGCACGTGCGTATGGTAACTGCGTGCGTTTGAACGGGGATTGAAAAGAATTGGTACTTGATAGTTTTGTGATATAGTTTGGATGTAATGGATTTTTAATAATTTTACGAGTTGTTGTTTTATGTTCCAACTCAGAGTCACTAGCGGTTACTTAAATCGCTCCTTAGTACAGAATTTGTATGGTGATTTTTTTACTAAAGAGCGATTAAAGTAACTATTAGTGACTCTGAGTTGGGGCGTTAGAGCTTCAAATTTATTAATTTATATAATTTATATAATTTTGAGGTACAAAATAAATTATTTATTTATTTATTTTCTATTTCAATAATTTTAGGAATTATTCTTTATTAAAGATTTAAAGGCTGATTAATTCAATTGATCAATTTTAACCGATGCAAGTACAGTAATTTTATAGTTATAAACTCGTCCAAAAATCATTAACTTATTTATGACCATTTTTAATTCTTATTTGTTTCTGTAATATTTCACTACAAGTACTTGCCTTTGCACTCATTAAAACAGCATGGTAATAGCATGAAAATTTGTTCATACCATCTGGCAGAGCATAGTGTTAAAGTTACAAATAAACATAGCTTTGCAACTTAACTCAGGGTGAATTTCACTATATCACAAAACAGTATTTACAAGCTTAGTATCTTGAACATGTACCGATACCGTCCCTGATGTTATATCAAACGGAGTTACAAAATCATGTAATGAACACAAAAATACGTTAAGTATCAAGACATGTGAATCGCAGTACACAGAAAGGTGTAGAGTGGGCGTCAGGAGATAATTTTAACCGCGTTCCCGAACACGCACCGTGCTGCTATTAGTAACGTATTAGCGCTTGAGTTTTCTTACATGCTATTTTACTTTAGATAACATATTCATTTAAGGGTGCTAGTTTAGATCCTTGGGCGATGTGTGAGGTGAGAGGTATTTGGGGATTTTTTGGGCTTCCAGCTCTTTGCTCGCACATCTTGACTTAACGACATTATACTTGGCCACTCCATGGGTTTTTCTGTTTACGTCTTCAGTGTCTGATTTTCGACCCTAAATACATTGATATACAGCTGTAAAAACTACATGTAGCAAGCTAAAACTTATTTCAGGCTTCCTCTCTTTCGCTAAGTGTCAGGAGTACTTATAACGTGCGATAAAGAGCTTTAATATTATTATGATAAATAGAAAATTTGAGATTCAAATCTTATTAATATTTCCGTTTATAAATAGGACTCCACATAAGGGACGGCTCAATTGATTGGCGTCATACTACGTCAACTTCAGGCAATATACGGAAGTGTCAGTCAATTCAGTTTCTTGAGTTTAAATGTTACCTACACGTAAACTTCGATCACACGACACCTAGAGCTTATGAATATTTGTGTAAGTAGCCATGAAATAAGCAAACAAGTAGATAAGGGAACATACCAAAACCACGTATCCCATTTTTTCCAACTTCTTACCCCCCTCCCCCCCCCCCTTTGTGACCATCCGTAGTATATGAGAAGACCCCCCCCCTCCCCCCTAGTTTTCACGTGGTAATTGATAAATACGGTTTTCAATACTTTTTTGCAAAAACAGAGTTAAAAAATAATAATTTTGCTTATATTTGACTTTGTGGCGCAATGGTTGCAAAAAAATTGACTACGTGACAAAAACGTAAAACTCTGTGACCAATTGTGGTGTTTTGAAGACCCCCTCCCCCCCTAAATGAGGCACGTGGTTTTGGTATGTTCCCTAAGATAAGTGGTCTTAGCAAACAATGCCATCGCCAATGTGTTGCTGGCCGAACCACGCATTATTTCTAGTTCTCTCTGATCGATTTGACACAGTAAAACCAAAGGTGGGTTGACCGATACGTCGCTGTGAGAAAACGAAGTGGAGACCGACAATCGACATTATATCTGACTAGAGCATCGAAGCTCGGTTCAATTTTGAAAACCCGGGTTTTCGGGTTTAAGAATATCAAAACCCGGGTAGACCGGTTTTTTCGAGCTTTTCGAGCCTTTTATTGTATTTTTTTAAAATACACTAATCTGCGTTTATATATCGATTTCCTGCAATGAGTACAAATTATAAAGGATGAGGAAGAATTTAAATAAATGAAATAGTACTTTACAAATTACAAAAACAGTTTAAAATGTTTAAAAAAGTGATAAAGATTTATTTTTTGTTCAGAATATCTTAAAACTTAGTAAGTAATCTCCATCCATCCATCCATCCATCCATCAGCCCTTGGAGGTCCACTGCTGGACATAGGCCTCCCCTAACTTGCGCCACTCTGACCGGTCCTGAGCCTTCTGAATCCAGCGGATGCCCGCTGTCTTCTTCAGGTCGTCGGTCCATCTTGTCGGGGGGCGTCCTGTACTTCGTTTTCCGAGACGCGGGCGCCATTCGAGGACCTTTCTTCCCCATCGGTTATCGGTCCTTGGCACTATGTAGCCGGCCCATTGCCACTTCAGCCGGCTAATTCTTTGAGCTATGTCGGTTACTCTTGTTCGTCTACGGATCTCCTCGTTTCTGATGCGATCACTTAGAGAAATAGCAAGCATAGCCCTCTCCATAGCCCGCTGCGCTACTCTGAGCTTGTATTAGGCCAATAGTGAAGCACCACGACTCGGATCCGTATGTCATCACTGGCAACACACACTGCTCGAACACCTTCAACTTCAGGCACTGAGGTAGTGTTTTGGACGACAAGATATGACGCAGTTTCCCGAACGCAGCCCATCCGAGTTGGATTCTACGAGTGACTTCTTTCTCGAAGTTGGACTTACCCACCTGGATCACTTGTCCCAGGTAATTGTATTCGTCTACAACTTCGAGAGCAGCGCCGTCAACAACAACCGGTACGGGTGTAACATGGACATTCATCTTAAGACCCAACCGTTGTGAGGCGCTGTTCAAGTTCCCGAGCATTGTACCTAGTTCCTCCAGGGATCCTGCCAGGATGACTATATCATCGGCATATTGCAGGTGTGTGATGTATTCGCCATTGATGTTAATGCCACGTCGTTTCAATTCCATCAGCTTGAACACATCTTCCAACGTAGCGGTGAACAGCTTTGGGGATATAACGTCCCCTTGCCTGACACCTCTCTACAATTGGATGGGGTTCGTGGCTATGTCGTGTACTTTGACGGACATGGTGGCTGATGAGTACAAATACTTCAACACCGCGATATACTGGTAGTCGATACGGCATCGCTGAAGAAAATTTAGTACTGCCCAGGTCTCGAGAGAATCAAAGGCTTTCTCATAGTCCACATAGGCGACACATAACGGCAGATTATACTCCTCGGTCTTCTGTATAATGTGCCGCAGTGTGTGTATGTGGTCTATGGTGCTGTAGCCTTTTCGGAATCCTGCTTGTTCGGGAGGCTGGAAGTCGTCAAGCCTGCGTGCAATGCGATTTGTGAGCACCCTCGAAAACAACTTATAAACGTGGCTCAGAAGTGCGATTGGCCTGTAGTTCTTCTAAAAGGGCTTTATCGCCCTTTTTGAAAAACAGAGTCACCACGCTCCACGCTCCCGCGGTAGTTCCAGTATGGATGACGGTAACAAACAGTTTTTGGAGCGCCACTAGGAGGGGTTTCCCCCCAGCTCTTAGCAGCTCGGCGGTGATACCGCGTCATCTCCCGGTGCCTTGTTGTTTTTAAGCTGTTTGAGAGCCTTTCTAATCTCATACAGGCTGACGTCCGGGATATCCTCTGTGTAGTGTCGGGTTAATTTAGCTCTCTTGTCGCTCTCCTCACTGGGAGGTGGAGCTTGAGAGGAGGTATATAACCGTCCGTAGTATCTCTCAGTTTCTCTTAGAACTTCAGGTTTCGACGTAACTATGGTGCCGGACTCGGTCTTCAACCTTGTAAGCTGACTTTGCCCAATAGACAGGTCTTTGGCGAACACTTTGGCGACAGGTGTTGACGAAGCATAGACTTCATCAGGCATGACCGTTCCAGCTTCACGTCGATATTTAATGTGTAAGAGGCACAATACGGTGATCGCTTCCGGTTTTGAACCTGCTGATCACAGAGACATCATTAAATATGTGCTGTTTGTCTGCCAGAATGAAGTCTATCTCGCTTTTTGTGGAACCATCAGGACTTATCCAAGTCCACCTGCGTTGAGGCTTATTTATGAAGAAGGAGTTCATCATAAAGAGATCTTCCTTCTCCAAAAAGTTAGCCAACAAGTGTCCTCGGTGGTTCCGTCGTCCAATTCCGAAGGGACCCACTTTCTTCTCTCTTGTGGCTTAAACTTAATAAATAACAAAAACAAAAGTATTTAAAAAAACCCGAAAAACCCGGGTTTGATTTTTAAAACCCGGGTTTTTTTGTAATCATCAGAACCGGGAAAACCCGGGTTTTTCGGTCCGGGTAAACCCGGGCTCGATGCTCTATATCTGACTCTCCAACATTGCAAAACGCCTAAAAAATTACGGTCGAGTTTAGAAGCAAGATAGTAGCGGCTTGACAAGTGCTTTGTCTGCTATTGGGTTGTAAATGTTATAAATGTGAAAGTGAAGATGTTTGGATGTTTGTTCCTCAATCGCGCCACAACTACTTAACCGATTTGGCTGTTTGGAATGAAAACAGTACATACTCTTTATTAAAACATAGGCTACTTATTATCCCGGAAAAGTTCAAGGTTCCTGCGTGATTTATAAGAAAACTATCTCTACTGCGGGCGAAACCGTGGGCAAAAGCTAGTTGGGTTATAATTATTCAATCAGAACCGGATAAATACAGAGAAATTTCTCCTCAACATATCTCCGTATCATGAATCACTTTATTAAAAAACAAAAAACTAATGATGTACACACGTAAAAATGCTTTGAAGTTAGAGCAATGCGTCAAGTTGAAAGTAATAAATAATTTAACTTGTAACTTAAGACACGTAAATCCATCTCTTTTATTTGCCTAGATGTCGTATTTGTTAAATTTACTTGTAGTTTTAAATAATATTAAAATTAATAAAGTAACTTAGGAATAGGGATGTGATTTTTAAGATGTTTTCATGTACCCCAGAAATAGTACCTACTACCCTTGACTGAGATCGAGATACTGGCTTCGCTTTCCAACGGTCATTTATGTGAAATAACTGTTTGTTTTATGTAAATCCTAACGCAAATGTGTGAATATAAGATTTTTGTTACAATTTTTAAACAAGATTTGAAAAGTGTTTATGCGGATTTTGTAAATTAAATCTTAACTTAATAAAGTTTTATTAATTTTTTTTATTAACAATTTTGTAATTTCAGAATAGGTAGGTAATAGTTTTGTTTATAATTTTTTGAATTGATTACCGTACAAAAGTTGATTAATCTATACTAATAATAAAGAGGAAAGATTTGATTGTTTGCATTGAATAGGCTCCGAAACTACTGAACCGATTTGAAAAATTCTTACATTACAAAAAGCTACTCCTTCCTTAATCCTTAATAAAACTCCAATAATGTAACCCAAGGTGTAAAAAATAAAGAAAATCGAAGCAAAGCGAGAGCGGTTACTCGTATTCAATAAATTAATTAGTAAGTAGGTATATTAAAATAAATCTTTAATTTTTTCAACAAATGCCAACCCTAAAGCTAACAGCAGGGGCTCAACGGAAGCTGTTCGTTAAGTGCGCTTAAACTGAACAGCGCTTTATTAATTATCTGTACGACACCGCAAATGTGTATGTTATCTGTGAGATGAACATTAGAAAAAAGTTTAGCTGTCAGATTTATAGCATTTAAAATAATAAGTTACGTTGTAACTTTCTGTTTCCGGTTGGTTAAAATTAAAGTTAAACTTAGTATTGATTAACTTAACGTCAAGTGGAAAACGAGTAATAACAATGAAAAAAAATTTTAAAAACAAGCTTAAACTGTGCTTGAGCTGATGTTCACCCAAGAGATTTCTGATATGGTGCCAATCCTAAGCTTAATTTCTTTCTTTGTTCTTTTTATTTACTGGCTGCATATATTGAAGTATAATGTCATAGAACAGACATCTCAAACAAAATGTGTGTCCCGCCCGGGAGGTTCCATTTTCAAAATTGAGCCCCCGTTCTCCTTTCAGAATCGAACGAATCCATTGAAGATTGAAGCCACGTGGCGCCAATGCATTGGGACATATATGTTGTTCGCGGTATCGGTTCTATACGCTAGTAATTACTTCAATGGCTACATACAGTATTTTTTTTTTGTTGTTGTTGGTGTCCATCGGCAATATGACCACTTAGGCTCGGTTGTTAATTTTTCAGCTAAGACATACATAATTCGACATTCATACAAATCCAAACCAGACAATCCTTCGCAAATTAAATTTCCTATTCCGCTAAATTAATTTACACCTTCTAAATGGTTACGCGTAATTTATCGAGCAAATAAAGAATCGCTACTCACGACCCAAAAGCGATTTAATTACTGCTCCTCTGTAATGGGGGAGCTATCTTCGATCGCTCGACACCGCGTTTCCTAAAGCATTAGCATAACGATCCTATTGCCTTATCACGTGTCCGAGATCGTAATTACGTGGCTCCAATTAAACTGGTGATTGATTATATTGTAAGGTCACGAGCTGTAAGTGCTTTAGGAGTTGGTTATACGGAGGGTCTTGTCATATTTGACGACCGGTCTATACAGGTCCCTATAGAGGGGGGTAATTTAAAAGTGTTTTTATTATGTGCTATTCAATTCAAACTCTTCTGGATCAGTTCTGGCAATCGTTTCGGAAAGGTGTTTTAACCTGAAGAATGGCGAAAAAATCGCCTCAGGGCTTCTTTTAAATACAAATATGGGTGTTGCACACAGCAGGCCTAATAAGAACTTTTATAAAACCATTCATGTTCCAGGCAATTCATTTCTCGGGCTTTAAACGACGTATGATTGGCTAAAAAGTGTCACGTGACTGCTTTCGTAACACGAATTTGACGTTTACACTGGAACTTGGCTGGCATTAAGAGTTCATAATAGACCGCCAGATGTAGAACCTAATTAAGTACATGGTTTATAGTGTCAATGCAAATACATAGTAAAGAAAAATATATGACTGTTTCGTTAACCGTTAAGGAGTTCCCTCGCTGAAGCTATACCTGGTACTACCAGGTCATAAATGTATGCTAAAACACATTGTCATTGTTAATTTCATCTCCTTAGGATACGAGGAAGTACGTCTAATTTAGGCTTGTAAGATTTGACCCAAACAAACAAACAGCGCAAGCTACAGATAAGTAAAACCGTATTAAAACATCGATACATTGACAGATATATATTAGCGCCATCTCTTATCGCAAACTAGTAACTCGCCCCACGCACATGACTTAGGGTCGCCGTGGGAGGCCAATCAAAACCAGTACGCTATCAAACAGACGTTATTGCGCGTAAAAAGCTATTTAAGCGCTTATAAAGCGATGAGTACGCTATGTCCACTCAATTACAATATTGTGCTCAAACTGCGAGGTCTGAGCCCACGCTTCAGCGCGCTTCCTTATTTACGCTAACGGCTTGGGCGCATCTCGTTAGAAACTCGCATTACCGTAATTTAGTTCATTCGTATGTTTATACTATAGCTTTTACAGCAGAAAATTCTTTAGTTATTAGTTTCTAAAGTTATTAGAATTATTATTAAGAAGCATTTTAATCGCAAGAAACGGTGGTCACGATTTTTCATTCCCAACGAAATAGTCACCATGTTTCAACAAAACGTTAAATGAAAGGAATATTGGCTTGAAAGCAAGTTCTTTATTTTTTTTTCTTCTCTCTTCCTTGGCTGGCAACGCATCAGTAATGCCTTTGGTGTTGCTGATGTTCATGGGCGACGACAGCCACTTACCATTAGGTGGATCGTCAGCTCGTTTGCCGGCTATTTCCATAAAAAAAAATTGAGACAAGAAACTATCCAAAATTTGAGACGATGCCATTATGACTACATTATACCGATAATCAAAGCATTAATTAATAAATTGTTACAAAATCATTTAAATTTTAGCTTCCTAAGATTGATTTCTCATGTAATTGGTCAATCAGATCCACTAGATGTCAATCAAGCACCAAGTGTTTATCTGCTCTACTCAATTACAATATAGTTCTCAAACGCCCCTTGAGCCCACGATTCAATATGCCACTTAAAGCTTGTTCTAACCATTTGTTAGAATAATAGACGAGGAATGATTTAAAACCATTAAATGTTAAAAAAAAGTGGTACTCCGGGAGTGCCGACAGAAGTGAAAACTTATAAGTAATCTTATATATAAAATTCTCGTGTCACAATGTTAGTTACCATACTCCTCCAAAAGGGCTTGACCGATTTTTATGAAATTTTATATGCATATTCAGTAGGTCTGAGAATCGGCTACTATCTATTTTTCATACCCCTAAGTGATAAGGGTTGTCCACCCCTAACATTTTATTTTTATTTTTTATTTTTTTATAATGTGGTATAAAAAATAAATACAACCCTAAATTTTCATCCTTCTAACACCAACCCGTATTTTTTATTAGTAATTTTAGTAATTTAATAATTTTTCATCCCACTCGATATCTGATCAATTGTTAGGCGATACGTAGTTCGCCCGGTCAGCTAGTATAATATAAATTTATAAAACATAAACATAATATAACTATATTTAAACGATATAATATAATTTAAACATATATTGTGTATGTATCTATGTACGTACACGACGATGAAAATATACAGAAGTGTCGTAGTGTCGATAACGGTGTCGTGAGTTGAATAGTTTTTCCCAACCCAAAAATGCCCAACGCGTCCAAAGATGTTTTCACTTCAATAATTGATGTATTATTTTCGTAGCTAAGCTTTTATAGGATTTTTTATCCTATAAACTAGCACATGAGCTTAAAGCTGATGCTTTAAGTGATGTGTGATCTCATGCCTCAAGAAAGAAGAGAAAAGAACGATAGGAAGGACAAAAAGATAGGAAGTGGCTAATAGCAAGTACCTACTCGTATAAGTCACAAGGTTACACGAAATTTCGCTAAAATACGAAAGACCTAAATAAAGTGATTCGGTTACGGATATTTTACATCTTCAGAGATCTGGTATACGATGACAGATAGTTCATCAACATCCTTTCCTTACGACATAAGTAAGTAGTAATTTATTTTAAATGCTTGTGAAAGCGAAAACGTATATTTATTATCGTAGTAAGTCCTAACGGAATACATAAATGAATTAAACAACGATCGTTCATTAAATTTAATGTCTCTATAATTTCTAATAGTCCTAAGATTCGAAAATCATATTGCATACTGGTAAGCGCTCTTACTTCGCTTTGTTAAATTTATTTAAGGCTTATTAGTTTAATATCTGCACTCAAAAAAATTGACGGGATATTATACTCGTAGAACTAATTGAATTAAAGAAATACTAAAATGTCAATGAAAATCGCATCCATACCGGTTAAGCTGTTTGTTACTTGTAGAAACACAGATAAACACAAACACTCTGAGTTATTGTTATAGATCTGTTGCATAAAGAAAGGCCCCGCGTTAGAGAGGAGGGAGAATAGGCAGGGAGAGTTTAGTAGACTTAGAGTAGACGTAGAGCAAGACGAAGAGTTAGACGTAGAGTTTAGTGTTTGGTTTACTTTCTTCTTTTTCTTCACTCCGTCTTGTCCCGTAGTCAGTGATGACTTTGGTGTCGCTGATGTCCATGGGCGACGATAGTATTATTCTTTGCCGTTTATTTATTTATAAAGACCTAAAAATTAAAGACTTTAAGTCTAAGGTGTCCACAAAACGCATTTTTAACTAAAACTCCATCATTAAGCATCTGCACTCAGCTAATAATTTATCTTATAACATCGCAAACGCATCGTCCTAATTACTTATCAGCCAATCAATCAGTTAATCTTAGTTCATACAAATTTTCCAATTTAATCCGAGCATCGAACGATTAGAAGTTAATCCCAGATGCTATCCGAGATAGCCAGGTTCCTAGATCCTATCGACTGTGTTCTGGTGTTGTAATTAAGCTTAATTTCTCAATTACAATATACATTCGTTGGTCATTAGCCGTACGAGGCCTTCTGATTGTTGATTAGATATTTACTAGTGCGGTCCTGAGGAACTATAGTTTTATAGATGCTTGTATAGAAGTAATAAGTGAATAGTAATAAGCAACAAAATATTAGATATACAAGTAAATAGTATCGCGAGGTTTTACTTATTAAGAAGGGAAACTGCTTTAATTAAAGGATACATCGCATTTAACACGAAAGGTCTCGGGTTCGATTCACGATCGGGGAAAACATGTGACTAGGTGTTAAATATTTATTCTCAGTAACGAGCGTTGTCTTAGGGCATGAAATATGTATGTACTGCCATCTATAAATTTTTATTTTCGAAGTGTAACAAAAGGTTTATTCCATTGATCTATCTATCTATCTATCTATCTGTATATACAGATATAAAAGACAAAAGTTATTGTTCTGTATCAACGCATAGGCCAATCCCTTAGGGCTAGAAACTTAAAATTTCGCACACGTATTCCTTTTATGACGTACGCATCCACTAACGAAGGATATTTTAAAATTCAACCCCCAAGGGGGTGAAATAGGGGGTAAAAATGATAACCATAATTTCCGCGTGCGAAGCTGCGGGCAACAGCTAGTTAGAAATAAGTATTTGAAAGCAACGGTAGTCTCACCAATAGCTAATCAGGTAGCTTCCGTGTGTGTCTTAATGTGAATGTTATTAAACATAAACGAACATACAGACAAAAGGGCTAATTACATTTAATGTTATAAAGATGTGTCATAACGCGCTTATAGTAATGCAGATTTTTATCTATGTAGTATATTTATATTATTATACTTAGATAGGTTTATAAGCGAGACTAAAATATAATTAATTCGTTTATTTATGTTTAATGGAACGTTTACGTTTATTCAATAAGAAATAACTGCCTATAAATAACCAACTTCAAAATAAGGAATTACTCAAAAACTTGTTAGATCTCGCTCAAATTTAAGTAGGACTACATGACAAGTACCAGCTTTCGTTTAAAAAAAGAATCATCAAAATCGGTTCAACCAGAATAAAAAAATTAGGTATTCCTACTTATAGTTATAATGTTAAATATTGCCCAAGCCCCCCTGTTATACAGACAATCATCGATTTCATTTTAACAACGTGTCGGTGACATCCAGTGATGTTATTATTAGATATATTGTTAGATATTTAACACTTTATGAACACACCCTAATCTATATATAAGTAACGGTATTCAAACCGTGTAATATAAATTCTAGTTCCCAATGCAGTGCTCGCGGTTGTAAATTAAATACCGAAGATAATCTGGGGCGTTCATTAAGCGGCTATTAAAATGAACCAAGGTGTATCCGTACGCTTTCCAATGACCTGGAGAAATTTGCCTTCAATTGATCTGCTGGAAGATTTGACTTGCATTGTGGTGAAATCCTTGTTTCGGTTGGGAAAGTATGACGGCTAAATCCATTCTTAATGGGTTTGATTAGTTGATGTTAATGGGTTGGATTTGTTAATTAGAGTTAGTGAAATTGTTACACGCAAAGTTTTAACTCGAGTCGTTATGTGATGTAAATCATTATGAGAAGTAAGTGAAACATATGCCTTTTGAAGGGATTTTGTTATTTTATTTTACTACCTACTAGGAATAAGGTAGGTGATGTACTTTTTGTAAGATATACTTGTTTTGCAATTCTTTAGTAATGTTATTAAAATCCTACCTCCGTTTTATATTATGCAAAAAAAAGCTGATACACAGTACCTATAGTATAAATATTTATGTTATTACTTATATTTCATTTATCATTTCTCTATACAGTTCGATGTTTTTGTTCTCCCGAAGGTCAGCTGCACAATGTTCTAGCATTAAGTCCACCTTTTGTAACATTTAAAAAAATAAAACATCGTTTCAAATAAATGAAAAAATTACCTACAGTTTTAATTGCTCTTATTATGTCATAAAATATGAAGAGCGAAATGACAAAGTTAATAAGAAATGCAAAATGTTTAAACATCGTGTTTAAAAACATTTCATCATTTAAAACTCGGATCTCGCATCAGCTAAAGATGCGCTCAATGGAGTGCGTAATTGAGGCCACGAAAACAGCGTTTTACTTTCCTTAAGACAATGCCGATAAGTGCTTTCAAAGAACTACCTTACTTATTTGTTTATTGTGCGCGTTGAGCCGTTAGTCGTGGTCGGGCGATATGAGATTAGTGGATTTAAACTCACAGATACATCAAAACTGATGATCGTATAATGACTCGTTCAATCCTTTGCTATTAATATAAAATGGTCTTCCTATGAGTGAAAACTTTATTTTAAAGTAGATACTATTTTAAACTACTGTGTTATCTAAAAAAATTGCGATTTATCGACTACCGTCATATCGTATTGAACATTACACGCCGTGAACACACCCTTATCTATATTTTATACGTAATGGTATTCAAATCATGTGATATAAATTCTACTTCCTTGGCATTAGTAGTAATTACAATTTCTCTTAATTTCAATCCGCTAATCTCATAGCCACATAATAATTCTTACGTTAAATTCTTGGAAGATAAACGGTAAATGGCGGGAGACAGGATGAAAACAAAATATTTGTTATTTAGTAAACGGAGGAGACAGATGTGTCTTGGAGTGGACATAATGTGATGACAAGCGGAATTCTTGTGACTCATCCAAAAATTACACGAGAATTGATTCGCATTTTAGGGAGTAAAGTAAAAACCTTAATTTTTCTACAATATCTCTACGTTGTATTTCTTTGGAATACCGTTACAAAAGTGGAACCTATGTATCTATTAAAAAAAAAAGAAATTAACGTGTAAAACGATTATAAACGATCATAACATATACAGACATACATGACACATATAACATACTGATCACTGATACTGGCGGTGATCACTTACCATCAGGTGACCCGTCTGCTCGTTTGCCTGCTAAAAGCATAAAAAAAACTTTTTGGAATGTTTGACTGCGCGTTTTTTACTCTGTGGCCTTAGTGCGAGTTTTACATGACATAACGGGCTCGCTAACGTAAATGCGAGTCGGCTATGCTATTGGCTACTGATTTGGCGGCAGTGAAAAGAATTTAAAAGAAATGCATCGGTAGCCAATAGCATAGCTGACTCGCATTTACGTTAGCGAGCCCGTTATGTCACGTAAAACTCGCACTAAGCCCACTGTTCCCCGTTCTCTAAAAAGGCCTCAATGAATCCAAATTGATACTGTTTTCACAGATGAATTTTAATAAGGTTACTAAGTTAGGCGGTGCCTAGTTTTAAATTTGATCTTACTAATATTATAAATATGAAAGTTTACGTACATATAAACAATGATGTTTAAATAAATATAGATACGTTATGCCCTTACAAATCAACCGAAAAATCTGTTCCGATGTCCGCAAGGCACGCTTTATTGCTTTATCGTACGTCTTTATCGCTCTCGGGTCAAAACTACATCGCTATCTCTTTCTTCACCTGAATAAGAGTTCCCAAATGGGAACTTTTTGAGTCACACAACGCGCGCGCTTATGACATAATATCTGCCTCTTTTTAATATATAATATCATTGCATATAAACGTGTGTTTGTAACTCTTTCACGCAAAAAATACTGAACAGATTTTCATGAAAATCACACAGGGAATCCATGATCTGGAATAACATAAAGGAAACTTATTATCTCAGAAAACGGATAATATATTTATGGATAGACGAAGGGGACGAGAAAGACCTAAGAAAAGATGGATGGATTGTGTACAGATGATATGAAAGATAAAGACAGTGTTAAGAATAAAGATGACGGCTGATAGAGAAGTGTGGAAGAGGAAAACATATTATGCGGATCCCAAATAAAATTGGGAAATGGACAGGATGATGATGATGATGATGATTATCTTGGAAAACGCGGGGAAAGCCGCGGGCACCGCACTAGTGCCCAATATAATAATTATATATTAGGCAGGTATACGAGGTCCCAAAGTTAATACGTGACTTGCCAGTGGAATTGTTTAAGAAACATGTTAAATCTCAACTTTTAGGCAAAGGTTACTATATTGTAGATGACTACTTAAATGACAAAGACGCATGGAAATGACCAGCTCTGCCACCAGTTCCGTTCAAGTTAGTGATTTTTTTTAATCAATGTAATAAGTACCTATGTATTTTTATTTTTAAAAGATGTGCTGAGGAGTTTCTTTACGGCTTGTATTCTCCTCCATGACAAAACACCTCTCCAAAAAATGACGTGGATAAGTGTATCAGTGAATCCTATATGAATAAATTATTTTGAATTTTGAATTTTATATTATTGTACGACATTTCAAATTTGGCGCCATCTGTCGACAGTAATAAAAAAAATCAAAGCAAAAAATATACATAATATAATAATGAAGGACTAAAATGCTGTATAATTAACACCTGGAAGTATCTTTTAAACATCTGTCTTTATAAATGACGACCTAGTACTGGATTTAAAGGGTGTACCACCGGCCCGCTTTGACAAATTGCTGATAAGATCCTTATCGGTTAATTAGTAATCTGTATAATAATTTATAAGATCGTTTGAAATTAGAACACTCTGAATCTCATTATCATATACTTAAATACTCAACTAGACATAAACAAAGTACACACAAGCAAAATTCTAACGCAGTGTGCGTTCTAACGCATACTACGAGTACCTAATATTTACTCTGCAGATTGGCAGTAGTACCGGCAATATAGTTATTGTCGAAGCTCCCAGGTTCGATTTTCGGTGGAAATACTTAGGTGCTCTGCACTGTAATCCGCACTGGAGCAGCGTGGTGGAGTGTGCTCTAGGCCTCCTCAAGAGGAGAGACCCGTGCCCAGTAGTGGGCCATTAATAGGTTGAAGCCAGCGACTTAGGTACTATAAAACTAAATAAATAAAACACTCATATACTCACAAAAAGTAGGAGATATGGATATAATACGTAGACATAACAAACACCTACAACTCAAATCTGCCTCGAGAATCGAACTTGGGACCCCTTGCATATCAGGGTCGTCTATATTTTTAACTAAAATAATCATATCATGATACATTTCAACTACATCTGTCAAACATAACAGAAGCTTTACAAATCTTTAAAATTTGCGACGGATTCATCCAAACAAATCAATAATTTATCGAGTCAATGTCGGTCACAATGTTATCGATGTATCGACAACATTTGCAATTCATACAGCGAGCTAATTCATTGTTCGATATGTATCGCAGGCGCCAATTTGTAGATCTGAGCGATACATCGATAATCTGTTTCTGTACTATTGTGTACGTGGTGTCTTCACTAACAGGAGGTAGGGTTGGCAATGTTGAACTTATTATTTTTTGAACGTTTTTTTGTAGATTATTGAAGTGAAAATTTCTTTTGGCGCGTTGGGCATTTCTGAGATGGGATAAAACCAATCAGCTCGCGACACCGTAATCATTTTAATCGACACCTACCTGTGGCGCCATCTCTGAAAGAAGTACAGAACTATGGTTACTTAATTTACAACCCGTATTAATACATATCAAGATTGTAGTTTACATATCATCCCGTAGCATTTTTAGCATAGACTTAAATTGTACAGTAGAACAATATTTATAAGAATAAACGAATCCTTTAACGTTTCTTACGTGTGCACGTATTCCTGTTTCTTTTAAAAAGCCACACTCCTCCAGAATGTTATTGATGGCCTCTGATACCTTTTTTGTCATTGACATCTATGAGAAGAAGCAAAATAACTTTTGTATTTAATTTTACCAATTTATTTTCACAAGATAAAAAATGGTATAAATAATTTAATGATATAAAGGAGAATGCCCATTCAGTATGGAGAAATGTACTGACTTTTACATTTTTGTGTCTTGATAAAAATAACTTTATTTGATTATGTTATCTTAATAAATTATACATACTTACTTTAGTCAATGATAATATTAGGAAATAAGAGATTTTAAACAAAACTAATTTGTATTTAGGTTATAGTAAACTCACAGTAATATGGACTCTATGAGGGCGTATTAAAGTCGATTGCGTATGTAATGTCGATCTTTTAAGTTTCAAATTCATTTGACAGTCCCCAAACACCATGAAGTTTGTAATGTAATATAATCACAGAATACTATTACTCCTGGCTGATTATAATAATTTTCTATAAAAAAAATCATTTGACAGTCCCCCTACGTCATCTAGTTTGTTGTCATGGATATATTATACTATAACTGTTGTAACATAATTATAATCGAATCAATGCTACCTATTGGCCCGAAGGATCTTAAAAGATTCCTGATTGGCCCTTATCCAAACATAAATGGCCCAATGGTTTTATTTTGTAAAACGGAAGTAAAGTTACTTATTAATTTCAGAAAATTATTCCCAATAAGGATTTTTTAGGAAATAGGGTAAAATACTTGAAATATTTTAATTAAATTTTTTGTCCAAAAATCATTGTGACACAATTATTTTTTTAAGAGTACTGGCTATGGGCATTCTCCTTTTGCATAGTTATATATTGTCCTCAAATATCTATTAATGATGAAATATATTAAGTGACAGCCCTATTCACAATAATTCTGTCAACCGGATTGATACGATTATCGGTTTTGTTGACTTTGTATGGAAATTGACGGATCGAGCACCTACACTGCATGTTTAATGTATGTAGCAGATCTTGCCGGAAACTGATATAGTGAGCGATTTACACCATTACAGAATTTGAAAAGGGATCGTTACTCACACAATACTTTTTGATCTTTGATACGATTGATACTTTCATCACTGAATACTTTTTGATTGTAATCACTTACTCCGTCGATTTGACACATGTTTTATCAATGGCCGCCAAAAGGAAGTTTTTTCAAAATGGCGGTACTTGTAGGTATGCCAATTAGGTTCAATGCCCTTTATGTTTCTCATGCCCCAAGAAGGCAATATTTAATCCAAAGAGGATAGAGGTTAAAGAGAACAGTCTCATGTAAGGGGAAAGTGGAAGAAGTTTCAAGCTGTAAGCAGTAATAACAGTTCAAAAACCCTCCATAATGGCGCTAGCATATTGGCAAAGTGTATCGTATGAATGTAGCGATATTGACGGATTGAGACAGTGAGCGACAGTCCAGTATACCAAACTTCAATAATTATTGCTGTTGCTACTGTGCCGCCACCAATTAATCTAAATTTGAAGGAATCTTTTCACAACTGAGACATTTCTCTTTTACCTCCATCCTCCATGGTTTAATTACAAAGATAAGTAACAGATAAAACGTTTTAAAGATGTAACACCCATGCTAATCCCACGTACAAGGTTAAAATAAACAAAATTTGCATGTTGGCCGTTAATAAGATGCTTGTGGGGGTTGGAACAGGAAGAATAAGTTCTAATTGCCCCGATTGATTGGCACCCCGCCTCTTCAGGGTAAAAGAAAAAAGATACTAACGTAAGTAAGCGACTCGGAGTAATTTACGAGTATAGGTGTGGACGCCTCTCTACAGAAAAAGTATTTGCCGAAGGATAATTAATTCAATGTTAGTTTAGTTGTTAGTATTGGGGTTTTATCTGTATTTTACTAAATTGAGTAAGGTTGCTTTGTGTATAACATTTCTTTAGAAATAGAAATAGAAAATAGTCTTTATTGTTTCTGTTGGTACACATATGATGTTATACATGGATGAAATATTCTCAACAGGGACCCATTACGGGTGTAAATATTTTTAATAATTTTAATACTAAATTAATTTATCTTATCTTATTTAATTTATATATTTGTTTGCACGAAATAAGAAAACAATACACTTCTTCAAAAATGACATAAATGAGAGCACACTAGAGCCACATACAGGCAGTAAGCGAAAACATAAAGTCTGTTTACAAAGACACCAACTAAAACGACCTATTTATAGAGACAGCTTTAAATTTATTTATTTAAGATTTTTTTTTAATATTGCGATGTCAAAAAAACTTTTTAGCAATCATTTTTTTGGTCGATCGACTATGTTTATTTAGGAATCAAATGCGATATGATAATATTATTCTAACGATTTTATAGCTTCTTCACGATTCTGAAATTTTTCTACACTTCAATATCAGAAACATTCTATAAAAAAAAATCTAAATAAATAGAATTACTGGTCTCGGCTAAAACGTCGACGCGACATTTATACCTATTAAAATTATCTATGATTTTAGTGATATTTTATTGTAGTAAAATATTATTTGATATTAAATTATTTCTTTAACGACACAATTTTACCACTCCCATTCCTAGCTGCCATTTATTTGACGTAATAGTGCAAGTGTTGCCAGTATGTGTAATTAATTAAGTGTTGCCACCTCCCACTTTTACTGTCGTTCGTTGTTGAAAGTGCTGTCAGCGATAGTAATTTATGTATACTGCTGTACATCTTGTTTAATTCAATGCAAATGATTTGCAATGTGACTACTTGTAAGTATATCTAATTACTTCTTAAGCGTTTTTGTAGTATTAAAATTCTTGTGATCATCTTGACAAACTAATTTATGTAGGTATTTATTTAGTAATCTATACCTACTAATATTATAAAGAGAAAATATTTGATTGTTTGTTTGCATTGAATAGGCTCCGAAACTACCGAACCGATTTGAAAAATTCTTTCACTGTTGGGAAGCTACACTATCCCCGGGTGACATAGGCTATATTATATATTTTTTTACTATTTTTCCCGAAGTGAAGCGAGGGCAATTTCCTAGTTTCCTATATATTAAATTAGTCTTTATACACATGTTATTGTACTTTATGTCGTCAGTAATAACTTATTTAATATAATATATATTGTATTTTACTTTTAAGTGCTCAAAGGTATTTAGGTTTGGCCACATTCTCTTGTCCGTTTGTCACTGACAAATTTCAGAAAGAAATCTAAACAGCGACTTTATTAGAATTCGATAAAGCTAACCAAGAATCCACGGCTCTGTAATCTACTGAGTATCTTATAATAATACACAATTGAACTCATTTATAGGTCGGTAGTTCCCGGAAAAGTTTCCGAAACATAAAACCACTTTGTTTTAGTTTTCAGTAGAGCAAATAACACAATGTTTTTCAACTCAAATGTTTTAGGCGCCACTCAATGCTAGTAGGTTGTTGAAATAATATTGTTTAATTTAGTAAAGAATATTATTATGTATGAGAGCTTGTAAGTTGATATTAATTTTCCATATATATTATTTGTACATATCGCTTAACATTTCGGGGTGAAGAGGTTTTGGCACCCAAAACGCTTTTCCTAGCTTCCAAAATTACACAAAAAATTTAAAACAAAAATAATGACGTAACGGGTAGTAGGTACTTATTACTAATTTCTCAGTTGTTTAGATTCCAGCGCTATTCCTGAGTTTATTTACAAAATTAAGATTGTTATAGTAACAGTACCGGTTGTAACATAGTTATAGTTAAAACTGGGTGAATGAACAAAATTGTAGGCCGACGTGTTATTGTATTTGAGAAACTGACGTCGATGGAGTCGCGTTTTGTTATGACTATTACAAATTAAATAATTGAATTAAAGTACATAAGTATTGTTATCATAAATTGCTGTTCTTTATTTTATACTAAAACACGTAAATTGTAGTAGTACATATTATTAAAATATGTGACTATTCATGGATTTTTATGTAAGTTTCCATACCGCTAATAATTATTAAATTAATGGTAACAACAGTGAAAGAAAAAATGGTAAGTAGCGAAAATGTACTAATTTTAACATGAGTAATTTTAGAAGTCCCCCTGTATTGCTTATTTTTTATCGGTTATCTATTACTTACAATAAAAAGTTTCTCCTTAATTTTGGATAAAAAACCGGGCAAGTGCGTGTCAGGCCATGTGCAATGTAGGGTTTCGAAGTAGCAAGTTTATCAACTATTTCTCATTAATTACTTATACTAACATAGCCGTGATAGTTTTCCTTGTAAATTCATCATATAATCTATTTTTGAGAATTTTTTCACCTGTTTTACTCCAACCGTTTAGCCAGAGCAGTCAAGTGTCCCCCACTTAACTCTAACCAAAATTAGCAAATATGTCGCAAACGGACTCCTAATTCCAAAAATGGTCTGAGAAGACCCATAATATTTTTGGAAGACCTTTTCAACGATACCCCACACTACAGGGTACGCGAAGAATAAAACAATCATCCTCACGTTACCTGTAGGAGAGGTACCTTGAAAAAAAAAATGTTTTTCAATATTTTATTCTATATATTATTGTATTCTTTTTTCGATTCTGGAGTTTTAATAAATATGTATTACCATGCCAAATTACAGCTATCTAGCACTCAGGGTCTCGGCGCTTTGCTTCGGACAGACGGATGAACAGACAGACGGACGGACATGACGAAACTAGAAGGGTTCCAATTTTACTATGGAACCCTAAAAATCATAAAGTAGACAACAGAGAGAGCGGCAAAGGAGAACCCCAGTTTCCATAGAAACTCAGGCCTAAGTAGACAAGACTGGAAATTGGCTGTTAATTAGATTATTGCAAAAAGTTCAATTTCTCCAATTTTCACGGCTGCCAGCAATGGCCAACTAAGGAAATCCTAGAATGAATCACCTTAATTATAGGTTATGATTATGCTCGTGTCACAGTGCTATTTAATATGTATGTTACACTTACGTTGGCGGGTGTCTATTATAATATCTACTACTTCAATGGTTTTCACCCAAATTCGTTTTGGGTCATAAAAAGGTTGTATAATAAAAGCTATTGCATATTTCAAGAGATTTTATTAGTTATCATTATAATATATTAATATTTCGTGTAGTTGTGCAGGAGGCGTTATATTTCGTTAGTACCTTGCCCAATCAAGATACCATAATATACTCATTGTAAGTACGGCCACAGCAACTTCCTGATCTTCTAAAGATGTATAGGGTACGTTATCCAGTGTTCAGGACTTATTCTGAACCTTTGTCAGTCACAAAACAGGCGATTAAGGAGTCCATATTCATATAGTATTGGTTTGCAAGAAATTGTAGCGAAACTGCGAAACACATTCACCAAAACACAAGTACGAAAGCGAATACAATAGAAAATTAAAATCACTGTGTACGTGTCGATGAGTTTCAATAGTAAATAGGACTCCAAATACGCTGAAAATATTTGATAGTAAAAATATACAAGAACACGCGTAGAAAGATAAAAGATCGATGACAAATATGACAATACAGTGGTGTTATTTATAAATACTATGGTTACCAAAATGACATTATTAGGGATTACATCATCATTGTTGTCAATCGATTAATCGATGTCAAAATATTCGAAATGTAATTTAATAAAATTACCGTAACGATTGAATGGTAATTATAATATATTACATAGTTTTGATTTATATGGAATACGAAAATATGTAAAAAATAAATTAATATTATAATTATAATCACTAAATAATACATAAAATATATTATTATGTTCCATCAATCGATAATTATCAATCGATTCAATCGATTATAAAATCGTATGTAATGAGGTAAATACTGTGAAAACTTTTTTGCATTATTTTGTTCATTTGGCAAGAGCAGCTGAAGCTAAGATTTAAATATGTTTATCTTATAAATAAGACGAATTTTTTGGTATATAGTTTACTCTTGTCTAGTCCGATGTTCTAACACAGATTACATATGGTTCGGGGCCGAAAATTGGGGATCTCCTTTGAAACCAAATCTCTTGTAAAAAGTCATCCTCTGACAACAAATGCTCTTTCGGCATCTTAATACTGCGTTGTTTTGTTCTATTTGTAAGTAATTAGTTACCTTAAAAATCAAATTTGCTTGTTACTAACACCCTGTTGGAATGTTTGGGACAGGTGATAAGCGTGTAGCGTAATCGTGAAATTCCTAATTCTTAATTAAATTCAATAATTTTTTGCTTTTACAGACTCCTTTTTACTCTTTCTTTTTTTTCTCTATCTTTACGAAATTGGATGCAGCATTATCAATTCCACAGGGAGCACCAGCCTTTACGATAGAGAATTTTTCTAAGCTAATACACATAACCTTGCATTTAATTATAATAATTTATTTATTCAGATTTACCCACTAAATTGCATAGAACAATATGTATTACGAGTACAAATTAAATAAATAAACCAAATACTATAAATTGGTTGTCGGATATGTTTAATTTGTCACTGTTTTTTAATCAAATTGTTACAACACTTATACCCTAGGTAACAACACATATATTCTAGGTAACAACACATGTACTTATATTTATACATATACTTTAGGTACTCACGATATTTATTTTGTACACCGATATTTCTACCCAGTTGTCGGCTGAAGTTTAGCTGAGATCCAATCAACTGGGTCAAAATCGGTGTACAAAATATGATAAATATCGTTAGTACCTATAGTATAGTAAAATGTGATCCGCGATGGGTTATGACTGTCGTAAACTTTAAAATCATGTAATTTATTAAGTTACATTATTCTTATTAAGTTATAACACCCAAAACCGCTTTATCCTATCCCTTGTCAAAGCTCAGGGCTGGCAAAAACATCAGCCAATCCCGCCACCAGTCATCTCAGAGATTCCGCGGTGAACCGTGACGGTTCAATCCCCACGATTATTGCTTTTTGCCCAATCCCAACGCTAATATGATTGCTATATTTACCTAACGCTCTGTGCACACGCGGCGTTTGAAAGTATGAAGTTTGCTTTAATTTGTTTAGTGTGGATTCGACCTAACAAATTTTTAAACAGGTTGAATAATAAAACCTCAAAATCAAAATATTGTCGTATCACATATTATTACAATACTTATTTTGTAGGTGAATCAATTATTTCTTTTTAAATGGTTTTTTGATGAATTGGCGAGTTTAAATTTAAAATTGAAACTATCATAAAATGTATGTTTCTAGCAGCAATAAAATCATTAAAGAATCAACGTTTTATTTTAAATATCCCGGAGATTATAAACAAACAGAATCCTGTTAAATTAACCTCCACAGTTAGCGGTAATAGATTATTTGTACAACCATTACTTGCTACTGGTTTAGATGTTGAATGGCGCTGTGTCGAAATACCAGTTATGAGATAGTGAAACTTAGGTTACCTAGGTTCCAGCTATCTAGATTGTGCTGATGTATTGGTTCTTAGTTAGACATTAATTGTTCTTGTTTCCTTGTGTCTATGGAACTGGCTTCGACTTTGTTAGAAATTCACTTGTTTTCAGACCGATCTTTATCTTTTAAGTTAACGATAAGAACAGAATGCGGAAGTGATAAGGTTTGGGGTTTGGAAAGTTGTGTGACGTTGCTTTTAATACCACTGTATCCCGCCCGTTGCTTCGCCTTGGAAAATTGGTTTTACAAACATAATTGAATACGTCCAATTATCATATTTCCATGGATAGGTACTCCAGGAAGACTAAATACTTATTTATAACTTTCATATAAATAATGCATCAAATCTAATCTCAACTAATTTATTCACGTAAACGGTCGTCAATATCACAGCTTTGTTTAATCGAAATTTGAAATAGCTACGGGGATTAAACATTAAATGTAAGCCACGCGAATTTGACACTTATTTACATAGCAATAAGTACTCGGTAGTTCAGGTGTTGGAGCGTGAACCGATTAGTTACGACATTTAGAATAGACACTTGTTGTGGATTATAGCTTCAATGTTAATGAGACAACGACATAAAGGTGAGTAGAGACGTGGCAAGGCATCAGTTTGAATGCACGCCTCGTTAAATACTGGTAGTTAGTAGAGTTTTTAAGGCTACAGATAGTCAAAATGCAAAGGTACGTGAACGTACTAATAAGTGAAGTGTGGCAAGTTTTATTCCTATTTCAATTGTTTCCTGTCGAGGCAAGCTGCACTAAAGAAAGTTTAATGACTTGGTGTTTAAAACCTGACTATAGCGTCTACACTGGACTCGCAAGGTTAAGCGTATTGTAAGTTCTATTCATGGGGGCCTTATAACCGTGAAGCAAGAAAATAGATAAACAGGCTATAAATTTTAGAATATTATGATCCGTTATGTGTCTAGAACTCACAAAGTTTAAATTGTTCTAAATGAAATTTGTATAAATTAACAGAAACACAACACCACTTAACTCAAAATGTGCCTCGCTTAGTCGCCGCCTATCTTTATAATCCACGCTATCAGGAATAGAAATGCACAGTTCATTGATAATATGTGAAAAAATGCAATCAAATTATTAAGACTAAACGTTAATAGGATTATAGCGCATTTGTTTCGCTACTTTGGAGCTGTTGATTTGCATGCGGCCGTCATGTTTAGATCAAATTGATAATTATTTATGACTTGCGGGCATGGCAAAATGCTTCATGTATTAACACGACCTCGTAGCTGTTGCTTATACCGGGTTCAAATCTCCACAGAGGCAGTTATCTATGTGACAGACTGATGTTAAGAGCTTCTGGAAGCACATTGGACATTGCATAGACGAGGCAACATGAAATTTAGGACCTTCCCAACAGAGGAATTTCAAAATGGTTTCCAAAGCGGGATTCGTTCAGAATTTCACAAAACTCGTTATCACTTTCCCCTGGGGAAGCATTAATTTGATAAAAAAATATGAAGTTAAAAACAAAGTCCCTACGTTTGAGAGGGAAACTTTAGTAATTTTGAATCAACTATAATTTGGCATGGCTACTTTAATTGCTATAGCAACCATTACTTTACCGAAGCG
Source organism: Thymelicus lineola (assembly GCA_963932265.1). Taxonomy (NCBI): domain Eukaryota; kingdom Metazoa; phylum Arthropoda; class Insecta; order Lepidoptera; family Hesperiidae; genus Thymelicus; species Thymelicus lineola. The sequence continues at coordinate 11,121,041 of OZ010701.1, forward strand.
TAGACGGGTTTAGGGTAATAAAAATGAATTTGTTTAACAACATTTCCTAAAACGTCACTATTACCATCAAAGTTCACGAGTGGAATCCCGAACGAATCTTTCAACATAATCATTTTAACGCCTCACGCTTGACACCTGAGAGCGGCTCGTAAAACAGTGTTGCAATTTTAGCGCTTTAAGGGCTAATTCTAGCGGAATTTTAAGGTATAAACTCCCAAAATTAGCAGTTGACGAAAATCTAGCGCTTTAACTGGTTGGTCTAGAATCAACTGAAATGGCTCTTAAATACCATTAATTCCATATTATATTATAAATATGAACGTTTGTGAAGATGTTTGGAGTGTTTGTTCCTCAATCACGCTACAACTAGTATATTGTCTTTTTGTTTTAATTTGTCGTTTTAAAATGTAACTCCTAACACAGAAGACATAATAGCTCCTAATTTAAAAATAGCATTTAAATCTAGCGCTTTTTTTAATCATACTCAGAGGATTCTAGCGCTTTTCTTGAACTGATAAAGCATCCGACGCCGACGCTTAACTTAACGCAGCACTGTCGTAAACCCAATGAAGTTCATTAGTGTAACGTCTAAATTAAGTTTATTGCGTAAATAAAAACTATTTCAGTTTTATACGAGGATAACCGCGTAGTTTGTTACTGGGGAAGATGGTCCAAGGTATAAGCTTTTGGCCTGCGTAAACGAGGCAAAAGAGAGAATTATCTCGAACCGTAGAAAGGCCTCGAAAAATATATCAGAGATTTAACGCATCATTTTATGAGAATACCGTCCTGTTTGGCTCTTGTTCTGAAGAACTTTAACTTTCAGAAAAACGGTTATTATTTGCCAAAAATGACATATTATGGTCGTGTAGGATATTTAAAATAAGATATCGCCTTCTACCAAATAATAAAATTGGCCATCGTGGACTAAGACTTACCTAACATTAATTGCAGCTAATCAAAGGGAGGGGAGAACTATAAATTTCAAATCTCCATTTGCGTAAACTCTATCCCTTGTGAATTATACCAAACGTAATAAAAGCTTACAATTTTACAACTGTCTCAACCACTTGAGCCGTGTTAAACGCAGGATTGACAAATTTACGCCTTTTGTAAGTTAGTTAAATGTAAGAGTGAGTTAAAAGTTGCTTAATTTTTATGTGCCGACACTCGTAATATTCAGAATTTCCAGATATTAAAAATACATCTAAGTACCTACTTTACCTAGATTACCATTGTGTGTACCTAACATTTAATTAAACCACAAAGACCATTCGGCTAATATAAAATATAAAAAACAATTTTTTTTTATTTTTTTTTATTTTATTTATTCGGGATAGTAACAGCCACTACAATAAGTATAATTAAAACTTAAAATTAAGCCACATTTTAGGCCAATAACAACTATCCACTAAATTACATAAACAATTAAAATATACCGTACGCTCAAAAATGCTTACAATCCAATGTACACAAAAAAAATTATTTATTTATTTATTATATGGTGTTAAGTAACGCCCCCACTCAGAAAAGTTCGTTTATTTAGTTTATTTAGTTGTTTTATTTAGTTGTACAATATAAAGATACAAATTTTAAAACGACAAAAGAAAATAATTCCACAAATCGCTCAAACGGAATTCGAACCAGCCACAATATCAATGCTGGATAGTAGATACCCAACACCACAGAACATCTAATAATTAGTTAGAAAGGAATTGTGGGCAAGGTAGGCGCGCCAATACTGTGATCAAATGCGCACATCGCACAAAAACACGCGATTGCGCTGTTTAGTGACTCGCAAACTCCAACGGAGAAAAGTACTGCAAAATACTGCGACTTAATTACGTAAAAATGCCTTCATGTGCGGTAATTGGAAAATACTTTGTTTCGCAGGCCATGATGAAATATGAGTCTGTCGACGGAGTAAGTAATTTCAATCAAAAAGTATAAAAGTATATAATGAATAAGTATACCTTGCGAAAATAAATACCGATAAAAATTTATCGACAATCAATCCCTAGCTACAGAGTCACGCCTACTTCATGCACACATAACAATCCTCGTGCGTATTTGTTCATTTTCGTTAGTAGTGTTTATTGAAACGGCGACAGCGGTTCCCATACAAATTACGTGCTATGCCCCTTCTAACTAATTATTAGATGTTCTGTGCCCAACACATTGATTGTATACGAGATCAACACATCATTACAATAATGAATTTATGTGATCGGGAAGTAACACGCGATATATTTTAGTTAAACCATGATGTAATGAGGTGACGGTATAATTGGTGCGATTGGGCGTCATTGGACGCGAGTTCACGGCAATTGGACAGACGTACAGACTGGCAATAAATTATGTATGTAAAATGGGTGGTCTATGAGTCTGTTGCACTTTATATGCTTAAACAATTTATTAAGTGTTTCGGAATTTTGGTCACAATTATTTTCTCACGGAATTTTTCGTAGATACTACTGACCATGACCAAATTAAAATTCCCAATTCAAAATTATTCTTAGGTATAACTGATACATACACGTATTTTTTATCTACCAGTATTTCGGAGGAGAAGAAATGCGGAAAGAAACTCCTCAGCTCTTCTTTTAAATGCGTAGATCACTTATAAGTTATAACTTTGTCATGCAAATACTGAGTAAAAGCTCAGTCTCTAAACTCGTCTTAAATATGAAATGCCAAAAATTCCAATATTTTGCAGCATATTAAAGCCTGGTAACTTCAAACACAATAGGGATGTTGACAAATTTTAGGATTAAATTTTATTTTATATATAGAACCTTAATATCCACGAATAAAATATTACGAAAATAATAATGTTCAATTTAAAATAAAAAAATGATAAATCAAAATCATTATCACTCACCAAAATCGTCACGTGACGTCTACTGAAGTTTGTTGAACTTGCATATAAAATACGAACAATGACGTGATATTTTCAAAATGGCGTTTGAGGTCACTTGACAGTAAGTACTATTTTTAATATTTTAAATTAATGATATTTAATTTATTATGATTGATTTCGATAAAAAAAATCATATTTTAGGCCTTTAAATGTTACCAGTTACCACTTACCACTAATACTTTAAACATTTTATATTATATTAATTTACATTTAGTGTCAACATCCCTATTATTGCTTGCAGCACAGAGCGAATCGCTGTGAGCGCTTCGCGGCTCATGGACCTTAGGCCCTTAGGATCAAATCAACACACACAAAACTGTATTACTTAACATGTATATACCACACGCCCCTAACAACCACACCCGGTAATCCACACTCAAACCTCTTAGGAAACAGGAGACAAACAGTAATATTACATCTAATATCATATGGTGTCGTAACAGTATTAGCACGCAGCCGCAAACATGCGGTCGGGTGAACCGCCGTGGGAACACACGTGGGGTGGAGATGCCTTGATGTATTGGATTTTATGTACATTTTTTGCGGGATGACCGGCAGTTTATTTTAAACTAAGGCTTTATAGGTGGATTCGACTTGTACGAGTTCGATTCCCAGCAAGACGGATTTCTGTTTTCGGTCTGTGTATGTATGTTCTTGTCTTTGTGTGTTGTCCATGGCACCAACGACATATGATCCCAGTGTAGGGCTATGACCGTGTAATGTTGCTATTTTTGTATTTGTATCTGTGTGTGTTTTATGTGTGTGTGTGTGTGTGTGTGTGTGTGTGTGTGTGTGTGTGTGTGTGTATGTAGTGTGTTGTCATTGGAACAACAGTTAACATAATTATATCTTATACCTATTCTGGCAAAATTGAGTGCACATACATTTGAAATTTTATTTAGTAATGGAGATTTTGTCATTTGAAAAAACAGGCTGTAATTTTGTTTTCTGGCGGTAAAACAGTAACAACTGGAATTTTAATTTTAGGTGCTCGTGCATTTTTGTAACATCATAATTACGATCTATGCTTGAGAAAACTATGTATGTATAAAATTATGATTTAAATATGTATTATTATGATTCAACTCCTTAGTTTCAAAACTTAGTATGTATGAAAATTGATGAGGAAAATTATATGAAAAGTAAAATTCGACTCCATATATCGCCTGTTCCATTCAACAATATCGCGACATAGTTCCTTAACGCCGCCGGCGCCTGCGACTACAAATTGTATGGAAGACTATCGCTTGATCGATTTGCTCTTAATATGCACTTCTTCATCAAATAAATTCTCACACACACTCGTAACTCCGCTGTAGGATTCTTTATATACATACACACTCACATAAGAAAAGGTTTTACTTAGTGCATTAACTGTCCTACGCACCAACTCAGAATCGATTACTTAAATCACTCCTTAGATCTTGATTTGTATGGTGATTCTTTACTAAGGAGCGATTTAAGTAACCGTTAGTGACTTTGAGTTAGGGCGCTAGACTTAACAGAGTTAACTAAATTGGACTATACTACATTACTATACTAGAAGAATTAGACTTATGAGTAAAAAATAAATAAACTCCAAAACCAACTTATCCGAAGCAAAAATGAATCTTTCGTATTATTTGCGGCCGGGAATCGAACCCGCGCCGCGACCCTTGGTTGTGCGACGGTGAATTTACTTTAAAACTTTCCAAATACAATATACCGAGGTTTATCTTTATTGATAATAATTTTCTCGCCGTTCGTTGCGCAGTCGAAAATTAAATTGTTTTGTAAAATTTCAATTTTATTCAAACCGTGAACATGTTGTGTGGTCCAGCTAGGTACATCTTCTAATTTATAATATTCCCACGTCTAATGGACTCCGTATGTTGAGCAACATACAGACGGCAATGCGATAAATTTATTAGTATGGCGAAGCTTCTAAAATAATAGCTGCTTGTAATATATAAAAGCTTACACGTCTATAGATACCTCTGTATTATCTACAGTTGAGAGCGAGGAGCGAGTAATTCTTGGCTTCAACCCATTAATGGCCCACTACTGGGCAAGGGTCTCTCCTCTTGAGGAGGCCTAGAGCATACTCCACCACGCTGCCCCAGTGCGGATTGGTGGAGGGGTTAGTGGCCAACCCGAGTGTCGGAAGTTTTCAAAGCGCGCGAGGGCCTCCGACATGGCTTAACGACTGTTACGATAACAACCGGGACCGACGGCTTTACGCAAGCCGCTGGGCTATGAGCGCTTCCCCTGGGTAATTCTTAATAATCACTTATTCACTATACTTTTTTTTTAATTTCATCAGTGATACCTCTGGTGTCGTTCATGTCCATGGGCGACGATAGCAACTTATCATCAGTTGAATCGTCAACTCGTTTGTCGGTTATTTCCATAAATTCCTTTCGCTTTTGAAGATCTCATCACAAAACCAGTTTAATAAAAGAAATAATTGTTTTAATAGTAGAAAAGTTAAATATGGTTACTGCAGAATTCCTATTCCTGGGTTGTAATTCCGTAATAAGGCAATTAATCATCAAATCTTGAGTAAATTCGGTTACCTAGGAGGTATGAGAGGCAGTCCTGGATTTGTCAATAGGCCGTGTAGGCCGCGGCCTAGGGGCGGCAGCGTCCTAGGGGCGGCAGATTTCAGAAGATGATATAATTGATGATTTTGCTATTAAAAAGTGCGTAAAAATTGTAATTCTTATTTTTTTACGCACTTTCTTAGTGACTAATTCAGTGCCTTCCGTACTATGAATGGAAAATTATTATTTTAGAAAGGTACATGGGGCGGCGGAAATAAATTGGCCTACACTCAAAAAGAATATAAATCCGGCTTTCATGAGAGGTCGTTCTCAAAAGCAGAAATCGTCAAATCCGTAAAACAAAGCCATATTATTCTTTGTTATATTTAATCATGCAAAAATATAGTTTTTTTGGAGGTACCTATTATGGTTTCTGTAATGAACAATGAAGCTGGTCCAATTTTGGCGATCTCCTTTGTCTTTAATGTATCCGATCTAAATATTTGAATCAATTGATCTTCTCTTTACAAACGCGTCAGTCGTAAAGTCAACTTCCGGTGTAGTTGACTTCCGGAATCTTCCATTGTATAAAATAAATAAACTAATTTACATATCTTTCATATAGGCGTCCATTGGCATCTCACACAAGTCTTCCTTCGTGATGATGCGATTATATGAGATACCATTACAGAACACATACACGCACCTATAGTTTATCGGATAAAATATGTGAAGACGAGTAAAATTTTAATAAACTCTTAAAAATCTGATAGAGATACTTTGTACAGAATATCCTTACATAGTGTAAGGAGCATTAAGCAATATTTCTTTTAAATTCAACTACTAGAATGGTAAATAAAATAGGAAGAGAAAAAATTTAAAGCAAGCATTATGAAAACTCGGAAAACTCATAGCCCGGCGACTTGGGTTTAGTCATACAAAGTTCCATGCAAATAACACACATAAAGGTACCACTAACACATAAAAGTAAATATCTTACATATTATGTCATACAACATATTATACCCTTTCGATTGAGTTTCGTATCGAACCCACGCATAATATTGTCATCTGTATCGAAAATACGGCAGTAAAACATAATATTAAGAATTAAACTAGCAGTAAAATATGTCTAGAAATGGTCCAGAAAATGCTTTGATTACACATTTATATTTTGTAAATTTTGACTTTACAAAAATTAAAAACGTAAAACTCAATAACAAAATCACTTTTGATCTATTTTACAAAAAATGTAAAAACAATAACTAACTCAGTATGACAAATGACCAAAATTCATGAACAAACAATGACAAAATGTCGCATTTATTGTTGTTAATGTTGCATTACATAAATGTTTGTAACACTTCCGCAATAGACAGTTAGAAAGAAAGAAAGAAACATTTATTTCGTCATGGAAAATAACACGGTACAAGGTTAAAAACTTCTCTCATAATCACTCCCGCTACAAAGCGCGGGAACTTCGTTCCAAAAATGAATTTCTTTAATAATTATAATAATTATAAAATAAATTTTGTTTATTAAACTTAAGAACTTACATCAGAAAAATAAATACTGCATACGAACTTACCTGAAACAAAATAAATACAATAAATTAATTGCAATGTTGAAAACAAATTAGGATACAATACCACCTACGAGTATTTATTCAATTTGTAATCTTTGAAATACTAAGGTTCTGTCTCTTGTCTATTACTATAATAAAACTCAACTGTCTGTCTGTCTGGGCATCACATGAAAACCCTTGAACGGATTTCGATGAAAATTGGTAAAGTTGTTACTAACACTCCGGGTCATATTTTAGGAAACCTTTTATCCCAGAAATTAAAAAGTTTCCCTGGGAAATGGGATGAAAAGTTAGGAATATTTTTAAAACATCAACCGATTTGCTTCAAAGCAACTAAGGTAAAACATTTCTGTATGCGAAGCTGCGGGCAAGTGTAAAATATAACTGAAAATTCATTTGAAATGGGATACGCAGTACGCTCCTACTTCAAAACCTTGAGAGCTCTTCCATAACGTACAAACAGATAAATATTGTACATCATCATAACAATATAAATAGGTAAATCTTCCAACTCAACTACCGGCCTTGCCAAAGGTGAATAGCCTCCCATCCGCACTAATATAAAATGGGGCTGTCCGTTTGTTTTTAAAATATGGGTGACGGTATTAATAGTTCAGACAACTGTTTGGAGAATATTTTTAAATACACAAATATAAATTTGTTTCACACATTGTTTGTGAATTCTTATTCGATTGATGTAACGAAGTAACTTGGAATTTAGATGCATCGTCTATTTGTCTACTGAAATGCATAAAGAAAAACCCTCTTTAGTCGTGTTCCGGCTGAGGGCTTGAGAACCTGCAGGTATTTCTTTATTTTCCTCCTCTCTTTCTTGGCCGGCAACGCATCAGTGATGTCTTTGGTGTTGCTGATGTTCATAGGCGACGATAGCCGCTTACCATCAGGTGGATCGTCAGCTCGTTTGCCGGCCATTTCAATAAAAAAAAATTACAAGAAAAAATAAGAGAAGAGGAAAATAGATAACAACAACAAATATAAAAAACATTGGTTTATTTGTTTTCAAAATGCCTAGAGTGAAATCTTTCTGTTACGTATTCTGTGGTGAAAGCATTGATCATAACTTTTTCTAACGATCAGATGTACGATTTTATTTTCACAATAAAAATAATACAGAATGCCAATGAATCAGTGTTGTTGGAATGTTCCACTAGTTCTTCTTTATCGCTATTATTTGACGTCACAGTAGCCACACAATTATTTGGTGAATAACGCGCCAAATGCTTTTGGGTTCGCGACTGTGCAAATATTTTATAATCACGACCACGTCTCGTGGCTGTTAGTAGATGTATCACCGACTTACTTAGTATTTACTAGCGCTCTTCTCGAGACTTAGCCCGAGTTTTTCGGTATATTAAATACCCTATATGCATAGACGTGAAAATAAACCAGACATTTCAACAACAAATTCAGTGAAGCACCCATAGTAATACTAACTCCTCTATCCGTACAAGTATCCACGCACACATTGACACCATAAGTTTATAATCGGCCGCCATTACCGCGTCGGATTGGTCGGACCGCACTAAAAATTACACACACATGGTAAGCGGGCGGCGTCACTCTCTATAAGACAAGGTGACGTCTGGTTTATTTTCACGTCTGTGCCTATATGTTATTCCAGGTCCGCCTGTGTGCTAAATATGAAAATCCTTTCAGTAGGTTTTACGGAACAAGAAAGTAGGAGGTAGGTTATTAGGATGTAATAGTGACTGAAAAATAATTTAAAAGTTAGCCTATTGTAGATAATAATTTTAATATTTGATTCCCGGTATAGTTACTATTATTTGGGTGGAAGATCCGAAAAAGAATACCTATATCTAGAATAGCGATCAAATCTGCGAGTATCTTTCCACGAAAAATAAGTTCACTATACAATATTTTTAAGCAGGAAATTAAATTTCAAATATGGGCCAAATTATAATCTTATCTAGATTCTAGAGGGATGTTGCAGATGCGGATGTGGATGCGGATGCGGATGCTTAATATCTTATATGTCGGATCGCCGAGGCCCGAGACGTTGTGATTAATCCTATGACAGTGTGTCCGATATTGTGACATACAACCAAAGAATATCGGACACACTGTCAAAGGATTAATCAGAACGTCTCGGGCCTCAGCGATCCGATGTATAAGATATTAAACATCCGCATCCGCATCCACATCCGCATCTGCAACATCCCTCTAGTGTCTAGATAAGATTATAATTTGGCCCATATTTGAAATTTAATTTCCTGCTTTATAATACTGAATAATTGAACTTATTTTCAATGGAAAGATACTCGCAGATTTGATCGCTCGACTTGGGCGTTGTCTTGCGTAAATACCATTAAGTCGTCGGATTTTAGTTTTTAATCATTTTTATTTTCAAGGATAATGTAAAGATACCCGATATCATCAAAACTACGTAATAATTACACAGTATTCAGAGACGATCGCCATCACTCACGCAACTGATAAGAGGTCATTGACCTCGCGATTCTGACGCTCAAAAATCATTTAAGATAATGACATTATGCAACATCAACCTTACACTGTAGTTTAGTGCATCGGATAAATGTGAATTAAACAATTTATGAGCAACAGATAATTATGGTGAGTGAGAACTTACCCAGTTGGTAATCTGACAAGAGTTCTAGATGCAAGTCCCGACGGAAAATTTTTGTATTCGAGTCAAATTATTTTATCAAGATGAGTAGACCAAAATTTGTAATATTGTATTAATCATGCTTCTGGTCAAAATAGAAAAGATAATTATAATTCTTATAAAATGAAAATGTTGTGTATAGTATTTCCATGGAAATAGTGGGATACACCCGTGAGAAGCAATGCAAAAAATAGTGAAATATTGATAAAGCTGTCGTACTAAGATCAACCATTAAATACAAGATCAATTTCTTTACTCCGTTTTAAAGGAATTTCTCTATAAGTTGGCTATCATTTAATCACTAAACATGAACTTTTCCCAATTAAATGCCGAGGTAATTATTTTCTAGACGATCCATCCATACACATAAGTTCCAAGACTCGTTCAAGTACTTTCTACGTAAGAAATTAATTTATTTTTACCGAGAATTAAGTTGATCTTAAGATAGTGCGTCCAGCGTTTAGTGTTACAGCTGAGGGTGCGTTGTTTGTGATGAGCGGAGCGATTTTGTGTTGGGCGTAGTCAAATATAGTGAAAAAAATGGTTTAGGCGATATTTGTATAATTGGCGTGTAAATATTTATAATCTTAGTAAAATAATTTTTGATTTATATTTACGAAATATTTTGGATGTTTTGTTTTTGGATTAAAATTATAGTGCAACTTTGCCACAAGCCCACAGTTTGTTTTTGATAACAGAAATTTTACCGATTTATATGTATATTTTAAGCATAATATCAAAGCGCTCCGCTGTTTTATCTAAATTGAAAACTAGAAAGATAACAAAAAGAAGAAGGAAATAATTTTCTTTCTTTAAATATTCTATCATATCAATCAACTGGATATACAAAAAAATAGGTACGTCTACCCTACTTACAATAAATGCCGATGAAAATCGCTTCTGTTAATAATTACACTAAAAATTTTCTGAAACGTCGGTGAGACTTAAGAATTATTCGAAATACAATCTACCAATCAACTCAAATCGTTCTTCAGGGACTACATAACTCAAGAGCGGAAATTATCCGCTCTTCGCATTCTCCATAACCAGACCACGGTAACACAATACGGAAGGTACCCACGTCCTGGCGTATAGCGATCGACGGTAGACATAAAAAAGGAAAACCTACATTGTCTAAGATTGCCTATTGCCTAGACAACCGGGAAGGGGTCCTGTTTAACGGGCTGTGACATTGTAAGCTAGTTTTATCGTAAAAATATTTTAAAATTTCAGTATTAATTTATCAAGAACGGGATTGGGTTTCATAAAGTAAACAAGGCTGTAGCGTACTTGGTAGAATCGGTGAGAGTCCGGGTTCGATTCCCCGTCGACCTGGGTGTCATTTGTGAATATCAGCATTTTAAATTCAACCTAACCTAACTCTAACCAAATGCTAAAATAGGTGTGCCTTAAAATTTAGTGACCCCTAACAAAAAGTCAATTAACATTGTGAAAATGAATTTAAAATAGAGAAAGATTTAGGAGATGCCTAACGCTAAGAGATACGTAATTAGGGGATCGTTTAGGTGCCACTGGTGAAATCGGGCATATGTATCCAACTGACAAAATCTGAATTTCGTTTACAATTTATGTTCCTTTGCAACTGAGTAGCAACATAGAAACTAACCGAAATGGCACTTTAACTTAAAGACATAACGATCATAATCACTTGCAAGCCATTACTTAAAGTGCTCTTCTAACATATTGCCTGATCTTTGACACCAATCAAGAGCTCTTTACCATTATATAACCCGAATGAAAATCGAACGATCATTTACGAGACCATTGAGCACTTGTTGCGATAACATCGCTCCATTCATGAAGATAAACGGTAATGTATATGTCCGTGTGCGATATATTGGTGGTATATGGTCGATAGGTTATCGAGGTGCTGCATTGATTTGTCAAAATTTACATTTATGTACTATTCTGTATTCTGTGCTTGTACTGTTTGATTTAGGAACAAATATTTGCTAAGAGCCAAGTACTAACTGACTGCAGTCACTTCTAGTCCTATTCCAGATTTGTCACAGATACCCATGGGCGCCAAGGGATGATGGCACTACAAGCTTGTTTGCTGCCCTTATAAAAATGCCAACGTGAAATGGAGCGCAGTATGTTAAACTTAAAAAAGAAAACAAAAAATACGACACACTAAAATAAGGAAACAGACGAAAGCAACAAACGCTCAAGGATACGCTGAAAAGGTAAAATGGAAGTGGGTTGGACATGTAGCGCGACTCCAAGACCAGAGACGGACAAGAAAGGTGACATCGTGGAAGGGCCCTCAAGGAAAGCGCTGCTACCCTTAACAAGTAAAAAAATGGTTAAGTACATATCTATTTCTAATTATTCCGTATATAAATTTTAAGATTTTTGTTAGAAAATAGATAAACTAGGCCAGGATAAAGGATAAACACGGTTACTACGTTAAGTTGCAACTATGGCAAGCTAAACGATTTTTCCTTTACATGATAGAGCACCTTTCTAAAACGATTACGTTCATAAGTTTATGGAAATCACCCTTTTAGTTAATGTAGTGTTGTTATAATAGTACTCTAAAAATAAAAATAAAGTGTTTTCTGCAATATGATTACAATTTAAACAATAAATTAACAATTCCACAATCAAAACGAGCGTAAGCAGAGAACGAATTACGCAGTTTACACTTTCGGACCTTTCGTGGTTCAACGCACTAAATATAGGATTATGAAAAGCACTGAGGTTGCTATTAAAAGGGACTAACATTGTAGCATCCATAAAGAGGGTTTTATCGGCCTGGATTCAGCCCCAACAGGGCTTTAAAATTCATTAGAAATCTGAAACATAAATAAAGATAAACATATACGAGTATATTAATAAATGAAATTTTATAACCTTCATAAAATGTTTATTCCTTAAGATGATTTTGTCTTTAATTACAGGATTATTCTTGATTTCCACTTTTTCATAGATATCATAATATGAACCCTCAAATGAAATGCTTTGGATATAATTTTCGAAATTATTAAGGTAGAATGATTCTACCAGAACCCATCTACAATAACTAGTACCTACAGGTAATAGTATTTTAAAACTTTTTATTAAAACAACTTTACTCTACACAAATAGCTAAGTTACAGAAAAATTGAGCGTCAATCTACTCTGAATAGCCCCGTCAAACTTTTCATAAGCAAACAGATAAAATATTCAATTACCGTCCCCACGAGGTCGGTGGCATTTGAATACACAGCAGTACTAAATTAGGTTTTAATATGCGCAGCAACGGAGGCCCATTTCGCAAATGACCGCCAAATTATGTTTAAACACACGTCTGCCCTCGTCAGCGGTCGGTCAACATTTGAGAATTTCGGGGAGATCGTTCCAAATTCAAACGCGTTGATCGCGCGTGATTGGCGGTCGTGATTTGTTGGCTACCCCATTATTATGTGAGATGAAGTTATCAAATTTGGAAACAGAAAATTGTAGGCTTCGGACTCTTACTTTCGTCAATGTTTACTTTGCGTGATATGTAATTTTATTGGCTCCGATTAAGATGTCCTGAGGAACTAAGGCTATGGCGTTTATCAGGAATATGGTATATAATTAACTTAGTTACGTTCGTTTAAAATTAGCATAATTATGCTTAAATATTCAAAAGCGCACATTAATTGTTTATATTCGTGTAATTCAGCTATCTGCACTAAAATAATTAAGTGGAAGGATGCTGCGACATACCATTAAAAAGATAAGCGTGTTTTACGTGCATGCAAATATTAAGACCGCTTTTAATGCTATCATTTAGGTCTTTAAGCAAAGTGGAACGTAATGCACGAATTTACGAAATACATATTAAAATATTTTAAATTGTTCTTTATTGTTTGAAATGATTGCATAATGTGATAGCTTTTTATTTTAAGAGCCAGTGAAGGAATAAAGCTACCTGTTGATAAGTGGTCATGGCCGTCCTTATGGTACCTAATATATTTTGATGGCGATAAAGAGTTAGGTATAATTTTTAACACTAAATAATTGTCCTCGTAAATTTGCTATCCATCTGTGGAAATCGTGTAAACTTTATAACAATTATTACTCTCCTATGTTCGTGTAATATTTTTAAAAGGTACAAAGGACATTTTGCTTATTAACGGTATGCGTATTTGTCGATATTAATCAATATAAAAAGTGTTGAAGTTTCACCGCAAGTTTACCTACATATAGAAAGTTAACACCATATCCCAAAGAGTAATAAAATTTGATACAAGACCGCGTGATAATTTATGCTAATTGATTTGTCGCACTTCATCTGCATTTGATATTATAAGCTACAGACACAGTCATTATTCTGACATTTTGTGAAATTTCAAAAATAAAAAAGTCTACGAGCAGTAGCGGATGACAAGGGGCGCTAACAGTGGCGGGAGTAGCTATTGCCGTCCATGAGCATCAGCGACACCAAGTTATCAATATTATCTAATGCGTTGCAGACCAAAAAGCAGAGAAGAAAAATAAAGCAAGAACTAACTCTCAAGCCCCTAGCTGGAACACGACCAGCCGTTCGATCGAGGGGCTCTACCTCCAGAGGGCGTGATTTAGGCGCCTCTTATTACATCTATCAGGCACGGGATTGGGGTAGAAATTAAATTCGAAAATTCGGATCGAAATATTAGCTCAAAATATACCAATCGTTTACATTTAAAATGTTTAGTGCCCGCGATGAGATGTTTAAAACGATATTGTTGTGTAAGAAGAACCGGTAGTAACCGAACTAACAAATCCTAATACCTAACTGTGTCCTATAACTGTTTTGTACCACAGCCTGGTAGTAAATTATAAGACCGAGATATAAAATAGAAATCCACTTGAGCATGCTCAGACTTCAGAAATAAGTTAAATGCCTTTAGAAGAACATCATCAACAGTAACGGACTTGTAACCTTTTTGTTTAAACTTCGTCTTTTTTGTAAAAAAAAACATCAGCAATGACGGACTTATAATCTTCTTTTTTAAAAACATTATCAGCAGCGACAGACTTATAATCTTTCTCTTTCCTTATAAGATTACTTTGCTTGCCGGAAAGTTGTAGATAGATCATTTTCCCAGAGTAACTGCAACGTTCTCGTATTAACATGGAAAGACCTACCGCGTCGATCCGCACACCTGAAACATAATCCCATTCCTGTGTCTTGTCTGTTGTCTGTATGTTAATGTTTTACATACGGAGACAACCGTGTTACATTAAAATTTATAAAGAATAATCGTTACTAGTCAAAGAATGGTGTTATTAACTGATGTTTTTGTAAGTGAAAACAAAAGAATTAATCTATACTAATATTATAAAGAGGAAAGATTTGATTGTTTGCATTGAATAGGCTCCGAAACTACCGAACCGATTTGAAAAATTCTTTCACTGTTGGGAAGTTACACTATCCCTGGGTGACATAGGCTATATTGTATTTTTGGAACGAAGTTCCTTATCGCCCGTTGTGAAAGGGGGCTAGACGGAAAATTACGACACTTTGTGATTTTACGAATGACGACACTTTTTTTGAAGTGATTCAGAGAGTTTTACAGAGATGGCGCTGTACTGTACAACTTTCTGAATCACGCTAGCGTGATTATAGCTTAAATAGAAAGGAACTTCGTTCCATCCGGGTGTCCCTTGACACCTCTCATGTTTTATTTTTTACTATTTTTCCCGAAGCGATGCGAGCGCGATTTCCTAATTATTTATAAGTAAGGAGAAAATGTATATAATCGACTCAAACTCAAAAACTAGACTCTGTTGAAAACTTAATGTAATTAATTAAGGAAGGTATTCAATTATTTTTTATGCTAAGCATAGCAAGCGAGATTCTAAAGCCACCATCCCCCACTACCTGACCAGCCTCAAATAGGATTGTAGTCTGTTAGTAGGCCTATCAACAGGCGTTACTATGAATATCAGTCAGTTATTTTTCATTAGTAAGTAGACAGAGAATCGAACCCAGAACTCCACGCTTCGCAGATTTAGTGATTTAGCAGAGTTAGCAGATTTTAGTGATTAGTCCTAATCACTGTGTTACGTTGTCGTCAAGTCATATAAAACGCTTTTCAAATATTATAACAAAATATGGAACAGATTATATTTCTAAAGGAATCTATGTTCCTAAATGCTTGGTTGGAGCCGATGAATAAAATTTGAATACAAACAAGCAATCGGACCAACCCATCGGGTGTAAGCTTTGATTTGTGCATCAACGGAGCATCGAACCCGCGCGCGGCAATAAAGCATGGAGATTTCGGATCTATTTGTTTTATACAGGGTGTTCCATTTATACCGTTAAGTAATATGTAAAGGAGCTTGCACATTAGTTCCGAAGTAAGAACTATTCACTATCCGAAGCCAGTAACGCAAATGATGACTCATAGCGTTTGGTATTATTTTATCTACTAACATATAAACTTATTTTTGGGCAATCACCATTATGTGCTCCATACAAGTACTGCTTATGTATACTGTTAAATATATTATACTAACCACGATCGAAAATTGGCAATATTTGCCAGTAAAATTCGTTGCTAAATCAAAATCGAATTAAAACTGGTGGTAATTTTATGCCTGCAACTTACGTTCCTTGGGGCATAACTGAGTCTCAGTTTTGTTAAATAATAATCATTAATAATTTGTATAGAAGTGTATACTGTATTGTGCACTTGTATAGTGATGGTGTTTGAACGTTGGTCTCCCGAACGCAGGGGCCCGAGTTCGAATACTGGCACGCATCTTTAATTTTCAAAAGTCATGTGCGTATTAAAAGTTAATTATACGTATTATCACATACTTCGGCGAAACCTGCACACCTGAAAGGTTTCCATAATGTTCACAAAGGTGTATGCAGTCTAACAATCCGCACTTGGCCAGCGTGATAGAATATAGCCTGTACCCCTCACATTATTAGAGGAGCCCCGAGCCCAGCGGTGGGACAGTTATGGGTTGTGACTTTGAAGCACTTGTATTGGCCTTCGTGAGGAAAATAATTTTCAACACTCACTAAGACCTAATAAAGCAAATACTTTTTAAAACATACCAGCCAACGAACAGACGAACTACCAAGTAAGTATAAAGTAATTAATAATAAACTAATAACGCTTCACACTCTCCCATGGAAAAGTAACACTAAAAAACCTCACACATCTATTAGCCTAAGGGAAACACTACATTATTCCACATTATCTCTACAACCGATATTCGACGAGACTTGACTGATGTCAAGTCAAAACAAATGTTTGACGAGACTGCAAACAATAGGTACCGGTTCTCGCTGACACTATAAAATACATCTCAATCTCGAACAGGCTGCAGGATACAATTGTTTATGGCTAGAACACCCCGACGCGTGCGCCGATCCTATCTATTAGTTGCTAACGGTGTTGCGCCGTAAACCAACTTAAACTGATTTTAATTTCTCGGCTGCCGTTAGTGTAGTGTGGATGGGTCTTTATGTCTATCGTTAAGGATGTGAAAATGTTGTATGTATTATGTCAGTTTTTTGACTATCAATAATTTTTTGTTAACTAAAATTGGTCAATAATAGACATCAATAAGATAAAGATTTGAGAATAATGATTTTAAAATATATTTAAAACAAAAACAATATTTCATTTGTTGCAAACTTATGCCTGGACCGGTTATACACGGAATGATTCACTCGTTTACATTACTGGACTCCAGAGTCATATAACGACCACTTTCGTTTAAATTATTTGTCCAATACTGCCGGTTAAACATTTTTAACTGAATTTGCGTTGCAATAAAGAGAGGTTGACCTACCGTTATGAGAATCTCTCGTTACTTAATACATATAAGTTAAAATAAACCAGATCAAACTCAAGCGAACCAGTAGGAGAAAGAGGGATAAAAAGTCCTTAATAAGTTCTTGAGAAAGTTTTCACAAAATTATTGGACAGGCGTATCCATATCATCCTTAAAGATGTACCCTATTAAATCACAATAAATGAAAATATTTATATTTATTAGTTCAATATCACTATCTAGGTTGAATTATGTTGTTAATCGGCCATAAAGAGGTTTTTTCTTGTATTGTGGCTGAAAGCAATGGGCCACCCGGAACCGTTCGAGATTTAGAATTATTGCACCCTGTGGGTAGGGTTTTAGAACTATTTCTTTATTATTATTTAATGAATATTTTGTTAAAGTTAAAAGTAAAGAAGTGAATGGCTAAATGGCATGAATCAGTTTCTGTCATGAAAAATTACTCAATATTAAGTGCTGAAAGAAGTGTATTCAAAATTATTCAGTTGGTTTATTTACTATAATTATTGGGAGTGGCAAAATACGACGTAAATACTGCTGCAATTTCGACTTTTTTAATCTCTTACAAGTTGATACTTTACAACCACGTTGACAACAAACGATCCAATCTGCTATAAGGTAGCGAAACGAAAAGAAACTGTACTTACTACGAACTAAGAACTATTCCGCAGGCTACTATGAAGGAACACAACAGTGTCCTAAGAACCTTTGCAACCCTTAAGTCTCAAAGAGGGTGAACTAGTCTACCTTCGCAGAAATGGTCTTCTCAGCTGAGCTCCACATTCGTCCCTCTGTCCGCGTGAAGATATAAAGGCTATGGCCAACAGCAACTGTCTTCTAAAAACGAACCAATATCCATTATTTTCTTTAAACCAAACTAGTTACGTATTGTATCAATCACACCTAATTATTCTCAATGAGTCTCGGCGCTGACTCGAATGTAGGTCGTGTAAACATCGCGAATGATTATGCTGATCGATATTGTCTAATCAGCCGAATCGATTATATGTTGAGATTGTCGACGCACTCGATATTTGCCTCATTACGTCTCGTCTGACTTTGATTAGTTGTTTCTGTTTATGAATAGAGATTGGGAGTAACTGTAAGGTTTCAATTCATTACTCTCTTAGTGCTAAGTTTGGGTATTTGTCACGAATGTCAGAGGTAATGGTAAGGTAAAGATGGTAGTAGCCAAGCGTACATTGGGAGACTTCCCACACCTTTAAGAATGTTATGGAGTAAGCATATGAAAGTGATGGGATGGACGAAAGAAAGTTAAGGAAGAATTGGATTCCGAAGGGTCAGGATTTGGAAGACACAAAAGTAACCATAAAAGGATCAGGTTTTGAAGCTTGAATGGGCGTAGTTATATCAGCTTGCACAGAGAAGACTACATAAGGTAGCTAATACTGATAAAAAGGAACTAATCGACCAAGCACGAATTAAAAGAGTTAAAGTGAAAAGAGCGTTACATCGCAAAAACCATTTAACCCAAAAATGTCGCGAGCGAAAACATCAGCTCATAAATCGGATGAATCAGATCAGATCAGCTCGTCCTATAAGTACATATCGGTGTTTCAAATCGTTCCTTTTGTCCGACACGTAACGAATGACATTAAATCTTGCGAAACATAACCGGTTCGGTGGTCACTCCAGAAGGAACGAACGAATTCGGCGGAGGGGAACTAATGGTTCCAAATTAAATGTTTATTTATAAACTTTGGTAAGATAATCATTTCAAGTTTATCGCGCTTACAAGATAAACGCTTGATGTTGTGTTGGTAATGTGGATTAATTAGACGAGTGAGCTTGTTTGATGACACTCTTAGTAATTAGATATTAATTACCCATCTCGACATGTTTAAGTCCTTCATGTAAGTCCCATACTTTCTAAAAGGATGTATTTAGTGCCATAACAAGTAAAGAAAGCTTGATAATTTTTAATGGCTTTAGTAGTTGTGCTTTAAACATGTTTGTGTTCCTTACATAGGTATGCCATATCTATACTAATATTATAAAGAGGAAAGATTTGATTGTTTGTTTGCATTGAATACAAAAATTCTTTCACTGTTGGGAAGCTACACTATCCCCGGGTGACATAGGCTATATTATATTTCTTTTTTACTATTTTTCCCGAAGCAACGTGAGGACGGTTTACTAGTATCAAATTTATTTATAACATTTAGGGAATCAATTTGAATTATTTAAAAAAATCTAATGCCACACGTAATTATACAAATGCAAAAAAGTTCAAAAACGTGAAAATTTTCCCCTATGGATCTCCAACTTACACGATTAATTTCCATCTTGCTGCCAACGTTGCATTAAAAGTGCAAGTGCATTCAGCATACGATAAATAAATACAGTTCGTGCTAGAATGAGATATGTAGCGTGCGACATCTCGCGTTCGTTAATGAACGCGGTGCCTTTGACAAGTCGGAACAGGGCACCGATAACTGTTTGTTAATGGACCCGAATTTATTAACGGGAATATCACTTAGTGCACTTTTAAACGGTTTTATTTAGCTTACCCTGTGGGGTTAGTCAAACTTTGCAAGCTTATTTAGACCTACTTCCTCTAATCATAGGGAGTTGAAAGTTTACGCCGCCCGCTTACCATGTGTGCGTAATTTTTAGTGCGGTCTGACCAATCTGACGCGGTAATGGCGGCCGATTAATAACAGTATAGTGTCAATGTGTGCGTGTGATACTTGTACGAATAGAGGAGTTAGTATTAGGTACTATGGGTGCCTCACTGAATTTGTTGATGACATTCCGTCTGTATTTTTTTTGAGTCTGGTAGTGCCAGTGGACTAAACAGATTTTTGTTCTCGGGTATGGTTGAGGGACGGTCTGTCACTTTGTGCGTTATTGTTTTATTTCTAATAACCGCTCACATTTCGCTCCGGGTAACTTATAACTTAGAATCCAAAATAGAAACAATGTTTAGATAGGCTTCTTTCAATTGCAATGTGGTATCTCTTGATTTGAGATTGAAACAAACAAACATGAAATGTTACCCAAAAGTCCTAAAACTTAGACAATAAGTGAACAATCTGAGATTAGTAGGAAAAAACATCGGTCAGCTGTGATTCTCAGTGTTTACTGTTTGTCAATTCAAATGTATGAATCATCAAAATTCCAGGGGCACTGGTCTAAGCAGGTCAAATATTAACACTCAAACAGCCACAGTCGGATGTCCTTTTTAAAGTCCGCAATATCACTTTGCGTGTTCCCGACTGCGTACTCAATGAGGTGTCAAATAATTCGCGCCAATTGTTGATGTCAGGGAATGTGAAAATTACATGTTACTCTATGTACACTCTCTGTACCTACGTAGCAGTGTCGCGGTCGTCAGATCCAAAAACTGGATTACGGTAGATTCTTCCGTGGAATACCGTAGATTCTTATAAAATAGTAGATTGTATGAGATTTGAGCAGCAGTGATAGCCTAGTGGTTAGAACGTTGGTCTCCCGAACGCGGGGGCCCGGGTTCAAATCCTGGCACGCACCTCTAATTTTCAAATATTATGTGCGTATTACAAGTTAATTATCACTTGCTTCGGTGAAGGAAAACATCGTGAGGAAACCTGCACACCGGAGAGTTCTCCATAAAGTTCTCAAAGGTGTGTGAAGTCTACCAATCCGCACTTGGCCAGCGTGGTAGTCCTAGATTTTATCCGTCATACATTCCTGTGGGACGATTTACGGTTTCAATACGGTTTTCTTTGTTAACAATATAATTAATAATGACTCAAAAAATCATTTTATAACCAGTTATAGTAGCAATATTATTAAATTATTAAATAACAAACGTTTAAATATATTTGTCAATGTTTAAGGTGCTTATAAAACAGTATTTTGAACATTCACTAACTTATTCCACCTATCAAATAAAACTAAAACAAGATGTTTTACTCCAAAATGGTTTTAATATCAAAATAACACTGACGCGTGATAACTGGGTGGCAATAAAAAGGCAATTAAATAGACGTTAAATAATATCAATTCGTGAGTCGTTAAAAACACCGACAAACAAACGCAGGGACTGACAGATAATATTAATAGCTAATCCTAAAAGAATGAGGCGACCGACATAAAAATTTTACTACTGCCTAATCTAAAATTTGCCTGGATTCGCCCATAGGGTGGTAAAGCTTGCTGTTCAATGATCGATTAAGTTCTAGTCGTTTTATTACGATACATTTTATTTATTTATTTATTTATTTAATGTTTATTGACCACAATAAAAATATTATGGTACAAATGGCAATACATTTCTCACTTAGATGATACTTATTGCGATATACATAAAATAAATACATAAAATAACACAACATAAAATAATACATATTTTTATTGGTTAATTGTGTTTTGTATTTAGTTTTAATAAAGTACCTAGTAGAGTGGTAGTAGTGGTTTATTATATATGTTTGTATATTTATTTTAACATTGCAATTCGCTGAATCTAACATTTTCAAATTCGCAATGGTGTATGTTATTATTCATGACTGTATCATTGATTCAAGTAAATGACGTTACAATTTTGTACTTACATCATTGAAATTGGTCAAACATCGGACATTCACAGTAACACATTATTCCATTCACTTAATAATAAATTTTCTTTTAACTGATTACCTATAAGTATCCATGAATATTATGTTTAATTAGTAATAATCAGTATCTTCATTAATTAAGCATTTTAATACTTATCAATAATAGATATCGTCAGCAATAAATATTATTTGGCTCATTGATTTAAACTGTTAGGTTTGTCCTAAATAGTAAAGATGAATGGCTTTCGAAAATGAAAGGTATTTAAATAAAAATACTTTGGGTAATCTTACACTGTGGCTGAATTATGGATCTACCTACATCGTTTAAATATTTGGAATCGTCTGCTAATTAGTAAAGCTTGTGCTCGCATAGATA
Organism: Thymelicus lineola; assembly: GCA_963932265.1. NCBI lineage: Eukaryota > Metazoa > Arthropoda > Insecta > Lepidoptera > Hesperiidae > Thymelicus > Thymelicus lineola. Next base: position 11,143,462 of record OZ010701.1, read on the forward strand.
AGTAAAATTAACATTTTGAAGCTTATTAATTCTTTAAAGTAATTAAAGGTATTATTTACAGATTACAGCATACCAGGGTGTTTTATAATGTTCTCAAATGATGATTATAAATATATATAAATATGTTATAAATATTTTTCAATTATTTACACTTAGTTTCTACTGTTTTTAGCACTAGTTTGAGGGTAGAGATTTAGACACTAAGTCGCCGAATCGGACCGTGAACAGAACATAACTGAACAAAGGTATTAAAACTTTTACGAGTCAAATCAAAGATGATAATCGACGAATTTAGAGCACTGTTAGGTACGAGTGTTTCCCATCGATATTTTATAGCTGGAAAGCACTAAACAGTCATGGGAGGAAAATTTATCGGCAGGACTCTTAACAAGAGCTCTTTTAATCAATAGCTGTATGTCGTTAATGCTAGTGATAGGACTTCTTTGAATGACTTGCCGACTGTTTCGTCATGTGAACAGCGGACTTAGTTAGATCAAGGTACAGCGTATTGTCTTTCAATGCTCTTTGGTCGACGCTTTTCACGTAAAGTTCAACTTAAAAACTTTGCAAATTTTTTACAACATAATCCACCATACATAGATGAACCGTTACCATACCGTAAGGCGTAATGCCAAGGGTTCTGGGTTCGATTTCACTGAGGTGGAAATTGGAATGAGTGTGTCTGTTAGGTATGGAGGTGTATTCTTGTATTTGTGTGTTGTCTAAGACACGTACGACACAGGAAACCTTAGTGGCTATGAGTAAGTAGCGTTATTAATTTATTTATTTGATACTTTTCCAGTTAGTTACTTAGTAGTTAGTAACAACCCATAATTGTCCCACTGCTGGGCTCGGGGTCTCCTCTCACAATGTGAAGGGTACAGGCCATAGTCTACCACGCTAGCCCAGTGAATTGGTAGATTTCACACACCTTTGAGAAAATGGAGAACTCTCCAGTGTGCTGGTTTCCTCACGATGTTTTCCTTCACCGAAGCAAGTGATAATTAACTTGTAATACGCACATAATATTTGAAAATTAGAGGTGCCAGGAATCGAACTTGGATCCTTTCGTTCGGGAGACCAACGTTCTAACCGCTAGGCTATCGCTGCTAGGCTATCACTTTTCCAGTATCATCCATAAATCTGAGTCCTAATTTTAAAAACACTACAATTAAACACGTTTAGCTTCATCGCTCATATTCCTGGTTACCCTGGACTGGTTAACCTTGGACCACGCTGTTCCAGTAACATTGATCAACACGAGTTATTGCGGCATCTTTCGGCAATTAGTCGCGCGATCTGATTACACGGGACCGGATTGCGATCACGTGAAGAGCGGGAATAAGGAATGGAACCACAGAATAAAAAGAGTAATTCAAAAAAAGAACGACACTTTTTTTTGTAAACAGCCAGCAAGTGATGGTTAGATGATTTTGACTTACGAGCCAATACTTTATTCTTTTTTTCTCTCTTCTCTCTTTGCCGGCAATATGCCGTATCAGGTGGATCGTGTTTTTTTGGAAACTAATCACACTAATATTAGTCAAGAATTATTTCTTGACAAAAAATAACTGACTTCAAAATTAACTCAAAAACTACTCGCCAGATCTCGCTCAAATTTAAGTGGGACGACATGACAAGCACCAGCTTTCGAATAAATAAGAATCATCAAAATCGGTTTACCCAGTCGAAAGTTCTGAGGTAACAAACATAAAAATACAGTCGAATACTCCTTTTTTGAAGTCAGTTAAAAAAATCAGCAACAATGATAAATAAAGGTTTTGTTTTGGTACTGACCCGTTCTGCGAAGCGAAAGGTCCTAGTTTGATTGCCGAAGGTGGCAGACATTTTTGAGACAGACTTAATATAATATCATCCACGGGGAAATTAGAGTTGGTATCTTATACATATAATATCGTACTAATACAAAGGTGTGTTATGGGGCACGAATTCATTAAAAACAAAATCATGATTGAATAAATCATTTTAGCGATACCATCTTCTTCGCAGCAGGAAGATGATAATTAGGAGGTTAATTAGTTCACAAGATTTTTGGAGAAGTGTAACATAAATATTCAAATTAGGGAGAATATATTTTTAAGTAGAATACAAAAATAATTTAAAATAAACTACAAATAAAATACAAATAAAAATGTAAATTGACATAAAAGTAAAATTTCGCGCCATTTTCATAGAAAAAATTCGGATACTTTCACCGGCACAGCTTTTTACATCATATCGTCACTGGCAAGGCAATAATACTAACACGCCAAGAGGCGTCTTGTATATTATTTTAAATATTTTAAACCTTTAATGTCAGTGGAAATTATTGTATTGGACTACTATAAATAAGCAATTTTATTAAATTAATAACTGCATTACACAATAATATAACATGTTATGTAACGAAATATTATTGTTAAGAAGCCAGACCTGCATAATATTCTTAAAGCCATATTTCCATCTTCACACTATTAGTGAAACCAAATTGTAATTAATCAAGGCATCATCTCTAACAATCTCAACAAAGGCCTTACCTGCAAGATCAAGGGGTCGTTACCCCACATTAGGGATGAACGATATACATCGATGTTCGATGTAACAGTCGATATAAAGTACGGAAACATCGATTTAATCCGATGTTTTTTTAATACGTCAACATCGGGTAAGCATCAATGTTTGTTATTCGATGCATCGAAGAGGCAGCCCTATATTTTTGTAGTCCCAACGCTACTAAAAATAAAAACAATCGATGTATAAAAACATCGATGTATTTTTTGAAACATAGATATTACATCGATGCCACTATGCGATGCATTGCATCGAAAAAACACCGATGTTTTTTTCCATTTGCATCCCTACCCCACATTAATCTTTTGACGGAGATTACGATGTATTTATAGAGTATTAACAAGTACTATAAACACCGAGCGCTTCCTGAAACTATAACTCATCGTTTGTACAGGAGCCGGTAAATAAATCGTGGTTACTCAGCCAGGCGGTTTAATAACCGTTTAGTTAATTGAGACGGTGCGGTGGCTCCAAACAAATATTAATAAGAATGCTTTTGTAGTAAGTACCTGTGATAAATATTAATATTCTTGATGTTTCAATACTTCTTTTCCATATACGGCCGATAGTAAAAGGATAAAACGAATCTATCATCAAAAACAACTTATTTTCCGATGAAGAAAGAAGTATAGTGTATGGATGTTCAAGTTTGTATTTAGGTACAATTTTATGTGTGTCATTGAAGTATAATGTCATAGAACAGACATCTCGAACAAAATGTATGTCCCGCCCGGGAGGTTCAATTTTCAAAATTAAGCCCCCGTTCTTCTTTCAAAATCGAACGAATCCATTGAAGATTGATGCCACGTGGTGCCAATGAATTGGGACATACTATTACATGGTGTTCGGGGTGTCTGTTCTATACGCTAGTAATAATACTTCAATGTTCCATGTTTGTTTTTTTTTAAGTAACGGCCAATAGTAAAAGGGTAAAACGAATCTATCACCGAAAAAAACTTATTTTCCGATGATGAAAGAAGTATAGTGTAATAAGTGTATGGATGTTCAAGTTTGTATTTACAATTTTATTTGTATCTGCATGTTTTCTTTAAAAGGAGGTGATAAAAACCAAACAATGTAGACAATACAATGTATCAACACGTTTTAGTTATATATACGGCAAATATAACCTTTTTAGTTTGTTTCTAACGCAGTCTGGTTACGGCAAAAGAGATAAACAAAATGTTGACTTTTAGTTTGACACTGATATATTTACTGCTCATTTTTATGATTTTTAGTTAAGGTAGTTAAGATTTTCGTGGCGCAACGGATTTAGTAATTTAATTACATGTTTACATTATTAACCTTATAAACTTTTTTAATATTAAAAGACGATATCTTCTATTATTAAATTAAACTATACTGTTGTCTTCTTCATATTATGTATCTATTTGTCTCTTCAGTCTTTAATTTTAGAAAAATATTTCAGTTTTTTTTGTTTACATGCCGCAGATGCAAGATTCAACACTATAACTAAATTAATATTCAATATTTAATTTATTAAATACCGAACGATATTCATTCCTCGCCCCATCGCATGTTACAAGGTTATTAAATTAGAAGTAATAAATCATACAAGTTTAGTAAGTTTGTGTAATTACTTCAATCCTGATATATTTGTGTAATACCACCAAAAAGGGCGGTGAACTAATTCATTTCAAACTTATTAACGAGAAGATTTACGACTATTAGTGTTATATTTTTGGTCTGTGGTTTATTTTTTTACAGAATATATCGAAAACGGTTGTCAGTGCTACTATGTATATCCGAACGTCCATATAACCGCCAAAATTTGAATTCAGAATCAAGGAAATGCGTAACAATGCAATGTATGCATAGCAAAATAGCGATACATGCAATTTTGCATATAAAAATGTCAAAAGAATACCTATAGTAGAAAGTAATAAAAAAAGATTTAATAGTTTTGGCGCGAACTCTACAAAAGTGCAATTACTCACGAAAATTACATCACAAATTACAATCTGTAGTGAAGTCACAGAAAAGAAATAATAGAACATGAAAGCGCAGATAAAATAAAGAATTTGCAACTTATAAATGGAGCACTGACCGGCACATGAAACTAGCTTTTATTGGTACACAACAAGACGTATTTTGGTGTAAATGTGCATGATTTACGACGGTCCACACATTACGAATCACCTTGATCGAGTTTGCTGCAAGTTGCTTATGCAACGAGTACGCTGAACTCCATTAAGGGTATTTATTGATGTGCGACTAGAATTTTGTTGAGTATCCATTTGACATTTTTTTATTTTGCTCAGGAGTATCTTTAAAATTGGTTGTGTAGTAGAGTGCTCTATTTATATTTGCCCTAAAGTATTATTAAGTAAATAGTTGACAGTAGTAATAATATATTAAAGTCAAGTGTCAGCCTAAGGGGCCATTCATTTCGTAAGGACAATTTTTGCCATTTTTAATCCTCCCTACTTCCATGTAAGATCACATAAGAATTCTCGGACTCCCTGATTTTACTTAGGTACCTGATTTTAGAAAAGGATCAATTGCACTAAAACTCATAATTTGACGTAAATCACAGTTTTAGTCTTTGTTACTAGTATTTCGACTTCTGAAATATTTATTACGTAAGAATGTCTTTACCGCCTACGCGCCTCCCTCCTCCAAGATAAGGGCGTGTAGAGATTTTGAGGACCCCCCTCCTCCTCGGGACCCTTACGTTATTAATTAATGCCCCTAATTGTAGTATCGTAGTAACATACAATTAATTATCATAAAGTCAACTTCCTTATGTTTCCGGCTGCAAAACTTGAAAATTAGGAAATTAATCGACTTGATATTTTGATACAAAATAGGTATATTATGCTCAAATATAATATGTACAAATGACAAAAGAAAACCACCTTTTTCACTGTTAGTTTTCTCCTGCCTGTAGCCTATCTACCACAACCATTTTTAATAAGTATTTTGTTTTATTACTTTTATTTGTGTAATAAAACAAACATATGAAGGACCGTCTATAGCAAGCCTTATTTGAAGTCTCGTACGGTAACTCCGCTAATTTCCAAATATTTACTTTGACTTGTCGCGGTCACTCACTGTTGTTTACCGAAGTGATGCTTCGGCTTACGACAGACGTATAGTAATTGTCGCTTAGGCTTATAAGTACAGATAAGTTTATTATTATAAATTGAAAGTGTTGAGTTAAAGCACTCATAGCTTACTGTGTCGATACTAAGTGATCGAACCGACTCATGTCGATAATGAAGTAACAGCGGGCGCGGTCGATAGTTGTATAGGTGACCGCTAGTGGCAAACATGTTTTGAACGTTTCCGTGCTTCGGAGGGCACGGTAACCCGTCAGTCCCTATTGTTATCGTAGGACAACGTGTGGTGCTCCTTACCATATTAAATAACAAATTTCCCACTTTCTTGGTTTTAGTGACATCATCAGATGATTGTTCGTTTGTCTGCCATTTAGAAAAAAAAACCACACTAAGCCATTGAAGTATAATGTCATAGAACAGACATCTCGAACAAAATGTGTGTCCCACCCGGGAGGTTCGATTTTCAAAATTGAGCCCCCGTTCTCCTTTCAAAATCGAACGAATCGATTGAAGACTGAAGCCACGTGGCGCCAATGCATTGGGGCATACATGGTGTTCGCGGTGTCGGTTCTATACGCTATATAATACTTCAATGCACTAAGCATCTTTATCATACACGCATAATATGTTAACAGTTTAAACCTGGTGGTTAATTGAGTTAACAAATTAACATTGAACTGAACCAGATAGTTAATGACGTTCTAACGGTACCATTAACTGATAATTAACACGTCACTACATGTCATTATTACCATTGGTACAAAAGGGTAATAATATTAGTATCTAATAATAGTTCTTGAGTTCAGTGCGATTAAGTCCAATCTTTAATTGGAGGTCGATGGCATTATGTTCTAGCAATTAAGTTATTAGCTACTATATTTAATATTAAGTATAAATGTGAAAGTTTTTTATGGAATTTATTTTTCATTTCAAAAACTACTGAGCACAAAGAGCTATATGTATAGACAGGCTGTTCAGTACTAAAAGTTTGGACACCTGCATTGACACCTTATGGTGCCAACGCATTTTAATCGACTGTGAGCAAGCGAGACAAGTAGATATCATTTTGAAACACTGCGACTGTTCAAGAACACAATAATAACGTGTTAATATGAGTTAAAACGTTTTTATTATTTACGTTTGAACTTTATTTGAGTTTATTTAAATTAAAATTGGTAAGCAAGTATATGTTTACTTACATTTTTAAAAATTATTTAGTGCAAAATATTTAATGCCGCCATCTTGAACCAAACTTGACCGCACGTAAGGATCGCGTCGCCCTCCCTATTCTATGCCGGCACGTAGTGTTAAAGTACTCTGTGGCTAGTGCGACTGTGACACGGATTTTGTTCGAAACAGCCCGTCTATATAATTTAAGTCTATGACTGAAAATCATGATATTTAGCACACTTTTATTCCAGATTTATCAGCCCGTATAGCTTCACGCAGACAGAAGAAGAGGATCGAGCTTGGATAGGCCAAGCAGACAATTTCAGCGAAGCTTGCTGTGATATAGCCACACCACAGATTAAGTAATATTACTTGCTACTTCATGTGCATACATTTCACTGTACAATTCTTGTCAAGGAAACATAATTACGAGTCTCTGTACTTTACTAAAATGTCTTATTCTTGTCTACAAGCGTGACGAAGACGAAGTATTCCACACTTTTGCCAACTATTCAAAGCTCTTGCAGTCAACACGCCATTTCGCCAATATGCGTGAAAATGTCAATACGTTATTTAGTTTCCTTGGTTTGAACATACCATGACCGATTTAAGTATCGACGTGTACCATAGAGTGAGAAATGGGTAGAAATGTAATTTTATTTTTGTTGAATATCATACAAATGAATGACAAAGCTAGTCGTAATCTTTAGGTACTTGTTGTTTATGTTTTTTCACGTAAATAGCTGACAATAGAGCCGATGAGTTACACCTTTGCGTTGCTCAATTTCTGCTGTTGACTACGATTTGTTTCGGAGAATGATACCAGTTACTACACAACATAACACAAAATCCTGTAAGTCCTTTCTATTCATTTCTCGCTCTTTGACGATGGTTTTATGGAATCCTATTGTTTATAGACAATATTCAACACTGTGAAATAACAAACATCTTGAATGATTCTAGAAATTGTTTAATACATATTCAACCATGACAAATGACAAATGCGGTTTTATAGCGGAATTAATCCAAATAACTCTTCTCTTTAATTTTAAGTGGTCCAATTGCAATCATAATCATTATGAAGGAAACACACCATTGTCAGATTTGAAAATTTATTGCTACTCATTCATCTGCATTCGTAAATTGTATATCTGAACCCATACACTATTTTATAGATATTCCATATTTATCGCACAAAACAGTGCAGAACCGTTTTAAGTTGATAACAGTCAAGTTAATAGACAAACTGAAAGGGTACATCAATTGACAATCAGAGGTGGAAAAGGGGTGTAACTGTCTTTAATTCGTCTCATCATCTCACATCAGAATTGAACTCGGGATTTTTCTATTCCCAACAAGCTAAAGCGACAATAGATTCATAACACTGCAAGCATCTGCGAATACCAATATTAATCACACGTTCGTAACATGATAGCGAACTAACTAGAAGTAATTCAATTAGCTCTGAAACCTACACGTAAATACATCGAGTGTACACGCATAATATATTAAACAGAAGTCTTACTTAGCCAGCGGGGGCTGACAACCGCTTGCGATGGCGCGTTTCCAATGCCCTAACGCATGATAACGCATCCGGTGATCGGAATATAAAGCTAATTTGAAGTATAATGTCATAGAACAGAAATCTCGAACAAAATGTGTGTCCCGCCCGGGAGGTTCCATTTTCAAAATTGAGCCTCGGTTCTCCTTTGAAAATCGATCGAACCATTGAAGATTGAAGCCACGTGGCGCCAATGCATTGGGACATAGAGTTAATGCCTTAGCTTAAACTCGCTTTAAAAGAGACTTCATTTATGGAGTTTTCATTGTTAACGCTTTAATTAAAGTTGTACGACACAGGTGTAGTAGACCGAATAGTAGATCAAATGACGTACGGATAAATGACGGCCGTTTTAGTACTGGATTTCCATGGATGTTTAATAGTTGCTAATGAAAAAAGGAAACCCTATTAGCTTGCCTACTGGGACCTAATGCTGTCTCAATATTTTACGCTTGATTTCAGGTAGATACACAAAACTACAAAATTAGGATCAGTTTGAAATTTATATACCACTACACATTGGTAACATTTGGTCCGTGAACAGTGACCTGTTATAAATCTACCACACCCATTAAACCCAATACAGAGTTTAAATAGTGACGTAATAACTCAAATATGCAGCAAATAATTCTTGTTCAAGGCAAGATAACATTTATTCGACAATGAAATAAAGAACGATCTTGAATTTGTTTATCTTAATAGACAAACGCTGTGACATGATTAAACGTTATAAATTTACGACGGGTCAAATTAAACATTAAAAGAATGGTACCAGAGATAGTCAACCTGCAGTCAAAGGGTTGAATGATTTTTTTACAATAGAAAGTATTGATTTTTAATACCGACTAGCGATAACAATCTGACACTGAGTTGACGTAATTCAGTAGTTAGGTTAATAAGAAGGTTAATATGAACAAAAAAGATAAATTATTTTTCCTTTTTTTAATTCTTAATCTTTTTATAATTTGTCATGTAATATTATTTTTGGTATTTATATTATTAGTACTTTATAATTTCTTAAACGCAGGAAAAGAGATAGTACTTCTAATTCAGCTAACATTCTTGTAAGATTTGAACCAAAAAAATTTGCAAACTGACTGAAGATATAAAAAAGGAATTATGCAAAATAGGTTAGAAAGGAGAAGAAACTATAATTGAAAAAAATATTAAAGCATTGACGAAAGCTAACACTGGAAACTTTTAACTTGAAAATAAACGCTCCTAAAAATCTACAAATAATCGTGCTTTAGTTTTAAATGTTACTAAAACCTCATTTAAAATGTTGCCAACCGCTGACGGCAATGACGTCACGGGAGAGCCTGTGCAAACAAGCCCTCGTTCATACAAATGTCAGTTTGTTTGTTACAGACTATAAACCTTCCTCGTTAGAATGTTACATGTAGTGGGGATACTTTAATCAAGGTATTTCAAGGAATTCATGCTTTTAGGAAAACATATTTCATAACGGCTATAAAATGAGTCATAGGTACTACACGGGTGAAATTGACGAGATGGTATGGATGTAGAATATTTTACGATTTTTTATTAATCAATCAATCATCTTTATTGTGGAATACAGGTACAATTAAAGTCAGGTGTAACAAATCGAATTTATTATATTTAACGATTCAGGTGAAAATTATAAATAAAACGTTATGAAATGCTTCTACCGCCGTTTCTAACATGTGTTTTCTCATTGAGAGAAGAAGCGGCGTATGAAACTCTTTAGCGCATATTATGAATTACATAATAGTTACAAAATAAACTTAAATCTACGCGGAAATGGAAAAGGCATTGTTATTTTTAGGTATTTATATAGTTCTTCCTTACTATAGTATAGAATATGTATTAAAGAATAGATATGTATTAAATTCACGCCTTTCACACAAAAAAGACAAAAGAAATACAAACAAACACAAAAACACCATTATTGTTAAATATATTTATATTATATCTATTCTATTATATACGATTTAACCAACTAGACTAATTTAAATAAAACTTAAATAACTAAACTTATGCTAAGATTATTACTCACAGATCATTACTTCATACTTCAAATAAAATCATTATCATCATCATAACTATTCATTTTTTCACTGCTAGATATCATTTACATAAATTGCTAAATTTTTCTTAATTATTTCACTTTGACTTTGACACTTTGATTAAATTTTTTAACATAGGAACATTGAACAAAACCCTTTTACACCGTTTCGCTACAACGGACCACCGTCAGACACATGTTAAAAACAATAGCAAAACAGCTGATTTATATCCCGTGCTGCATTTTAACTCGCTCAGATCTATCCTAGACACAGACCGTCTGTTAAAACGCCTTCAGTACTACCATATTTGCATACCCCCTGAGCTCTGTGACGAATGGGATATGTCGTACGTTTAATTGGATTATACTCTTTTTGGATTAGGATAAGCTTATGTGCTAAATCTAAAACTAAACTATTTATAGAATAAACGTAAAAGTTAATATGTGATCGAGACATGACACCAAATTATTATACCTTTTCGCATTTTTAAGACTTTCCTATAAATTATACTAGAGCTCTGCCTGCGGCTGGGCTTAGCCCACGTTTTCTCTGATAATAAGTACACTATGTCCTATTCCAGATCCTGTGTGCTAAACACGAAAATCCTTTCATGAATGAAGTGAAATACGATCAGCACGGTATTGGGGTGAGTACCTACTTGAATGCTGTCCAATATGGTTATAATTTACAGATCGGTGTTACTGGAATCTGATTCCACGTGAATACCTTAGTTATCCCATATACTCGTACCGAGTTTTATAGCGATCGCACCAACACTACCGCTGTTATATCTGGTTGCTATTTGAACAATAGTGTTGACATAACTCGGATTGAGCGGTTCTTCACGGAAACTGCGGATACGGCGTTATATGACCCCTTTATTACGTCGGGCCATTCACACGGCGGTTTGTTGGACGATAGCGTTTATGGAGATCTGAGCTTCTAGATGAAACTCTTTTCTGCAAACGCTCACTTGCACGCACATGGGAATGATGTGACAAATGACAATGTCAAAAGGAAAGGTGCTAATTTTTTCGCACTTAATGTCATTTCCAAATATTTTGAAGGGGTTATAGTAAAGAGTTTTGTCTAAACTTTAGAGGCTCTACTAAACAGCTAGGCTATTCTGTATTGTAACTCGACAGCGGAATCCGCGATAAGTTTCAAAATTGAAGTTCGAGTTCGAGATCTTGATATGTCATTCTCTAATCATCTATTAGTTCTATTACGCACTTGCGAAGTGAAGTGAGTCTCGAACTCGAACGTCAAACGACTAAAAATATGACAAATAAATATGTCATTGTCTAATCATCTAGTAAGCACTTGCGAAGTGAAGTGACTATCGAACTCTAACTTCAATTTTGAAACTTATCGCGGATTCCGCTGTCGAGTTACAAAACAGAATAGCCTTGCAGGTGCGCGTTATGTTTTCATAACTAATAAATAACCGCTTTGATCCATTGATCTTTGTTTTTTTTATCGTTTTTAATATTATTTTGACATTAATGACATTTATCAAGCATAACTGGTGTAAAGTGATACATACTGTATTATTATTATGTTACATTTTAAGTAATTGAAAAGCTTTACACGGTCTGGAATGTTTCTTAGAAATCAAATAGAGAATGAAAATCAAGATCGCTTTCCATTTCAAACATTTTAGAATAGCTTACCTGTTTTGCTGGCAAGCTCATCTAAACATAATGCCAACAAGTTGATTCCTATTAAGAGTTTAATGGCATAGTATATAGTGAACATAATGAACAATTTATAATACTTTAGTTACATCATAATATCATAACGATTTAAACAACAGTATCGTCAGAATTTAAATGTACAGAAGTAAGCCACCACTACCAGAACCTGGTAGGATGTACTAACTATAAGGGGAATAGATTTGAACACAAGGCCGGATAGATCTTCTACACCTCACAATTTTTAAGTGAACAGCCGACAAGCTGGAAGACAAGCCACCTGACTGTAAGTCACCGTCGCCCAGTTACACCACAGACAACCATCAACAAAGAAGTGAAAAGAACCAAAGACAGAATATCAGAACAAAATAGATAAACCGCGCATTTCATGGCCTAAGTTATCGTTTTATAGACGCTGTTAAGTCCTGCCTCAACATTCTCCCACTTGACATACTATCTGAAGCTGAACGCGGTGTCAAGGTTACTAGGTTAGGACCGGTAATTATCTCTTATGAATTTATGGTGTTGTTAAGCCTTTATGGCTTTAGAGATTGCTAGATAAAGTTCTTCAATGAACGAATGACAATGACTCATAGGTCATGGCAACAGCTCATTTCGTCTTTCACAAATTCGGTAACACGAAATAGCAGATGGTCCACCTGATGGTAAAGTTTTCATCTATTGACATGAGCAAAACACAACACAAGTCGCTAATGTTTCGCCGGCTTCGAAGGAGAGCTCTTGACGATGCGTGACAAAGGGATTAACTTAACCAAAGTGTTTGAGAACAGAAGCCACTATCAACTGGACTATGGTTTACACACAGACTTAAAAAAAAGAACAGACGGAATGTCAACAACAAATTCAGTGAGGCACCCCAGACTTAAAAAAAAGAACAGACGGAATGTCAACAACAAATTCAGTGAGGCACCCCAGACTTAAAAAAAAGAACAGACGGAATGTCAACAACAAATTCAGTGAGGCACCCATAGTAACACCAACTCATCTATTCGTACAATAATCACACGCACACATTGACACCATGCTGTTATTAATCGGCCGCCATTACCGCGTCGGACCGAAAATGTAACGTTCAGGGTTATTTTCACGTCCGTGGGTTTACATAATTGCAACCCATAACTGTGCCATTGGTGGAGTCCAATCCTCTCTAACTATATGAGGGTACATTCTATATTGAGTGGTATAGGTGTCGAATCACGTTCATGGTCATACTTGCGGGTTAAGCTGTCATTATGACAGTGTAAAGTTACGTGACCTTATTTAAGTTGGCAGTTTTGGTTCGTCTCTAGAACGAGATATTTCACACGATCCGGATAGTCGCGGTTATTAACTTTCACTCAAGCTGAAAATTATTTTCAGACCCTAAAGGTCATAAAAACGCACGATCAGTGGCTAAGAGAAAAGTAATGTATATTGCTACCACTCATAGCCCCACACTAGGACGCCTTGTGACGTGGGTTCCATGGACAACACACACATCCAGATGGAGAACAAAATTTCAAACTCATCATTCAAGTTTCCGCCTCGTTGGGAATCTATCCCAGGAATCTTGGCACGGCGATCCGTGCCAATGACAAAGACATGGTAACCAACGGGTCGTCAAAGGAAAAGTAGCATTACCTTATTACTAAGTATCTCCGTACCCTCAAAACACTGGTGAAACAAACGTCTTGTCAGTGAGCTTACGTCCATCAGCTCAGGCGCCCACGGTGCTGTATATGGCGCGAATAATGAACGAGTACCGCCAAAGATTGACACCTTTATCAGACATCAGTTTTTGTCCTCGTGTCATGTAGTGTACATGTTACAACAATAATAAAATGTATGTTTGTTTGTTATTCAATCACGCAAAACTTACAGAACGAATTTCGATTTTTAGTATAGGTATTAAAAGTTTATGGCCAAGATTAAAGTATTGGATATTTTGCATCTGCGAGAAACGATAGTAAGGTGTCTCAAAACCTTCAAAACTCATGATCAGATGTCTGTCAGTGAGCTAATATGGCACGAATGATGACCGAATACTGCTAACGGTTGACACCTTTATCAGACATCAGTTTTTCATATTATCATGCCACTTGGTGATAACATCAAAACTCTTTATTATGCTCCTGTATGAGAATGAATAGATTCTCATCATCCTTCTGACCATTTTTCAATTTTATTTAGGGTCGACGTAATACATCCTCTTCTTCCATACTTCCATATAACCACAGATCAATAAATAAGATAGATAACTCACCGCCTTGTATTTGACTGAGGAAGAAAAATACCATGCTGGATTACGTAATTCCTGTATTTACAAACTACCACACCCATCTCTATACATATACACCCATTTCTACGGCGCCCCTATCTGCTATTAAAATCCATACAAAAGTAATAAATATGTAAATCCATGCCAAGAATACAGCTTTTTAGCACTAAAACTCTCGACGCTTTACTGGGATGGACGGACAGACAGACATGAAGAAACTACAAGGGTTCCGTTATGACTACCTGCGGTGCCCTTTCAAACCTGGCGCCTTGGGTCCAATCGCGCCCTATCCTAACGCCTCAACTGAATATGCAAACAAGTAGTAAGATTAGATGATTACATTTCTATCCCATGATGCGCTCATCTGCGACTTGCGTCGATCCTAAGTGATCGACAAAGTTAATCAACAGCGGGCGCGGTCGGGAGTTGGATGGGTGACCACTAGTGGTAAAAAAATTCTTGAGCGTTTCCGTGCTTCGGAGGGCATGTAAAGCCGTCGGTCTCGGTTGTTATCATAAGATAACAGACGTTAAGCCATGTCGGAGGCCCTCGCAGTTTGAAAACTTCCGACACTCGGGTTGGCCACTAACCCCTTCACCGTACCGCACTGGAGCTGCGCGATGGAGTGTGCTCTAGGCCTCCTTAAGTGGAGAGACCCGTGCTCAGTAGTGGGCGATTAATAGGTTGATGCCATTTCTATCCAGTACTCAGTCTATGGTACTGGCAGGTCAGTTAGGAGCACATCAGGCTATCAGTTAAACGTTACGTTTGTCGGCGAACGCTTGTTAGACCATTTGAGGCGCGGCGCAGCGGACTGAATGGTTAAATACTAAATAGTTACACTCTGTTGAGTAATTGTATTTATAGCGTTATTTTCCTTAGGAAATATTGTAAGACTAAATAAATTACAGATACATATTAATCTATATTATTTATTTTTTATGCTTTGAGCAGGCAAACGAGCAGACGGGTCACCTGATGGTAAGTGATCACCGCCGCCCATGGACATTAGCAACACCGGGGGCGTCACCAACGCGATGCCGGCCAAGAAGATGACGATAGACCCGCTTCTTGAAGGACCTCATGTCATAGCCTAGAGGGAACACCGATGCAGGTAGTTTGTTCCACAGTTTATACGTGCGAGGTAGAAAATGACGTGAGAACCGAATTGTGGACGAATGCCATGTATCCAGGTAGTGTTGGTGAAACCTGGTACGTGATGTGCGGTGACGAAAATTAACTGCAGGTATTAAGCCAAACAGTTCTTCAGAACATTCCCCATTATACAGACTAATATTATAAAGCTGAAGAGTTTGTTTGGTTGAACGCGCTAATCTCAGGAACTACTGGTTCGAATTGAAAAATTATTTTTGTGTTTGATAGTCCATTTATCGAGGAAGGCTATACATTGTATATTAAATGTGTATTAACGTACACAAGGACAATATATTCATCAATCAACGACAATAGAAGGTTTCGCTGTAATCAAGCCTTGCAAAATTATTATGTGTAGGAATTATAATTTTATTAAATAAGATTAATATCGACGCCAAGTCAAAGGTCTGGGGCTGAGTGTGACCTAGTGAGCGGTACTCGGTAATCAGAGATGTGTGTCATATTACAATATTGTTGCAAAGTTCGCGAAGCATTATAAATTGGTGCATAGAACCGTGAAAATAAAATGACTAAATATCGTGTCAATCCGTAAATTAATTACATATGCTTCAGTTTTTTTACGAGCTAGCTAGGTGAAAAAACAAAAGAGAAGAAAGAAAAAGAAAGAAAATCAACTGGCTCACAAGTCACATAAGCTCAACACGTCAGTTTCATACGATATTTAATTATTTTTTTCCTGTTTTTATAAAAAACCCTACAAAAACAAATTACTTTACTTCTGTTTCAAAATGTCCAATTACGACAAATAATAATTACCTACTTAACTACAATATTCAATTATTAAATACGATATTTAGATTTTAAAAAACTGGAAATACGATATTTAGATTTTAAAAACTCACATTTATTCGATTCCTAATTTGAAAATCATTCCAATTTAATTATCCGTTTACGACAAAAATGCATTCGAATTCTGATTTTGAATCTGTCCCAAATCAAACGTATTCTTATTTTAAACGCATAACCCACACAGTTACATTTACATCGCCATGTAGCAGTAAATAGGTTAAATCTGTGCGTCAATATACTGGCTGGGAGCACGCTGGATTATCTCTCCACAAACACTAGAATCTAGATAATAGATAGTATGATGGATGGTCTCTAACTAGGCCACTGGCCTCACTGGTACATGACAAACTTGATAGTGTACGTTAAGGAAAAAACCGTATACCTATCTGAGTTGGGGTATGTGTTAGGAACGTATTAATTAATAAACCGATCTTAGCTTATGAAAGCGATCTCAGATCTTACAAATGTAATTCTTACATACGATTTTATGATATCAGTATCTAAAACCAAATATTGAGATCGTATACAGACAAGCACGTACCCAGAATTTTTTTTCGGGGGGGGGTCCGTTTGGGTAAATGATTAAAGTACCTAAATAACACGTAAAAGCTTCTCGGAAATAAATAGCAAATCAATTTTCACACGATAATTATTTAATACTTAGATATTTTCAAAAATGACTCAATATTACAGCATTAAATTTCTAATGGGACACTTTTCAAGGGGAGAGGGGGGATGCGGATGGGGGAGGGAGGGGGAGACTTGTTGTTTTTAATGTCCTCGCATACAGGTAGGTACAACTTATATCAGTTTCAGAAAATTATAAAGCCGTTTCTCCCATACATTAAAATCTAGACTAAAATCTAGAATGAATGGACTAGTGCTAAAGCGTTAAGAAACAATAACTACATACGCATTTGTCTTTAAATTCTTATAATCATTATTATAAGAAATCAGTTAATTTTCGCTTATGTATTAGGTTCGACTGTAGTAGGGTTTGCTAATTCCCGACAATTTCAAAGTCCCGGGACACGAGACAGCCTACAATCGAAGTCCTGGGAATTCCCGGGACTAAAAATGATTACATAACAATTTCGACAATCTTGTCTCGTCTCGAGTCTCGACCGGAAATTAAAATTACGAAAAGTCCTGGGACTTCGAGACACGAGATGTCCCGGGAACCAAACCCTAGACTGTAGGTATAACACTTTCGGGAGGGGTCTGGACCCCTCGGACCCCCCCCCTGGGTACGTCCTTGTATACAGAGGCGGTACCTACAGCCGAAAAGCCAAGCTTACTATCATTGCTTTACTATCATCACTCTGCAGCTGTTAACACTCATATTATTTGTTGGTAAATGTTATATCTATGGAATGAAGTGTTCTGTGTTGTCAGGCCAAAGATCCCGAGATCCTGGGTTGTATGACACAACTGGGCTTGCCTTGTTCTGACGGACTAGACACGCCACTGATCGTAGAGATCTTTCGGTTTATTAATCGGGTCTTAATCTCTCTCCGAATTCAGGCTTGCCTGTCCTACTGACAACCTAATGAATGATAAATCTTTGTGATCAGTAAACCCTGTAAGAGTGTAAAATCCAGCATTTTCACCGCTTTTGGTGCACCCTGATGACACACAAATGACAGTAGTCAGGTTCCTAGGGTAAAGTCACGCAGTATTGCCTCACGGCAGTAAAATTCAAGATAGCTGTTTAAAAAAAGTGTGCAAATTACAAGCGCATTCGAAACGAAAATGGAATCAAAACGTAGCGGTTTTGAGTGTAATTTTTTTTAATAAACACTCACAGGCACACATACTATGACTGCAGCTGAAAACCGTACTTTAAAGTATATTAGGGCTATCTGTGCCATGGCCCGTGGCTAACATGGAAACACAAAGCACAAATACGACCCTAGAACAAAGTTGTATGTCACATAACCGGGTATTCACCCGGGAATCGAACCCCGGACACCTTTAGCTTCAAGTCAAATTAACTATTCCCAATTGACTCGCCCTTGCACTTGGTCGTTTCCACCCAAGATCATTATATCTGGGTCACTCGTTCCACGTGGTTATTTTTAACGGAACGAATTTAAGATTATTAAAATAGATGAAACGGAACCAGGTACCTATGCAAACTGGAAATATTTTTTGCATCAACGGCCAACTAAAAGGCAGCCAAGCTACTAATGGTAGGATGGATCACACCACACATTAACATACAAGGTACCACAGGTCACTGATGCGTTACCGTCAAGATAAAACCGACCAAGTACGAGTCGGACTCATGTAAGTCTTTTTTAGTTTCTTTTGTGATGCTCATCATCCATCCATCCATCAGCCCTTGGAGGTCCACTGCTGGACATAGGCCTCCCGTACCTTGCGCTACTCTGACCGGTCCTTAGCCTTCTAAATCCAGCATATACCCGCTGTCTTCTTCAGGTCGTCAGTCCACCTGGTCGTGAGGCGTCCTGTACTCCGTTTTCCGAGACGTGGGCGCCATTTGAGGACCTTTCTTCCCCAACGGTTATCGGTCCTTCGCACTATGTGGCCAGCCCATTGCCACTTCAGCCGGCTGATTATTTGAGCTACCTATGTCAGTTACCCTTGTTCGTCTACGGATCTCCTCATTTCTGATGCGATCACGTAGAGAAATACCGAGCATAACTCTCCATAGCCCGCTGCGCTACTCTGAGCTTGTGGATTAGGCCAATAGTAAAGCACCACGTCTCGGATTTGTGATGCTACAAATTAAGATTTTCGGATTTTTACTTGTGCTATGGGTCATTGTAAACCTCAACTTATTTATTTGAACTAATAATTTTGTAGTAAAAGTGCGACATTATTTAATACATGGTTGTAATTGTTGTCAATTTAAATATTTATTTCTACCTGATTTCACACACACATAATAAACTTCTATTATGAGTGTATTCGTAAATTCGAAATTCAAACGTTTAAATCAGCGAGAAATTTAGCAGAAGGACGGTTGTAAATTAAATTATGACGAGTCCACGTGCATTCACAACAATTTTACTACTCGACCGACCCTATTCAAGAAGTATTTATAGTCCATGACAATAAGGCTGAAATTCCAGTGTCAATTTTATTACTGTGTCCCTAATTCGTGTCAAAAGTTTTCGTGACTTTTCGTCCAAACCGTTCATTTGACATTTCGAACAGTGCGTATCGAAAGCATGCATTCAAAAACGACTTTTAAAACCAGGTCATTAAAACAGGTATTTCTTGAACATTTCGGTAAGTGTTTAGTTACACAATGACAAATGGAACGCATTTTCAAAAATGGACCTTTCATTTCATATCTCGCACTTCTCTTCGAGTTCAAAAAACTGGGCAAGTGCGTGTCAGGCCACGCGCAATGTGGGGTTCCGAAGTAGTAAGTTTATCGACTATGACTCATTAACTACTTATGTTAACACAGCCGTGATAGTTTTCCTTGTAAATTCATCACATAAACCTATTTTTGAGAATTTTCGCACTCGTCCAACTCCAACCGTTTAGCCAGCACGGGGGGGTCTCCAGCAGTGTCCCCCACACTTAACTCTAACCATAATTAGTACTTTAAAGCCAAATATTTCGCAAACAGACCCCTAAATCCAAAAATGTTCTTAGAACACCCACAATATTTTTGAAAGACCTTTTCAACGATATCCCACACTATAGGGTACCTACGCGACGAATAAGAAATTCATCCTCACGTTACCTGTAGGGAAGGTTGAAAAAAATAATAATTCAATATTTTATTCTACAATCCTGGAGATTTAATAAATATGTATATCCATGCCAAATTATAGGTTTCTGGCACTAATCTCGGCGCTTTGCTTTGGACAGACTGACAGACATGACAAAACTAAAGGTTCCGATTTTACTTCGGAACCGTAAAAAGACGGAGGTTGTCTGACTCATCACGTAGGTAATAATGGCTCGACCGATTTAGATAACAAAAACAACACGTTATCGTACAAATAATTGCTTCAGGTTGGTCCCATTTAGCTTAAGTTAGGTTAAGGATCTGATACATAATCAGATCTGCAGATTAGTGTGGCGTTGGTAAGAAAAATGATTTGGAAAATAATTATAAGTAGGTAATTACGCAATACAAAATTGCAATTCGCTTCGCAAAACACCAAACCTTAGACATTTGATTCAAATCGATTTTAATTAAAGGCATCGACCACCCAAGAATTTCTCAGGCCTGTTCAATGCCTGTTTTAATTCTGATTCTTATAATTAGAGTAATAAGAGTGAAAATAGATGGCCACGCGCCATCGTGAGTTGCATCAACTTGCTGATAGCATTGTAGACTTACTGATAGTGTTATCGCAGTAACACAAATTCTGGCGGATTTTGCATGAAGCCACGTGGTTAGTGCACCGTCTTCCAGTTGATAAGTATAATTTACTGGCGCGGAAGCATTGGACATGTTGAGAATAGGAAGAGAATAGGAATGCGTGGGAAATTCAGATATCTTGGGATTCTTGGGTGGTGTGAAATTACACTGGTCGAGTCTAAGAGATAAAAGGAGAATTTGAATATTGTTAAAACAAATACACTTTGTTAAATATACATATGTATATCTTGTCACTTACAGGTAAGTTGTATGTGCATTATGCATTTTTAAATACGAAATGTTAGTGACTGAGGACGAAATTCGACCATAATTCAAGATGACCACATTGATTGATACTGCTTTATAATAATTTAATTTGTTATATTATTATAATTAAATTTAGGTATTTGTAAGATCATAACTGTAAAGTTTGACTATACCAAAAAGATTGTTATGCGGCACGCACGTTCATTTTTTAACCGACTTCAAAAAAAGGAGGAGGTTCTCAATTCGACTGTATTTTTTTTATGTTTGTTACCTCAGAACTTTGGACTGGGTGAACCGATTTGGATGATTCTTTTTTTAATGGAAAGCTGGTGCTTGTCGTGTGGTCCCACATAAATTTGAACAAGATCTGACAATAGCATCCATGTCAAAATCATATAAGTCTTTTTGCATTAAGTATGTGCGCGATAAATGGACGAATAACTCAATATCGCACCAACCGATTTCGATGATTCTTTTTTTAATTGAAAGCTGGTGCTTGTCGTGTAGTCCCACATAAATTTGAGCGAGATTTGACAATGGTATCCAGGTCAAAAGTACAATGTACTTCATTTGAAGTCGGTTATTTTTTTGTTAAAATGTTATCTTAAATAAATAAAAGAAAATCTACTCAAAAGTTAATTGAGTTAAGTGCACTAAAGTAAAATATATTGTTTAAATAAGTTATCTAGTAAAGCAAATATTTTCAAGGTGCATCGTATAATTGACTCAATTCATGCGTTACAACCAAGATTAATCTCAAAGTAATCTTATTGAAAATATTAAAAAAGATAACTAGAATAAATAGAAGAACCTGGTGGTCCTGTCGTTATCTGCTTTTCTAATTATAATGTCATCTTGTTCATTCGCATAAAAATTAATATGATTATGTACAGGATAATAATAAGGAGAATTTTATTACATACTAGCTGATCCGGTGGACTTCGTGTCACGTTTTTTTTCTAAAATTGTTTTTTTAAATAAAAGTAGCCTAAGTTACTCCTTGTTACATCAGCTATCTGCCAGTGAAAGTCCAGTCAAAATCGAACCAGCCATTTCAGAGATTAGCCGGAACAAATAGACAGAATGTAGAATTCTTTCAGTAAATATTTTAGTATTGTTAGTAATCTTAAACGCTGTTATTTATATACGACTGGCCTCGTCCAATAATTTTGGTAAGGAGAGTCATCCCAGCCGGCAATAAATATATTGATAGATAGACAATAATTGTTGTATTGACGATGACAAATGCAGTGTGGGTATCAAGCCCAGTTGCTCCCTAGTAAATCTCTTTTATCGTTGGTGTTAGCGATGTCTTTATGTTGTTCATGTCACCCGCGACCATGGAAGTATTCCGTACATACCGTACGGAATAATTATTGGTATATATTGTTACTAGCGTATAGAACCGACACCGCGAGCACCATGTATGTCCCAATGCATTGGCGCCATGTGGCTTCAACCTTCAATGGATTCGTTCGATTTTGAAAGGAGAACCGGGGCTCAATTTTGAAAATCGAACCTCCCGGGCGGGACACACATTTTGTTTGAGATGTCTGTTCTATGACTATGACATTATACTTCAGTGTTGCGGAGTATGATTATCTGCGCATCCATTTATTAATTAACTAGCTGTTGCCCGCAGCCTCGCATGTTATGCTTATCACATTTATCCTCTATTTCACCCTCTTGGGTGTTGAATTTTGAAAAATCCGTAGTAGATGCCTACGTCATAAGAGGAATACGTGTGCGTTTTATGTTTCTAGCCCTAAGGGTTTGGCCTGTGCGTTGATACATCAGTCAATCACAGACAGATTCTTACCATGTTATGACATTACCATGAATATAACTAATATTCCTTCCTTAATGCTAATTTCTAAGTAAATGTCATGGTTGCCGTTGATTAAAATGTAATTAAAAGTCACTCAGCTCAATGACATCTCGTTCAATTAATGAGGATGTCAAAGATTGCCCTACGACATACACTACATTAATATTAATTATGTTGTAGCAACTTGGCTAGAATTACATTAACGATAGGAAAAATCTCTTAGGAATATGTAATATATACATCAGTAATCAGTCTTCAGTGATAAGGAGTAGGTATAATGAAAGAATTTCAGTAATTCTTTAGCGGAGATCTCCCGCTAAGCAAGGAAGTCATGCCTGGAGAGCGACAGTATTTCGATAGTTCATATTCAGAAAGTGTTTCGGGTGATCTAGAAAACATAAAATTTTAACATAGTATCACACAGAGCGCTATGTAAGTTAAAATAAAATAACTTTATACTACCTATGTAAGTTAATTTTAATTTAAAATGCCGTCATATATATATATATATATATATATATATGTATATAGCAGAAAGGGGTATTCTATGATGTTGATTATGAAATGATATTCCTTTTACTTTGCACCATGATATATTTCCAGTTCTCCTAACGTTCACATCAGTATTCCAAAGTACTTCAACACTACGTAATCAATAATAATCTGTCCTACATTATTGACAATTCCCTAATCTAAATATGACATAACATTTCTTATACAGCCTCTGCATCAGACAAGCGCTGTAGAATAAAGAGGTCTGTCCCTGGACCTTCACTGGAGATTCATGGCCTCACCGATATATACATATAGTAAAAGACTTACTAGCAGTGAAGCGAACGCAATACTAATAAATCAGACATGTCCGTCACAACAGCAGCACAGCTATCAAAACATTTAACAAAAACAAACTATAATCCAATCACAATCAAAATTCGTTTTCAATATAATTGGGCTATAAAAACGTTGAAATGTAAATAATCTGTGATGGTATCTCATTAACAACACATTTCCGGTTTGTAGTGCGATATTTAATGTTTGAATTTAGAACTCCCGGATTGCACGTAAAAACTAAGATATGCGTCGCATAAATCAATTTAATGAGTTCAATAAATGCAATAATTATATCATTAACTAGTGACGTATGTTACGATAATGCTTTCGTGGGTTTTACAATAAATTGAAACAAATCGTTTTACCGGTTATCATGAATAAATCTTAGTAATCAATTTAAAGATGATTTTTATCATTTACGTTAGTGAAAATGTATTTTTCAAAATCGCATTTCACGCAGGCTTGACGACTTCCAGCCTCCCGAACAAGCAGGATTCCGGAAAGGCTACAGCACCATAGACCACATACACACACTGCGGCAGATTATACAGAAGACCGAGGAGTATAATCTGCCGTTATGTGTCGCCTATGTGGACTATGAGAAAGCCTTTGATTCTATCGAGACCTGGGCAGTACTAAATTCTCTTCAGCGGTGCCGGATCGACTACCGGTATATCGAGGTGTTGAAGTATTTATACTCATCAGCCACCATGTCCGTCAAAGTACACGACACAGCCACGAACCCCATCCAATTGCAGAGAGGTGTCAGGCAAGGGGACGTTATATCCCCAAAACTGTTCACCGCTGCATTGGAAGATGTGTTCAAGCTGATGGAGTGGAAACGACGTGGCATTAACATCAATGGCGAATACATCACACACCTGCGATATGCCGATGATATAGTCATCATGGCAGGATCCCTGGAGGAACTAGGTACAATGCTCGGGGACTTGAACAGCGCCTCACAACGGGTGGGTCTTAAGATGAACATGGACAAGACGAAAATCATGTCGAATGTCCATGTTACACCCGTACCGGTTGTTGTTGACGGCGCTGCTCTCGAAGTTGTAGACGAATACAATTACCTGGGACAAGTGATCCAGATGGGTAAGTCCAACTTCGAGAAAGAAGTCACTCGTAGAATCCAACTCGGATGGGCTGCGTTCGGGAAACTGCGTCATATCTTGTCGTCCAAAACACTACCTCAGTGCCTGAAGTCGAAGGTGTTCGAGCAGTGTGTGTTGCCAGTGATGACATGCGGATCCGAGACATGGTGCTTCACTATTGGCCTAATCCACAAGCTCAGGGTAGCACAGCGGGCTATGGAGAGGGCTATGCTCGGTATTTCTCTACGTGATCGTATCAGAAACGAGGAGATCCGTAGACGAACAGGGGTAACCGACATAGCTCAAAGAATTAGCCGGCTGAAGTGGCAATGGGCTGGCCACATAGTGCGAAGGACCGATAACCGTTGGGGAAGAAAGGTCCTCGAATGGCGCCCGCGTCTCGGAAAGCGGAGTACAGGACGCCCCCCGACAAGATGGACCGAGGACCTGAAGAAGACAGCGGGCATCCGCTGGATTCAGAAGGCTCAGGACCGGTCAGAGTGGCGCAAGTTAGGGGAGGCCTATGTCCAGCAGTGGACCTCCAAGGGCTGATGGATGGATGGATGAAATGTATTTTTAGATAGCGATTAAGTGCTTACCAATTTTCGAACTTCTGAAGTAAGAGTTCACGATCTACACACGCGTTTTCAAATTTTTATAACCTTTGATACTGCAGACCATACCAATGTTAATAATTTTACAGCATCTCACTTTAAGGCCAATTTTTATTATGTCGATACTGGCCATCACAATTCAAAACCAGCATAGATAACGCCATTAATTAAATCTAAAATTAAGAAAAATATTTACTGTTACAGCATTCAACTGGCTCAAACATACTTAATTATCACCTAATTAATTTCTTGTTCTATACAAGAACACCGAAACATCAAAAGGCTGTAACTACAAACCGTTAGTTAAACTCCGGATTATTATTCCCTACATAATATTTCAACATGTTGGCATTCCTATAGCTATGACACAATACCTTGATGGCGCTGTTAGCTTGTCTTACTATTAAAGTATAAGCGATAATAGAAATTCACTGTATCACCTAATGGTACTATTTATTTATCGGCACAGCAATCTTATCTGCATTGCAGCAAATTTAACGAGACAAATACCATATTCTGATATTTATTGGCTTGAAATTTATCGAAAGCATTTGACCCCCTAAGGTATCAGTACTAGGGATCCGAACGGAATAACTCTTGTAAATAAAGTATTCTTTGGTATTATTTGTACATAATAAAAATTTGAACATTCTAAATAAAGATAAAGAATCGCAGCTCTTCATTATTTCTACCAACCTCCACTATTCTAAGTTTCATCAACTCAAAGTAGACATAATCGCATATAATAGACAGAATCTGTTATCCTATAAGTTACTCTTCACATTAGTTGATATCAATGCCGGCAACGTCACAAGCTTTAAAATTAAGACGATAATAAGCTTCTATTGATGTACCTGACTAAAGATTAAATGCAGAGACTAGTTTATGTCATATTATGAAACTGTTATCGTCTTTAACTAACTCTCTTTCAATAGTACAATTTAAAGAATGTAAGTGACAGTAACATAAATATAGAAATGACGCATAGACACTGGAAGTGTCATTCTTGTCCGATTTAATGTGTTACGTCTACCAGTTTTCTCGCGTTTCCAGCCGAGGTATTCGACACTAGAGCTTGATTTCTGGAACACATAAGCACTTACAGTAATTGAAGCTAGAATAATTTTACACTCTTATAAAATCTGTATCACACAACTCGGCCTTTCCTTGATACAACTTTTCATAATATTGCAATAGATTATGGATTTATATTTCTTGAACAAGCAATGTTGTGTGGTAGTTAATGTTTATGATAAATGAAGTAATCACCATTGAAGAGTTATTTGAATTATTTCCTTCTTTTATTGCAATTATCTTGCAGTAAAGTAAGAACATTTGATTAAATGCTAGATTTAGAATGCCGCTTTTAGGTTTGAGCATCGATTGAGCACTAAATACATAGCTGAATTAAGAAAACCGACTCGAATAACCTAAAACTGAACTATGAACTAAAACGCTTTATATCAAAAATATGCATACTGTGACATAATTCGTAACACCACGTTGCGATGGCGTTTACAGATTATGTTAATGAACTAACCATCAAATAAACTTATTGCCGTAAAGTTCCATAAATTTTGGACGAAGCATATTCATATTCAAAAAGTAAAATGTTCTAGTTATTACACATTGTTTGAAAATGTGAAGATATAGAACACAACTGCATAACATTTCAATAAATTGTTTCCTTTTAAAGCACAGTTCAAAACGCTTCGTAAAAATTAATTAAAATTCATTACATAATCTCTGGAATTGGCATGAAAAATGTTTGCATTAGAACATGACAATAGCCATATAAAAATGTATGTATGATTCAGAAGTAGCGACAAAATAAAAATTGCAAAGGCACGTTTTTTAAGCATTTAAAACCGCACTTCGCTTGACCAATATAGATAAATTAACGATAAAGTTTTTCACTAACCCGGTTTGCTTCATATAATGGCCTCTAATATAACTTTCGCATTTTTACACTTCTTAAATAGTTTGTTAACTACAGTTCGATAATCCAGCTGTGAGGATTTTATTAGTCTATCAACAAGATTTCCTTTTTTTCTATAACTAGTAATAGCTGAAATATGCCATACAATGTTTTAGTTTGCGCGCCAATTATTTCTGCAAGGATTAAGATATATGGCAGATGGTAATACCATTTTGACAGATCCCGAGTGCTGTTTGAATACAAATAATAGTTGATAACTATTTCTTAATCATGTTGGACAAGAGTTGCAACAAAAGTATGTGAAGACAAACATACGTTATAAAAGTAACGTGGATAAATATCAAAAGTCCCATATGATCATGTAATGAAACAAAAAATAAAATAAACGATAGAAATCAGATGGTTGTTCTAGACCGGTCTGACAGCGATCGTTACATCTAAGACCAACATGACGTTTTTAGCGTCGGTCTCTTTAATTTGTATCGGATTATAATAACAGGCTCGAGTAACAAGCGCTTTTTTCTTTCAGCATAAATCAAAAGTCCTACTCCTGGGCATGGGTTTCCTCACTCTCCTCTCTCAATGCGAGAGTTTAGGCCATAGTCCATCACGATGACCAAGTACAGATTAGCAGATTTCATCTATTTTTAAGAACATTTTGAGAACCCTCACTTGTGCAGCCTTTGCAGCAAGTTTATAATTTTTTTATTTCCATTTTTTATTTTGTTCTTTTTAATACTTTGTTAATTCTTTAGTAAATAAACTACAGATCTAATTGAGGTTACATTGCTAAAATAAAAGTCACTGAATCCGCAATGTAATATTTGTAATTTTGACTATGCATTCCAAATAAAGATATTTTAATAATTTTAAGCTTAATTTGTTTTCCTTAGAATTAACTTATCAAATCCACAATATACCTTATACCACGATCAAAGCGGACATTTAAATATCTGTATTATACAACCCGTACTTAAATGCTTGCAATGATTGTCTCTACGGTAACTCGACACTGTAAACAAACTGAGGGTAGACTCACAAATTTATAGGCGCTCCTGCTTCACAAACGCACATCGATATATTTTTATACTATAATAAACATTTTCTTGTTGTACGCATTACTATGTTAAGTACCAATGTTATGGTTAGTTTTAAATTCCTTTGCTTCTGTGTCGCGACAATAAACAAAGTGGTTTCTTGTTTCATAAATTACGCTACGATTTCAACCTTAACTCATAGGTCGTAAGGGTGACAAGTTTGAGCTACTTATTACTGATATTTGAAACATACTTTGACCTACATTTATTCGGAGTCTGAGGGATACATACTGTTATTTTATCATTATTGGTGAAACTAGAGAGATAAGCACGATCTTATTAGAAGACGATCGTTAACTTATTTCTCTTCAGAATGAATACAGTTAAGACAAGTCTACCTCAAATGAGTTGCAAGACTTTTAGCTGCTTTGTGAATGTTATAGTAGTAGTAGAACCTAGGCCCTGTTAGATTACTATTGGTTGATATGGCTATCGTTAAAAGGTTAAAGGAACAACTTTCTTAAGAACTTTAGGCCTGGAATAAACACGAATCAGACATAGCACTTTCGATTGAGGGTATTATATAAATATCAGCTTATTTGTTTTTTTCGTGGAAGAGGATGTAATTTATGAAATATAGCCATTTTTCCTTTATAAACTATATTCAGAATTTAATATGGTTTCACTACACATCTGAGAGTTCTCCATAAAGTTCTCAAAGGTGTGTGAACTCTACCAATCCGCACTTGGCCAGCGTGGTAGACTATGGCCTGTACCCCTCACATTGTGAGAGGAGACCCCGAGCCCAGCAGTGGGACAATTATGGGTTGTTGCTTTGCTTTGCTTTTATAGGACACTAGTATTTGTTTTTTTTTTAAGTAACGTGCGCTTTTCAACACAAAATTACAATTAAAAACTTTTTTAAAAGTACTTTTTTAACTTCATTAAAATTATTTATAACTACGATACTACAGCCCGTTGCGAGTCAATATTAATACTCCCATTTGGGTCACGTCTCATTAAATATCGTCAAGTGATTAATGATGGCAGTTAGGTTTCAATCCAGCGCTGCTGTCAGGGTTAAGACCTAGACAGATGGGCAGGTAATAAAGATATTAAATTAAAGTGTCATACGTAAGTAAGTGGTGATTACTGGTGGGTAAATAAGATAATTACATACCATAAGGTTAAGCGTTGGGTACTTCGCGGTTATAACTTTCTCCGTATAAACTCCAGTGATTTTTAAAATAGCTTTATTACTTTCAGATATAATACATGATAAGAGCATTTAGTTAGACAGGGTTTAATGGTGTGTGTGTGTGTGTGTGTGTGTGTGTGTGTGTGTGTGTGTGTGCGTGCGTGCGTGTGTGTGTGTGTGTGTCATCTATATGCTGTTACTATTTAAATAACAAGGTACGATTTAGGATACGTTTTACAAGTAAGAATAGCTTGAATTTTGGATATCAAATAATTTTACTAAGTTTATTTCAAACAAAAGTTTTTAAAGATCGTCTAATTAAAAATAAACACCCCACCACTATTTTTATTGCAACGTGTACCTAACATTTTATTTTTTAATAAATATGAATAAATATTTCCAGTTACAAAAGGGCTTTCATTTTAAAATTAGACGATCTCTACCAGGCCTTGAATGTACCAAATCTTTTATTTACCTTAGCGTATTCCGTCCACAACACAGATCTTCAAAAACTCCATATTCTAGTATGTTAATCCAGCCTCTATTTCCATCAGCATTGCACACAATAGACAACCAGCATTGTTAGGGAGAAAGCTCTTGCGTAATACCTTCTATTTTATACAATTATCATGTCTAAATGTGTGTACAATGTACATGTCTGAACAAGTCTGTACACCGATTGTATACAACAATGCAGTCGGGCTTTACCGACGATTAACATACGCGTTTGTTTACATGTTATTTGTAATCAATGATGTTTAAATAAATATAGATACGTTATGCCCTTACAAATCAACCGAAAAATCTGTTCCGATGTCCGCAAGGCACGCTTTATTGCTTTATCGCACGTCTTTATCGCTCTCGCGTCAAAACTACATCGCTATCTCTTTCTTCACCTGAATAAGAGTTCCCAATTGGGAACATTTGAGTCACACAACGCGCGCGCTTATGACATATCTGCCTCTTTTTAATGTATAATATCAATGTAATGTGATGTTTGTAATGTGATTACAAGCAACTGGAGGCGTTATGGAGGACTGAAGTGACTAATGAGTTAGGATAATTTATGAGTTAGGGAATTTATAATTGAGGAATTGGAAGGAAAAGATTGGCTCGAGTTAACGTGGGTTTGATTGTATTGTTTTTTTTTTTAACTTGGCTCGATTTAACATAATCATTTAAGAGTTGGCTGTAGCTGATAATTTTTTGTAAAGCTTTTTTTATGTCTTGAGCAGGCAAACGAGCAGGGTCTGATAGTAAGTGATCACCGCCGCCCATGGACATTAGTAACACCGGGGGCATCAGCAATTCGTTGCCGGCCTCGAAGAAAACAATAAATCCGCTTCTTGAAGGACCCCATGTCATAGTTTGGAGGGAACAACGATGCAGGAAGTTCATTCTAAAGTACATGTGCTGGGTAGAAAACTACACGAAAACCGAGAGCTTGGCTGGATGTAAGTAATAACTTTGACTGTAGAAGACAATTTTCGAGAAAGTTTGGCTTGTATTAATAAATGAGTTATTAATACAAGCCAAACAAGAGACTGTAGTTGACACGTTCTTTTATCGATTGGCTGTAATTAATAGATGTTTATGTAGCTGACACTGTTTTAAAACTTACCGAGAATTAGCAAATTAGTTAGGTTTTAATTGACAAATTTTTGTAAAGCATAGCACAAATAAACAAATGAGTCTTGCAGTAGCTCAGAAAGCTTAAAAATTAGTAGCCTAAATTAATTAATTATTTTTCATCATAATTTCTATTTTGTTTAATATTTTCAGTTCCCAAAATGAGATGGTTAAGAGTTCATACAATACATTGCAATTGAGCTACTAGTTCCACGAAAATACAAAGAGAGAACAACTATATGTTTAACCATCAGTTGACAAGAGAACTTCAGCTAACCAATAACTTTTTAACAACCGGCTTCATGACAGACAGGTTTATCTAAGGATCAGATCTGAGCTCCAGCAATCGCTCTATTTTATGAACATAATAAATTGAGTCCTTACAGTTTTAATTAAAAGGAACGAATTGGAATTCGTCATCGTTTAGATTTTTAGTGTCTTACATAAATAAATTAGACGGTATTTTAGTTGGCAAACGAGGTCCATCTCATGGTAGGTGGTCGTTTATCATCGACGCTCATAAAACTATGGGCGTCACTAACAAAATCAACCTTATTTTGATTCAATGTTCTAAAATTTATTACCTATAATTAAACTGTATTACATCATGGGCGACAGCAGTGATAGCCTTGTGGTTAGAACGTTGGTCTCCCGAACGCGGGGACCCGGGTTCAAGTCCTGGCACGCACCTCTAATTTTCTAATATTATGTGCGTATTACAAGTTAATTATCACTTGCTTCGGTGAAGGAAAACATCGCGAGGAAACCTACACACCTGAGAGTTCTCCATAACGTTCTCAAAGGTGTGTGAAGTCTACCAATCCGCACTTGGCCAGCGTGGTAGACTATTGCCTGTACCCCTCACATTGTGAGCGGAGACCCCGAGCCCAGCAGTGGGACAATTATGGGTTGTTGCTAGCTTGCTTGCTTTGCTTTGCATCATGGGTATCACATATTTAAATTATGTAACACAAAAATATGTAAGAAAAATAATATTTTCATACAGTTTTCAGATCGCTTCTCGGAGCAAAGCGAAGTCGGATTACTCTATACGTATTCCAGCGGGTATTACATGAAAATTATTATGAAGGGTATTACATGAAAATGATCTGAACGATGATTTATGATATACTTTGCACCTAATATTCTGTCCGTAGTTGGCCACTACGCCCCGAGCGTGCAAATCGGCTAAACGCATTCCTAAACGGATACAATAGGTAGGGTTGCCAATGTTTATAAATCGATCTTTTATAAAAAAAATGTTATTTATCTCGTACTAACCTATACTCGTACCTTAATTTTAATATACCTAGCAAATTAGCAGATCTTGGTCACGGTATAAGATACAAAAATCGTATTAATTTCAATCAGTGTACATAAAAATATATTATTTATATTTTAATTTAAAGAATCCCTTCTAAACATTTTTGCGTGTGTTAATACCGAAGTATAAGTTTCCCGATGGATCGATACTTGTGTTTACTAAATTAGGTATTTATTTCCATTGATAAATGCAGCAATAATATTTTAATTTATTTAATTGAACAGTCGAGAACCCTAGCATTGCGGTATGGTTTATGGCGCGACGAAGAGCCGACAAAGCAGTTTGCGGCTTGATTGAGAGAACAACAAGTGATTTAGGACTTCAAATAGGCTGGAATTACATTGTACAAGCACTACAGGTTCCCTATCATCATACGTTAATAGCTCGAACACTTCCGATTGTACTGGACTTATAAGACAAAGGTGCTACAGAGATATTATTTTTAAGTTCTAGGACAAGTGAAGAAAGATCATAGGATCATAATAAAACTGTTACTGACTCAGTAAGTCACTAACAGGTAACAGTCTTGACAGACATCCAGTGGACATATAAGCAAAAAAAGTGTGTGCGTGTAATTTTTACGCGCGATTGAAGTAAAACTTCTTTGACGTTGGTGACACGTACATATTACTAAAAAAATAAACTTAATTAAAAATAAGTATCATATTACAGTTGACTCATATTTATTAACAATATACTTTACAAAAAAGAATATAAATGCTATAATTACTGTTAATAATAACGCTATTCGTTACCCCGTTATAATTATTTAATCTATAGACTTGTCACAGATACAATGTAATCTTAATAAAATTATGTATCTGTACTTCAATTTTGGTTATGGTATGTTTTCATTTGACATTCAACAGACTATACACTACAGAGCCTTATTTCCGTGCGAAAACTTCCGTCCGAAAAATAATCCGAGATATTTTCAAATCGCGCCTAAAGAAGTTTTGCTTCCTTTGTAATGCTTTAACATGTTGGACACAACTAAGAAAAGATTTCTGGAAATACATACTAAGCCTCACTAAGAGAGGAGACCCCGAGCCCAGCAGTGGGACAATTATGGGTTGTTGCTTTGCTTTGCTTTGCTTTTATAGACAAAAAACAACACATGCTAAATAATGTTTAAAATATTGATGACTATCTTAAAACGGTAGGTGGTAACGGTACTTACCACCTGTTATTTTATTCTCGATACAAGATGAGTAGTTGAAGTATGATTCGTAAATGAGTTTTTAATTACAAAATACGCTTCTTAGAAGCGAGATTACGAAGATTTGGGTTAGTTATTTGTGATTACACGCCTAATGACTCAATGATAGAATGAATAGATGTTACGTTTTTGATGATAAGGTTCTTGTTAGCAAACAAACAGACAGACGACCTAATGGAATCATCACCGGAGTAGGTTGTTGACGACCCTGTTAGCCTAGTTGGTAGCGACCCTGCCTGCGTTCCCGGGTTCGATTCCCGGCCGTGGCAGATATTTATGTGACAGAACACCCTACCAAAGGCACCTTTTGGTGACCATTAGAGATTCATTATCGATCCAGAAAAAAAAGAAGAAAGGAGCAAGAAAGAATATTATATAATTACTTTTGAGGTATCTCATCGACTCCTAAAAAACTTAATAAACTTTTATAGTAAACGGAAAACATAAAAGTCCATAATATTCAGTTACGTACGAATACATTTAAATGCAGAATGCAAATTAAATGTAATTATTATTGCACAGTCTCCACACTCCACGAAGTAATGAGATAAATTAGCTGGCGATCTGTTCAAATCGAAGAGAATGTGTGTAGCGGAAAGCGATATCTTTCATTCCTTCTTTTTCTTCTCTTTACGCATCTGTGATGTCTTTGGTGTCACTTTAGATTTTTTATGTAAATTGCCGACGAACGATCTGATGATCCATCTGATGGTAAGTGGCTATCGTCGCCAATCGCCAATGGATATCGGCGAACGAAAGAGAAGAAAAAAAGGAACCTTTAGCCTCTTCAGGAGGAGAGAACAGTACACAATAGTGGGACATTAACGAATTGAAAAAAAATTACTTGTAACTTTTTGGCTTGAGAGCTAATTCTTTCTTTCTTGGTCGGCAACGCATCAGTGATGCCTTTGCTGTTGCTGATGTCCATGGGTGACGGTAGCCACTTACCATCAGGTGGACCGTCAACTCGTTTGCGGGCTATCTCCATAAAAAAACTTGTAACTTATTTTATTTATATTATAAATTACAATTTTAGACCTTTATTCGATTCCAACTTAGAATATCAATCCTTAAAATGTTACGATCACTAAACGTGTCTCCAGGGGTATATTGCACATAAACAAATAGGCATTATTTAGTTATAGTTACTGTAGGTCCGTGTTATATCGCGTTCCAGATTCAATGTCCAAGCCCTTGGTCTAATTGTTAGACAATAACAAGCTAACTTGTATGTGAGTGTACATAAATACAATTACATTGCTATGTTTAATATTTAATGTCTGTAAATGGCATTGAAGTATTATTATTAGTGTATAGAACCGCGCGAACACCAGTTATGTCCCAATGCATTGGCGCCACGTGGCTTCAATCTTCAACGGATTCGTTCGATTTTGAAAGGAGAACGGGGGCTAAATTTTGAAAATCGAACCTGGCTGGACACATTTTATTCGAGTTGTCTGTTCTATGACATTATAGTTCAATGATAAATGGTAATTTTTTTTCTATATATTAGAGCGGCTCACGGTTTTTGCTACAGAAAACTATAATAATAAAATCTGGTAATTTACTAGTTGACATGTAAGGGGGTCCATCTTGACGATTCGTATAGTGTAATGCTTACCAAAGTTAAAAGCCTGACTCTGCTAAGTTACCGTTTTATTATTATATGTGTGAGTACGGTCACCTACAGAGAAAAGTAACCCATCTGTTTAAACAGTTTTAATAGACAGATGGGTTACTTTTCTCTGCAGGTGACAACGTTCAACTCCTGAATGACAGCTACGGTAGCCAAACTGCATTAACAATTAAAGTCATCGCCATTTGTCCGGATCATATCAAATTAAATAATTTGTCTTCGAACTAACATGCAACATTTAAGTTTTTGTTATTGATCGGGGGCCGGGACTCGGAATTTCGCTAAGTCACCGATATTTGAATAAGTTTATGATTATACATATACTGTACTTACATAAACATTGTAACTAATTTTATTGATAATATACTATTTATATGGCTATTGGAAGTATGTTTTTTTCTTACTTAATAATAGGCATATTTCTTTATCGTATAAATTTTCAGAACTTCTGTTTACCCCTACTTACCAATACATTGGCTACCTACCTATAGTTAGTAGAAAAAAATCTATTACTTAGGTATCCTTAGTATAGTACGACCACGGCCCGTAAACCAATTTCAGCACAAGAGCGCGATCTCAGATCTTACAAATGTAATTTTTACGTATTTCACAGCATCTCAAACCTTAAACTCTTGAGATCGCAGAGGTCTTAAGATCGGTTTATTCATACAGACCTAACACTGCTTGACTAAACAACAGTTGAGATCACCTGTCACCAATCACGATTCATCAGAACAATTAGCAGGGGGCGCGGAACAGTTTTTGCTCGACAATTTGGTAGTGTTGTACCGTGTACGTGATACCGGCCTGACCAGTTTTGAGTCATGTCGTGGTCGTGCATGACGCGACGAATGACGGTATGAATGATGCACCTGTGCTAATAAGCGAAGATTATTTTATTAACAGACAAGACTATGGTGTTCCTTATTTTATTCGATAACATGTTCAGCTAAAGACAAGTTATTGTTAGTTTTAATGATCCGTGAATTCGGGAAAATATGGACAGCAATAGGTCTGTTTTTATCTAAAGATTAAATTAAAATCGTTAAGACCCATCGATTTATATTACTGTGCTAGTTATTACTTGGAGATGATTTTTATTATTATTTTGTTTTTTAGCTCTAGGTTAGACTGTGGATTTTTTTTCTAACATGTTTCAAAATCGAATCAAAGATACATTTTATATAATTCGTATTTAATTATAAATTAATAATAAATATTTAAGATCAGTAGGTACCTTCATTAACTGAGAATAGTCCGTGAAATTTGTTTTAGACGTCAATTACAAAATAAAAATCTTATCAGAACATGGAACCTCAAAGTAAATGTTGTTATGATCTAATGCCCTTATTTCTTATCGGATGGGCTGCTTTCGGGAAATTGCGTCATATCTTGTCGTCCAAAACACTACCTCAGTGTCTGATGTCGAAGGTATTCGAGCAGTGTGTGTTGCCAGTGATGACATACGGATCCAAGACGTGGTGCTTTACTAATCAATACTATAC
Source organism: Thymelicus lineola (assembly GCA_963932265.1). NCBI lineage: Eukaryota > Metazoa > Arthropoda > Insecta > Lepidoptera > Hesperiidae > Thymelicus > Thymelicus lineola. Next base: position 11,180,316 of record OZ010701.1, read on the forward strand.
TATACAAGCTCAGAGTAGCGCAGGGGGCTATGGAGAGGTATGCTCGGTATTTCTCTACGTGATCGCATCAGAAATGAGGAGATCCGTATACGAACAAGGGTAACCGACATAGCTCAAAGAATTAGCCGGCTGAAGTGGCAATGGGCTGGCCACATAGGGCGAAGGACCGATAACCATTGGGAAGGAAAGGTCCTCGAATAGCGCTTACGTCTCGGAAAAAAGAGCATAGGACGCCCCCCGATCAGGTAGATTGACGACCTGAATAAGACAGCGGGCATCAGCTGGATTCAGAAAACTCAGGGACGGTCAGAGTGGCGCAAGTAAGGGGAGACCAATGTCCAGCAGTGGACCTCCAAAGGCTGATGGATAGATGGAATGCCCTTATCACATATCTTATCGGTTATAGATTTAGATTTAGTCCTTTGATTCTAATTTATACAAGATAACAATAAGTCGACACTGATTATAATTAAATATTAATAGTTATTTATGTTAGCATATTAGAAAGTTTATCCATACTATCAGATCAGATCTAAGGTTCAATACTTATGTGTTATTTAATGCAAATAATATTATTACAATTTAAGTCTATAATACATTTTGTGTAATAGCAAGAATATCATAAATATAACATGTTATTTCCAACACTCGTTTACCATCTGTTGTCGGTAAAAATTGAAGGCGCTGATATTTAAATTACTTAAGCTTGAGGTTAGCGTGTCTCACACACAACACAACACGTGAACCATTTTTTGTATTAAACGCAAAGTTGTAATACCGCCAAGATATGAATGAATTACATTAAACAGCGTTCGTGATGTCTTTTGATCAGCAAGTCATACAATTCAGCTGTTATAAACGGTTTTATTTAGCTTACCCTGTTTGTCTCTTGCAAGCTTAATAAGACATTCTTCCTCTTATCGTAAGGAATTGAATTACCCAAAACACGATCTACTGATACTACTCTTAGGTTTTGTTCCAGACGAGGGTACTTAATGTTTAAAAGTGCAATGTTTTTCTGCTTTGGTCCGTTGAAACAGTGTATTTCGTTTTTAAACTATTAACTTGTTACGTATATACAAGAAACGAGTAGACGGGCCTAGTAAATAGTCATCGCCAAGCGGCATCAGTAACATCAAAGACATAACCAGTACGTTGGCGACCAAGACAAACGAAGAGAAAAGAAAGAAGAAAAAGAAGGAAGGTTATCGAATAAGATAACACATTATTTTACTACATAACGTAACATCACAAAGAACATAGAACGATCCTTTTTCTCAGAAACGAAAGTCTGTCACAACCGGGACTCGAATCCGGAAGTCTACTCAACAAGTATGAAAGCCAATAAAATGGATCTTGAAATGATCGTAAATATACTTAAAACACGTGTCTTAAGACGTCCAATGCAAAATAATGATCACCAAAGTGCTTAAGGTTATGAAATCCATATAACAATCATAAATCTTAAAGCAAGACAGAGGTCGCGATAAGTCGAGGTTATGGCACTTGTAAGTAATGATTTTTGAAGCGAGTAAAGATTTATGGAAGAAAAAGTACCGTCAAGTGACAGTAATGATCTTGTAACTACTATTTGAATGGCTAAAGCTATATCTCCATTAAACATAGACTTTTATTTTGGGTTAAGGGATAAGAGCATTGATGGATACGCAAAATACATGAGGAATGAAATTAAGAACTAGAATCAAGAAGAAGGTATAATTTCCATGTAATCTAGGAGAAAAACAACTTAAAGTATGTACATGATGATTGATGAATTATGCTAAAAATGAACTGATGCTAAAAAAGCTAAAAATAACACTGTTATTTTTTTGCTAGATAATAACTTTAGGAAACAGTAATTTTAACTATAACAAACATAATTACACGCAAAATCAAACCTATTACAATATAACGTTTTTAGGCGAAGGCCTTGACTTCGACATGAGGCAATATGCAAAAGAAATAAATGTATCTGGTGTAAAAATTAGATTAGAAGATCATTGCATAAAATCAAACCATATTCATAATAACTCTTATTTTTTGTTATTAAAACAAAATAGTAGTGTTTATTTCCACTATGATTCTCTATCATATTTATCGTACCCCATATAAATTTCCTAATTACCTAATCCTATAAAATATAATGAACCTGTACAATATACTGCTTGCCTTAGGTAATCTTATTGCTTTATCTCCGCGATACCTTTGGACAAAATATTTCGAAACATTTATACGCTTCAGTGTAACTGCAAGAATTTATAAAGGCTTATGCACTGTACCAGGATGTTTTCTATGCGTTTTTGCGTACAGCTAATAACTACCCTCGCTGTGCTTTGTTTTTCGTATAGATCCCTAATATTAAAAAAATAAAATAATTATGGTGAAAGAATTTGTAATCGGTCAAGTAGTTTTTGAGTTTATCCATTCCAAACAAACAAAAATCATTTTTTTTCTTTTTAGGGTTCCGAAGTAAAATCGGAACCCTTATAGTTTCGTCATGTCCGTCCGTCACGGCTATGTTAGCATAAGTAATGATTAATAGTGGATTACTTAATCCTTCGAAACCCTACATTGCACGTAGCCTGACACGCACTTGCCCGGTTTTATAATATTAGTTTAGATAAAGTGAGCACTAGTATAGGAATCGTCCTCATTAGGCTAACAACTTATTCCTATACGTTGCAAATCCGTGCAAATCAGTGAAGAAACCTAATTGCTATTGCAAGATTACCTCCAAAAGATTATCTTGCAAAACCAAGCCCTTATGCCTTTGCCTTTATTTCCTACACCGTTCACTGCAATCAAACAATGAGGTAGCATATTTTTCAATTCATTGGACAGATAAAATCACCGACAACCAATCCACAGCGATCAGTTGCAAGAACTGCAACCATATCAATGGACCCGATCAGTCCACCCAAATGTTAAAAGGCATCATTTTATCTATCATCAGTTAAATCTGGTATTAGTAAGATTTTAGTTTCAACACTGTAAGATTCTAAATCAGTACAACCAACTTGTGATTCTAATCAATTACTAAGTTGTTTAAGTATTTGTTTAACCTTTGGGTGTTGTCTAATTTAAATTACAAAAAAAATGATTGTTTCCATCAACTTCTTTGATCAAGAACTTAATACCAAATTAACTGTATCAGTATTTGCAATATTGTTAAGCATATAATGTGTTTCGCAATATTGGCAATCGTGAATTATCAATCTGAGTGGATATAGAAGATAAGCTTTAACGATTGTAAGAATAATACCTTGAACCTAACCTAGTCCTAGTGGTTACTTATGTAGGTATTTGTTTTGATATCAACCTTTACGAGGTTCATGCCTTTACGCTATGATAAAGACATGTACCTAATATTATCATAAGCCAATATTATTATCGTGGAAATTTCCACAATTCCAAATAAATATATTTATTTGCACATCTTTTATGCTCTTTCAATCAGAAACGAGAACAAAAATCCGTCATACTTTAGCTATACCATAAGACAAATCAACGTCTGAATATACTCGTGGCTGTCAATTAGAATATATCTACACTAAATTTAATTTCCTGGATTGTTTACACAAAAACTAAAGACAAATATAAACTTTGTTGGCGGCAAGTTTAGTTAACCATTCAAAACATCGGATAACCTATCACAATAATCAGTTTCATTCAATTAAATCCAGTAGTGACATTATGATTAATGTTCGCGAGTGCAATGATATTTAGAATGACAACAACAATATCATACACTTACCACAATATACATAAGGTTTAAATTCAATCAACTACAAAATCAGATCTCGCAATTGCACAGCCAGAAAAAATGAAGCTTCACATCTTAATCTGAATGCGAGAGAACAGTTTATTTATTTTTTATTCCATTATAACCCTCGTAATGCTGATAGCATTGTTTTGTTCTACATTTCTTTACAAATATTTTTTCGTGCTTCTCCAAAGTGTAAATTATTATATGACTCTGTACTTCACTTATCAAATTAAACCAATAATCATTCACTTGCACAGTTAAAAGGTGTCCAATTTTATTCTATTATTGTTAGCCTCTGACTCCGACACTTATCGTATTAACCTGTGAATTCTCACAAGTAATCATAGTGTCATTCACACAGCTACGATTATTGAATTACGGCATCAATAAAACAATAAAACAAACTGTTCCCTTGACACATTTCCTAATAAACTTCACAGAAATTTTACTCATCTTAATTGTCAAGTTTGAGATTCTTGAGGAAAAGTATGGGTCCCAAAGCGGAACCCTGGTGAACCCTAATTGTGCTAGGACACGCAATGGCCTGTTATAACGGGACATATGAGTGATGGACAGCGTGGGCCAGATGTTATGACGTTTTATTACGTCGTTTCTTATCTTCGAGACCTGTATAAACTTAGAATTTCATAGTGAATGGAATCTTAAGAGTTTTTAGTAAAGCTTTAGATACGTCTTGATATAAATTTTCTTTACTAAGGCGAATTTGATACCTAATAGGTTATTAGGTAGATTTAATTAGCTCGTATATATCCAGTCCAAATGCCGATGCTTTCCAAAGGTGTCAATGTTTAGACGTTCGAGTATAATCTGATTTTAAATGAGTATTGAATGTAAAATAGCGCGTGACTGACAAAATTTGCAATTAAAATTAGAGCAATTAACATAATCGTAAAATAACAATCTTGTAATGTGACAAGTATTATAAACTATAATACTCTAAATTTTGATTTTTAGTTTAAGAATTATTTTGAACTATGGAAACATTTTCTTTTGGTATCGTTAAAGGTTATTTTGGGTTAACGCTTGCCTACAGTTTATCGTTATATCTGAACCAAGTGTTTTATTTTAATAATTTGAAAAATTGCTGGCACGATTTGAACTGGAGTCCAGCCAAACCACTAGGCCATCAATGCCTGTAAGTATATTCGACTTTACTATATTGTATTAATTAATATTCCATCTTTTATTTGACAAGTTAATAAATAAATTAAATTATGATCCTCTTACACCAATAAGGACAGTATTTACATTAAAATTATGGTTATCTTTGACACGATCATCAATCACTGAGTAACCTTGCGAGTGGAAAGTAAGTTCCGAGTAAACGTCGTAACCTATATTATTGACAAGTACAATTAAAATTAGAATTGCTTTTACCTTTGAATAAAAGTAATATTTACAATAGTGACGTATAAATTCTGATTTTTAATAAATTTTCCTCATGTCTTGACCACTGGTGTTGAGATTTGGTGGTCAGACGGTCCGGAGCGTATAAATCTACAAGGAAAAAATATAGTGTGAATTTTGTGTATAACTAACATAACTTTGTATAGTGACATTGTTCTAAAAACCGACTTTTAGAACACCGTCGGCAGTTTCCAAGAAGAATGACTTATTTTGAGGATAACTTCATTTAAGTTTATTGTTATCAGTAATTGTAAGTGGTATAAATAGGATTTATTGAATACACTGATAACTTTTGACCCTCGAGTAGTTTATAAGTTCTACAAGTGCAAATAATGTTGTTGTAGCACGGACATTGTATAATAACACATAATTTAGGTCCTGCGACCAAGCAACAAACTCCTTATTTATTTATTTGTTTGTTTAGAATTTCATTTTGTTTGTAATGTTACTTTACATAGAATATGTTTTAATATAAAGCGTCTTTTTTATAGCTCAATATTTGGTAATATTTTACAAATAATTCTGATTAGGATTCATTTAAATCTTTAAAGGACAAATTATTATTTTGTGACTAGACAATAAAATTTTTAATATACAGGGTAGCATTTTAATTCGTGGGAATTTTTTTAAGGGATGTTTGGCTCGCGATGAGATCCCGAATAAACAAAGAAATAAACTAAAACACTCATAAATCACAGAGATAATAATATCAAACTAAATACGAAAAATCTCAAAACGTATGGACGCCCTAGCAGCGCGTCGCCCTCGCAATCTAGGTGAATGACCTATGATTCGTTTTCCCTTAAATTCTTAAACCCTGGGTTAGGACGCAAAAAATTTAGGTATCTACCTATTAAGCAAATATCTAACATAAAATAGCCAAACATTTAATACAAAATTGATTATTTCTGGCATACTTTAAAAATTGGAAATGGTATTTAAAAACTCACAGACTCGGACCAGATAGTGTGCAGGCGCTACGTCGTGTTGATAACACATATTTCTGTGATAAATTAACGGCACATCGTCTAACATTTCATCCACCACACTTGTTAAAATACCTAATAAATCATTAATGATGCACTATCAAATCTTCCGTGCGAACTTAATAAACAGTTGTTTAAAACACTGGTCTACACACTGACGTGTGACACTAAAACGGTTGTTACACAACTTCTTTAACAAATAAATAAATCGCAATACCAGTAATTAATATCGCACGCACTGCTGCGCTCACGACACGCGACGGTACGACTGTTTGTGTACAACTGTACATTGCTTTCGCACGGCAAGACGCAGGGGGCGGGACAGCGTCGAAGCGTGCGGTGCGGGCGGTGCGGCTTTTACGAAAAGCCGAAAGGCGGCGTTTACCTTTGTAAACGCCGGCGCGGCGTATTATGTGGCGTGGCGGTACCTTTGGCGGCATGATCGCGGCGGTGCCATAAAACCTAACTTCGTTAATAGCGGCGAATACAAAGCATTGCGAAATTCATTAATGTATCGTAAAATAAGGTCGATGCTTGCTCGACCACGGTGTCTATGATTACTGTATTTTAAAGGATAATTTGCTTAAAAATTAAGGCCATATTTTTTTTACATATTCGGGCTGAGAATCGCGAGATGAGTGCCCCCCTGAAATATTTCAGTCCGATTCGATTTCATGCTGTATACAGTTTTTAATACATACAATTAATTTTTTTTACAGATTTTTACCTGTTTTCTAAATAGTTAAAAGTCTTAAATCATATCTTGTTATAAAATGTATAATATTATAGATATAATATGTATATCGCATATACTCACAACATTCTATAGTAAGTTTCTGTTTTTAAAAAATGCGTCAACAGACTATGCACTATAGAGCTATATTTCGTTACTTGCTCAAGTCGCGCCTAGAGAAGTTTTACTTCAAAAAAAGTTTTGACTTTGATAGTAACCTTTGAGAAAAGTTTACGTGTTGATCCAGCCATTTATTTATGCGGTTACAAAATGATTCACATTGTATGTGGATAATAAGTTCTTAAACCTACAAAAAAAAACACAAAATCTACATTGCAAATGAATATTTCAAATTTTATTACGATATTTTATACTAGCTATAAAATAAAACAAATGCTGAGATACGACTGATACGAATAAAAGCAACAGGTGACAAAAATGTAAAGAAGTTTATTTACAACATTAAAAGCTTCGTTATTTAAAAAGTTCACTCGGTTATAACGGTATAACTGGGATACAGTATCAAGTAAAAGTTGACGAAAACCGAGTGAAATTACGGCGAGAACTAGTTTTGAAAATGACGTGAATATCAAAATTCACAGCAGACACGAGTTGGTATGCTTTTTTTTGATACATTGTTTTGTCCTGTTTATTTATTGTACATACAAGTATTTTAGTAAAAGTGACTTTGAATATATCGGACTACTGTATATCATTAGGTTACTTAGGAGAAATGGTTTTTTCTCACAAAACGATGGCTAAGTAGTGACCCTGCAAAGTAAAGGGTCCCAGGTTCAATCAGCCGATCTCTCATGCGGAGTTAACATTTATATGACAGATTTATACGTCATGTGAAGATAGGACCCAAGACATAGTTGGTGACGGTTGAGACTTAGTGACAGTTTTGGTTATTGCTTACATTTATATATTATATTATATTAAAATGCGAAGACTTTGCTTTGAAGAATAATAATTATAATCAGATATGGTTCTTCGATGACAGCCCGACCGCTCATAACATGTCATGTCAAGTGATGAAAGTAATTAACAGATTTTGTGGTCAGTTTTTTACTAATAGCTTTATGCTGAGATTCAATAAATCAACGACTAAAACTGGAGCAAGTCTTGAAAGTTTTAGTTGTTCCGAAAAAAACTGTGCCTTTATTTGTAAATAAAGTAATCAATAAAAAAATAATAACGAAAACTTTTCCAAAATTAAAAATTTATGAACTAATTAATCGTACCAAGTACCAACATTGCCATGAATAAATCGAACCGCTATTTAAATTCAAAATTCAAACATTTAAATTGCCAATCACGAACAGATCGGACGCTGTCATTTGACGTAATAAAGCGGCTTTAAGGAAGTCATACCAACGTAACAGGTGTAAATTGCTATATTAAGCGATCGTGCTATCAATCTACCTGTCTTCGATGCGCCGGCGCACCATACATATGTATGCGTCGTTTAACTTTGCAAAATTTATTGTTTGACTCACCGCTTCTGATGCTTAATTATACCTTTTTTAGTTGACAAACTAGTCTAGTCTGGTAATTATGTCATCGCTTAGAACTTGTAAGTTTGTTCGCTGATACTATTTAAGAATGCATAGGGTGCCAATAAAAACGCATTAACTTGGAATGTCACTTCTTTTTATGGCTTTTTACTTCACACGCTATCAGCTTTTAATACGGTCTTTTTTGTTTTATGACAGTTTTGCAAATTTATAGTTTCGAAAATTATAGAAAAACTAATATTTGATAAAAGTCAAACTAATATTTTGTACCTAACTGATTTGTGTCTACACGACTGCAGAATTTTGTCAGTTTGCAATAATTATACTGGTAACATTAAAATTTATGGTTTTATAAAATTTTACCAGCATACCAAGTAGGACAGTTAAGATTGGGTGTGCTAACGAGGTGTTCGCATGACTGCCGACAACATAATGGGACCGCTAAACAGATTCACTTACTTTTAAAACTTGAATAAAGAATGCGAATGTGAGAAAAGGATAACCAAAGAAAAAAGAGAAATCATACTTTACAACTGTTATAACTTGATTGATTACTGTTACTGACTGACAGAGAACGCACAGTTGAAATAAGTGGACCTAGAATCATCCCCTAAGGCCGGGGTTGAAATACGGGATGACAGCGTGCTCCAACTCATATTAGAGGAAGACGAAAACTTACGATACAGATTAGATGTGAGAGCACAATAAATATTAATATTATGAAGATTTCATAACATGTTACTTAAAATAATTAGCGATTAATATTGATTATGAAAAAAAATATTACTAAGCCAGAAAAAAAGCCTAAAACAAAAACAAACATTCTCATTCTCTAAATCATAAACATTCTCTTAAATTAAAAAAACAGCAAACACAACTCTTTCGTTCTCTGCAACCGATAACTTGAAATCAGTTTTTCCAATAAATATTCTTCTCCAAAGTGTACAGTAGCAATCTACAATCAGATTGCATTCTTGCCTCCCCATGTGAAAGAAGTAATAAAATACTTTTACTGAAGAATTCAGCCACTCATTCACTTAAGGACCCTGTGCATGGGTTGCTCAGTCTAATTTATTCTCAGTCAATCACTAAGGGCGCTTTCCTTGTAACTGAGCCTCGAGCATGTACTTCACTACATTTCATTATCAAAACTATTTAAGATTTTATACTCGTATCATCTAAAAGCCTCTGACATGATTTAACAACTGATTTCTTACGATAACAAATTGGGCCTTCTACTTTACGTGCCTTCTAATTTAGCACTGATTTCTAGAGGTTACTTTTGAAATACATACTTCACCAGGCAACAGCAATACTAAATTCTCTTTTCAAACTTTAAAACATAATGACAAGAAGTTTAAACTTCAAAGTGTAGCAGATAAAATCGAGAGGTCCCGCTTTCGATCGGCTTCAACCCATTAATGGCCTACTAGAGTACGGATCTCTGCCCTTGAGGAGGCCTAGAGCATACTCCACCACGCTGCTCCACTAGGGATTGGTGGAGGGGTTAGTGGCTAACGCAAATGTCGGAAGTTTTCATGCCGCCCGAGGACCTCCCACATGTCTTAACGACTGTTATCTCAAAGAAGACCGACGCGACGATTTTACGTGTTCTCTGAAGCACGGAAACTCTTCGATTGCCGCGTTCGATTACCGAGAAATAAGGCAGAAATAAATGTATGTATTTTCTAATGTTGTTTTTGTCATTTCATTTGTTTCCATTCTTTTGACACATAGAATCCTATGAGTGAAAACGAACATTTATAACAAATTATACAAATACAGTGTGCAATGAGCTTAACATCTCAGCGCCGATGTTTCATTGTTTTTGAAACTTCATTCTTTCCATATTCAAATTGAACGTATCTGAATCTATCGGTCGCATATCACAAAGCACCATCACTGAATTTATGTAGTGTGCTACCAATAAATCCGTCATCGTCAGATGAGTTCCACGATTGCTATTTATGGTGTTAATCTACAATCTGTGTAGGACGAACTGGAGACGGTTATGGACTCCTGGTATTCTGTTTTTGAGTTCGTGCTTCGATGTGTAGATTTGTCGTATAGAGACTTAGGGTGAGATCTATAACCGTGCTCGGGTTTAGTTTAAAAAATATCCGAACAAAAATACTAAATACTTAATGTTCCTAAATCAGCCTATTAAATGGCCGTTTTACATAACTTTTTAATTTTTTCGTTCTAAAAATGTCTTAGTCTTCTATTACCTACATTTAACTGTTGTCTGAGCAAAAGTCCACATTGTTAATAGATCTCACCTAGAGTACTAGATTAAATACGGTTCATGACGCTTTCGACTAAGTTACGTCAGAGTAACTATCCATCGAACAAATTAACTGTTTGGATTCAATGTTAATATACTTCATTTGTGTTTCCCCCGTAAACATAAAATAAATACTTAGGTATAGTAAGATAATCATCCATCCATCAGCCTTTGGAGGTCCACTGCTGGACATAGGCCTCCCCTAATTTGTGCCACTCTGACCGGTCCTGAGCCTTCTGAATCCAGCGGATACCCGCTGTCTTCTTCAGGTCGTCAGTCCACCTGGTCGGGGGCGTCCTATGCTCCTTTTTCCGAGACGTGGGCGCCATTCAAGGACCTTTCTTCCCCAACGGTTATCGGTCCTTCACACTATGTGGCCAGCCCATTGCCACTTCAGCCGGCTAATTCTTAGTTAGATAATAAGGCGGACGAATGATGAAAGAACATTTATATGTTCTTTACTAACTAAAATTAGATACCATGGTTAGGTGTATATCAAGACAATTTTCGATGCATTAACTTTTCCTTACCTTGAATATTTGAAAGAAGAATATAACAATCAGGCATTAAGTCCACCCTTTGTAAGCCTATATTTAGGTTGTTGCAATAAAGATTAAATAAATAAATCAGCTGTTATGTAATAAAATTATACCGGCATACAAAGCATAATTATTTATCGTTTACCGGACAAAGTATAACGTTATTATCAAATCCATTCGTCTCTGCGTGAATGAGGACTTAACAAACATACAAAGTTAAATCCATTCACGAATAATATAACCTACAAAACATGAGAGGTGTCAAGGGATACCCGGGTGGAACGAAGTTCCTTTCGATTTAAGTATTGTTGAATCACGCTACTAGCGTGATTCAGAAAGTTGTACAGCGCCATCTCTGTAAAACTTTCAGAATCACGCTAGTAGCGCCATCTCTGTAAAACTCTCTGAATCACTTCAAAAAAAGTGTCGTCATTCGTAAGAATCAAAAAGTGTCGTATTTTTCCGTCTAGCCCCCTTTCACAACGCGCGATAAGGAACTTCGTTCCAATAATAAATATATTGTTAGCTCCCTGTATTCAGTAAATCCAGTCCTAATATCCCAGACCGATATTTCCTTTTCAATTCTGTTGACACCTAAGCGTAGGTTTCGCTGATCTTGTTCGAGCGCCCATAAAGAATTATAACTAGTCAATTGTGTTGTATTGTAGTTTATTGTATTGTTATGTTAAACTGTGATGGTGAAGCAATTTTGATGCTGTTTATGGCATGTTTGCTAGCGCAATTGCTCAGTGACTGCGTTCGGGATTGCGACAGACTTTTTTAAACATCACTCTGATTTTTATGCGATAAAGATAGCAAAGTCAGTATCTACCACCATCCTTTACCCTCGTTTGGAGTTGTGTCTTTTCATCACGCGAGTCATCATTCTAACTGTATTCTAACTTGCTGTACGCGTTAAAATGAAACTTGGCATACACATAGTCCGAATCCAGGACAAGGAAATAGGATAGATTTTATCCCATGTATACCCCTGGGATAATTGGGACGTTTATATGTTTGTGATTTCGTTTTATGAAACCACAACTGTGAACCGATTTTTCTTCTTTTTCTTCTCTCTTACTTGACTGGTAATGCATCAGTGATGTCTTTGGTGTTGCTGATGTCCATGAGAGACCGCGACGGTAGCCACCATCAGATCAGATCGCACCTTCAGTGGAAAAAAGGCATAAGATGAAAATTGCAATTTTACAGGAGAGCAAAAAAACTGTTAAAATATCAGTAAGTATTCAAAGGAATTTACATTACGATTTCTTGCACAAAACCGTCGAGATTAAAGATAAAAATTTGAAAAAAATTGAGCATATGCTGCTTTTGTCCCTCTTTCCAATCATATTAATAAGTAAAATTCAACGTAAGACGACTTATACTTTTTTCCACTGAGGATGCGAGATCGTCAGCAGCTCGTTTGTTGACTATTTTGATAAAAAAAATGAATAAATGAATCTGTTAAACATTTTCAGCTGAAACTGTAACTACGCAATTTGTTTCACGCACGTTTTGACGTCATAATCCAACAACTAAAAGGTCAATGCACTTACATATGGTAGACACTGGACAAACAATGTTGCCAAAATCTACATTTATTTATTGTAGCATTTGTTTTAGCCGATATTTACGACTAGACAAAAGAGTGGGTGGCACCTGTATGATAGAGGTTGGGAATTTTGAATGTGATATTTTATTATATTGGGAATGGATAGAAGAAACCTTTCATATCAAAATATATAGATCACCATTTTAAGTAGGTAATTAAAGTGGTGACAGTAAATAGCATAGTAAAATATGTAGATAACTCACCACCTTGTATTTGACTGAGGAAGAAAAATACCGTGCTCCATTACGTAATTCCTGTATTAACAAGCTACTACACCCATCCACGTCAAAAACCATGCCGTTTTGATTTTCTGTTCGGAAGTTACTGGCAGAAAACAGCATGTTTTTTGACGTGGATTGGCGTGGTAGCTTGTAAATACAGGAACTACGTAATCCAGCACGGTATTTTTCTTCCTCAGTCAAATACAAGGCGGTGAGTTATCTACTCGTATTGTAAACATTGATTAAAATTGAACCATATTCCTATAACATACCTGATTTATTTGAATGCTTTTTAACTTACGCTTCCGCTTTTTAACTCTTTAGAACGTCAGCGGTCAAAATCTCTTAAAAGAAAGTTTGGTTTATTAAAATGAAATTAACAAATGAAACCAAGGAAAACAATAAAATTAAGCCTCGACAACTGTACGCCGACAAATCGATTTGGTTGTCAGTAATTGATATAATCAGACCACCGGCAAGGCAACGTTAAAGCAATGCAAAGCAGTGCAAAGGCAATACAACAATACAACATTTGCAGTTGAAAAACCTCTGAATATCGACCCATAACTCCCAAATGAAGTAAATTGAGCGAGGATTTGTGATATACAAGTTTGGGAGCCGCAAATGTAACTTGGTATTCGCAAAGTGTGCAATCTGTTAAAATTATTACTGGGAAGTGCGGAAAGTTACGATTGTTAAATAAATCTGCATTTCTGACGTTTATACCTTCTTTATTTAAATTTTTTGGAAAAGTTATAATATTTTTTGAGATTGGTTTTAAAAATTTTATTATTTAATAAGTAAAAAGGACATTCAGACACAACTGTATCCAGTATGCAATTTATACAGTATTTTTGTCTTGATGCAGGTAAATGTCATACACAATTCAAAATTATAAAGAACCATTAACTCGTAATTTATAATAATTAATTTCGGCATTCATTCTTTCTCACATTTATCGACTCCTTTATACGACCATTCTTGCATAGTATGTTCGAATGAACAGAATGTTCGATGATCATGAATATGATCACATTCATTCTTTCATTCACTGAAACTTTTTGTATTTATTGGAACGAAGTTCCTTATCGCGCGTTGTGAAAGGGGGCTAGACGGAAAAAATTCTTACGAAAAGTTGTCACGACACTTTTTGCTATTTTACTTATGTTAGGGCCAAAGAATCTCAACAGCGTGATTCAGAAAGTTGTACAGCGCCATCTAGTTTCATATTGCTGAATCACACTGCTGAGCGCGTAAAACAATACTTTAACAAAAGTAAAACAAAAAACAATACTTTAAAAAATTTATTTATTTTTACTTACTTTACTTCATTCATTATTCCTTCTACAAAACATTCAGCCCTTCAATTAAAAACGAATTCTGTAAGACGGTCATACAGTAAGTAATAAACGTAAATTATTATCTTAATGCACCAAAATAACAGACAATTCTTATATTCAAGTAAAACAACTCGAAGACCGAAGTTTTAAATAAATTCACAGAATTAATTTCTCGGAAATTATAACATAATATGTATACCCATTCAAAAATTCCACACTCAACGCATAATGATCCCCATTATCATCAAATGAATGAATTTATATCGTTTTCATAAAGAAATAACATGTCATAAAAATACATATTTTTATTATGCCAGTAATAAAAACTTTTCCAAGGGTTTGTTTAGATAATACAAGCTCTCTGCCCACGGCTTTAACCGCGTTCCGGGATAATAAAGTCGAAATGAAAAAAGAATGAAAATTAAGTAATATCTTATTCAATTTTCAAGTAGGATTTTCAAAGCACTAGCCGTATTTGTGGCGGCTTAGAATACTAACCCCAATCCCATGCGGGATTGGTGTCGTAAGAGGCGACTAAATCCGGCCCGCTGGTGGTAGGGCCCCTCGAGGGATTATATTGGTAATATTGATTTTAATTGTTAATTAATACCATTATTACTATTATTATTTCTCCATGGGGTTCGCCTGGATAGCTACCACCCTCGAGCATCAGTCAGCCGCCAAACGACTCGTCGGCTGGAGGCTTGAGAGCCAGTTCTTTCTTTATTTTTCTTCTCTCTTTCTTTTTAAAAAATAATTGAAATAATGATAGTTGAATATCTTCAACCTAAGATGAGTCATTATAATTAGTATGATAGCGAATGCTAATCCAACAAAATTAAAAGTGGAAAGTCTGTTTACCATTCGTATTAACACAGTGACAAAATAATATAACTACCGTGATGTTATCTCAGACAAGAATAATAAATTACTTTATAAAACTTACAGATAACATACAAAACGTTTCAGCTTCTGACTGGACAGACAAAAAAGTGAATTATTACTAATAAAATTTGCAAATGGTTGAAATAACAAGTTTTGAATACATTTTAATGGGATATTGTTATCACTATACAATGTAAAACAAAGTTTGTATCGTCTGAATGAATTTTAATGAGACTGTCAACAAAAGGCGAGGTATACGAGGAAGTGTGAACTTTATATTATACAGTTCACACTTCCATATTATACTAGGAAATCACCCTCGCTTCGCTTCGGAAAAAAAACTAAAAAAATATAATATAGCCTATGTCAGCCGGGGATAGTGTAGCTTCCCAGCAGTGAAAGAATTTTTCAAATCGGTTCGGTAGTTTCGGAGTCTATTCAATGCAAACAAACAATCAAATCTTTCCTCTTTATAATATTAGTATAGCCATACCTAAATTCACCAGCTCGATTTTCACATAACAAGTGAAATTATAGTTGACCCTTAAGCAAACACAATAAGTATAAATTCCAAGGAATTAAAACCCAAAAGTTCCTGAGTCTAGTCCAAAAATACGATGAAATCCTTAGGACCACCTCATTGACCGCTTGCGGCTAAAAATTAATAGTTACAACTCACGAGGGCTCATCAAATAACCTTTATGTGTTAGATAATAAAGTTCAAGTTCAACTGAAACACGGGTCATTGTCATGACAGCTACAATAGAGTCATTATAATATTACAGTAGAGGTATTATGCTCGCTTGTAATTATCTGTCTCAAACACGCTTATTATCTAGCTATTTAGGTGTCAAATGCAATCATTTTTAAAATGTTAAATGTGTACTGTTGTTGATTTATGTCACTTTTAAATTAAGATATATTAAAGAACTTTCTTCATTGAACAATTTTATTGCTGTTTAACGGGAACCTTTGTGGGATAATATTATTAAGTAGACAAGCAGTATATCGTAAAAAGTATGGTAGTTCATCTATGAAATGCGAATAGTTGCGTAATTTGGTTACTTAGATGAATTGTTAATGTTATAAAAATTGTTAATTGAAATTACTATGATGATAAAAAATATAAACGTCTACTACTTCTGAATTCTGAGTGAGGCGACATGTATAATTAATTTTTGATTTATTTTTATATTGCTTTTGAAGTATTATGTACCTACTTTAATAAATGAAATAATTTTAAATTAAGAATATATTAAGTCTGCCGTAATGTCAAGATGAAAAAATTAAATAACGATGATTATAATAAGTGTGATAAAAATATCATTAAAGTGCTTATTTATATTTATTTTATTTTAATGTAAATAGAACAATAGATTGTCTACAAAGCCAACATAGCGTTCGCTCTTTCATACTTATTTTTACATTATTTTTCATAGTGTAAAATTATTAAATAATGGATTCTATTGTCAGCATAAAAAAATATAGTTTCATAAAAGTTATATCACAAATTATTAAAAATATAAAACCCCATAAAAATATAAACTAAGTACTTACTGTAAACGCTGGTGCCGTCTATGGTGCCGTTGACGGTGCCATCTGGCAGCAGCTGGAGATAGCGGTTCTTGAGGAACATCTGTATTGTGCGCGAGGTGCCGGTGATGTGGCTGAGGTTGGCGGAGCGCTGCGCGCGCGGCTCTGGGGCAGGGGCTGCGGCGCACGAGGCAAGCGCCAGCGCCGCTAGCAGCAGGCGCAGCGTCGCGCGCATGGCGCGCCGCGCCCATGGCAGCCGCGCCGCCGCCGTCACTGCTCAACGCACGCGCATACCACGCACTACACCGAAATCCAACACTCGACTCGTCGCCAATGTCAACCCAATTTGGCGCCCAACGAGGAACTCGTTACCCACTGTCAGTTCGCGACTGCACGCTATCGAACTGACATGTTAACTAATCTTCTTTGAATTTGTTTCGTGTTTTTTCAGTTTTGTAGTATTTTAAATGTGATTAAGGACTAAGTTGGACAATCAGTTCGTTCGGTTATCGTTGATTGAAGATTATCACACGTCATCAAATACATGATAATAGCTTGAGGGATCAGTATTGCACCATTCCAGCCGGATTTGCGACACACTGTCTCGGTTTACGCCAAGCCGCAAGCGAGGTTTGCGGGCGCGGTCTCACAATCTGTAACAAATAATAGATTCATGTTAATAATAACTTCTGGTCTACGAGTTGTTGGTACCGGTAAGTTGATACATCTAAAAACAAACTTCATTGACATTCAAGTAAGGTGTGAAATAATTTTTGGATTATACTCAAATTACATAAGTGATATAATGTTAACTTAACCATAACTGGTCCTGCATATTATGAGAAAGATTAGGTACTCACGATGTATGTTACGCCGATATTTTGACATGTAAATGTAAATTTCCTTAATTTATTTATTTACTAGCTTTAGCCCGCGACTTTAGCTGCGGTAGAGTGGTTTCGAAACGAAATTTGTAACGCTTCACGCAAGTGGATATCGGTTTTTTACAAGTACCGCGGGAACCCTAAACCTTTCCGGGATAAAAACTAGCCTATGTGTTAATCCACGGTATAGAATATCTCCATTCCAAATTTCGGCAAAATCAGTTAATTGGTTATGGCATAATTGAGGAACAATTTAACATCTTCACAAACTTTCACATTTATAATATTAAAATAGGATTTATGTATCTAACTCTTTGTGCCCCATACAAAAGTACAGAAAAAGACATGAGAGGTGTCAAGGGACACCCGGATGGAACGAAGTTCTTTTCGATTTAAGTATTGTTGAATCACGCTAGTAGCGCCATCTCTGTAAAACTCTCTGAATCACTTCAAAAAAAGTGTCGTCATTCGTAAGAATCAAAAAGTGTCGTATTTTTCCGTCTAGCCCCCTTTCACAACGCGCGATAAGGAACTTCGTTCCAAAACAAAAGCGGTGTCAATGCTAAAAGCAATCTTTCTCAGTCAACCTTTTAACTTCCCAGTACATATTATTTAATCTGTCTGCCCATTTTATCATCAACGATATACAGGAACAAAGTCGAAGCATTGCAGTATGGCGTTACACGGAAGAGTTCCCTTCGCTGTTATACTAATTGTATGTAAACCTGACAAGCTTTTACACACACACAGATACAAACAACGAAAATCGTAACTTATAAAAATACACGTTAAAGCCACGTGGCGGTTATATCAGCATTATAATCTAAATATTAAAAACATGTTACAATGTTCAACCTTCGATCTAGGTAACGAAGGTCCAATATAGAACCGATTTGGTTCGAACCGTTGATAGATACAACACAGAAAATTGTTTTAATTCGCCCGAATTTTCCTAATAGCTACAAGACAACATAACACAGGATAGAATCGTATAAGCATAATATGCATTCCGCAACGCGTAAACTAAAATTCGGATGTGAAATCGATTTCAAATACAAGACATGGATTGAAGTGCGTATTTATTGCGTACTAGTGTCTTTCTCCGTCCTTTTTCCGCCTTTTCCAGAGTAATAAGTTGTCTTTATCTTATTTCAACCTATGTTCTACCTATGCGCTAAATTTCATGTAAATCCAAATATTCTTATTCATAATATTAGTAGGATTTATTACGCAAACCTATCAGTATATACACAGGTACGATAATTTATATTTTGATATTGAAATTGAATGCTTGATTAGCAGAGGAACTTAAGCTTAATAATTAAGTTTCTATTTTATTTCTATATACCTAACACATTCACGTGAATTTCTTTTTAATCATTTTGGATGAATTCATCTATTTTCATAATTTATAGATAATATAAAAAAAAAACCAAACGTAACAGTCCAAAATTTCACACTGGCAACTATCACAGCTCAATTAGAAACAATACCTGTCATTAATGAAATAGAAAAAAATAACATAACTGTTGCTAACTGCCTTTACTATAACGGATCAAAACTCGAATATTTCAGGTCACAATCGATCGATTATAAGAACGAATCGATTAAGCCACCGTTGAAATTCTCACAGTTTCAAATATAGAAGACGTGCAAATCAATTAATTTTCATCCTTAACTCTTGGTAATAAAGGTCATAAGATGCGCCTTCGTGAAATGAAGCATTAGCTGCTAACGATTCCTTTTATTCGCCGATTAGAGAATGCTTTTATGCAATAATGCGTAGTCATCGCTTCCTGATATTAGATATGAGAGCATCCAAAATGGCACAATTGATCACTGATTACTACTTAAGTAGTAGTTTTTTTAATTGCCAATTAATGAGCAGATGAGCCACCTGGCAAGTGATGAATATAAAAGAAAAGGAAAAACCTACTTTTAATACGATACAAGCAAAAATTCAAACGTCCAAGAGTCCGCATTAAAATAATAAGCATCTTATTTGACATTAAAAGCTAGAAAAGTATAAAAATAAACAATATTAATAACAAAAACTGCTTGACCAAATTAAACAAATCAAACATCATTTTCGCTGGATGTCACGGCAGACATGGCGCCGTAGCGAGTGAAATGTCATGGGACAAATATAGCAGTGTGTCTGTAGGCCTAGGGCGTTGCTTCAATGGACGACACGACAACGACACAGTAACGACACAGCAACGACACAGCAACGACATAGCATTGACACAGTAATGACACAGCTTTATAATCCGCATGGTGCTGCCACACAGCAGCTATATAATAATTTAAAACATTACCTAATACTATAAAATTCACTGATGTGGTAGTACCTTTAAACTTCACGCCACTAGCACGCACACATGAAAGTTTGTCTACACAGTACATACATAATGCTGACCATACACGATCAAGTATACTTGTCAAGTTTGTAGCGGACTTGACGCGGCCTCCAGTAAAGGCGGTGTATGGCCACGGTATGGCTATCTGGCTATATAGCTATCTCATGCAAACTAGATACCGCATCAAGTCAAACTTCAAACTTGACAAGTATACTTGATTATGGCCAGCTTAAGATGTCGTTGTCGTATCGTTCAGTAATGAAACGCTAATGCACTAAATAAAGGAGCATCAAAACAAATGAAAGATGACAGGCCGAGGATACTAGACGCGTCGAATTTGCTAACAGTATAATAATGGTAATTGCGAAACACTAATCCAAGCTAGATTACTAGATAGATTGAGTAGTGAGATAATTATTTTTTACACTAACTATTATAAATTAAGTGACGATGAGCGCACTTAATAAAAGACTATTCATTCTCTTAAGAGGGGCCAACTGATGGTGGTTCAATATAATGGACATGGACAGTAAAAATCATCAATGCGACGCTAGATCTAAAAAGAACTCAATTCATATTCCAACTTTTTGGAAGAATCCCATGTCATTTTTCACAAATATCTCAGAAGGATTTTTTTGGAATGGACAATAAAATTGCTGGTGGCCTAGCAGCCTCGGACAGAATTCGAGAAATAGTAGTGCATTGTAAAATGCAGCTATTATGTTTTTCACGAATTTTAATATGTAAACACATTCTCATTCATCAATCATCTCTTTCTAATCTAATTGTTTATACGTTAAAAATTGAACAAAACGTCAAAAACGTGTCGTCCCATCTGAATCCATCTTAGAAGAGACATAGAATATCTTTACATATTTTAGGTTTTGTATGTGCACAATAGAGATTATTCGTAACTATTTAAGTGCGAGTAGTTTGTCGTTAAAACATAGCATAGAACAAATAAATGGTAATTAATTCCGAGTCACGTTCGCCCTTATTTTGTCCGTCTGATTAAATCTGAAAGTTGGCGACATAATTATTGCAACTTTTCTCTCTTCCGTTTCAGTGCATTGGTTTTAAATTTCACACAAAAGTCAACTGAATTTCTTACCGCTATCGCGAAAGCTGTAGTGGTTTTTTGTTTACTTTGCAGTTTTTATTGTGATTACTTTTATCTTTATTTATTTGACTGATCAAAATACAGTTAGCTGTGATATTCATTCATAGTGTTAGTGAATGGCGAACATTCATTATTAATCAAATAAAAACGCTCATCATATCTTCCTGCTAAAATTTCCTGTATCGCAGAAAGTATGAGTCAACCATTGAAGTATTATTACTAGCTTATAGAACCGACATCGCGAACACCATGGCGCATTGGCGCCACGTGGCTTCAATCTTCATTGGATTCGTTCGAATTTGAAAGGAGAACCAGGGCTCAATTTTGAAAATCGAAAATCCCGGCGCGCGGGACCACACATTTTATTCGAGATGTCTATGACATTATACTTCAATGGAGTCAACGCGTTTTGGCATTTCTGTTGATTCAGTTATATGCGAATTATGCCTGTTTTGTTTAGCTGTTGACACGTCATTGGTTTTGTCTTTGATAAAATATTCATGCGTGTCGTTTATCATTTCTCGTCGTCAATTGACAAAAAACTTCATTTTTCCTGAACGCAAAATACTTCCATTTATTAAAATGAATTCACCGTGTTATAAGGTGTAAATTCATTCCTCTACCCAGTGATCTGTTAACAAGGTTCATTCACTCACGCCAGTAATTCGATATGAATGGATTATGCAAAGATCGAATGATTGACCTGATTCGAATTGACACTCGTAACCGAATGAACATAATCGATTTTCGTGAACATGCTGTTTTATTTGTACCCTGTTTCATGTTTCGGAAATGTCTCAAATGTAATTGATACCTTTTACTTGTAAACTTGTAATATATTGAAGGGATTTACATAAAATATACGTAGGTAAGTAAGTAAATAATGTTGTCTTTGCGTTTATTTATAAGAACTAGGGAAATAATAAATTTCTGTTCTCTTAAAGATCGCTTGTTTGGTGAAGTAATTTATGTTCAAAAAATCTTTATGCATTCAAAGTTTTCGAATTCTGCAATAAGTGGATTAATACATTTGAATCGATTCATAATTATAATTAGAAGATTTATATCATTTTATGAAGGAACGCAGGAAAATCAATCAATAACCAATATTATTTTTTGTATGTTAATTCCTTTAAATAGTGTGTGTAGTAGTGCATTGTGCTTGCATAATATATTCCGAAATCAAGATTAAATTAATAAATAGATGCTTATCTTTAAACCATTGAACTTAAGACTTTTATCGATTAGATAAATCAATAACTCGTTAAGTACGTAAATATCGATTAATCGATATACGTAATAGGAATGCATCGATAAAGAAAATGAAGCAGGTGTACTTTCGTTATTTATTTATTAATTCTAATCATTTACATTTGGAATTGTAGATACCGGTATCCAGTGATCACACGAATCACGAAACACAAACAACAGGAATAACTTAAAATACTAAATTCGATGTTAATTGGATACTGATAATTATATACGGGCGTGAATAAGTGGAATTGTCTAGATCTATAAAGTATCGGGTAAACCTGTAGAAAATATGAATTCGGGTAGTAACTAATCAACTGGCGCATAGAATGTCTTTTCATTAAAATAATATTATAAAGTATACTCCACGAAGTAAATTATTACGCTAAAAGATGAAATTGAAGTATAATGACAGACATCTCGAACAAAATGTGTGTCCCGCCCGGGAGGTTCCATTTTCAAAATTGAGTCCCGGTTCTCCTTTCAAAATCGAACGAATCCATTGAAGATTGAAGCCACGTGGCGCCAATGTATTGAGACATACGTGGTGTTCGCGGTGTCGGTTCTATACGCTAGTAATAATATTTCAATGAATCTATCTTTTGTTTTTACGGCTCAATCCGACACTTCCACTGCCATTTCCAAATACAAAATAAGCATTGAAATGCCCTCCAATATACACTATATAGGTACACTGCACTCTGAAAATATTCACACTAAGAAAATATAAATCATGCAAAAATCTTCAAAATTAGACTATAATATGACCAGATGACCAAAATTCTATTAAATATGAGCTAGTAGGTAAATGATAGTACTCTGTACGCAATAAATAGGCGAAAATTAGGCCGCCATTTTTTATAACCTTTTTTGAATTGTTTCTTATTAATTTACAACCAGCGCTGTTCAAGTCTGCATTATTATGTATTATACAAAAAAATATATTTTTCCATAAATTAAAATTATTTAATGAGGAAAACACGTATTTTTGATTGACATGTTGTAAATGGACTAGATCACTAGAACATTCCTGCATTACATAAAACATGTTAATATTTCTTTAACGTTTGCATAAATCATTTAAAATGGATTATTAATTGTGTTCTAAATCTTCTAAACGAAAAATATTAATTGTTTGTTGTTTTCATAATCAATTATTTAATTATAGACAAAATTAAATCATTATGGACTTGGCGGTCCGTATTAATTTGTGGAATTATTTGTTTATTTTATTGCTTTTTAACATTTATTGTTTTTCAACAAAAATCCTACTATCCTACTAAATGTGAAAGCGTGTGAGAATGTATGGCTGTTTTTTACTCTTTCGCGCAAAAACTACTACTAAACGATTTTAGAGTACCTACTTAAACTGTTAGGTATTTACTTTTACAAAAAAACAGACAAAAAACCTGTTTTTAAGGTAATACACTTTCTTCCTAAACACATGTACCGTAACTAAAACAATTTAAAACCGCAAATGTTTAGTCTACTCCTATGTTAAATCTGTGAATCATGGGCGGAATTATATTTTATCTATCACGTCTAGCGATATTCGCTGGCGTAGCAACTGGCTGTGAAGTTATTCCATTAAAAAATAAACAATCGATTCTATGTTAGAATTAAGTGACACAGCCGAATGAGAGCTCTCGGGTTCGATTCTCAGGACAAATATATATGACAAATGTTTGATCTCGGGTCATTGCTGCGTTTCCTATGTGGCTCACCGGGATTTGTCTTTTACACAAATGTCTGCGCCAGGATAAACCCAGGACTCATCGCTTAGCCACCTGCTAAACCACTAACTTCTCATAATACCACATCAATAGGAAAAATATTTTTATTCATTAGATAATAGTACCCAAGTACCATGTCTTTTAAAGCACAAGCGCAGATTTTACGAGCCCTTGACATTTAATTGTGTTCTAACGTTATTTGTAAATAAATTACACCATTAATGTTCGCTCATATATTTTATGTTAAACGCATATTCATATTCTTAATATATCGAGTAATAAATAAATATATTAAAATATGATGTCATTTGCAAATGCTGCTTCATAAACATTGCGGAAATAATTAATGGCGTAAATTCCGTAAATACTTTTGTGAGCAGAACTTTATTTGTAAGTTAAGATATAAATATTATATATTATAAACATGTCGGTTCTGGAGAATTTAATGGGTAAGTCCTAAGTACGTCGTAGTTTCTCTAATTCCAAGTAAAATTTTAAGGCTTTTCCTCCTTTCTGCTAATAAAATAAAAGGATATTTCTCGTTTGTTTTACAAAGAAGCATATTGTAAAAAAATATTTCAAATGCCAAGATATTATGTACATACAAGAATCTACTTTAAGAATCGAGTGGGAATATTTCAGGGAGAGTTCTATGTGTGTGTATTGATATATAATTCTGTTGACTCAATTTGTAAAGTTAACATAAATTACAGCCAAAACTACGTGAAGCATTGTTTCCAAATCAGTAAAAAATAAGACAAACAGCGCCGTCACAATTCGCAAATAACACAATATTGATCGAATATTTATTCCAATATCAATATCACCCGACAATGACATGTTACAAAACAGTTTTCATTTTTAATAAAACAAAAACGCCTCGCAATATGTCAGAATCCAAGTTTACTCAGATTACGTCATTGTAAGATCAAACTTATTCTAAAGTTTTATAGTTCATATTGGAATGCATTCCTGATTCATTCACCCTAATATTATTTTCATTTGATGTGTTTAATAAAAAACAAATCTGTTGTAAGTGTCATCTCCGTATTATCTTTGCTCCTAAAACACATTTTAATAATGCAATTGGCGAAGGGTTGGCACAAAACTTTACCAAAAGTGCAAATGTTACCAAAAATCGACTTCAACTAAACTTAAAAGCTAAGCCCAAAGGCCATACACGATCAAGTGTACTTGTAAAGTTTGCAGTTTGACTTGATGCGGCATCCAGTTTGGCCAGATAGCCATACCGTGGCCATACACCGTCAAGTTTACTGGACGCCGCGTCAAGTCCGCTGCAAACTTGACAAGCACACTTGATCGTGTATGGCCAGCTAAAACTACTAAAATTATTAAGGACAACTAAAATTATTAATTACTCTGGTCAGCCCGTGGCTTAGCCCGCGTTTTCCGTGATAAGAAGTAGTTACTCTGTCTTATCACTGATCATGGTGTCATTATTAGACGTTCCATGTTTCTAAGGGAAAAGAAGGCAATCGAGCGTTGCGTTCCTCGCGAAGTTTTTTCTTTTTCATAGTACCAATTTCATTTTGGACACTTGATTCTACAAGTGTTTGTATAATAAACCTAATTCAAATAAAAATATTTCATTTCATGTAGAACGGTTGATATTTTTGCTACTTTTGTATTAAACTATTTTTTTGTAGGTAAGGTAACTTAAATAATTTTAGTATTTAACTCACTTACACATTCGGTAACTTACTTCATAATAAATGAATATATTCAAAAAACTGATTGATTTGATTTTGATTCACTTGATTGATTTTGATTTGATTGATTTGATACAAAAAACTTATTAGTGACAGCCCTACATTTAGCAGTCTCAGTGTCATTCGCTCAAGTTATCGTATTACGGATCTGCGTGCACCCTATCAGGGCAGTGTTTCTTATGTTTATGACAGTTCTGCATTTTTAATATCGCCATACACTTGTAAATACTAAGCAGTCTTGATACTAGATCGAGTGGCTCGGTTGACCTGTCCAACTGATGTTCTTTGACCATTGCATGACACAGAATGACGTTTATCATAGATATTTCAAAATGTTATTGGAATAGAAGAATAATTTTAGAAGCTAGCTTTGTTATTAAGTAGATGTATTTCAAACTGATTTCTGATAGTTAGATATTGAGGAAACGATGACATTGAATGAACTAATAATAATGAGCTATTAATAATTAAAAAAAAACAACCCAATACATAATATTAAGCAATAGTACAGCTACCACCATTTCACCGTTCCTCACTGGAGCAGCCTGGTGGAGTATGCTCTAGGCATCCTCAAGAGGCTGTGTAATGGGTTGAAGTCAAGTCGTATAGCTACCGAACCCGGAAGTCGTACTAAACCCTAAATCCGCACAGCGTCACGGTACTTAAGGTAATCAACCACGCCATCTGACGTTAAGAAAAAAGCCACCTGAGTTACGAGGAAAGCGCAAATAAAACAAAAGATAAGCGGTGTCGATGACCCCGTGACGTATGATAACAGATATAGTCGGGCTCGGCAATTAGGAAGACGGAATTATGTTCTGACGCTGCGGCAGATGCGGCTATACCGTCACGCGTCGTGCGGCTGCGGCATTTGTAGATACATTTTTCAGTTCCAAGTTGTTAGGCGATATGACAAATTGAATTCAAACTAAATTACCTAAGCTTTTCAGACAGGGTCTTCCCAGAAATTTGTACAGTAATTTATGATTTATTTTCTTTACAGTTCAATACACAGAACAAATTTTCAAGTCTAAAAATGTTAATGGTCACCGTCGCTAACGCTAAATTAACGGGAGAAATAGGAGATGGATAGCTGCTGATAATGATATTTTTTAATCAATATTTATATGTCGTGACTCATGTGTGAACAACGCACTCACACAATTATATTATTATACATGGGAAGTGAATAGAATAACACACTATCCCATTAACGTCTTGGTCAGAAAGAACCACTACTGAAAACTGTATAAACAAAGCCATCCAACCTTTCCATCCAACGTCATCCATCCATAAAACACCACTTTTCTATTAATAAAGCCATTACCTATGAGCCGTAAGACGCATGCCGCAGCCGCAAGCAATAGATGATTTTTAAAACTTTTGGCAGCTCCGTCAATGTTTCAAATAAACTAGCATCGTCTATTCTAAAGCGTCTCTTTGAAGTACGTCTCGCTTGAGTTTTCCGCAACCGGACCCCCACTCTTTAATGGCATTGTTATTCATAGTTATCACAATTTGGGAACAGAAAGTGTCACGTTAGTTAAAAATACTTCTAACCTCGGTGTAAAAGAACTTTATATTGCTATGTAGACAACCTCCGGACACACAGTCTGTGGAGATGTTATGACGAATGCTACAGTAATAATAAATCGTAAAGATAGACGCGGACGGCGAAGTCTTATAAAAAATAAATAATTGGTTGTCTGTAAAGTCGGTTTACGGACAATGGTTTTACGTGATAACGTCTATTTCGTAGAAGAATAATTTATGATATAAATTTTGTCAATTCGCACATTAGGAACGGGAAATAGAATGAAAATTACAATTTTACATATTAAATTACAGATATATATTTCGTTTTATTATTATTCAGCGTATCTCTTTCTCGATACTTTGCGCGCGTTGTGGCTCGTGACGTGAGCAGGCTCGTTACCACGTTTTCGAGAATGCCTTCCAAGCGGACCGATTACGCTTGAGTGGGAGAGAGACGGCCGGTCTAGCGTGCCTCTCTCTCTAATGCTGCGCGCGCTTCCGTGACGTGAGCGGCCGTTACTCGGTTTTCGTGAATGCCTTTCAGGCTCATCGTCTTTATAAACGTTATCACGTCAAAAAATATTTTCTCGACACCGGCTTACATCAGTTGAATAAAGGTCTACGAATAAGTCGCAAGTAAGAATTATATTCAGTTAATACAAGTTAAAGGTAAAGATAATAAAATAACAGCAGATGATAATCGTAAAAGCATCCATCAAGAGCTAAGAAAGGCTCATTAACTTCAATAAACATCACAAAGCTAGCTTCTCAATGCTCTCAATCATTCAGAAACTGATCGTTCAGAACTTTCTTCCCAGCGATAAACATTTCCAATGGAATCTAATACCTATGGATCACCGCAAACATGTCCCAGTTAACAAATTGAACCAGAGCGAAATTGATTTCACTCAGCCGTGGTAAAACTGGTGATTCATTGTCCATGTTAACAATAAAATTATGTCCGTTTACAGTAAAATTTCCGTAATTGTTATAAATTTTAAGCTCATGACAATTGCATGCTACAGAGATGATAACATCTGGGTTATTTAACAACAACACTGCTTGAATATAACTTAGAATATACAATCATGAGAGTTAACTTTAAGGGTTAATGAGAAAATATTCTCAGTCAGTTTTTTCTTCCCGAAATATCTCACGATAAAGAGAGTTTTTGTTGCCTCTTCTTCCTAGACTTATTATTATTACTCGAAATAGCTATGTTTCCCGAAACCAAGTTTAAAAAAAATCCTTTTTTATCACAATATATCTAAGCTAGATTGCAGGAAAACTTAATCAAAGGTCAAATAATTTTTGTGAATAAACCAACATCTTTAAAACATCATAATATTTGATACATTTTAAATGTGATAAGTTTGGAGCACGTTGATACAAATTACCCAATAAAGCTCCTATTTAATACTTTTCCTATCAGAAGCAAAAATTTTATGCAACTGATAAGATTTTCGACGCAGACATCTAATATTTGAACAGTGGTATCAAAATTATGTCATTTATATTAGTACTTGAGTTTGAGACTACTTATATCAAGTACACCTTACGTGCTTCTCAAGTTGTAACAGATTTTAAGTGGCTTAGTCATAGGTTACATATTTCAACAATTTTAATTGATTTTTTATTCGTATTACTAAGTGCTGCCTTCTGCTTTTTTTGTTGAAAATTGGAAGACGAATCATTGATGTCAGCTTGGACTCAGGATTGACAAAAGAAGAAAGGATGAAATAAAAGAAAATACTATTCATTCTTTAATCACATACGTGCTAGGACTTTCCGTTTAGTATTAGTTGACTTAAAGAACAAACAGATGATCGTAACAACAAAGTATAAGATGACAATTTTACAACTATATTGGGATAACGGTAGGGGAGACTGGGGCTGGTCGTGACATTTTTTTTATAAAGTGTCCTAATTTTTTATCTGTTTCATTGTTTTACCGGAATGTAGGCTTGTTCGATTAAGTAACTATTCAGGTTATTAATTTAAAAACAATTTTAGATACCAGACTATTAGAAGTCACATAAATGAATAAATTCTAGGAAAAGAGGCGTGTAACTTTTAGCCCCGCGTCAGGGGCTGGTTGTTACACTATAGGGGGTAAAATGTTACAACAAAAAATCAAACGTAATATAAAACTTTTTATTAAGAACAATGACAGTTTATTACAATTATTATGTCTACAATGTATATATAGCAGTATTTTGCCTCATTAAAACAAAAACATAGTAGCTTCGTTAAACAAAATTATCTTATTTTTTAGTCCTACGTCTCATAAAAATAAAATTTAGGTTACTTCCAACCCGGTAAAAAATTATAAATTTATTTATTAAACAAAAACTTGGTATAAATTAACAAAACATAATATTATGCCTCATTACATGAACAAAAAATAAATAAAGTCTCCATTTAAAAAACAATCCGATCCTAAAAGCTAAAAAACAGTTCAGTCACTATAGTCTGAACAATCACTTTCACAATTCAAACTTATGTAGTATAAAACATTTCCCTTAGCACATCTTACGTGTGACCGTTTCTTACAAATCCAACCTATTCCTCCCCATTCCTCATCAGCTCGACTATGATCAAACGATTCACAACATATCAGGCAAAAATAATTATCTATACATCCTCCATCAGATTCAGAGTCATGTAAAACCTTCCTTTTCACAGAAATCTTCCTTGTTTCCTTAGGCATTTTCCCTCTTCATCTTTCCTGGCTCAGTTGACTTCCCTTTCTTCTTTTCGTTTCTTTAAATATTTTCTTAGCGACATAATTATTATGACACAATCCATGATCTTCTGCGATGCCACAATTTTTTTAAGTTTTATCCTCTTCCAAAATAGCTGCTGCTTTTTCGTAAATCTCTTTAGATATTTTTTCCACGCTCAATTTTTCTTTTATACGTCCTCATCCTACAAAAAACAACAAATTATGTAGCTCCATTTATGATATATTAGTCGGCAAGCAGCACTTCAGGGCAGGTAGTAACAAATAACAACCTGCCCCGAGCAAATGTAACTTTTAGCCCCAACGCCAAAACTGACCTTTCAAGGTTAAGTAGTAAAAACGCGAATAAGTATAACAGTATAAACGTAGATTCGTTGCAAAAAGAAAGGATTAGGGCACAAATATCATAACACACACATATCTGCTTTAAAGGAAAAGAGGTTGTAGACCAATATTACGAAAAAACGAAAATGTTACTAACCTGCGGTTTTGACGGCAACATGTACGGGCTCCTCTCATAAAAGCGCTGGCGCCTTTGGCTCCCGCGGCATGCTAGCCGGTGGTGGTGTGACCATTTGTCTCTTTCTCACGTCAATATAGCGTTCTCTGTTTAGCCACCATTGCCGCTGTAACTACCTACCTCTGTCACAATCAGCCCCAGTCTCCCCTACTTAGCATTATGAAACAAAGTTAACACCTAACCTCTATAGTACTCTACCAAACCACGGCCTTCATACTTCATTGAACTTAACGTCATAATTGGATCCCTGTTGGCACTTGACCAAGCGATAGACTGAGACAAATTCTCGCCTACATTGTGGCGAAGGTTAGCTTGGGTTCTTGACACAGCAAGGTTAGGGTGCAAGGAACCTAACAGCGAGACCTACAGTTCCTGCAATACATGAACTATTGTTAGAGGCAACATTTTAAAAGAGTACATATTTGTTTGACGTGATTAGTGCTAGAAGATTTGTATGAGAACAGAATTTATCGTAGATTTTTTTTGGAGATAGCCAACAAATGAGCTGATGATCTATCTGATGGAAAGTGACTATTGTCGCCCATGGAAATCAAGGACACCAAAGACATAACCAATGTGTTGCCAAGAAAAAGAGAAGAAAAAGAAAGAAAGACTGTACCTGTAGGTATACACGTTGAAGACGCAATAGTTGATAAATCTATTCGAAGGGGATGGGGAGTAGTTAGGCTAAATTGTTTTTTTAATACATTACATAAGTTGGACAAAATTATTCTCTTAAATCTACCTATCACTGATGAGAACGCTACTACAAATTAAAACATTGATTTATTTTATGTGTCATATTGACATAAATCGTCAGATTGATTGATTTAATGTTTCCAAATACATGATGTATTTGCATTTCACCTAAGAGAGGCTTTGATTCCTATTCTGAACTACTAACCACCTTCGATCGCTTCAGAAGCTGTCTTCGTAGCTACTTCGTAGGCATTTTCCAAAAAAATTACAAGGAAAATACATCAGCGAAATTGCAACCAAATCTGTTACATTATAGGTCAGTATGATTCTGAGCACAAATCACCGTGTGAACAAATGTTTGTGTGACTCAGAAATATTTGTTTAACGGTTGTGTAAGTATTTGTGGATATTCAAATCTGTGTTATTATACAATACATACACATTATGCTCAGCATACGGCGCTACATTCTGGATTCCCAGTCATCTTACCTTTTAAGATTTACACCAGTACACCAGTACGTACACCAGATTTTGATGAATCGAAAGGTACTATCTTTGATGTTACTATTTATGTTTGAGATCACTGGGCTCTGTACCAGTCAATTCACTCCCGTCGGAACGAACTCTGTCAATTTTGGGCTGGTTAAATTTTATAAGACTATACCTACTTCTCTAGATACTAATAGCACGCACTATTATAAATATACCTAAAAATAGTAGCGTTGCACCGATTCTAGACTTCTTAATAGACCAATACGTAAGGTCAGCCTGGCTAGCTACCAAAGTGATTCATTTAAATGCAATGCACCTAGCTTTCTCCTAACGTAATCTATTAATCGAGTTGGCATTACTATTAGTGATTAGGTCGAGTAATCTTTATATATTACTCCATTTACTAACCAATGATCCATTATATGTATATTTTGCTTTTGAGGTTACAAATCTACTTACTAGATATGACGTTAATATAGTAATTTCTGTTCTATGTCCCATCCCAAGTAAGTCACACGAAGTCTACATGGCTAGTAATCTCATGCTCCAGTCAGCCGCCAAATAACTCGTCATGTTCCCACTTCTGGTTTAGGAACGAGTTCTTTCATTTTTTCACTCTACTTTCTAGGTTGCCAGAACTTCGGTGATGCCTTTTTCTTTCTCTCTACTTTCTAGGTTGCCAAAACTTCGGTGATGCCTTTGGTGTTTCTGATGTTCATGGACAACGGTGGCCATTTATCATCTGGGGATCGTTACAAATCTAGTTTGTTGTAATATAATATTTTGGCATACGGATGACAATGTGAAACAGAACACGGAATAAATAATCCCTGAGATTAAATATGTAGTTACAAATTAGCAAACTCGTACACTTCAAAGTAACTGAAGTCAATCACAAAGACCTGTGCAAAGCGGATTTTGCGTTTAAACTCATTTCAACATAAATACAAACTGCAGCAATGCAAGCTTCTTTTGTAAATAAGATTAAAATGTCTGGACATTGGATTATTCGCGTGTTATTCGGTAATAAAGACGAGGATTTACCAGTTTTGCATATTTATGAACTGTCAACGTTATTTGAAATTGTCTGATTGTGTGGTCAAATAAAAGAGTCTGACTTTCAATAGAAATAATAATAAATAACGCATGGTTTGTTTTGTTTCCACATCTGCGCTAATAAATATACGAAGATACTCTCCATAACGGACGTAAGATATATGGTAAATTAGGCGTTTGCAGACCTAGATACTTTTTGTTGCCATCATTAGTTCCATTGTGCTCTCTCAAGCAAATACAAGATAAGGAGTAAACGTGTTTTGTTTATGAAGCCTAGGTTCGCCCTTAGTACCCTTAGATAGCCACCTTTAGTACCCTTGTGTGTAATAAAGTGTTTTCATTTCATTTGATTTATGAGAAAAAGACCATTTGGGGGAAATACCGTATAAAATTCTGCAATATGCAAGTTCTGTTTTATGTAAAAAATTACTTGACCACTGTTTTAGAAAATAGCTTCTTTCTGTACTTGAGAGGAGACCAAAGGGTCAGAGATCAAATCATGTACTAGTGCAAGTATCAGAAACACTGTACTGTGTAAAGATAAACGTTTGTGAGTTGCCTTGATTCTGAATGAGATCCAAAATAGATCAAACGGAATATTATATCGTTTATGGAAAATTATATCACCAAAGGATGTTGAAAGGTGTGAATTCCGCGGCAAGGCAAAATTTAATAATAAAATAACCATCTTAAGTGTATTTATCAATGGAAATTTTCATGGCTATCTCTTAATATAATAATGTTTTGTTGATAGAATCTATAAGTTTTGAGTTAAAGTGTCTTTAGTTTTCTTCTAGTAGTACAACTGTATTTATATAATATTTTTCTATATTATTTTATGATATTTACGATATCTTCACTATTTTATTCTAATTAAAATTTGTAGCAAGAGTTTGCTATTCATAAACAATATCATAAATCATACCACAAAGTATTATGAAAAATATTTCTTCTTTGACGTTAAATAGTCTACATCTACAAGAAAAATTTACGAACATTATCTCAACAACTTAAAAATAATCCAAACCTACAACGCATTTAAAAATACACGTTACCATATTTCGGTCAAAATTAATTTCGTGTTAAGTCCGATTTACACGCGAGCTCAACTAGCCGAAATCTCCGACCGGGCGAATTGTATTGGTCGTAAATTTGGATGATTTTGAAATGTAAAATCTACAGCTTAGCTGCTTCAAAACAGGTTACGTATGCAAATAACCGCTCGAACGTTAGTCCCAAATCCAGAAGCGGTAGTGACAATACATAACTCTGCCGACGACTAAAATAGCTCCGATATTTTGCGAGACAGACCGACGGACCGAACTATTCTCGTGATACCAGCCGCATCTAGTACATCATTTCAGCTGATTTACTCAATGAACTGTCCACTATTATTAGCTGGCGTTTAATTTTGCACCATTTAAACCTGCCCTGGTTTCAAACAATTCTTCGGTTGTTTGTCCATCATTGTTAACACCTTGTCATTTCAATTGTTCCCTCTTTTCATGTGTGTTACTTCAATCAAGGTCGTTTTCAACTGTTTGATTCATCTTAGCAAGTATTTTAGTTATTTACTGTCAAACGTTTACTTTAAAATTGTATTGATTTCAGTTATTATTTTAGTAATATTATCTCATTTAAAGAAGGTATTTGAATGGTTTAGACATATAAAGCTAAAGTGAGCCTCAACTGTTAATTACATTCAGTGTATACGATACATGTTATGGGTGTTAAATTGTATTTTATACATATCTCTTCGATTTTGTCTATTCAAAAAATAATAAACAAAAATTCTGTTGTCCTTTTCTTGTCTTTTGTGTCCCTGATGCTGGCTCGTCTGTTCGTTGTCAGTAAAAAAACATTAAACGTTAGGAGTTTACAATATCCATCAAATTATTTCATATTCATTAATGTAAATTTACTTTTACTGCAGTGTTATTATTAAAAATGTGTTAATGATAAGCTTATGTTTGACAAGTGAATAGTATTATTCAATTTCCAACTTTTGGCCGAGATCCATTCATCTCTACTACAATCAATTTATCACGCTACTGTTAGTTACGCTTCATTGTTTTCTTTGTCTCTGTAAAGCATCATTGCATGTAACGCTTTCTTTTCCTTTTCATATTTTTTCATTATTTATGAACTCTTTTATAATACCATTGACATTTTTATCGTTAACCTCTTCACAAATCAGCACAAAACTATTAACTCTAAGCTTTTGGACTGTTCTAAATTGTTCAAAATTTACGAGTCTCAATTCTCGAAATTATTTTATAGCTTCAGAATTGTTCTAACTAGAAACCATCAGGTTTTTCAATAGGCTTAATTGGATGCTGCACTATTGCCGATGCTGTTTCGTCTAGTTAATTAGAAGCAGTCTGATGATGCCGGCACTTAGTGATACTTGGTGTGATTGACGCTAAATGGGCACAAATTTGTCTCCATTGTAACTCTACCGGGTGCGATGTCTTACAAAGCGTATGTGGAATTTGCAATCAGATTCATTGAGATCACTTGCGAAAGATGATATATGGAGGAAGCGATTGTTGAGTGAGATGATGAATGAGGGTAGACGAAAACACTACGATGTATGCCCATTGAAGCATACAAGTATCAATTAAAGGGAATACACATAAAAATGTAATTAAAATTGGCAAAATTAGGTTAAATATAAAGGTCTCATCATTAACGACCCTGTAGCGTAGTTGGTAGCGACCCTGCCTACGAAACGAAGGGTCCCGGGTTTGATTCCCGACTGGGGCAGATATTTATGTGACAGATAAATATTTGTACTCGGGTCATGGATGTCATTGTGATGTATTATGTCGTCCATGTCACCCGCGACACAGGTGAAATATGAGTGTGTAAGCGTTTCTATTTTATTAACACAAACTCATTATTTCCAATCAATTTGACTACCTTATTTCTGTATACTAATGAGAGTTTAATATAACTGGTCAAAGTGAAACTCAAAAACATTATATTAGTTGTATTAGCAACTCACATAATGACATATAAGATAAGGTTTACCAATAATATCGATTCGTTCACATTTATAACTAAACCTAAGCTTTAGAGGAAGTACTTGTTTAAAATCTGAAGATACATCTTCGTAAAAGAGAAAAATGTC
The DNA here is from genome assembly GCA_963932265.1 of Thymelicus lineola. Taxonomy (NCBI): domain Eukaryota; kingdom Metazoa; phylum Arthropoda; class Insecta; order Lepidoptera; family Hesperiidae; genus Thymelicus; species Thymelicus lineola. The sequence goes on from OZ010701.1 coordinate 11,216,420, forward strand.
ACGGGCTACTAGGAACTACTAGTTATTAAGATACCTTATATCAAACTCTATAAAACAAACATGTTTCACCATAAAGAACCAATCTTCTCCCATCGCAAAGATTTACGGCATAGTAATGCCTAGTAAATGTTATAAACTAGACTGTTTTCGTTGAAACTCACTCGTGGAAGATTAACTGGCCATAAACGTCCCCATAAGGAAGGGTCTTGCATCGATGATAATACAAGGTATTTTGATAGTGACATAAATCTTCGCAATAACACAAAATGGACGTTGAATTATGCTTTGCTCACACGCGATCGAAGTTCAAGATGGCTGCTGTTTTAGGAAAATAAAAAAGTCGTAAAACTTTAGAATTAGTAGTATCACGTGCTGCAAAGGCATCTTCTATGTTTTACTCTACTGCTAATCTCGTACTTTATTTAGTTTAATATTGAAAATGTTGCATTAAGATCCTTCAAATTGCCATTGAACTATCTTTAATTTTTTTGTAAATTACAGCTGTGTTTTACAACGTATTAAGACAATAACTATATTTTCTGATTACTGGCACAAATATAGATAACAGCTGTGATTACAATCACAAGCATTTATAATATATTACCCAAATGATAAAGAATGGAGCCTTAAAAATCGCGAGTGTTGAAGAACGAGGATGCCAACTTACCGACATTCTTCAATCGCAATTAATAAGTTAATTTATATTCCAATTTTTCATTTATTTTATTCAACCAATGTTCTCAGTGTATCATTTTCCTTACGGGATAGTCCAAGAAAAACTAGTCCCTAAATATATCACTGATAAAACTGAGATAACACTCTGATAACACGGGATTTAATTAAGAGACATCGTTGTCGTCTTCGTTATGTTATTTAGATGATTATTCAAATCACAATCTTAGGCAAATTAGTCCAGTGTAATGATAAGGGAATTACTTGAAAGTTTTCTTTATACTGTACTTATCTTTGCTACATCCCATATTAAAGACGCTTCACTGAGTCGAGGCGTAACTGCTGTTAAAATATTATAGTGTTATGGAAATGTAATTAGGCCATACGGGGGTGGAATAGTCACTGCGAGACAAAACACTTTTCTAATATAATAAAGAAAAAAAAAGTCCACGAATATTTTTTTTGTAGCCGAGGAACGACTTTTTAAGCCACCTGGCAAGTGATCATCACCATCCATGGACAATACTGAGGTATAACCGACACGTTTAAGGCTACAAATACAGGGTAAAATAGGGTGGGGACAATTAATACCGTCGGGAATAAATCGAGGTGCAAATCCTAGATACATTCAACCGGAGGAACCTATGACTACAGAATACTCGTCAACTAAAACACTAATATCGTAACTGGGGTAAAATTACTAAAAATCCCTTAAGATTAATTTGGGTTCTTAATTTTAAATATTTTGTTTTTATCTTGACTTTGACTTTGAAGCTTACAGAGACCAAAATTGTCATCACATTGTCATTGAAGTATAATGACATAGAACAGACATCTCGAACAAAATGTGTGTCCCGAAAACCGCGATGACGCGTTCTTTTTTCAAACTCTAGAAGCCGATTTACACACTTGCCATAGAGTAACTTTGTATACGACACTTGCCGAACTACAAACAGTCAACGACTCCAAACTTTTACAAGCTCTTCCAAATGTTTGATTTAATGTTTAATTGAATTTGCTGATTAAAGTAATACACTTTATTTATTATTTACCACAGAGTAGGTACATTAGTCATTCTTATCGGGCTTATTATTTGGGTAAGGCCGACACTGAGTATTTTAATAGTTTGTATTTTAAATTCTTTAAATATCAATTTAATTAATACCGGTATTTCTATAATATTTTGATTACTTTTACATGGTAAAATTTTAAGGAAAATTTATTAAAAGCAATTTATCACAAAACATTCAACACAAATCGACACATACGTCTTATTGCCATAATTACTACGCATATTTAACGTGCAAAACAAAATTAAAAATAAAAGCGTGCGTTTGAACGATTTTCAATCGTTTACCATTGATTCGTGTCGAAAAACCAACATCACAATATATTGGTCACATACTCACATCACAAGCGGCGGCAAGCCTAAGCAAGTCTATTTAGTCCATTAACACGCTTACGGCTTGCCAAGTGTGTAAATCCGCTTCATAATTTTTTCATTCAAAATGGCGGGAACATTGCACAATAATTTAATGAAATTCGTTTATTTGATTTAAGTTAATATTTTGTTTTCTTACCGATGATAAGTAATACCGTTATCTTTTTTTGTTTTTTGTCGTGCGATTGTGACGCGTTCTTATTACGCACGACGGCATTTTTTCAGTGTTTTACTAAAAAAAATTGGCATGCGGCCGCCATGAGCGCAGGTGAGTGACAAGCGAGTGAGTAAATGAAGTGAGCCACCCTGGCTGCAATGCATTCACCCGACTCAATGTTCGGGGTGTCTGTTCTATACGAGGTAATAGTACTTCAATGCACATTGTTGTCATTGTTGTCACAGCCTGTCACCTGACCTACTGCACATTTTTATTTATTTATTTATTTATATATTTTTGTACACGAAGGAAATCTTACACAAAACAACAATGATAGATAAAATTTGCACAAAGGAACTGCTTATCTCTTTAAGAAATCTCTTCCAGCAGCCCTGAGAGAGGAGATAGTCATTGGATGGTAGACAGAACGTGTACCTATAAATAATCACTAAAAGCTAAACTAGAAATACATATCTTTATCTTTACTTCATTACCTTGAAATAGGTATTATGGTAATGTCTACATACTCCAGAAATTCATACACAGTCAATACGCACTATGGGAAACAATCGAAATCCGGTGGTCACGTGTTAGAGTGACATGTTTACTGCCACCGAAATAGTTGGTGGCTGAGTGACGCTACTGACGAGACAAGCCAGCGGCGAGCGGTGTGAGTAGTGGCCGCGACGTCATATCAAACGCGGTGTGAATGTGATTGCGTAACGGGGCAGTTGTAAGCTTTATAGCTTACTTTATTGTAAGCTTTGTGTAAGTTGCAGCTATCGTTTAACAAAAAAACCGACTTCAAATGAAGTACATCCTTTCCAATAAAAAAGAATCAACGAAATCGGTTGGCCTGATATTGAGTTCTTCGTCCATTTAACACTTAGATGGTTTTCTCATGGATGCCATTGTCAGATCTCGCTCAAATTTAAGTGGGAACACATGATACGCACCAGCTTTCGATTAAAAAAATAACCATCAAAATCGGTTCTCCCAATCAAAAGTTTTGGGGTAACAAACATAAAAATACAGTCGAATTGAGAACCTCCTTTTTTGTAGTCGGTTAAAAACAAACAATTTTAATGTAAATAATCTATAACACAATATTACATCACTCCTATCAAAAATTTCTTTAATTACGACTAAAATTAACATGAATGATAAAAACTGATGAGTGAATGGAATAAAAATGACCGTTCATAATAATTCAAGAGTTGTACCGGAATGTAGTTTTGTTGTTGTACCGCTTTTAAACCAGTTCATTTCTTTTAAAGTTTAATAAACGTGTCGAAAACACATCGATTGATGACACATTTAAATACCTATTCCGTCTGCCAGTTGTCTATAAAAAGAACTTTCCAACCATTGAGTCAAACCATCCAGTTCAAACAAATTTTTCGCGGTATGTGCCAAATTTGTTATCTACATCCCGCTCGGACTTCAGGCTTCAGAGCGAGAGGCAAACTACCTCACTACGGTACAATTTACTCATGTGGTACAACGATCTCTCAGGTATACAAAAGAGGTGTACGTTCTATTATTGAAAGTTCCGCCATTATTGTTTTTTAATCTGGCACGATTGCTAGCCATTGCTACTACAGAATACAGATAACATATAACATAGTAATTTATATTCTGTTTTCTAATTAGATGTGTTTTTTGTTTTAATGAATGTAATAATTAAAAAACAGGTTGATTGCAGCGTTCGTCGAATTTAATAATCTGTTTCGAACGCAGGGCTTGGGATAAAAGTTATGAAATTATCAATAATTGACAATATTGTGATTACATTATAAAACTTGAAACTCTCATACATTTGATTTTATGTCTAGTTATACGTAACTTAACTTGCTTATATTTACGGTAAAAGTTAATTTACTATTTGTTAGACAAGCGTTGTATTAATTTAACATTAAAACGTACAAGTTTTTTACTGATTATATTTCTATGGAAAATTATTTTTAACCATAATCTAAAATTATCTCAACTAGTTGCCCGGTGCCCCCATTACCAGACCTATAGATGTACCACAATTTTCTAATGACTTCTACTGGGCTTCCTGTAATCGCTTTTAACATTCACAAAGAGGTGATCGCCCACTTTGAAAAAGACTAAACTGTCACAATAATTTTACTCACATCATAACTTATTTTTTTATGGTCAATATAGAGACAGCCTCGTTAGAGTTTTATAATAGCTTAGTGTAAGGCACGTTTCAATTAATTTTGCTTCTGTATGTATGGACTCAAGTTCTTGCAACACTTCTAAGTTTTTCTGCACGGACAATTCTATGAAAATTATTATAACTATCTATAGTTCGTAAAGCACAATTTCTGTTCCCCTAGAAGCGGCAAGCTATACGCACGTACTCTCAAGTCAATATTAGTCGGCAAATAAAAAGTTTAAATAGATTATTTGTCAAGTAGCCACTACTTACTGTCGATTCTATTCAGCCAGTAACATTGGGAAAATTTAATCAAATTACGAAATAAGTTTTTCGGTTATTGAAAAGATTTTTTTACAGTACGCAGAACGCCGTTGCCAAAAAAGCGAATTTGATTGTACCTTGTCAAAGGGGTACCAACAAAAAAATTTTTGCTCCGCTTCCGCAATGATATGCATTAAACAAGTTTATTTTTGTTATTTTGACAGTTATAGTATCGATTCATTTCTGTAGCTGAGGTAACTTAACTTATCCTTGATAAATTATACGAGAGAACCGCGCTGCGGTCAAAATTGGTCCGTAAGTGTCAAAGGATTACTTCACATTGACATTTTTATTGTGTATATTATGCGTGTGTATATCATTATAATATCCACAATCAAAACGATAGTGGCCTTATTATACTATGTACGATACATTTTTCTAACAATTTATTTTATTTTCTACAAATTATAATTTGTTCCCTAATACGCATACAACTTTTTCATTTGGTTTTATAACTACATACATATTTATTATTTATTTATAAAAACAATAAAATATTTATGAATTACATGTTATTTATTCCTCGTTAGTCACTAACTTCATATAAAAATTCAACGACAGCTTTATAATTAAAATCCGGATATTGTGGAACGAAATGAATTATGAAATATATTAATTATTAATAAGTGCATTTGACTCACGTTCAGTTATCTGACTGATAACTGTATTCATAAATTCATTGACTTCGTAACCAGTTCACCTGATAGAATCTGATGAGGTTAAAAGAATCATGGTTTCCCAATAATATCGCAAAGAGGAATCATTATTTACCATTAATAATATTCTCTAATGAATATACGAAAAAAATCAATAGATTCCGTGATGGAATAAATTTTTATACGTATATCGTATATGTATAAGTTTTAAGTACACTGGTGAGGATACCTATTTTATTATTAAGCTGTATTAATATTATAAGTAAAATAACTCAGTTTATAGAAATACTTAAATAAGCATATAACATTTTTTATCTAGTCAGACCACACTAGAGAAACATCGTATTACCACAGATGGTATTACTAACAGTCACCGCAATACATTGCGTGATTTAAAATTCGTTTAATCGTTTATTAGGCAATGCAACAGCGTTACAGGTACAACAGTAGATACAATATTAAAATATACATACAAAATTATTAATTTATAAAGAATATGTCAACTAAATTATTCAACATGGTGATACCTACTTTTGTGCTCGAATCCTTAGATAAAGGGATTATTCAACAAACACTCAACGAATTTCATATAAATAATTATATTTAATTGAAGAAATAAATTACAATCATCATTAAAAAGAAAATTAAATATTTTTTTAAATTCTTGAAACTAATACTGATTCATAATTGTTAACTGTTTCCAAGTTTTCCAACTACTTAAATCGTTGGCGTTTTTAAGCGACCTTGTGAATTGATGTATTATGTAGGTATGAATAACAATTATTAATGTGAGTATAGTCAATGTCTTTGCGAAAAGCCGACGAACCATCAGATGGTTAGAGGACAAGGCATCACCGATGCGTTGTCGGCCGAGAATGGAAAAAGGAAAGTAGAAAAATAATTGTGAAGCAAACTATGTCATCATTCATTAGTTAAGTACCGATTAAAAAAAGTTAACTAGTGATCATAAAATTTGACATAAACGTGTGTTTAATTTACGTCAAAATTTATGACATTTAAGTATTATATATGATACTAGATTTGATACTCATCAATTCTAGTGTCGTCTATTACTTACTTACGATGCTAGGCTATTCCTTATTACCTAGGCCATAATCCGTCCTCGTAAGGCTTCCACATACATTACATCGAACGCTGAACTTCTTACACATTCCGTGCAATTTGTAATCGGATCATTATATTGATATTTCTATTGACATTTCTGCGAACAACTCGAAGAAAAACAGCTCAACGTTACAATCATTTGGGTAAAAACTGATTGGAAGTAAGGTAAGGCAGTTCCTATACAGACACGATCAATCTGATGGTTAGACACCATATTCTAGTAAGAGGAATAGATCATGGAAGAAAAAAATTAGACATTAAGAATCCTAAATTTTGACAAAACAAGCCGATAGCAATAATAATAAACAGAGATGTCTATATGTATTAAGGTGGGTGGACCATGGAAGGCCACTCTAACGATTAAACAGTCACTACTTCGTTATTTACTGGTTAAATGAATCAAACAAATCATTAAGTAACGCTTTGTCTTATTATGTATCATATAAAACATTTTTTTTTATAAAAGGTTTAACCATTATTTAATAAACTTAAGTTTAAATAACCTCTGCCAAATGGCCTTGCAAGGAACAAGGCTCCATACAAGGCCAATATAATAAATCAGTCGTTTAACTTAAAACTAACATTGTGAACATTAAAATATCTACTTATACTTAAACTACATAAAAAGATCTTTCATTAAAACGGAATATTAAATGTCTACCATCACATATTCAGATAAAAAATAATCAACGAACATTACTAGAACTCTATCGTAAAACTAAGAATGTATTTGTGTAATTGTTTTAAAAATAATATAAATGAGTAATAAATCGAAATCAAATAAGTTGCCAATAACCTTTATAGTAAAATGATAAAAATATAAAACTGATTAAAATGGCCTTCTTAAGGGTCTGTTCCTTGTAAAGCCAAAATGTTAGAACACCTCGGAATTGGGGGCCTTTAACTAAGTGGTAGCAATATATTAACTTGCACATTGGTTTAAATTTCCAGATATGTATTTACAAGTGAAAACAAAGTATTAATATTTTCATAGTTTCTAGATGTTCCTAGGAAGAACCTTGTGCCCTAGCAAGGCCAACTGTCAACTTTTTGATCGGCCTTACAAGGAACCATTGGCTTTCCTAGGAAAACTACCAATATTTCAATTGTATTGGAATTAAAGTAATATTTTTTTCTTCAGTGCCGTAGCAAATCCTTATATTATCAATTTAGAGTAAAAAAATAAAGAAAACAATAGTTTATTTACTTGAAAATTTACATTTTACTAAGAGCAAATATTACAATTTTAACATCGATGACCGAAGTCAACAAAGAGAGGGCCCGCATTGATAAAATAGCGGTGCGAGGGACTCGCCGCCACGTCTGTGTACTTGAATTCGATGGATGTTAGTGTAAGTGGAAGGAAATTGTCATTGGATGGCAATAAATACGACTTTTAAATAATTGGCCTTACAAGGAGCATGGCCTTCCATGGTCCACCCACCTTACTAGGAAATCGCCCACGCTTCGCTTCGGGAAAAATAGTAAAAAAAATATAATATATTATAGCCTATGTCCCCCGGGGATAGTGTAGCTTTCCAACATTGAAAGAATTTTTCAAATCGATTCGGTAGTTTCGGAGCCTATTCAATGCAAACAATCAAATCTTTCCTCTTTATAATATTAGTATAGATGAGTGTGTGAATATTTAATTTTTTTAAATAATTAAGAAATGTATTTCATTAACTAACTGGCAAATCGTTGAAAGCAAAGAACAAATAGTAGCCATTTAGTTTATCTAATTTAAACTAAAAGTTCTTGAACATGGTCCTTCGAGCCGGACCTGCAATACTTTAAGGGCCGGACTTGAACTATTATTAATCGAAGCATTAATCTACGAGCGTTAAAGAGCAGTTGCGATATTGGCCAGATCGGAACGACTATCACTATGAACGTACAATACGGTTAGTGGTCAGAGAAAGCAAATATATCGTAACGTTGTCACCATAGAACTTGGTCTTTTAGAAATGGTGTAGTGCCAAATATTTCAAATATTCACCAATCTTTTTTTAATTTAAAGCGTGCGGAATACGAAGAATAGAAAGAAAAACAGCACGATACGAAAAACCTGTAAGCATATTCTCCAGATACACTCGTAAATTTATCTAGCATGCAATCGTCAAATGAAGCGCCGTGAACAGTAGACCTAAACGTTTTTCAGTCGGTGGTCGATCTCCATTTGCGACAATCAAGGTTACCAATTAACCTACAAGTCTGTCTATAGATAACGATACCATACATACCGGTAGTATAGCTACCGGTACCGATGCCATGTCTATTTCCTTACAGTCCTGTAGCTCGAACACTAAACGCCGTAGCTAACAACCGCCTTGTTACTGTCAACACAATACAGTTTCATACCCAGTTTGTCTAACATACCCTGGATTTCAACCTATGATTCTTTAATCTAGACGTTTGTATCTAAAATCGAACACACGGTCGAGTAATATGGGCGGTAAAATGCGGTAAGCTTACAATATTAATTAATTCATAAAAAGTATAATACATTCGTGACTTATTCTTTGTCTCTATTATTTTGGAATCTTTCTTAACAACCTTGGAATAATTGACCAAAATATTTAAATGTTTGAAATGTAAATTACTTAAAACGTTTTTTTATTAGACAGTGTAGTTTGAAAGCAGTAATTTAAGAGGCATCAAATAAAATATTTTTACACTGTTATATCACATATACAAACGTCTATCCTACGCATAATTCTAAAGTTATGGCGTCAATTCTTATAATCCAAGGTTAAAATAGATGCAAATTCGAATAATAACAACATTATTGCATTAAAATATGAATATGATTATAATATAAGTTATGCTTCGGTTATAATAATATAGATCAGATAACATTTTATTAATGTCTACCGTACCTGAGTAGTTTTGTTTATTTATCATTAGTACTAATAAATAATTGAAAAAAATAAAATACCCATATTTTATTTTTTTCAATTATTTATTAGTACCTACACATGAAAGAATACTACAGGGAAGTGTGAAATTTACATAGTTAAAGTGTAGGCATATGGAGAATAATTGCTGAAAGTTATAAATAAATAAACGCTTACACACTCATACCCCCCCCCCCCCCGCAGTAGGTTTTCACCTGTATCGCGAGTGGGATGGACGACACATATAACACATCACAATAACACCCTGCACCCGAGTAGATGCAAATAGATCTGCTTATATTCATCTGTCACATAAATATCTGTTATATAAATATGCCCCGGCTGGAAATCAAACCCGGGACCCCTCGCTTCACAGGCAGGTTCCTACCAACTAGGCTACAGGGTCGTAAATCAGTTAAATTAACATTACCGTTACAACTTATATGAATGTATTACTTAATAATTATTATAATAAAAATAATAATAAGCGTAGAACATTGGTTTAATGTATATTCCGAGCTTTCCTGGTTATATACAGTTATAAACATTACACTCTGATAAGAATTGCTAGTGCAAAGGCATCATTGCATTATTCTTTTACTTACTCTACTTAGTATACACTTTGAACTCAGTATAACGTCTTTTACTTAGTATAAACGATCGTTTCCCAGCGTCACCGCCGACAATGCAACCCCGTGTGTTTCCACCAAGCCGATACCAGTCAAACGGGCATTTAGAATGGTCCGCCGCTCGCCACACGAGCATACATGCGAGAAAACTTAAACAGAATTGACTTACGAGTTGGACGAAATAACTGATCTAAACCTAGAAAGCGGTAGAATTGACTCTATAGCCCTTATTAGTCCTATTATTATTAGTAAGTTAATTTTATTGAGTGATAATTTAAGCTTTCATCAAAATGTTCTGCTTTCCAACATGTCAACTGTTCAACATTTTTTTAAAAGCCTGAAGAGCTGACGAAAGGCAGACGGGCTACCTGATGGTAAGTGGTTACCTTCGCCTATGCACATGAGCAATTCCAGAGGAATCGACTATGCAATGCCGGCCCTGAAGGAGAACTCTTTTTATAGCCTTAAAAAACATATAGCGCTAAGGAAATACCTCATGTTAAACAGTCATACGCCCCAACTTAGAGTCACTAACGGTTACTTAAATCGCTCCTTAGTAAAGTATCACCATACAAATTATGTACTAAGGAGCGATTTAAGTAACCGTTAGTGACTCTAAGTTGGGGCGTTAGAAATTAGAATATTAACCCTCATGCCCGCATTAGGATTACGCACCTAATTTGTGCTATGTTGCCCGGAATGGAAACTAAACGAGACAATAACATAACAAACACCCAGGAACCGCGATTAAACAGTTATGTCACATAAATCCATGTTATCCTGGTTCCATCGGGTCTGCTCGTATAAACAATTTTAACTTGGTAACTTTAATTTAGAACAGATTTTTATGAAAAGCACATAGATATTCCATGATCAGGTGGTCTATTATTTAACCTTTATTGACCACAATAGAAATAATACGGTACAAATGGCGAGCTTAATGCTTAATGCATTCTCTACCATCTAACCATTGGACGAAAGAGAAAAGCACGAAAGGCTGTTAATAAATTAAATTATATACATACAAATACCTACGTAAAATATACATACGATACATACAGATATACATAAATATATACATATATTATGAACACTTAATTCCAGCCACGTTCTAGTGTAAGCGCCAAATTCATAACCAAAGCGGTCACGTGACACTTTTTAGCCAATCACACGTCGTTCAATGCCCGATAAATGAATTGCCTGGAACATGAATGGTTTTATAAAAGTTCATAATAGGCCCGCTGGAAAAGATTAGAGTATTTATTGTTCCGGAAAATGCGAGCAAAGTCGCGAGCAGAACGCTAGTGTATTAAAACTGTTGAAAAGGCGAATTGCAGGAGCGGTTATCAAGAAGTCGATAACAGGAGCTGTCAGACGTTATGGTGAGCTAACGAGGCCGAATGAAAACAAGTTGTATCGTTTACTCCGGCGATTCCGATACACTTGTGTGTTGTTGATGAAAGCTGGCCAGTACTGTTATTGTTACTCTTATTGTTACTGTAGTTAAGTATGACTTTTGATTGAGGATAAATAAGGATATTATGATGTATGATTTTAAACTTTTATCATCGCGGACATTAAAAATTTTAAATGCAACGGGTAACATATCGAATCGAAGGGGTAACATATCGGGGTCTACGAATCTTGAATACCAGTTGCATTAAAGAGGATAATATCCTCTTACCAACATCTCGTAAATTTATATTATACTAGCTGTTGCCCGCAGCTTTGCATGATGTTTTAAGTTATTCAAACTTTTATCCTCTTTTCCCGGGAAATATATAAATTTTCCGGGATGAAAAGTTGTTTCAAATATGACCCAGGGTATCAGTAACAACTTTACCAATTTTCATCGAAATCCGTTCTAGGGTTTTTATGTGATGCCCGGACAGACAAACAGACACTTTGAGTTTTATTATAGTATAGATTGCATGCTGATCATTCTTTCACGAACGTCACTTAGTTAAGTTTGTTTTAATCATTAATTATGATAAAAGGCATTTTACTTTTTGATCCATTACAAGACGCACGAAAGTCTTCTGTTGCGTTGCATTACAATACTCCCTGTAACAACACTGTAACAAACGCATTTGACTAATGTTGTCAGTTGTCGGTTGTCAGTTGTCGGTTAAGACAAATAGCCATCGGTCTCGGTTGTCGAGATGGTTGACAACAATTTGTTGTAATAAATAGCGAATTTGTATTGTGATTAATGAAGTCTGATAGTTGTTATGATTGATAGTTGTTGCTTTTAATAAGAAAGTAGAAATTATTGAACTGCTCATAACACTTGTGACGTAGGAATTGTTAAGCGCAATCTACACCGCCCTACGTTAAGTACGTTTTTAGATATACATATAATAATAAATCGAGGAAACAGCCTGTACCAACTTTATCCAAGGCTAGTATCAGGCGGAAATCTATTGTTATTAAGTTAGTATTAGTAGTATTAGTTAGTATTGTTGCAAAGTAGACTACTACTAACTTAATTTATCCAAGGCATTAGGCAAAGAGAAGGAAAAAACGTATGTGATGGTAATGAGAGATATAAATACAATAATATTATCAATTTGTTCCATTCTCATAATAATCATACACTTTTAAGAAGATCTGGACCAAATTCTAAAGTCCACGCAGAGAAAGTCGTAAGCAAAAACTAACTAACTATATAGAAGTTATATTTATAGAAATACTGGAAGATTAAATAACACCCTATCACTTTTATTAAGTTCTTACGAACAACAATAGACTTGCTACTGGGATTACACAAAAGATTTATTACGTTAAGCTGGCAGACTTTATATACATCTCTTCCGATTCGCAATGGTGGTTCTACACTCTTGCAAACTTATGCGAACTTGCGTTGAATAGGTTAAACCGGTTAAAGTAATAGCATAAGTATAACTGTTATACAAATTACCAGAAACATTACTATGGAATCTATATGTATACAGAGGCTCTGTGAGTATGTGATTCTAAGATATGTAATATTTAAAAATATCAAAATAAACTCATTACCAAAACTAAAGAAGAAACTTTTGCGTGGTAGGAAATTTTCCGTCCATTGAAAACCCTGGGGCCTTCGTTATTGGCATGTTACATTCTAGGCCAAAGATTCGCGTACAGAACAGTACGTATACTAATATACTATCTACAAAATTCTGTAGAAGTCATCGTCCCTGCACGTCAGTCATGTCAATATTAGCGTATTTTAGATATTTTACTGGCTAGATACATAAGACTGATGCTTACGCTTGCCTTGGCTTTGCCTTGAAAAACATTTTAGTCTAATGTCACACGTGTGAAATGGTTAACCATCCCAAGTCACGTAAATAGTAACACGTGTAAATATTATGTTAGTTTTGTGGATTTAACTTTGTGATTCAAAAATTGGGTTCGAATCCTGCACCAATTTTCAAGTTAGATGACTATTAGAAATTAAGTGTCACTTGCTCAGAGTAAAACATCGTGGGCACGTGGTGGTTTCGCACCTATTTATCCATAATGTTCTTCACAGTATGTTAAGTCTGTCAACTGCACTTCGACCAGCTTAGGCTATGCCCTATCCCCACATAGAGCCAGGTCAGTGGGTTGCGATGATGAAAAACATTTACACTTTAAACGTGAATGTAGAACTGCCATTATAATTTTCTTTAATGGGGTTTGGCTTCAATAAGCTTACCTGATATCTTCACTACAAGTTATGCAAATATCTTTCTTTTGCATTTCCTATAATATATCTAGATGCATATTATGACATGGTGAAGTGGTTATTCAATAGAATACCGGATGCCTTGTTCATTGACCAGGGTGTTAGAACAGCAAAAGTATGTTTAGATATAATACCTAATAAAACTGCAGTTTTATTTATAAAAAAAACTGTTTATCATTTATCAGAATTTCTGTTTATTCGTCTGAGCTTTTGTACACGCTAATATGAAGGATAGGTATCCCAACGAATCCCTGAGATATCTGCAAGGGTCACTAGTCATTGTATACCAACTTTGCTAACAGTAAGAATAAATAAAGTATATTTTTGGTTACATAAAATGCTTATCCTGGATCCCGTTACCTACATCGAATTTCCGCCATAGAAAATAAAATTTCTCCTATTTCACTCCTGGCGCAAGCACTTTAAGGAACTTCGTTCCAAAAACATGTGCAATGTACACAATCACGATTCACATTCGAAGCGGAACAGTTATAGTACACACCTAATGTTCAATACTTAGCGAGTAATGAGTACCTACTCAATACAAGAGGACGTCAAGTCCAGCAATATCTCGAGGTAATGAAGCGATCTGGCGACATTCTCTGCACCCCAGCAATAATTCTCGACGCGAAGTCAAATGCACTTTCCGATTTAACTCGCCGTGAGCTGTGGTTCTAGTGATGATAGAAAATAATTGTGGTTTATAAATATGTTTGGTGAAATGAAATGAAATGAAATGTAAAATAGCAAAAAGTGTCGTGACAACTTTTCGTACGAAACAAAAAGTGTCGTGACAACTTTTCGTAAGAATTTTTTCCGTCTAGCCCCCTTTCACAACGCGCGATAAGGAACTTCGTTCCAATAATCTTTTATTCATGTAGGTATCACTGATACTCTTATGCACGTTATTTTTTTTAATCTACCAGCTTTTCGGGAAGGTGCTTTGTCATGGAGGAGAAGAAAAGCCGTAAAGAAACTCCTCAGCTCATCTTTTAAAAATAAAACTTTACGTGCCGATTTTAATTAACCACCAATTTTAGCTGCATCCCAGGTCTTTTACAAGCGGCGAATCTTGGAGACGCTATGTGGTTTGATATTATTTAATTTCTAAATTACAGTAAAAACATAGTTTTGGGCAAGAATTGTATTGCAATAGTTATTCAAAAGATAAAACTTTTATTGTAATGTAATTTTTTAACATACAAGTCGAGCTATAGTTATTTGAGCATTTTTTTTATTTTAGTGATGTTCTTAAACTACAAAAATATTTTCATATCAGTTTATTAATTAATATTTATTGCAGGAATGAAAATCTTTATACGTAACTAAACGGCTATTGTAACTATCTATTTAACAGCAACACCGAATGAAGGGAATAAAACATTTTTAGCAACTCGCAACCAAAATAATAACTAGGTACTTACACTTTAAAACTCAGAGACAAAGGTCATCGAATATAAACGCGGCAATATGAGCTGATTTTGAAAGTATTACTCAAAAATAATACTTTTGTCGCTTATGTCCCGTCCACACGTATTAAGTAGATAAGTAGTTAACTAAAATTTAAGTAAATTTTAAGTGAATTAATACGTGTGAACGGACATTTTAGTAGATAAGTAGATAAGTAATTTAGTACACAAGTAAATAAATAATTTAGAAATTTTTCTATTTTTCTGTTAAGTAGGTGGGCGGGGCTTATCACTTAACACGTTTGGACGGGCACTTTTTACTTAAAATTTACTAAAATGGTTAAGTAATTAAGTAGGTCACGACGAAGTCGTAAACTTCTATGCGTTGTTGATCAATAGTTTTTAGTAAACCAAAGGACATGCAAGATTTATTTTAATTTAAGATATTTATTATTTATTTATTTTTATTATTTTAATATTTAATTCTTAAAATGTATTATAATTTCTACCAATACTCACACTGCATACATTGTGCCCTATTTTATTCCTATAGGGTATCTATCCCTTTTTTCATTTTAATTTTTACCCACGACGGACGGAACGAAACGAAGGCGGTATATGCATTAGGGGTTAGAGGTTGCTTGTTTGTTAGTTTGTATGTATGTATATTACCGTTTCTATGAAAACTACTGGGCCGATTTCATTGCAGTTTTTTGCATACAAAAGGTATCACTAAAGAGCGGGCTTATAATTATATGTTTTATGGCGGTAGGCCACCAGAGGGTGCTGCAGTAGCCTGATACGGGGGGGTTTTCAAAATTTTTATTTTTATGCTTTGCTGTCTGTACCTACACGCTGCTAACTATTCCAATTTTTAACCGACTTCAAAAAAAGGTGGAAGTTCTCAATTCGACTGTATTTTTTTTATGTTTGTTACCTCAGAACTTTGGACTGGGTGAACCGATTTTGATGATTTTTGTTTTAATCGAAAGCTGGTGCTTGTCGTGTGGTCCCACATAAATTTGATCGAGATCTGACAATGGCATCCATGTCAAAAGCATATAAGCATTAAGTATGTGCGTGACAAATGGACGAATAACTCAATATCCAACCGATTTCGACGATTCTTTTTTTTTAGATGTACTTCATTTGTGGTCGGTTATTTTTTGTTAAAATTAAATACAGCCGTATTGGGGCGGCTTAGAATACTAACCCGAATCCCACGCCGGAAGGGTGTCGTAAAACGCGACTAAATCCGGCCCGCTGGTGGTAGGGCCCTCGGAGGGATTATATTAGTAGTATTAAGCTTTGAACCGTTATTTGAAGCCTAAATAAACATATTAGAGAGTAGCGTATTTGATTTCCGGTAGCAGGTCGGTATTATCCTCGAATTCTCATTGGTCGTCCCCCACCATTTTAGTTCTCTGGCTGTACACCAGGTGGCGCCGTGTGCACGAGGAGGTTAGACTCGGCGCATTGCTTCATTTGGCGATTTGTTTTTCGTAACAGTCGGTTGTGTCTTAAGAGACATCCAAGCAGTTCCTAACCTTACTAGAAGAAGTATATTACTGAAGAATTTTAATTTAACGATTTTATCGTTCGTATTTTATTTAAAAGTTATTCTTAGTATGAGTGAAATTATTCCTCTTATGACTCGAGTTCTCGTAACGTTCGGAGCCAATACTGCTGCAGCACCTAGCCACGTGCGCCGCAAAAATGGAAAGTTCTATTCAGGAAAGAACAGTAAGAAACGACACTTAAGTTTTGACTTCGTACATTTTTTGGCGTATAAGGTAAGTGGTTATTACAATACTAAATTATATTGCGAGAATAGCGTTGCATTTCAACCTACTTATCTACTGTAGTGCTATGTAGCAGCACAGGGACATGGCCCTAGACAAATGGGCGAATTTTGCCGTTAGGTTAAATTTTACCCTACTGAAAGATCAAGGATGAAATGATACCGTATACTATGACACTTTACTTACATTTATTTAGTGAGCAAGATTTTGCCGCTATTATCCAAGAGATATATACTAGCCGCGCAAAGCGCCTTCACATCCTTGACAGACGGGCACAAAAGTTTACTAAAAGTAAATCCGAAAAATCATTGATTGCCAGAAGTAGTACAACATATAGGTGGTTCACAAAAATACGTGATTACCTTACGTTCCGCCTCTTTGGGCATGCAAACTGTCACACATAGCTCTAATAAATAATAAAACACAACCTCAAACTCAAACATATTTACTGTGAATATAAAGGTACATAAGGTGACAATCACAGGTGACAGTGGATAGTTTTTTTGCTATGTCTTACCATACGGCGTACAACATAATCAATTAATCATAATCTACATACTAAAATAAATAAAGATAAGGTAATACTAATAAGAATTTTATTACAACATAAATAGTAGCATTTTTCGACCAAAAAGTCGTGTACTTTTCTTCTAAAATATTAAGTTTTGATATGACTCAAGTTCAATATTATATTTAACAAACTAGAATTCTAAATTAATGAAATAAATGTCATATTACTACTGCAATGTCAAAATATAATAGGCACTGACAGTCTTAGCAAATTTTAAAGGAGGTTAATGATGTTTTACAGCTATCGTGTGGGTAGAAGTGCAGAGTTATTAATTCGTTGCATTAGCATCAGACTTTATAACATTTTGCAGTTATGGATAATTTTCTGAAGGCCCGTTTATGTAAAATTCCTCCCACTAGCGAGAATCTTTGAATCTTTCTTTTTTCATAGAAAAATTGCGGATATATCCATATCTAAAAACTTCGGGCCGCTCCGAGCGCCGACACAATATAAAACTGCTGCGTAAGCACAGTGCTATTAGCAGACTCAGGTCACGCCTAGTCATGCTTTAAAGTACAGTATAAATTATATATTGTATGTATTGAATTATCATTACCCTCATTTAGATTACGTAAGCAGACCACTTTTTCAAGGCGTTGGAAATGCATTCAATATTAAGCACTACGGGCGCGACTACCCTCGCACCATGAAATATCTTTGGTTTTGGCCGCTCCAAGCGTCGAAACAAAATAAGGCTGCTGCGCAAGCACAGTGCTATTTACAGACTCAGGTCACGCCTAGTCATGATTTAAAGTACAGTATAAATATATTGTATGTATTGAATTATCATTACCTTCATTTAGATTACGTAAGCAGACCGCTTTTTCAAGGCGTTGGAAATGCATTCAATATTAAGCACTACGGGCGCGACTACCCTCGCACCATGAAATATCTTTGGTTTTGGCTGCTCCAAGCGCCGTAACAAAATAAGGCTGCTGCGCAAGCACAGTGCTATTTACAGACTCAGGTCACGCCTAGTCATGATTTAAAGCGCAGTATAAATATATTGTATGTATTGAATTATCATTACCCTCATTTAGATTACGTAAGCTAAAACCGCTTTTTCAAGGCGTCGGAAATGCATTCAATATTAAGCACCACGGGCGCGACTACCCACGCTCCATGAAATATCTTTAGTTTTGGCCGCTCCGAGCACCGAAACAAAATAAAGCTGCTGCGCAAGCACAGTGCTATTAACAGACTCAGGTCACGTCTAGTCATGCTTTAAAGTACAGTACAAATATATATTTATTGAATCATAATTACCCTCATTCAGATTACTTAAGTAAACTGCCTTTTCAAGGTATCGGAAATGCATACAATTTTAAGAACCACGGGCGTGACTACCCTCACCCCCAAATACCCATCAAGAAATAACTTTTCTTGATGACAACAAAGATCTGGCCCTGAGAATTTTCATGGCCCCGAAATGCACTCAAAACACAAGTAAAGATCCATGACCCTTATCGAGCGGTTAATTTATCAGAATTTCTAGAACAATATCAAATTCTACAAGCACCACAAACTGGAAACTAAATTCAAACTAAAAATTTTATAAAATTTTCGCATTCCATTTTTGACCACGCTATTGTTAGCAGTACCTACTGTGCCGAACAGTACCCAGCTTTGACCTCCTTCAAACACCTACCTCGAAGGCCATGGATTCATGCTAATTAATGAAAAGAGTGTTTTCAGAACCCGTGCTTTTTAGTACCGGCTTGGTGTTACAAATATTTTAAATAACCTAAATTATTGTGTTTGATTAAGTAAGTGCAAGCTCATAATGATACAGAGTAGTAAACTGGTTACAACCATTGGATTGGTTAAGCAAAATATATTTATCCAACGTATATTTCCACATACCCATTAATACCAAAACACATCAATGCTTCGTTGAATATAGCCCGCTATTGCAATTGGTGTAGATATATATAGAAGAAGGTGTATTCTACGGTATTGGTTATTCAATAATATTCCTTTTACTTTACATCATGATGTACGTCCAGTTCTTCTAACGTTCAAATCAATATTCCAAAATACCATAACACTACGTGATCGATAATCATCTATTACTACTTAGTTTTTCTTCATCAAATTCCTTACATGGCAGCCTCTGCATCGGCCGGGCATTGTAGAATAAAGATGTGCGTCCCTGGACCTTCACTAAAGATTAATGGCCTCGCGCACATGTACACCAATATTTTTGGCGTATCTGATCAATTGTGTTGCACAGATATAACAGCAGATAATCTAATAGACTGCAAGGACCTTGTCCCCTAAAACATCAGATTTAGCAAGCCACAAAAATTTTTAAACATATGGGTTGGCAAATTAACTTTGATAAGTCGATTTTGGTACCACAGATCAACATTTAGCATCTAGGAATCGTTTATGATTGGTTGTCATGCAACCGAATAAGTCTCATAGTTTCTTAATGGACATAATACACAAGTTAGGAATATAACAACATTATACTTTACTACAACATATGTAAAGGATCCATAGATGATCTTCAAGAATATTTTATCTTTGTGAAAGATAGAAACGGCTAGTCGCAAAGGTATCCAACGTATAATAGGATAAGTAACCTTTGCTATTTCCCCGATAGTCAGGGATCACTTACGTTATCAAGCCCTCTTAAGGCATAGCGGTGTTTACCCAAAGAGTATGTACCACTACGTAAAATCCTCGTCATCGGTATCCACAATACCAGCGAGTGCCTTTAATGATTCGAATTGATGGAATGCCAACCTAACTCCGTTGAAACTTTAACATCCTTCAATACTGGATTACCTAGTGATAGATATGTCAGTTGAAATAACGTGCTAAACTGAACAACCGCCTTTACTGACATTGGGCTCCAAACGGCTCTACAGTCCATTTTAAGAAACATGCGCGCTGTTTGTTACGCTCTAAGGTTCGATCCGCACCTAGTAGGTCAGTCACTGTTAACTCAAAACGTTAACCGAACGGTAAGTACCTACGAAAAGGAAGTACCAAATCAATGTATTTGATAGAAATAACAAACTCAGTACATGATAAACAATTTTATTTATTTATTAAGCCTGTTCAATCAGTTTCAGTATTCAAATTCAAGCTCATTATATTCATGGCCAATACAATGGAAAAGTTGACCAGCTATACTGCTTAACTCCGCCGCCAGAAAGGCACCTTTTCTCAGATTATAATAGTGATTTTTACCAGATGGTTTACCGCTACAGGCCATTTTGCCTCATGAACAACTCGTGTAGTCTCAGGTTACAGCACGCTGGATCTGACAGTTCAGCAAAACCATCGTGAAACTTCACATTAATAATCCAACCTCTACGGTATAAATGAGTCACATTGGCGAAAGAAAATCCAATTCCTGTAATTAAGGCAAACGAGGCCGATTCAAATACGAGTACATAATTATTTTTAAATAATAAATATACTAAGTGGCACTTTACTAGATATTGGAGCTAATAATTGCTTATTAACCAAGAAATATGTGATGGTGCAAAACCGCCTATTGTATACGTTATCCATAAAAATAGACTGTGAGGCCCTAGATCCTATTTTTAAATACTAACAGTTGTAGACCTGTCTGAACCTAAGCCAAGCGATATCTGCAAAAATTCTAGCTTATTACGTAGAATGTGTGGTCAACAAAGGCAGCTACACATACTAATATAGAAGTTTTTATGTACTTCGACCAGGTATTAAGTTAAGGCTAACACAGGTGGTTATCGACCTGCAGTCGCGCCTAAGAATCTAATACAAAACTGCTCTCTACCGTGTGGGGTATGATCTTTAAGTATGTTTACTAACTAGGGGTAACTGAGGATTAGAAAATAGCTTTCTGAGATATTATTGCACAGCGATTCAAAGTTCACCAATACCATCTAGCCTACAGTTGTATCACAACTTTTTAATCAATAAGTGATGCCAAAAGGTTAACTGATGCTACGAATTATAAGTAATGAAAGGTTTATAATATTATTATCAATTACAATAATTTTATATACGACAGTTAATTTAGTTCATTAATTATTTGAATACTAGCGTTCTACCAGCAGCATTGCTGTGTTTTTCGGGACAACTTGTGCCTATTGTCTTGTTCCAGATTGGCCTACCTGTGTGCTGGACTTCACGAAAGTTCTTTCAACGGCTTGTGCCTGAAAGAGTAGCAAACATGCTCACAAATTTTCGCATTTATAATATTATAATAGCATTTACGATAAATTAATGTAGTTTTCAATTGAAACTATATACTAACATTACTTATGTTTGCATGTATACCGATTCTAGGTACATAACTTTCTAACCTACAGTAATGTATACTGTACTCAAAGGCTAAAAATGCTTTAAAGTAATTTTCAGGATATCGTCACATTGGCGATGGCTGTACACCAGGCGATAACAGACACATCTCTAATATGTTTATTTAGGCTTCAAATAACGGTTCAAAGCTTAATATCAGCGTTTTACCTTACCAATAAAACGCTTATTAAGCGATAACCTTATTTGAAGCCTAACATTCTAACCCTGCCTGGTGAAAACATTTATCTAATATTTGAGATCCAATGAAGCAATGCGCCGAGTCTAACCTCCTCGTGCACACGGCGCCACCTGGTGTACAGCCAGAGAACTAAAATGGTGGGGGACGACCAATGAGAATTCGAGGATAATACCGACCTGCTACCGGAAATCAAATACGCTACTCTCTAATATGTTTATTTAGGCTTCAAATAAGGTTATCGCTTAATAAGCGTTTTATTGGTAAGGTAAAACGCTGATATTGATTTTAATTGTTAATTAATACCATTATTACTATTATTATTTCTCCAGGGGTTCACCTGGATAGCTACCACCCTCTAGCATGAGTCAGCCGCCAAACGACTCGTGTTCCGGCTGGGAGCTTGAGAGCCAGTTCTTTCTTTCTTTTTCTTCTTTCTTTCTTTCTTGGCCGGCAACGCATCGGTGATGCCTTTGGTGTTGCTGATGTTCATGGGCGGTGATAGCCACTTACCATCAGGTGGATCGACAGCTCGTTTGCCGGCTATTTCCATAAAAAAAAATTAGATTATTTGTAATACGCTTATACATACACACCCTCGCGGTAGGTTTTTACCTGTGTTGCGGGTGGCATAGATGACACATATAACACATCCCAATAACACCCATGACCCGAGTACAAATATTTAACTGTCTCATAAATATCTGCCCCGGCCGGGAATCGAACCCGGGAATCTAATCACTTCGCAGGCAGGGTCGCTCTCACTACCAACTAGGGTACATGTAATTTCTACTTAGAAAAGCGAGTATAATTTTATTTTATTATCCAAATTCCGAATAAAACGATCAGGACGCATTTTTATTAGTACAACATTAATTATGAAAGTTACACGTCTTATTTTGAACTGCGCTATTTACAAAAAAAATATCCTTTCTCCAATTTAATTAAGTACGTCGTATATATGCACAGCACACCAACATGTGGCACTTTCATTGGTCCAATTGGACCAAGGCTACAACAAAGTATGTATTTTATTTTTAACTTATTAACTTCATTCAATGTTTCACTAATAACAAATTTCAGTATGGAATTCATGAGTTCTTTTCGGTCTTCCATCTTTATTTTTGAATGCACTTATCTACTTAACAGCTTTACTAAATTGTTACGTGTGGACACGCACTTAAAATTATTCACTTAAATTTTAGTTAAAATTTACTTATCTACTTATCTACTTAATACGTGTGGACGCAACATTAGTGATTATTGCCTTTCGTAAGCGTCGATATATTTGTACATACACAAGTATAATATAAAGGACAACAAACATCTTTACGCACCCTAAACAACACAAGATTCAAAGTTTGCAACGTTAGATATTTACCCCCTCAAGTAGCATAAGCGCCAAAATTAAAAATTAAACCTTAATATCAATATTTACTCTGAGATGATCGCTATTTATGAGTTTATAAGAGTACACTGTATTCATTCAAATACACTTGTCTTGAATAACAAACGTAGATAGATGTCCGTTTCATGGACAAGTCTTACAGATTTTTACATAGTTTTTTAAGCCTTCCATTTCGTATTAAAGTCTCTATTAGACTGTCCAATGTCAGTCGCCAATCAGTAATGGTAAATATGAGTGCCCAACTTCGTTCTACATGGCTTTCAACAGCGTTACGAATTGATCATACCTAATGCTTAACTCGAACTTAAAGGCACGGAAGCACTCAACATATTTCACTATTATCGGTCACCAATATATCTATTATTATATTATTAAACCAATTATTGAAACTGATACAGTTACTATCAAAACAGCTTTCGCTGTTTTAGCCGTACCACGAGGCCCCAGCCTAGAAAGACATGTGTAAGCAAAAATTCGTAAAATGCCCGAACATTTTACGGAAGTACTGTAATTCAAGGCCCGTCAAGGTCTATGCCATTGACTATAGTGTCTATAGTATATCTTATCGATAACAATAGATCGATTACAGTACACACTGTGCCTACTTGCTTGCTTGAAGGAGGGAATGTGTCACCAATGTCATCGTTACTGCTGTCGTTACGCTAATGGAGGCCATACACGATCAAGTGTACTTGTCAAGTTTGCAGTTTGGCTTGACGCGGCATCTAGTGTGCATGAGACAGCCATATAGCTAGCCAGATAGCTAGCTATATAGTGGCCTTGTCTTTGCAGTTTGGCTTGACGCGCCATCCAGAATGTGCATGAGATAGCTATATGGCCAGATATCTAGGCTATACAGTGAATACACGATCAAGTTTACTGGATGCCGCTTCAAGTCAAACTGCAAACTTGACAAGTACACTTGATCGTGTATGGCCTCCATAAGGTTGTCAGGCAGAGAATGCTTTTAGCGTTAAGTCCACCTTTTGTGCTAATACAAATGGTTCAATAAGGTTTAAACAAAATAAATGTGAAATTTCCGCCACTCGCTCCGCTAATGCCCCCGCTGGCAGACAGACGCGCGACGAGCAAGCCAGATTTGATTTTAGGTCGTCGCCGCCTTACATAACAATTGGATAATGACCACTCACTGTACATACAGTCGTACACCGTCGCACGTCTGCACTGAATTAGAAACAATGCGTGTGAAAACTGAACAACTGAACCCTGCAGTACCCGTTCCAAACGAGAACCACCACCTGATGGTAAGTCAACATGGGTGGTGTGTTAAGGTCGTAGCTCATCTAAACGACACCGCTCCCAACCAACCAAAGTATGAGAATTCAAATATAAACTTTAAATCGTGCTCTGTACATGCAACTATTGAGTGCCAAGGTTGCGGTAAGCTTGCTTCCCGCGCGCGGGCTGCTAATTTTTGTTGTTACTGTAAAGTGCACCTACAGAGCACGATTTTAAGTCTATATTTGAATTCTCATACTTTGGTTGGGTGGGAGCGGTGTCGTGTAGATGAGCTACGACCTTTAAGGTCGCTGCATACGTAACGTGGATGGGACGGACGGGACGTGGACGGGACGTGGACTGGGCATAAATATACGTGCGTGCCCCGTTCTCGTCGCCTCCGTGGCGCATGGCGTATGCGCTATCGTTTACATTTTCTATGAAACGATGTTTTCAAAATTTCACGTCCCGTTCATTACGGGGTAAAAACACGTTACGTATGCATCGACCCTTAGTGTACCTGGTAGGTATTAATTCCGTTGACATTACACGATACTGTTACGCAGACTGAAATAAATAATGCTATACACACATAAAATGTTATCATTGCCCCACACTGGGGATTCCCTGTGGGATACCATCACAGTATTATATTTTATTATACTGTGATACCATGAACAACACAAATAAGACATCACTATAACACCCATGAACCGCGTGTAAATATTTATCTGTCACATAAATATCTGTTCCGGCCGGGAATCGAACCTAGGACCCCTCACTTCGCAGGCAGGGTCTCTACCAAGAAGGCTACAGGGTCATTTAAATATAAACGTAACAGTATAAAGTTTTATCACTCTTAATACTATTGAGATTAAAGTAAAATACGGTTATTCGGCTGTCGATCAAAACCTTTTTGACACTCTTATTTGATGGATGCTGTTGTTTTCACCTATTTGAATTGTGATAAGATACCATAGTATGGATATTATATCGATTTATCATAAAGTGTAGAGCGCTACGAATAGAACTAGATAAACTGACACAAATACTATCCTTCAACGTGAGTGAATTCTCACTACATTCCTAGATACTTCATATAAATCGAGGAAGAGTTTCGAGTTATCGGTATTAAAATACGAATAGTGAGTACCTGTGAACCCGTTGCATTAAAACGTTTAGTGTTCGCGATGATATAAGTTCAAAATCATAGTTTTACCACAGAAGAAATAATAGTTCCTACTTATAATAAGTACAGAAGGCGAACTCCGCAAAATCATTTAAATAAATAGCGACTCTAGCTCCAGCACAATAAAGTGTAATTCAGGTCGCACAGCGCTAATCAAAAACGCTTAATGAATGAGTTGCCTTCCTTTCTCTATCGCTTATCCTCTCTGGCAATGTCAGGGTTGTCTTTTTGAAAGAATAAAATTTATCTGAAAGTTTAGTAACAATGTGTCATAGATTACGAACGTATGACAGCCATTATGAATTTTCTGAATTAGCCAGACATGTCGAACGTGGCATGTACTTGTAACGTCATAGCTAAAATGCAGAGTGCGCCAGGCCTTTTTACAAACCGTTTGCTTATTTCTACTATATTGCAAGGATCGTGGCTAATAGACGGAAAGTTGATACACTGGTATTATGTCAAATGTCATTTGTCATCCTGTCAAAAGTTTATCCGCGCCATCGCAGTTCAGCCGTGATTATTCCACGATCCGTGGGTCGAAATATCGGCGTACAAAATAAACATTATGAGTACCCGTATAGTAAAAAACATTTCTTTGATGTATTGGAGTAAGTTTACATTTAGTATGTTTTATTTCAATAGGTTAACGCTCAACACTCAACGTGGAGATTAAGAGATGTGGCGAGGGGCCGCGCTGAGATCCCCAGTATCAACAAGGTCACTCGATTGCAGTTCAGATACCTAGTAATTGATAAAACTTGTACGTCATTCGCGCGTATAAACAATTATATTGCATTCACTGTTTATGGAACATACCAAAACCACGTGACCCATTTAGGGGGGGGGAGGGGGGTCTTCAAAACACCACGATTGGTCACAGAGGGGAGGGGGGGGTTTAGATTTTTGTCACGTAGTCAATATTTCAGCAACCATTGCCCTACAAAAGTCCTCAAATATAAGCAAAGTTATTATTTTTTAACTCTGTTTTTGCAAAAAAGTATTGAAAACCGTATTTATGAATTACCACGTGAAAACTAGGGGGGAGGGGGGGGGGGGGTCTTCTCATATACTACGGATGGTCACGAATGGGGGGGAGGGGGGTAAAAAGTTGGAAAAAATGGGTCACGTGGTTTTGGTATGTTCCCTTATTGATTCGTCACCACCACTGTCTGCTGCTGGGTTCGGGTCTCATCTCACAGTGTGTGATACAGCCAAGTGCGGATTGGCAGAGACCTTTGAGATTAATGTAGAACTCTCAGGTCCGCAGTTTTCCTTCCCTGAAGCAAGTAAATTTACTTCTAATACGCATGTTTTTTGAAAATTGGAGGTGAGCTTTCGGAAGGTCAACGTTTAAACTATGTTTATTGTTTTAAAGATTTGAGTACTCGCGGCTTCATCTACTTTTGGCGGTTAACGCGCGTCAGTAACAATAGACGACCCTCCTTAGATGTCTATAATGTCCTAGATGTTATGATCTTGTCTTGTACTAAGGTGTGTCTTTAATATACCTTAATACTTGCATTAGGTCCGTGTATGCACCGTGTGTTGACTGATGTTAAATATGGGTGATCTTCAATTCCTCGTACATTTCACAGTCTTGATCGTTACACACGGTAATATCGCGTTGCATAATTACGCACTTCTGAGACATATTCATTGATACGTCATGTTACGGTGACAGGCTCGTATTATTTGTTAAGAAATTAACAGCAAGCGTTATTAGTTGTTAGAACCAGTCAGTTCACTGATCACAACTCTTTCTTCGTAACTAAGAAATGGCTTGGAACAACACAATTACACCATTAAGGATTTGATGTGTCAGAAGCCATGTTTTTGACAGCGGTCAAGCGGAGTCGTTTGTCTGCTGACCCAAGCAAGAGGCTGGTAGAAGCAGACTTCACAGGAAGATATAAGCCGCGGCATTAAAGAACCGAATCTAAAATGGCGAAAATTATCATTCCCCCTCACTCGCACGCTAAAGACAGGAATAACGTGCGAGTGAGGGGCAATGATAATTTCCGCCATTTTAGATTCAATTCGTTAATGGTGCGGCTTATACCACTAATAATAATATCCTTGTTGTTGACAGATCATCTCATCCATCGATGGATTGAGAGAATCTGGTGCTCAAATAACCCGGCGCGTCACGGACGTCACGGTACGTTAATGTATTTTTAACGTGTTGTAAATAGCACGCGTGGCTGGCCCAATAAACTCGAGATAGCTTGCGATATTGATGCTGTTAGCTTGATAGATCGAGCTGTAGCGAGTTTGCGAGTTTTGCGACGAAACCGAGTATTTATGGTGAAAATGTGCTTCTTGGACTGGAAGTAGTAAATACGTTGAGGAAATGAGGGAACTACTCAAAATATTATCATATATTGTATTGATAAGTATGCTCAACGACAGTGCCGGATTTATATTTTTATGAGTAAAGGCCAATTTATTTCCGCCGGCCCATGTACCTACCTTTCTAAAATAATAATTTACCATTCATAGTAAGGAAGGCACTGAATTAGTCCCTAAGAAAGTGCGAAAAAAAATCAGAATTACAATTTTTTGCGACTGGTCAACGAATATTTTGTTGGTCCTTATTCGAAGAAATTTATTTGAAGTCAGTTATTCTTTTAGTAAAAGTTTAATTATCATCACATTCTAAAATGTTTGTTGCACTTTCACGCAAAAAATACTGAACGGATTTTCATGAAATTTTGTAAACAGACAGATCATGATGTGGAATAAGATATAGGGTACTTTTTATCGCGAGAAATGCGGACAAAACTGCTGTCAGAGCGCTACAAGTAATATCTCGTTATTGAAGTTATACTTCTTTTGGCGCGATGGTGAAAAATGATGAGAGTGAATTTCTACGATGCGCGCGCACACCGACACCTAAATTCTGCATCGTGAAGTTAGCTAAATTCTGTATTTTTTCTGTATGCAAAAAGTTTTCACAGTATTTACCTCATTACAAACGATTTTATAATCGATTGAATTGATTCATAATAATCGATTGATGGAATATAATAATATATTTTATGTATTATTTGTTAATTATAATTATAATATTAATTTATTTCTTACATGTTTTCGTATTCCATACATATTAAAACTATGTAATATATTTAGAATTACCATTCAATCGTTACGATAATTTTATTAAATTACATTTCGAATATTTTGACATCGATTAATCGATTGACAACCAAGATGATGTAATCCCTAATAATGTCATTTTGGTAACCATAGTATTTATAAATAACACCACTGTACTGTCATATTTGTCATCGATCTTTCATGTTTCTACGCGTGGTTTTTTGTATTTTTCTATTAAATATTTTCAGCGTACCTATTTGAAATCCTATTTACTATTGAAACTCATCGACACGCACACAGTTATTTTAATTTACTGTTGTATTCGATTTCGTACTTGTGTTTTGGTGAATGTGTTTTCGCTATACCAATACTATATGAATATGACTAATTAATCGCCTGTTTTGTGACTGACAAAGGTTCAGAATAAGTCCTGAACACTGGATAACGTACCCTATACATCTTTAGAAGATCAGTAGTTTGCTGTGGCCATACTTACAATGAGTATGTTATGGTATCTTGATTGGGCAAGGTACCAACGAAATATAGCGCCTCCTGCACAACTAGACGAAATATTAATATAAATGATAACTAATAAAATCTCTTGAAATATGCAATAGCTTTTATTATACAACCTTTTTATGACATTCGTTTTGGGTAAAAACCATTTAAGTAGTAGATAGTATAATAGACACCCGCCAACTTAGTTTTAACCATTAAACTCGTAGATTCTATTGGCAAGTCACGCATTAATTTTGGGATTTTATTATAGAAATGTACACCAAGCCCTATGAAAGATCGTTGCACTTTACTTTGGCAGAACGAAGGCGTAATTAGTTGATACATTCTTTTTGTTTGGCGATTATTAATATCAAAATTTTGTTTACACGCGTTTATATTCTTCCTTATAAAAACTACATTATTAATTTATTATGTTGGTTAACCTTAGCTGTGTGTTGTAATGTTTAGTTTGTACGATTCCCTAACATGAAATATTACATGTTTCTTCTGATGTATATAAATATTATTTACTAGGTTGATCCAAAAGTAACGATAGTAAAAATGATACACGTTCAAATAAAATAATGTATTATTTTACAGTCTCCTAACTAATCAGTTCACATTCTCGGTAGTTATATTAAAATTACAACAAATTGAATTACTTTAAATTGGGTTGGCATACGAATGATCCAAACGCACGCCTAAATAAATAATAATAAATAATAATAAATAATCACTATCGGACGAACATGAATCATCAAAACTGCTCTCAGATTCCGTATCACACTCGTCTTTCAATTCTATAATAAATTTATCAATTTCCGCGTCTAAGCTTCCATCCATTTTACAAAACTTATCCTCAATATGTCGCACATGTTTTATACGCAGTCGGGTTTTTTGTATTTTTAATTTTTTTTGTGTGTAATAGACCTATCATTGATTCAGTTGGAAAAAATATTAGAACACGATTTCGTGAGCCATGACCACGTTTTATGCTATAATATGTACCTACGTTTGCCCAAAATTCTTCTGTATTTTCATTGAGCGACTCAGTTTCTTTTGTTTTTTGTATTTATAACACTATTTTCTATTTTAATTTTCAATATTATATTACATTGGTAGAAAATGCAAAAAATCGGGAGAAACGGTCGCTAAAACGGGATATCGGGAGACGATAACCAAAATCAGTAGATCTCCCGATAAATCGGGAACTTTTGCAACACTCGTCACTTGACAGCAAGTAATGCTAATCTAATGGGAAGGTAATGACAGCTTGTCAGAGGTAAAATAACTGTGAACGGACTGTAGTAGTAAATAGTAATCGATTACTTACTTTGGGACTAGGAGCACATTCTTTTTCTCTCCTTAATCTGTATTAAAGTTTAATGCCTGTCGGAAAATAAATTATTCTTCAACTGAACTGAATAAAACCTTTCATTCCCTCCCCCCCACAAAAACTGGTTTTACAGCATGGTATCGTAATAGAACATAGATGGTGTTTTTACAATTGTAAAAACAGAAAAAAAAGATTTACAATTGATTTGTTTTTGCAATTGTGAAAACACCATCTATGTTCTATTTCGAGAACTATTACGATACGTAGCAAAGTAATATTAGAATATACTACAAAATTAATCACAGATGGCGCTTAACACATATAGTTTGGCTATAGAGATTCGTAAATTAAATTATTTCTAAATATTATTTCATTTTTATTTTTAGTATTGCTGTTTTTGAATATTGTATTTTGAACAATGTTTGTTTAATATTGTTTTTTGATTTTTTTTTCATGTCAAAGAAGTATAACTTCTCACGCGCGTACAAAAGTACACGCACCCTTTTTTTAAATTATAGTTTGCTTCAAGATCCCCTCCATCCATTACTTCATGAATATGCAGCGTCTTAGATGCCCCTGGCCTGATGCAGTCACATCACAGATCGGTGTGATTCGTTAATTTATGTATGTCGTATCGTGGCGTTGAACTCGATGCAATCGGAACGAATGTTCCGGTTCTCCGTTCGCGTAATTTCGGACAGGTTGTGCTGGCATGAGTAGCATGACGCGAGCGGCGCATGCGTGACGCATGACGCGTGCGCATATGCAACTCTCGTGCATGGATTATTGCATATTGTACGGTATGAGACTGACTGACTAGGATAGGATAGGTTGGTCTTGACATCATTGTTATTTTTTTAATCTTCTTAATTTTTTAGACCTACCTACTACAAACGAAAAAAGTTACTATAATCTCATCAAAAACATAAATTTAAAATGAGAGCCATGTTCAAAAAAACATTTCACATTTATGTTTTTGATGGTCATATGTATTTCGTAAGTTTCAATAAATGAGCCAAGTTTGACAGGTTTATGTGAAATAGTTTTCGAGTTATGAGGGGGTCAAACGTGGGTCCAAATGGTTCATGTAAATACACAGTGCTGCTCCCCAGTTCTGTTAGCTTGAACATGGCTTGACACGCTACCGCGTGTCTGGATAAACTACAAACTAAATCAAGAAAAATGTTTAATTTTACAATGTTGGTTGCTAAGTTAACAAAAATCCTTTTATTTTCGAAATAAAATTGTTGAAATTCAATTACAGTATTATAATTTAACGATATTGCGTATAGCACCTAACTCGGACAGGAAATTAATAAAAACCCCATTACCCAGACACCAGTACTTAACATAAAGAGTGTTTCATTTATGCTAAGTATTGCTTACGTATCGGTTAAGTAAGGTTCGAATATAATTAGTTTGCATTAGTGTACCTATATAGGTATTACCTTTAATAGTAGAATTTAAATAGTAGGTACACTAATAATAATATACACAAATATACTACATACTAACAGCATGAACTATTATATGAAGGTTTGTGAATTCGTCGGAAGTTCAAATCATCACCACTTTGACGTGTCACAATCACAAAGTTAAAAATGTGATTAAAATGATCACACACACACACACACACACACACACACACACACACACACACGCACACACTCGTCTGCATGTGGCATTGACAGTACCTACAAATTAAGTCTCTAACACTAACTTTTATCTGCCACATAAAGATGTACAATATATAATATGTATATCTATATGTGTATTTATATCATAATATATGTCGCGTTTATATAATTATGTATTTCTACCGCCCTTCGTGTGTCTCTGTTTGGCCAGGTTAGCTAGTAGAGAGCTCGCCAATTGTACCGTAATTTAATATTGTGGTCAATAAAGAATAAATAAATAAATAAATGTCTGCCCGATAATTGACCTAAAACCTCATGGTCATTTATTATTATTACTGATGCCAAATGTAAGAAAACTAATCAAATTAAAGGAAATAAAGCCTATTACATAGATAAAGTAGTAAGTAATTCTAAGTTACAAGTAACTGGTGGTCAGTGGTCACCATTAATTAGATCATAATGATATTGAGCGACCACGCGACAGTAGGTAGATACACCGCGTTTCCGCGATGGTGTCGAATGAAGATCGAACCAGTGGGTTGGAAGCCATTGCAACTCACTCATAGGAACCAGAAATGCGATATCAGATGTAAGAGAAAGAAATGCGAATCTGCTGTGAATTACATTTTTCGATTAGATAATCGAAAACACGTTCACGTTTATGTGAGTGATAATTTTGCTAGTTCATCGTGGGGAAATATGCAGTAAAAAGAACGAAATATGCATGAAATATCAACATATAATACTAATAAATTTTATCTGAATTTATATTAATTTTATGTATTATATGTATATCATATCATCGGGCGACTATTTGTCTGCAAAAATAACTATTTCGAGGAAAAAAAGGTCATAGGACGTATTCCCGTGCTTTAAAGGAATTTGATGAACCTATCTAATATTTAACACTGAATAAGCACTATCAGTGAAAAAGTACTAAAATATGCAATAACGCGTTTCGATCCATCCATCCATCAGCCCTTGGAGGTCCACTGCTGGACATAGGCCTCCCCTACCTTGCGCTACTCTGACCGGTCTTGAGCCTTCTGAATCCAGCATATACCCGCTGTCTTCTTCAGGTCGTCAGTCCACCGATGTCTACTTATTATATGTATATTATTATGTGCAACTTACAACACACATAAAAACTATAATGGCTAAGAACGGCTGTACCGATTTTAATGGTGACTGATTTGTTACATTCTTAGGCGATACAAAGTTCGCCGGGTCAGCAAGTTGATAAATAATAAAATAATGGACACAAATTTTGACATATTATGTAATTAATGGAATGTAATGTATTTTTAAATTGAATTAAGTAAATTAAATTAAAAATTAAAACATATTAAGGTTGTTTGCAGTATGGCTCATTCTATTGTACTCGTAGTATGCTTTTCCTGACTTTTGTTATGTTATAATTTTATAAATGTGACGTATCTGTCTGTAGGATCGTAGCTCCATTTGAATGGACCAATTACGATTCGATTTTTCTTTGTTTCAAAGTTAATGTGATCGAGTAAGCTAGTTTAGTGTACCTAAATATGATAAAATTTAATTTTAAACTTATTCTATTCTACGCTTTTCATTGAGCATGAAAAATTTTACAAGTTTCTAACATGAAAGAAAGTATTATTATGTAATGAGATTAGTTTGTATTTTTTTAGCTTATATGGTTTTCATTGTCCAGCAGAACCAGCAACAAAATCCTGATTTTGATTGAGCTGTCTTATCTCAAAAAGTTTCATCGTAAATCATTTAATTTCCAAAATCGTGCACATGTTATCCTCAGATCTTATGGTAATTTCATTGCGTCAGCCGCTAAGCGCTTCGGAGTCCTTACACGAAGTGTCTTAATCGGTAAGTTTTTTTACCCTCGCTTAACACCTCTGAGAGGCCGCTAAATCAAAATTTCACTTTTTTCCATTGCAGGAAGGTGATTCGTTGCATTTTAATAAACTCCCAATTTTGCGGCCCTGGACATGCTAGGGATGTGATGATCCATTTCGGATATGCGTACCTTAAAACTTGGTAAATTTTATTCGAAATGACTGATGAGTTCAAATTTTAAGTGATGATGCTAACAATTGCCAAAAATTTGCCAATTTATAGGATTAATCAATATATTACCCTGCAGTTATCGGCCAGTCAGCCAGCCAATTAATAGATTACTGGAACAGCTTTGTAAATTATTTTAACTTACCGCTAGCTTTCAGTGCGAGTTATGTAACTAACGTGTTTTTTATACTTATTTACATCCTCACAATACTATATTGCGTCGGGATCTGCGGTATCTTGCGCTATCGGGATATCATGAACACCATAGAACTAGACAACAATAATTTACCTGACACATAATTGTGTGTCCCGGCCAAAAATCAAACATTGAACGAACGGTAGATAGTCTTGAGTCACTACTAAGAAGGCAGCTGGTTCGTCACTATTTAAAATCTATTTTACTTTTACCTTGACGAAAGACCTTGTCTTATAAACAACGGATACAATCAAAGTCTCTAACGGATATATTTTTTTGATATCCGACTCTTTCACTTCATACATCTCAACTCCAAAGGATAAGGTTCGTTTTTAAAAGTTGCCCGCATACAAAATTGGACTTTCTTATCCGCCACATCGCTACACGCGTTTTTGAGAACTCAATTAGGTAGATATTATACCTTTATATTGCACTATGGCTCTGCAAGCGGCTTTGCCCGCGTTTTCCAAAAGAAAAGAAAAGAAAATAAAGAGGAAAGAAAGTACAATTGTTCATAATAATCACATGAAGAACTCCTCAGTGGTTCGGACGTTAAAAATAAATATAAAAATGCATAGATAGTTCAAATTCAAAAATGAAAAATAAATAAAAAAAATTTTTGATGTGAAACATCTATAGGCGAGGGGTAAACCTGATTTTTGGCGCGGTGAGTGGCGACGCTTCGCCGCACTATATTATTATGGTAGGGCAATATGAAAAAAATATAATAACACAATGTGGGTAATCATAAATAAACTTAGTTTGATATGCTGTAGCATACAGTAGGACAAAACTGTCATCATTTTCTGGAGACAATTCGTAATATTGTATTTTTTCATCATGCCATATTTAGTTCCTGTCACAATCTGTACTTTTATGCCTATTAGTTGTATAAAATAATTTCGATGTTTCACATCTGCCAGCCGTCCCATGACGGCTCACATTTTTTTTATTACGCTCAAAAATTGACCTATAAAACGGACGCTGCACTATACGTGGGTCGTCTAGGACAGTCCCATCCTGAGGAAGTATTGTCGACATCCTTGTCGCTTAGCGACTCGGAACTTGGCAACTATTATCTAATCTGTGGTTTATGTAGGTCTGAGAAATATTGTTATCTACTTTTTTATTTATATGCAGCGAATGCAACAAAGATAATCTTGCTGTCCATCCAAAATTATATCGCCGGTACGTACGACGCGATACGCCTCGTCTTTCGTTATGCTCGCCGTAAGGAACTAGAATAGAAGTGGTCAGCGCACATGGTCAACGGTACACCACTAATACGTTACCCACCAAGAATAGAAGAAAGAAATTAAGTTTCTCTATCATTTTTCATTTAAATTTCCCATAATCATGTCTACCCGAGACCCCATCACTTGCACTTGACTTTACAGTTAGATTTCTGAATAGTAGTAGCATTGAGAAATGTGAATTTTCTCCTATAAAGCTGAAGTATGACATAAATGTACAGACAGACAAAGCGAGCACTGGATACTGAAACATATATTATCGCCGTTAGAATAAGACATCCCGCTGCGCTAGCGATGAATTCGTATTCAATGTATTCGGTGAAATTCTACTTGGGAATTTCGATAAACAAATTTCGTTACATTCAACTGGTTCTTGAGGAGAGCTTAAATCGATTCGGGCAAGAATATCGAGTTCTTCATTGTGTCAGGAGCATCCAAACCATCATGGTGAACTGCTTCTCATCGTTAAAAAAACATGAGTACTTTGTCAAGATTGGACGATTAACAATACTATTAACCCAACCTACATATAAGCTCCTCTAGTGTGCTTAAAAATCCTCTCGAATGGAAGTCTATTAAACCACTAATAGATCACACTGATAGCAATATTTTACTAGCGGGAACGATACATAAGAGTTTATACATATACAACGTTGCATCGTTCTCTCAGCAGACCTATCTTTAAACTATTCCATGTATTTCACTAAACAACTCCAAGGCCCTTAACATTTCTTTATAGCCGTCATTTGTGTTACTTTCCAGTGAAAACTTGAGTTATACCAGCTACTTTTTGATATGCGGCGAACCAGTAGAATGCTTAGACCGCTCGGCAGCTAAAATGTCGCTTATTCAAATTTAGCGCTAACGTGTCGAAGTATTAACATATTTATGTGGAAACGGAGTTATCAGTCAGTGCCCTGTAGGTCTCGTTTCCAGTGAGATACATTTCAAAGGTATGAAGTTCACACGTTAAAATTAGGAACAAGTTTTAATGTTGAGATCCTATAGAAATATGCATGCGCGAAAAATAAATATTATTCCAATCTCAATGGCATATGAACTAATCAATTCTTTCTTTCTTTCTTCTTTTTTCTTTCCTCTCCGGCCATACACCGGTGATGTAGTGTTAATAATATTTATGGGTGTGACATTAAAATAAAAAATCATTGAAAAATGGGCATGAATACATCTCAGAAATCCTCAATAATAAAAATCTAAATCAATCAAATCACATTTCGCTTCTAGTACGATACATTTTGTAATATTTGTGTAAGGTCTATTATAGATCCCGTGCAAATTTTCTCCTTTTAATTTGATTGATTAATTAATAATTCTGTCCAATCTTGTAATTAATCTAAGGACACCTCAAATGTTAAAATAGCCGTACATACACACGAAATACACAATACTCCTACTAACATAGTCAGTTAAGAGACGTGCATTTTACAAACAAATCTACCTAACAGACTTTATGTTATATAATATTATAATAAATCTATTTCTACATTTTCTAGTTTCCACAAAGTCGCAATAATTTACAAGTGATCTGAGCATGAAATATTGATATTCAACGAACTTGTTTCTAGATAATATTAATAAATGAAGAGATTTGTACCATTGCTCTATGCACGGAATGTGAAATTAGGCATATGATAATCAAAGTTTATTTAAAAACAGAAAAACTAATGCGGTAAAGACTTCAAACACTTAAATAATAATATGTGCAAATTTTACTCCTTTTTTACCAATGCAAATGAAACCTGCACACGTGGGAGTTCTCCATGATGCTCTCAAAGGTGTGTGAAGTACTGAAGTCTACCAATCCGCACTTGGCCAGCATGGTAAACTCGCCCCTCACATTGTGGGAGGAGACCCAAGACCAGCATTGGGACAATTAGGGTTGTTGCTTGCTTGCTTACTCCTTTTTTAGGGGCCAAAATAGGTAAAAAAAGTTAAAAATATTGAATGCCTCTTAACAAAACATCAGCAAAAGTTTGACTCCGTCACCTACAAACGAAATAGTAACTCCTGAACCTTCATTCAGCGTTGATCGACTTTTGTTATTTGTATACTACTACTACACTACAAGAAAACAACATTGTGATATTAGCGAATTTCCAGCTGAGAATGGCTGAGACTGCCTGAGAGTAATATTTGTGTACAACTGTTTGTTCGCACATACACGCCGTTTACAAATCGTTTATTGCGCGTGGGAATACCACGTTTGAGTTTATTTTAAATTTCTAACAGCTGGTTTTGTTTAAATATACTAAATTGTTTGCCAATATTGCTTTATTTAAGTTGCGTTATTTTTTGTTCTTCTTTATTAAAGTGTCCTCTTCCCTAAGGTTGCCTGGAAGAAATCGCTTCTTAAGCGATAAGGCCGCCTGTTGTACCATTATATCTATTAATAGTATAAGATGTTACTGTATATTGGTGTACAATAAAGAGTTGTTGTTGTCGTTGTTGTTGTTATTTAATATAATTTTTATTTTTCTGTTTTGTTTCAAAAAAAACAGTTCAGTTTTAGTAATAGTAGTAGTTTTAGTTTTAATATTTTTTTCAATACTTAATTTCTATCTATTTGCCTTGCTAAAATTTTACCTTCTTACCTTAAAATTACCATCTTTTTATACTTAATTATTACAATAATATTTTTATGTAAATCACCAACAAACAAGTTGACCTGAATATAAATGGCAAGTGACCACACCACAGTCGCCCACCAAACGCACACCAAAGATAAAAGCATCACTGATGCGTTTCCGACCATGAAAGAAGAGAGACAGATGCATCAAGCATAGAAAGCTAAAAAATAGAACACCTAAATAAAATCGTTTGTTGAACTACGTAGGTTCAATTACACTGATAGGAACGTATAAATAATGAAACATTTTTTGTTAATTTATTCATGGGTCACAAGTCACAGCTCAGCTCACAACTCATTGAACAGTGTTCATTAGTCACCAAGTCACAGGTCTTCAATCAACACTAGACTACACTTAAGACTCGTTGCTCTATTTTTAAACATTCAATCACTCATTTGTCACGAAGTTATTTCGCAACGCAAAAGTAAACGACCTGATTCTTCATAGTTAAAAACCGTCAAGTTTTTAACTCTAACTAAGATAACCTTTTCATATAATGCTATTTTTGTTGTACAAAATTTTACTAATTAATATTTTTTATAATTGGTAATTATTTCAATTTATAATTATTTTATGAAACTGACGACGCGTGTGGCACAATGGACGCGCCAAGGGTCTTGGATTCGATTCCCAGCGACTGCCAGCGAGGCAGTTTGAATGATGACTTTGAATTTCTGTTCTCGGTCTGGGTGTGAGTGTTCTTGTCTCTATGTGTTGTGCATGGCACCCACGACACAAGGAATCCTAGTGTAGGGCTATAAGTGTGAAGAGTTATAAATTTTTTTTTTGTTTCCACTTAAATGATTTAACTAGGTACATTTGTAAATTCTTAATTAGTATCTTTGCAAAATATGATATTTGAACTGATGGTTGATTTTTAAATGGGTGAGGCAAATCATCCACATTCGATGATTAAGTATATCAATACCATAAAACATCACAGCCTACTTTTAAAAATATTTTTATCAAATTACAAATTCCACAGTATTATATTTTACGGTAAAAATATTAAAAACAAATGACAGTCAGCAGCATACTTTTTATAATTTTTCAAATGTTTTTTTAATAAATAGCTACCAAAATGCATAAGCCGTCTGGTCAGCTTATCGTAAAATAATTTATTAGCACAGAATTATCGCTCCGTAAATCTCCGGACCTGTGCAGCATTTTAGGCCTTCGCTCTTTATTCAGGTTACAGTTAATTGACTTTTCGGCCCTTATTGATTTTTTAATAAACTTATGCTTGTTTGTTGACAGATCAAACATATTTACATTTGGTGCTTTTCTCACACTACATTAAGGCAACAGACGAAAAGATTTTTAATAATCGTTAACAGTTTTATCGATTCTTAAATGTAGTTAGTAAGATAATTAATGTAAATAAGATTACAAATTCTATCGCTTATATTTATAATTGATATAATAATTAGAGTTGGTATTAAAGTCTATTACTCTGGGAATTTATCTCGTAGAGGCACTGAATATGAATAATTTCATCCTTTTGCTGCGAAACTGAAACATTTTTTTTGTCACTAATGTATAACCTCTGCTGAGAATTCAACCTTATACGCTCGTGGACATTATTATTTGCTACAGGTCATCAAGTTTGCTTGTGATTGTGAATAAGGTTTTGACTCGCAATTTTTGTATTAAGTGGTTTCATGAAACAAAACTCACAAACGTCCCAGTCACCTCGGGGAACATACAACCGAGATAAAACCTACTCTATCCTATTTTCTTATTCGGGTTGGTGGCCGCTACTCAGTTAAATCCAGAATGTCCTCATGTGGTAAGGTAATTTAACAGTACGGTTAGCTCCCACCTTCCTTTTAAATCGACTCTGAAACGTTTTCGTTTGCTATCTGCCTCTTCATGACCAAAAACGCGACCTTTAACACTTTATTATTTGTATGTACACCATAAAATAATATACACAAGATCACATGAAAAGAATACAAAACAATGGGTGACCTTATGGCTTTGAAGCGATTTCCTCCAGACAACCCAGTAGTAGAAAGAAAACAGCAAGAAAATAAATTGGGTATTGGCGTACTTACATAAGGTAAAGACATTACAATGTGAAAAGGTGAAGTAAAGAGTAAAAAATAAAAAAAAATATTATCAAGTGACAAACAAATCAATAAAAAGCAGTGACAAGAAAAGGAAACAAGAAAGGATGATGACAGGTTAGGAAAGAAGTAACATTTAGTGTCTGCTGAACAAGTTAAAATCAAAAAGATGATCACCAATATTACATTTTGCCAATAACGTGAGAATTCCCTTATCAGGCTGCAGTGACATAAATAACGCGTACCTATCGAGTTATCTATCTGGCACTGATTTGATTGTATCAGATACTGTAGAAAGTGCACAATGAACGATAACTAAAACTTGTTATCTACCCTCGTATCTTACGAAAATGTGACGGAAGTGGGGTTACTGAAATGTAAGACGAATTGGTCTTACGCGTTACATGCAAGACCAATTCATCTTCAACACGAGAAGATTCCCGTGTAAGAGAACCAAATAAGATGTTTTCGTTTATGAGTGAAAGAAAGAGGAAGTTTGATTGTTTGTTTGCATTGAATAGTCTCCGAAACTACTGAACCGATTTGAAAAATTATTTCACTGTTGGGAAGCTACACTATCCCCGGGTGACATAGGCTATATGACATGTATGTTTTTTTTCTATTTTTCCCAAAGCGAAGCGAGGGCGATTTCCTATTACAAAATAATAAAAAAATAAATAAATAAATAAATAAATAAAAAAATAAAAAAATAAACAAGAAAAAATACATCTGCAAAATTGCATTACAGATGAATTTGTAATATTGCAGTACATATGCAATATTGTATAATAGTACCAATATATCGTAAAAGATAACAAACTTGCAAATGGCTCATTTTGTTCAGAAATAACCCATTCACAATATTCATATTACATAATTTGACGCCTTGGGCAGATGCACTCTTCAATAATTCAATATTTACGGCCGTTACATAATTTCTGTGTTAGGCTGTATTCAGACTAAGTGCTTAGCTCGTCTGGAATTAAAATACATATCAATATAATCAGGGTTATGAAAAGAATAAACAGTGTTTTTAGATTACTAAAAATTTTTTTGATTTTTTGTCACTATGCTGATTTCTGTGCGTTCACAAATAAAAGAGTTATAAAATCGCGACGAGACATAATTTCGACTATAGGTATCCCTTAGCAAAACAAAGGCAGTTAAGTCTAAAATAACGATACACTTAGACTTCTTTCGCGGTTTTGTATTTAGACCTGATTCTTTATTTACTTAACATTCAAATATCATAAAAATGAGCATCTATTACCTACTATATTTCAACGTCAAAAACTCCATGTTTGAACGCGCTCAAACGCCTGCGCACGAAACAATGGCCTCAAGAAAATTCGCAACTAAAAATATTTCCACGCTAGTCGCAGTGACATTTCGATGTTATACCGTCGGAACTGAAACGCCTGCGCACTTACACACGCATACAACTCATACATACACGTACAACAACATACATACATTTTACGTGTAGATAAAACTCGTGTTTGTGAATGTAGGAAATTGTCTTTACAATCGGTTTTTACAGTCATAATTACTCTTAATGTTATATTTGTGAAAGTTTGTGTATGTTTTTTACTGTTTCATGCAAAAACTACTGGACGGATTTTGATGAAAGGAGAATGCCCATCTTATCATAATGTCGATCTTTTAAGTTTCAAATTCATTTGACAGTCCCCAAACACCATGAAGTTTGTAATGTATTATAATCACAGAACACTATTACTCCTGGCTGATTATAATAATTTTCTATAAAAAAAATAATTCATTTGACAGTCCCCTTACGTCATCTAGTTTGTTGTCATGGATAATATATATTATACTATAACTGTTGTATCATAATTATAATCGAATCAATGCTACCTATTGGCCCGAAGGATCTTAAAAGATTCCTGATTGGCCCTTATCCAAACATAAATGGCCCAATGGTTTTATTTTGTAAAACGGAAGTAAAGTTACTTATTAATTTCAGAAAATTATTCCCAATAAGGATTTTTTAGGAAATAGGGTAAAATACTTGAAATATTTTAATTAAATTTTTTGTCTAAA
Organism: Thymelicus lineola; assembly: GCA_963932265.1. Taxonomy (NCBI): domain Eukaryota; kingdom Metazoa; phylum Arthropoda; class Insecta; order Lepidoptera; family Hesperiidae; genus Thymelicus; species Thymelicus lineola. The sequence continues at coordinate 11,259,168 of OZ010701.1, forward strand.
AATCATTGTGACACAATTATTTTTTTAAGAGTACTGGCTATGGGCATTCTCCTTTAACATACAGATTCGTGGTCTGTATACTAAGACATAATGCTACTTATTGTCCTGAAAACGCAAGTAAAGCCGCGGAGAGAGCGCTAGTTGTGAAAAACACAATCAGGCAATGCGAACCTGGTTGAATTTCTGATCTAGGTAACCATATGATCGTTATTTGTTCACGTTTAATTATGATTCTTACGACATTTTGTACGGTGATATTTCCACCGAGTTGCATGGATTGGTCACGGCTAAAGCGTATAAAATATTTATAGTAAGTATTACAATACCGTTTTACAGTATTTATGATAGTTGTATGCTTTAAAATTAGTTTTCGGGTTTTAGTTGTTTGTGACTAAATTCCATTTTACGTTGAAGTCATAGTTAAATAAAATATACTACACACAAGTCCAAGTAAAACACAGGCGAATGTTACTGTATACTAGATCGGTATTATACGTACACATAAATGCCACTGTCATTTATGTGTCTCTGTCACACACATAAATATATTTCATGTCATTGGACTTTGTTTGAACTCTTCATGGTTTTCGTCTATGACAGTAATTAATGAACACATAGGCAGTTCGTTATGTACCAGACTATTGCAATTTGCATGTATAATATTATTGTAGGTTTATATTTTTAATATTGATAAATAAATTTTAAAATAATTATTCTTGACAAAAAATAACCGACTTCAAAATTAGGGGTAACTCAAAAATTACTCATCCACAAGTGGGACCACATGACAAGCACCAGCTTTCGACTAAAAAAGAATCATCAAAATCGGTTCACCCAGTCAAAAGTTCTGAGGTAACAAACATAAAAATAAAATAAAAAAATACAGTCGAATTGAATACCTCCGCCTTTTTTGAAGTCGGTTAAAAAGCTGTGAATTCTGCTCAGTTCCCACTTGACAAATAATGAATAGTCGTGTTCCGTCTACACTCTAGAAGAATAATATTGTGTCTAGACTCTAAGACACAATCATTTCTTTCTTCTCTTCTTTCTTGACCACAAATGCATTAGTGGTACCTTTTGTGTTACTGATGTCCATGGGTGACATTGACCATTTACCATAAGATGACTTGTCTGCTGATTTAATACATTTAACAAACTACGAGTATCTATTTTCCGTAAAACCATGAAATTACAAAACAGTGTACGAAGCACTTGCTTCGCGCTTCGCTGCCTCTGCTTCGGTGACTGTTGAATACAATTGTTTGACCATTGTATTTTGTAATGCTAATTTTTCATTCACGTGTGTTTTGTTACTACACACGTCGAAGAGCCAGTTGCAGCTGTAACTACAGTTTCGTTTTATTTATCTTATTTACTTTAAATCCTTTATAATATGGCGAGCTTAAAGCTCAATGCATTCTCTAACAGGTTAAGGTTAGACTTTACAGAAGATTCGATTCGATTCGATTAAAAAAAGAATCATCAAAATCGGTTTACCCAGTCGAAAGTTCTGAGGTAACAACCAAAAAAAATACAGTCGAATTGAGAACCTCCTCCTTTTTTGAAGTCGGTTAAAAAGCAACGAAGCAACACAGTGTACATACTATATAAAATAATTTAAAGTGTCATAATAATCGTTTGATCTAGTTGTATTGTTATTTACTAGGAAATACACAATAAAAACTGCAACTAGCCACTCCCACCTGAATGATTTCTGATTATCGGCATTTTTTACGTGCGTTATAACTAACGGTGGTAATCACGTTTGACTGGTTTGACTGGGCACCTAGGTTTCGTTATTCGTAGTCTAGCTTGTGTCGTACTGAGGTCCCGCATGTAGTCTACGTGTAAAGTTAACAACTGTCCACAATGTCCGGAAATACTCGGACTTTTAGCCTTCCGTCCAGCTTTTGAAATAGTCCGGTTTTTTTTTGGTTGGCGTGCCTATTTTACAGTCATCACTTTTGAAGGTTTAGACCCTTAGTTTCCAAAGTGGTCGAGGTGGACCCCCCTACGTACGTTGGCGTGACAAAAAATCAATTAATCGTATCTCACTCTTTTTCGAAAACTATTAATCTCTGTATAATCTAAACTCAGCCGCTACGCTTTCCATAGTCAGATCTAATCTTCACATTTTTTGTCGAGTTTTAGGAATATGATAGAAAAGTAGCTGCAGGGGGTCCACTGGAACCTGCTGAATTTTGAAAGTGGTCTATGAGAAAAAAAAATAGACTAAAGAGTGCTGAAAGATGATCTCGCTCTACCCTGAATATTGCACTATGCAATTTTAATTTGTGACTAAAATGTCCAGGCTTTTTTCAGAAATATGTATTGTCGAAATATATAATGTATTTATTTATAACATCCATCTATAAATTACGAAAAACTAAAGCACACTCACCATGTCTCCAATAAAACCTAATCAATAAAGTAATTTAAGTAGATTATTAAACAGATACGTAATTCAAGTTACAAAACGCATACGATAACATCAATATTATGTGAAGTCAAACGCAAAATAAAGTTTCGAAAGTGATGCGACTTATCATTCATCGATCATCATTCGATGACGGTGATCGATTTATCAATCGATCGATCAACATTCGAATTATCAATTACGCATTTTTAATAGCTATGTAAATAAGCCTCGTTTACGTTGTTAGAATACTATCAAATATTTACTTTATCGATTTGCAGCAACAAAATCTTACTAACCTGTTTACCCGGTTTTACCTCTGTCTGTTCTACATGAAGAATAGCTTTAACTCAATGATAGATTTAGAGTGGGGTTAAACCACGAGTTAAAGTAAGCCTACTTAACACAAACAAGCCATGATGTTGTGGATTTTCTGTCCTGAAAGCACTTACAATTGGGTCTGCGAAATGAATACTTAAAACCGAATGTGGTTTCAACCTGAGTTTTGGACTTTTCTAGGCAAAAGGTGATTAGCCGTAACTCTAAGTAGGTCTTAACATTTTCAAAGAATGACCTCCTTTTTACCGACCTGCTCTACTAATACGCGATAAGCGATCAACGATTTTCAAGATAAGGAAATGGGATGGATTAATTGTGAATAAAATAAATGTATCGTTTTATTGTAGTTAACGCTAAGTGTTTAACTCAGAAATGTACCACTTTACTGTATTTTACGCTTCGAGTATAATAACATAGTATAGGTATGAAGTGAAAAATTATTACTTGTCACTCTATCTTTTATTTTCTATTTCCTACCCTTAATAGTGTCCTAAATCATTTCTTGCTCTTCTTTTGCAGTCTCCATACCTAAATATTAGCTGCTGAGAAATATTTATTCTTAATTGTGCACCCTGTTTCCAAAATTGTTCACTTTATTAGCTTAAAAGGTTGTCTGGAAGAGATTGCTATTTTAGTAATAAGACCGCCAATTGTACAAATTCCTGTTTTATCAAATGTATCTAGATATAATTTTGGTGTACAATAAAGAGGATCTTGTTGTTGTTGTAATAGGTTCAATTAATTAACTTTGTGTTAACTAATTAGTTCTATAGTATGGCAGCTGGATCATGTGGTATAAATACTATTTATTAATTATAAAACTAGCTGATGCGTTACTTTGGACGTTTATTAAGAGGATTACTTAAAAAATCTGCACCGTTTTTCATGAATTCAGTGAAGTTACTTCGAATTTGAAGTAAGTTAATCAAGCAATTTTCCCCTTTGCAAACCGATATCTATAACACAAAATAATAGTGGGCTGCTCAGTACTGGTTTGATTTCCAGGATAATAAGTACCCTATAGTATGTATTTTCTTTCTTTCTTTCTTTCTTTCCTTTTTTCTATATGTTATTCCAGATCATGGTCAATCTTTGTGCTAAATTTCATGAAAATTCGTTCAGTAGTTTCTGCTTGAAAGAGTGACAAACATTCACACATCCTGACAAAATTTCGCACTCATAATATTAGTAGAAAAAGGATAGTAGGATTTTGTCTCAAGAAAAACTAGATTAAACCGGTAATATCCTCTCGTTCCTCACTAAGAGTAGAACCATTTCTGTCAGTAAATGGAGTGGCCAGGAATTGTTTCAATTGCATAACCCGCCCCGCATATGACTTACACGTGGTGTTCAAGTTTGCAATTCTAATCTTGTGAATGTTGTGTCCATAAAGTACAATGGACTGTACACCTGATGAATTGTAAACAATAGTTTGATTGTACACATCTGATGAACTTTACACACCTGAATTATGTTAAGAAGTAACTTGCTTCAGTTGCTTCAAGAAAAATTCTTGACAAAAAATAACCGACTTCAAAATTAGAAATAACTCAAAAACTATTCGTCAGATCTCGCTGAAATTTAAGTGGGATCACATGACAAGCACCAGTTTTCGAATATAAAAAGAATCATCAAAATTGGTACATCCAGTTAGAAGTTATGAGCTAATACACATAAAAAACAGTCGAATTGAGAACCTCCTCCTGTTATTGAAGTCGATTAAAAATCGAGTTCTATGCTGAGTGAAACTTCCCTCGTAGCAGAAATGATCCTTTAGAAACAGTCTTAATATTTTATTTAATTAAAAAAATATTTTAGACTCATTTCTGTATTGCTGTATTGTATAGGCTCTGGTTTATACGGCAATGTAAGTATTTAATATCGAATTAGAAGAAAATAATCAATCTAAGAAAATGTGTGTTGGTAATTTGAATCAGTAGCAGTTCGGCAGTTTTACAAGTAGGTATAAAAAAGATTTATTATACGCGTACTCACGGTAATATTTTGTAGCCGTGACCACGATCTATGTTATTTCGAATATCGTAATAAATAATCCCTGTAATGTGCAAAACACGCGATGAGATATCCTAATTCGAACGCAAAAGCTGTTTATGCTTAAAAGGAGTTGAGTTGACCTCTAAACGTGGCTTGTTTAGCCCAGGTTCAGAGGAACTGGTCTATCTGCGAGCCATTCAGATGCTGAGGCTGTGACATATGCTGCTGGATACTCGCCAGAAACGGCGTTTGATCTAATTTGATCGGTGCTCCCCTAGACAAACGCTGAACCAGAGATTTCGTCTCTGCCCGGAGTTGTAAGGAGAAATATGATGATATCCAGTCATCTATACTAATAATAAAGAGGAAATAAATAAATAACGCTTCACACTCATAGCCCCACACTAGGATTCCCTGTGTCGTGGGTGCCATGGACAACACACAGACACAATAACACTCACACCCAAACCGAGAACAGAAATTCTAACTCATCATTCAAATTTCCGCCTCGCTGGGAATCGAACCCAGGACCCTTGGCGCGGCGATCCGACATGGTAACCATTGCGCCACACGCCACACACAAGATTTGATTGTTTGCATTGAATAGACTCCGAAACTACTGAACTGATTTGAAAAATTCTTACACTGTTGGAAAGCTACACTATCCCCGAGTAACATAGGCTATATTATATTTTCAAAAAAATTAGGGATCGTTAATAAAACTCCAATATTGTAACCCAAGGTGTAAAAAATAAAGAAAACTGAAGCAAAGCGAGGACGGTTACTCGTATATTATATAGATAAATAATAAACTACTGAACCGATTTGAAAAATTCTTACACTGTTGGAAAGCTACACTATCCCCGAGTAACATAGGCTATATTATATTTTCAAAAAAATTATGGATCCTTAATAAAACTCCAATATTGTAACCCAAGGTTTAAAAAATAAAGAAAACCGAAGCAAAGCGAGGACGGTTACTCGTATATTATATAGATAAATAATAAAAAATACTACAAACTAATAGCTCCACACTAGGGTTCCCTTTGGAATAACTACAATACGATTTATTACTTAAATACCCTTTTGTTTAGATTAGTGCTCCCACTAAGGAACCTTTGTACAAAGTCATGCTCCTATGTCCAATGGACTAAGTTATGCATTGCCTGTCAGTCAACTTTAGCGTTTTATTAAGTAATTAATGAGATAAAAGTAGGTACATTGTGATGTCTGGCCAAGGATGAAAAAATTTGAGGGGTATCACTTGCCTCAAGCAAGGGTCACTAAAATACCATTGAAAGAAGTCTGGGCACGTAAGAGAAACTTAGGGCCCTATCATTTTGTAAATCAATCTACATTATAAAGTTGAAGAGTTTGGTTGAACCTATACTAATATTATAAAGCTAAAGAGTTTGTTTGGTTAAACGCGCTGATCTCAGGAACTACTGGTTCGAATTGAAAAATTATTTTTGTGTTTGATAGTCCATTTATCGAGGAAGGCTATAGGCTAAATAACATTATATATTTAAGGAGTTTTTTCCACAAATTAACGCGGGTGAAACCGCGCGGCACAGCTAATTTTATAAAACAACTGAAAAAAAATTGTAAACATGTAACATTTATTCGTTTACTTCTGTATTTCGTTCCTAAAAGCGAAAGCGCGTAATTAAAACAAATAATTTTCTAACACAGTATTTAACTACGTACGAACTAAGACTACGAAATCCGATTGTTCCTTTAAATTAACCTCCTCACCTGTATTTGTGGAACCAACGCGACTACTATTATATTATTTCAACAGCTGTTCTAAGAACTAATTCGAATTAGTATCGGTATTGTTTTTGCGCAAGACGTTCGTAGATACATATTTAAAGTTATATAATATCTCACCCTCAGTGGAAAAAAACGAATAAGTCGTGTTACTTTGAATTTTAGTAATTAATATGATAGGAAAGAGGGACAAAAGCTGCATGTTCAATTTTTTTTTCAAATTTTTATCAATGATCTTGACGGTTTTGTGCAAGAAATCGTAATGCAAATTCCTTTGACTACTTACTTACTTACTTATTTTAACAGTTTTTTTAACAGTTACTTACTTATTTTAACAGTTTTTTTGCTCTCCTGTAAAATTGCAATTTTCATCTTATGCCTTTTTTCCACTGAGGGTGCGATGTGACGTTATAAAAGTTACTACTAGTTCATACTAGTACTGATTATTCTAAAATTAAAAGTGACACTTCATTTCGTGTTCAATGTGTCGATTTCGTAAAATTTTAACTTCAATTCACACTGTTTTTTTATTTTTTGAGCAGACAGGTCATACGGTAAGAGATTTCAGCCATTCATAGACATTGACAACACCAGGCTGTAACCAGCGAGTTGCGAAGAAGGAAGCGATGGACCAGCTTTTGAAGGACCACAAGTTGGACACAGTTTGTTTTAATATATTTTTAACCATAAATTTTTGACTTGATAATCTGTGTTGATAAACTGTGTGTATGTATCAAATACAGTTATACATCAGCTTGACACATATTATGGAAAAATCATGCGCTACTAGATTTACAAGGAAAATATTCCAAATTCATACCTTTTAAAATTCCGTACGAGTATAATAAACGACGTTGAAAACCGAAAGTGGTAAAACGACACAGATGTCGTTTTTGTGTTTGTGCTAGTAGGGTCACCTTGTATTTGTTGATAGACATTTTAATTATATTTTGATCGTTATTTACCATTATTTAATTTCACTCACGCATTTTAGGCGTATAAAACTATAAAAAATTATAAAAATTACACACACAAATGCTCTTTTAAAATAAACCTGTAAAATATTTACAACTTGTTAAATCGTGGTGACGATCAAGCATTGAAGTACTTTTGTTTATCTTATGCTTATGAGGAACTCTCAAGTGTGCATGCTTTGAAGATCCTTCCCAAATCAACTTCTATTTCCAATACGAACCTAAAGAGGATTCGAACCCCGGTTACCATTACGAGAAATCTTTCAAATTTTTAGGCTTTTACCCGCTATCTTGCTGTCTTTACCTTTTCTTCTTCTTCTATCTAATACACACATAATTTAAAAATACAGTAGCTAGATGTACCTACTCAGTTGTAAGCTATAAATTCCAAAGCGATACATTTCGCAATGTGACAGTATAACATAAATTAATAGGTAGCATCAACATTTTTCAAGCGCTTGAGTAATGAATTTTACTTGAAGTTATTCAATTTTCTAATTACATGAATAACTAAGTCCTTTTTCTTGTTAGATGGTAATCACAACAAATTAAAAATAGATTTTGTTTTAAATTGTTTTATAAATACTGCGATAAATACAGGTAAGTACCAAACATTGGAAATAGAACGTAGACATTTTCTTTTAAGTATGGTTTAGTATTCACACCTCCACTTGGATTCCTACTAAAGAAGATGTAAGCCTATCAATATTATAAATGTGGACGTTTGTTAAGATATTTGGATGTTTGTTCCTCAATCACGCCACAGCTACTTAACCGATTTGGCTGTTTGGAATGGATATTATACCTTAGAGCAGTATTCGGCAAAGTGTGTGCCAAGGCACACTGGTGTATCGTGGTCATTAATTGGTGTGCCGCGTTAATATTTCTTAAAAATATGTAAGGCGGATGGAAAAAAGTACGCTTTGGGAACTTCTCGCTTCCCAAACTTATCGTAACGCTTATTTTTCGCATTAAAAATACCTTTTTTACTTTAAGATTAAGTGTGAGTTTAAGAATGAACAATAATTATGTAACTAAAATATGAATCTTTATTCAAGGTGTACCTCTGAAATTTCCCGATTTCGTAGGTGTAGGTACTTTGAACACACTTTTTATTTCGGAAAAGTTCAGGCTTCCCGCCGGATTTGTAAAATATCTATCTCTACTGCGAGCGAAGCCGCGGGCAAAAGCTAGTGTGACATAAATACGATATCAGAGTGAAAAAATATTTATCGGGCACAAGTCAAGTTTATTCCCCGGACGAAAATCAAACTGAAAACTTTTCGTTTAACAGAAAGGTCGCTACTTACCGTGCTAGTATATCTAATTAAGAAAAACTGCTTTTTGAAAAATCCAACCTCAACAATAAAAATGGCACAGTACAATACCTTCAGTAATGACGAGAAAATATAATTTATAGATATTAAATAAAAAAAATATACTCAATAATTTTATCCCTTACCTAAACTTTGCCTAAACTAAAATTTCTGAAGATAATGTTTTTAGCGGTAATAAATTAATGCATTGATGCTCACACACTCACTCAAATACCCACGAATCGAGAACAAATATTTTTCAGCCACATATATTTTTGCCCCAACCGGGAATTAAACCCGGGACCAGAAGTTGTTCCAAACACTGCAATGACATTTATCCACTCAAGGACTAAGGATATGTTTACGGAAAGGCGGACATTTTACAACATTACATTAAAGTCAGTGTTGAGACTTGAGTTACACAGTTTCAAAAGTTCATGAACAAAACCTTAGAACTTTGCGTCACTCTTGCACTGAAAGATTTCCGATTACTTCACACGCACTTTAGTTTCAACTGTTCAAGTACTACTTCTTCACACCTGGGGAGAACCTTACTTTAGTATTTCATAAAGGGGTTAAGAGGGCGGTTTTATCCTTTAGAACCCATTATATTTCTACTGCAGAACATGTGTTATACACGTGCTCATTCAGTATTAAATATACGTACCTACCACTTTTTATATATGTAATAATTTATAGGAAAATAAGTGTTATTTTAATATAAATTAGAGATCAGAAACTTCGAAACACACCAACGAGCGACATATTGGTATATTTAAAATTAAATATTATAAAAAAATGTAATTGCTAAAACGTCACAATCCGAAACAAGGCTAACCGTTTCATTGCGAATGTCACTTTTGTTATAAGAATGAATTAATTGGGGACGAAGAATTATGAACTTAAATTTTTAACTATTGCGTCTGAAATATTCCGCACTAAAAAACTTATTTTATATTGGTACTAAAAATTACTTATATTATATTTTGTTTTATTATATATATATTATATAGTTTTATTATATATTATATTATGTTTTATTGTCATCCACAAAAATATCACACGTATTCCTAATGGTAAAATTATTAACATATTTTTATATGCTTCATTTAATTCCATGTCACTAAAGTAGCTACGACATTGTTTTGTGTCCAAACCTAACGATATTTTAATGTATTCAGCGATATCAGCTAAGTAATTAAAGTAAAATACGTTTTGTTACACCTCGCAGCCAATAGTGATAATAGAAACAGAACAGTAACCACATGGATTATTTTTTTAAATACCATTGTGCTTGCCACCGGCACATTTAAACACAAATTTCAAACATAAAAAACAATCCGGTGCCAAGCGAAAGCCATTGCCAAAATCACGTGGCGGTACTTGTCTATTTCTGATAACTTAAATCACTTTAATGTCAACGAACTCCACCTGTAACCGATATGTGTAATATGTAGTGTATTGATTAATAATAATGATACAAAACTGACGTACATTGAACGTTGAGGTCGCCGGCTAGATGCACTTTCGAAATACCGTTCACACATAGGTATTTTTCAAAACCGCGTTCGTCGAGTCGTGTCACTTTCGTGCCGTTTGCAACTAGATCATATCACTTGTGGTTATTGTAACTCAAACTCTTAACTCAACACTCGTATTCGTGTAAAACGACATCACACAGGGAAGGTAATAGATACTCGCGACATTTCCCTGAGAGCTGAAAATCACATAAAATGTTACAACACTCGCACAAGGCACTACGAACACACCTAAGTATTACAGAGTAATAAAAACAACACGGCCAATTTCAATGCCTAAATGCGGGGTAATAAAAGAAACATAAAATAGCGCTTTACGAAAAATTAGTAAAATCCACAACGTGAGCGATAACGTTCCAAACTCAAATATTTACACAAATAATTTGGTGTTCGCAACGGAACTGAGATTAACCTTCGGTGCGTACGTTTAACGCGCACGCGAAAAGAAATTTTGTCGGGCAATTATCAGATTACTGTCGTCAGGCGAAACGCAAAGAAACTTTTTCGGCGAAACTTTTTGCCTGTAGCGTTTCGTAAGCGGGCAGCGAGTGAGAGTCGTTAAACTGAAACCGTTCCAAGTGGTCGGCGGCCGCGTGGAAACCTCGATAGTAAAATTTTCACCGGACAAAACACATTTTCCGCGGCCTTCGCTGCATTGTTATGCAACTGCAGAGCGTCTCGGGATGGATGGAGCGCGCGAACTTCGGAAAAAGGGGAAATTTATAACCTAAAAACTTTTAAAGTTTGGGTAGGACACCTTGTTTTAGTTACTCTGTAATATTTAGTTGCGTGTACTCGGTTGGTTACGGATTGTCGGTAGGGTTTTCGGGTTGCGCGCTCATGTGAGACGTAGCGACGCAACATGACCGGCCCGGGCCGTTTCTCGCGCGATACTGGCCGGCGGACGTGCAAGGCGGTCGCTCGCTCGCTGCTATCGCCATACGTCTTCAAAAGCTCATCTCGGCTCATGCTCGCCGGCCGGTATTAAAACACTGGAAAATTAAAGTTTTCCGGGAACTTTTTCCTGCTACAATTTTTATGAATCAAAGAGGTCGGTAGAATAAAAAAGTTCTGTGAATTATAGATTCTTTATGACTTTTATAGGGTTCTGAAGTAAAATCGGAACCCTTATAGTTTCGTCATGTCCGTCCGTCCGTCCGTCCGTCCGTCCGTCCTTCCGTCTGTCCGAAGCAAAGCGCCGAGACTCTTAGTACTAGAAAGCTGTAATTTGACCTGGATATGCATTTTTTCCTTCAGGGTACCTGCCCTAGGTAAAATAAGGATAATTTTTTTTTCACCAGTGTGGGGTATCGTTGAAAAGGTCTTTCAAAAATATTATGGGTCTTCTAAGACCATTTTTGGAATTAGATGTCCGTTTGCGAAATATTACGATTTAAAATGATAATTTTGGGTAGAGTCAAGTGTCCCTCTCCTGCTGGCTAAACGGTTGGAGTTGGACAAGTGAAAATTCTCAAAAATAGGTTATATAATGAATTTACAAGGACATCCATCACGGCTATGTTAGCAAAAGTAGTTAATGAGTAATAGTCGATAAACTTACTACAGATACGAGTACTTCGGAACTCTACATTGCGCGTGGCGTGACAAGCACTTGCCCGGATTTTATTTGTATTTTTCCGATAGGCTTTAGTCAAAGATAACTGAAAATGTTACTGCTAATAAACAAGCTAAAAAAACAAGTTTTACTATGGTAATTAATATTAACTATTTATTATAGCATATTATAATTTTTTGGGTTCTGATCGTAAAAAAAAACGAAAAATGGAGACCTTATAGGATCACTAGTGTGCCTGGGCGACCGCCCTTCATAGCGAATTTTCTCCGAAACTACTGGGCCATATGAGTTGAGGCACTCATGTGCTTTTTTGTGACCCGAAGACGAAGGTATTTATAGAAAACAAATGAATTTTGAAAATTTTAATGAGGCTAGTATTTTGAGAAAAATACAGAAAATAGTTATTTATTATATAATACCTATGAAATTGGACATTTTTATTAAACTTTTATTATAAAATATTAGGTCTCTACCTAAAAATTGTAGATTTGTATGAAACTTTCAAAATGTAAAAATTTTGGTATTTTTTTCGTTTTAAATTAATGTTTGTTTGTGTTTCAAAGTACTGGACCAAATTATCTATAGATACAACTTTGCCATTTTGATGGCAGTTTGTTTATCCCTTTACTGTAGAAGTCTGCCGGACGGGAGGCGATGAAGCGAAAGCGTTTTGTACTGCCTTTCGGGTGTTGAACTTTTCCCACTAAAAAAATTGTCTAAATTTTGAAAAAAGTAGAAATCTGTTGGGGCAAGATCTGGTGAGTACGGTGGGTGACGGAGAGCTTCCAGCTGTAACTCTTGTAGCTCTGCGATGGTCTGTGGTGAAGTGTGAGCTCGCACGTTGTCTAGGGCAAGCGATTGGGAAGCAATGGGGAAGAGCGATTAAACAGTCTTGGTTGTTGAATTGCGAGCTTCTCCATCATTGTTTGCAATTCTTAGCAATAGACATCTGACATGAGCCATTCGGTAACCGAATATAACAATTTAAAAATAACGGTAAATACATAATCAATGTATGGAACCCTCTCCAAGCGAATTTATTTCACACTTGTCAAGTTTTTTTTTTAAATTAGGATGTGGTAAAGAATAAATTTATGCAATGCTTTTAGTTTGCTATAATTTAATTTATTACCTTCGAATAATGTCTAGAAAATTTGTTATTGACTTATAATCGATGAATATTAAAATTGTATTTCTATTAAAGAAATTTAGGAAATCATTTATGCTGTAAAAACATTGCTATCAGTCTGATAAAGGTAATAGTTATTCAAGGATATTCAAATATTTTTGAATATAAAGGGCTATTTTTAATTTTAATAAAAAAGCAATGAAAAAATTTTACTTATTTTTTACCCTTAACCTATCTGTGTTATTTGTATTTTTTACAGGCCTTTGGCATGAAAATCTTATAAACCTCTCCAACGCTGGATTAGCGTGAAGTGCATACTCCACGGAGGCCTAGAGTATTCTAACTCAGAAGGACTAGAGCATTCTAGGTCTCCTGAGTTATATGTAAGTGTTTTTGAAAGCTGAAGAGATTTCGCAGTTTCATTGTCATGATAAAGCACCGTTCTAAAACAGTAGTTATACACGAATGAACAATGCTGGGAGAGAATGCCCCATAGCATTAAGTCTGCCATTTATAAGCCTAGCTTGTAGGTTTTACTATAAAGCTTATAAATAAATAAATAAATAAATAAACAATTATGTGCATGTGCATCACTTTAACTGTGTCAATAATATAGCGTCGTTATTACCGGTCACAAGAGTTAGTTAGGGGAGGCCTATGTCCAACAGTAGACCTCCAAACGCTGATGGATGGATGGATGATAGTGTTGAAAGCCTAGTAATCGTTGGTATCCCCCACGCGTGGGCTTGAGATCGAATCCGCAAAATTAATGTGCTCATTTAAGCCCTGTCACATTAACGCTCCAACTCGGTCACTAATGGTTATTTAAATCGCTCCTTAGTACAGAATTTGTATGTCGATTCTGTACTAAGGAGTGATGTAAGTAACTGTTAGTGACTCTGAGTTGGGGCATTAGTTAATTAACTTAGTTAATTAACATTAATTTGCTGCGGTGGAGGAAAGCATCATCAGGAATCCTTTGAGGTAAGTTCTCCATACTCTGCACTTGGCCACCGTGGACTTCAGTGGAATAAGCACCATTATAATAATTCTCATTTTACGCGTTCCTGTTGACAAAAACAAGAGATTAGCTCAGATATAATTTCCCCAAACATTCACGTAATTAAAACGCAAAACATGTGGTTCTTGATAACAGACATTATGATAACTCAATAATAGAAAATCATATGCGTAAACCAGACGATTAGTCATATGAAAAAAAAAAACAGTAAAATCCGAATCGCGACTTACTGTTTCCGTCGCTTAGGTACCAAGGATAAAAGGTTGATAGGTTAATAGGTCCTCTAGTACAATAAGTCACTTAATATCATAGGTCTGTAAGGTCACTTGAATGCAGATTAAATAACATTTTACAATTTATATTTTTTTTTGTTGGTTGATTTGTAAGGGCATGACGTGTCTATAGTTTATTAAACATCATTGTTATTAATGTGAAAGTTTGTGAGGATCTTTCTTACTCTTTCACGCATAAACTACTAAACGGATTTTTATGTTTAGCACACAGAAGACCATTTTCTGGAATGGATTATCTAGAATTGCCATGGGGATTTGTGCTGCCACACCGGAAAATTTTATAGTAGGTATCGAGTACTTAATGTTTTACTTAAATTAAAACGTCACTAGCACGCCGAAGATGAAGATCGTAAGAGCGGTCAATTGACCTCTGTCTGCTCGTAGTCGCTCTGTTATTACAAGACAATAGGCAGTTTTGTTGTTGTCAGAAGTGCTTGAGATATGACATACAACGTTAAAATGCCTTCGTGTATTATTGTAGTGTGAGTTGTACTACACCAATGTAGTGAAACAAAAGGTAAACGTGTGTGTGTTGTAGCTCTTTTCGGAACAGATTTTTTGGTTGATTTGTAAGGGCATGACGTATCTATAGTTTTTTAAACATCTTTGCTTAAAACATTATTTAATGCAGTCTAGCAGTGTGTTGTGTTGTCCAATGAAGAAGCGGCCACTATTATGAAATATTTCAGTCCCGTTCACTCACGTCTGTTGCACGAGATTGTACGAGTTGATGTTAATCTGTGAAGTAACCAAGAATTACTTAAATTAGTTTGTGTTATAATATTATTAAACCTATCTGTTGACCCTATAGCCTAGTTGGTAGTGGCCCTGCCTGCAGAGCAAGAGGTTCCGGGTTTGATTCCCGGTTGGGGCCAGATATTTATGTGACAGATAAATAGGTATAAGTTCTTGGGTCATGGGTGTTATTGTGATGTATTAGGTATGTGTCGTCCATGCCACCGGCGAAACAGGTAAAAACCTACTGAAGGGGGGGGGGGGGTTATGAGTGGGTAAGAGTTTCTTTCGTTTCTTTCTTTTACTGTCATCTGTCACTGTCAATATTAATCTATGTTCACAAGCATGCTTGGTGAATATTATCAATTGGCGAATCTTTAGATTCGTGGCCATTGGGAAATTCACAGTAGCAGGCTCTATAGTTTGAATGTTTTTTTTTTCAATTTTACATTATCTTACTAATATTATAAAGAGGAAAAATTTGATTGTTGCATTGAATAGGCTCTTAAACTACTGAAGCAATTTGAAAAATTCTTTCACTGTTGGGAAGCTACACTATTGCCGGGTGACATAGGCTATATTATATTTTCAAAAAAATTAGGGTTCCTTAATAAAACTTCAATAATGTAACCCAAAGTGTAAAAAAATTAGAAAACCGAAGCAAAGCGAAGGCGGTTACTCGTATCTAATAATATTAGAATGTTGCGAAGAAAAATATCGTGAGGAAAGCAAGATATTATCAGATCTCAGTGTTCCATGGCGTTCTGAAAGATTTACGAGTATGATGTCTGCCAAATCCGTACGTTACTGACATCACAAGCTTGTAATCGCTTGCGTCATTTCAATGTCAACGTTCTTTCAATTATTACACTACTGGCCCAGGTTACACATAAAATAATTATTGTCAAAAAAATCAAAAAATTCTAATGTTTTATTCAAAATTAGTTTGGTTTACAATTAACATTTTTTGAAAGTCAAGCAAGCTACGCCAATGCTCAACAAAGCCTTACTGTGAGAGGGCCCGGGAGAAGAAGCAGCAAGAAATTACCGAGGTGTTTTTTTCCTACTCACAGTTACAGATAGCACTTATATGTAGTATAACTACTTACAATCTATATTTATAAAACTCATGTTAGGGCAGTCTTGTCATTAAAATAATATAATTTGTAATATCCTTTCGTCATAACAATGCTTTTCATATGAGTTTTATATTTAAAGTATAGCATGGAATTTTATATACATTTTTACCCGACTGCGCGACGCAAACGAGGGTAATGTGTTTATCAGTCTATGTATACGTATGTATGTATGAGTGTTCCTATGTGGGGTTGTAGAGACTAAACGGGTTGACCGATTTTGATGATTCTTACATCAATCGAATGTCTGAACCTTAGAAGTGTCACTAAAGACATACCAGTAATTAAATTTCACCACAGAAACAACCAGACGCAATACTGTCTAAATGAAAACAAATCGACAAACTACGGCAATTGGGGTATCGTTGAACAGGTTCTCAAAATGATTTTTAAGTTCCTTACATCAACTTTCATTTTAAGTGACAGTTTATGATATATAATATTTAAAGTTGGTTAAACAACCATTCTCGTTAATTTACTAACTTCCTTAATGAAATGACAACATTGCGAATTTTACCGTCTTTTAATCCTAATAGAGAAGTCAATGAATCCATTATTTATTATAAGCTCCTCAAGCCGAAGATCGCTATCGACTACAATTGATGCGTTTAAGCCGAACCCTGAAAGAAAAACGGCCACTTTATAAACAGAGGCACGAGAAAGTGATTTTGTTGCACGACAACGCTCGGTCACATGTTACGATACCAGTGAAAACTTACCTGGAATTTCCAGGCTGGAAACACTTCGATGGGATGTCTTACCCCACCCACCATATTCGAGGTAAGACATTGTCTTACTCCATCCACCATATTCACGGGATATAGACCCATCCGACATCCACCTATTCCATTCAATGGCACATGGCCTATCTGAGCAGCACTTCCAATCGTATGAAGATACCAAAAAATGGATTAATTCATGGATAGCCTCAAAAGACGTTTCATTTTTCCGACGCGGGATTCATTTGCTGAGATAAATATGGGAAAAGGAGGTGTCTAGTGACGGGCAATACTTTGACTGAATTTTAATAATTACTGAGGATAAACCGTTTATTTTTCCGAAAAAACAGCGAGAAATTATTCAAGGACCTAAAAAAAAAGTGTAAAAGAAAAAAAAAAAACCCGACTGGGTGAAAAACTGAAAAGAAAAAAACAAGCCCAGTAGTTCAGAATGTTGTTAAAAGTCCTAATACTAAACAACTACACCACAGAAGGATAAACAATCGAGACCCATTTATATTTTACAGGGTTGATTGGGAAAAAACAAACAAGATTTGATTGCTTGAAGAACGGGTATTTTTTTAAACTTAATGTTAAAAAGCTTATACGTAGTTAATTCCCACGTTCTCACGTCATTTTCTACCTCGCACGTGTAAACTGTGGAACAAACTACCTGCATCGGTGTTCCCTCTAAGCTATGACATGGGGTCCTTCAAGAAGCGGGTCTATCGTCATCTTCTTGGCCGGCAACGCGTTGATGACGCCCCTGGTGTTGCTAATGTCCATGGGCGGCGGTGATCACTTACCATCAGGTGACCCGTCTGCTCGTTTGCCTGCTCAAAGCATAAAAAAAATATCCATCGAGGCATAAAACTAATGATTCTTGAAACCAGCTAGAAATAGTTTAAGTAGTTTCTTAAATCTAAACAGTCGGCTTTTAGCCCTAACATTGTTGCTTTTAATCACACTCACATGAAGAAAGTTGAAGACCGTTTTCATGAATATAGAGGAACTCCTGCGACTTTTTTGGCCATTGATACAACCGTGATGTCAACATTACTGATGTCCAAGGGCGACAGCTCTAGTGTATTCAGGGGTGGGAGAGGAGAAGGCCCCTCAAGGTACTCTGGCCGGAAATCGAAACCGGGACTGTTCATCAAGTGTACCACTCTACTACCGCAAAATTTTAAACCGTATTGTGCGGCTTATAATACGAATAATCCCATGCTAGGGTGTCGTAAGTGGCGACAGAAGCCGGCCACGTGGTGGTAAGGCTTCAAATAAGGATATTTTTCGTGTCTGGCTTGCAACCCCCATCTTACATGAGTCAGCGGCCAAACAACTTGTGTTCTGGCTTAGAGTTTGAGAGCTTTAAGGTTCTTTCTTTCTTTCTCCCAATTATTTGTCCTATTTTTTTGTCCCCCTGATTTTATTTTTTATTATTATATTTATATTAATATGTTTTTATATGTTTATATTATATGTATGTATTATTTATCTTTATATGTTTTTTAAAATAAAAATATAATAAATAAATTTTCATTAAACATATAAACATTCCTAAATAACGAAAATATACTAAATAAATTATAATTATAACATAATAATTATAATATTTCAAGTCCCCTGTAGCCAAGCATTATTAACATTTAAAAAATCACTAGTACGTTACTATCACACGAAGAATTCATTAGTGATGCAAGAATTTCTTACGCTGTTGCTTCTCCCAAATACAGCACTCCGAAACGGAACGGAACCAGAAATAAAACTGACGTATGTACCTCCATCCATCCATCCATCCATCAGCCCTTGGAGGTCCACTGCTGGACATAGGCCTCCCCTAACTTGCGCCACTCTGACCGGTCCTGAGCCTTCTGAATCCAGCGGATGCCCGCTGTCTTCTTCAGGTCGTCGGTCCATCTTGTCGGGGTTGAGTCCTGTACTCCGCTTTCCGAGACGCGGGCGCCATTCGAGGACCTTTCTTCCCCAACGGTTATCAGTCCTTCGCACTATGTGGCCAGACCATTGCCACTTCAGCCGGCTAATTCTTTGAGCTATGTCGGTACGAGCAACGTATGTACCTACCTACTTGTAATTTTTAAGACTTGGTGACATGGATGGTGGTTAATACTTAATTATCAATGGGTAATAATAACTATATTCCCCCAATCGGCAATGGAGCAGCATGGTTGAGTATTAGCTAAGCCTCCTGAAGTTTTTATGCTGTCTTTATACAACCTCTCGGCTGGGGTATTGAAAGCTAGTTCTTTTATTCTTTCTTTTTTCCAATGGTCTCCAACTAATTAATTTAAATTGTATACAAAAAGAGGCATTTATGCCAAGAGCGCGCAGAAATTCAGTCAGTCTAAATAAGTCACTTATCGTAATTTCATTCAGACGTGGCACTTAAATGCGTTATAGACTATTTAGACTAATCAATCAGAAGTTAATTTTTTGGTAAACTAAACAACTCAATATTTTATTAAAAGTTGTATTAAGCTTTACTAATGAACAAAATAACTGTACTTCAAAAACTGAACCTTGTGATGTATGAATATAACGTATATTATGTAGTACTAACATCGTGCATATCTTCGATTTTTACTCTGATTACCATGGTCGACGATTACTACTTTCCATCAAGTGGTTCGTCTTTATCAGCTCAGTACATAAAAAATATGTCTTTGACTTTCAAGCCTTCGCCAAATAAGAAAGAGGTTATTAGAAGTATGCCCCGCAACTTTATTTGAGTTGTTCCTAAAGGAACGAGGCAAGTTAAGGCTAACCCGCTAATTGAAGTTCGATTGGTTGTTCATCGCAACAAGATTCTACAACCATATACAGCGAATTGTCCGGTAGTCCACTTAACTGATGATTTAATATATCCCTATTTGGCCAGAACGCCCTTTCGAGTTCTTAGCTCCATTTAAAATCGAGCCACGTGCCAACTTTTTACCCTACAGTCGCGTGATTTGGTTAGTGACGTCCATTTCGTAAAAACAAAACTACCTCCACCCATTTTTGGCGCCGAAATGAGGATCGGGTAATAGGCGCGAATGTTTTTAATTTGGGGGACTCGTTTTCGAACGAATAAGGTGGGCTGTACAAAATGGGATAAGTTATTTAAATATTGACAGATGACATTGACGGTTTGACAGATGATAGACTCATTTAAACTGCCAGGCGAATGCTCCTGAATCTAAGCTTCGGAGGTTCTAAGATGGGAGCAAGTATGAGCTTTGTACGGAATACAAGAGATAACAGGGGAATTTTGAAAGTTTATTATTTACAAAATATCAAAAATAGGTACAGCTGTTATATCTACAAAGTACAAAGAAAAAAATGTTCTTATTTTGTTTATTAATGTTAATATTGACCTCAGAAATTTGCTCTCAAAATACTCTTTCAAGAAAAGAGTTACTGCTCACTTGCTGAATTCATTACACACACCATTTTAATGATTTTATCTTACGTTTTATCATTTTTATATTTATTCACTTATAATAACTTTTCTAGAACAATCTTATTATTATCATCTACAACATTATTATTATGTAATGTATATTCGTAGTCTTATTTATTAGGTATTATATTATTTTTTTTTACTATTACTTCTTTTTTGTATGCTGTTATCTATCTATATTTATATATGTATATGTATATATTATATATATACAATATTTTTTCTTGTAATTTCTCTTTCTCTCACTTGTACCGCTTACATTGTTCTCTGCACATTCCAAAGGTTGACTGGTAGAGAATGCTGTTTAGCATTAAGTCCGCCTTTTGTACCACTTATTTGTTAAGGGTCAATAAAGCATAAATAAATAATAATAAATAATATTAATAGTTAATTTTATTTAATAAATATTAATTACTTCTTGCTTGAGTTAGACGCCAACCGTCCTGGTCCCACTGGGGCCAAACTTGGAAACCAGTTCTCTCTTTCTCTCTCTCTGTCGGCGACGCATCTGTTATGCCTTCGGTGTTTTTCCCTCCACTAATCTGCACTGAAGTAGCGAGTTGGAATATTCTGTAGACCTCCTTAAGAGAAGAGACCCGTGATCAGTAGTGGGCTACATGCGTTGAAGCCAAGAACATCAGTTACTTATTATTCGTTAGTAAGATGACTGTGGAAGTTAGGATTTGTCCTACTATATGGTTACGGATGCGTTGCTGGACCATTGGTCGCCTTTTGTATTAATATAATCGACAAACACAATTTCGATCAGAACACAATTGCTTAATATGAGGAGGAGGGAGAGGGAAAGGGGAGGGATAGGGAGAGGAAGAGGGAGAGTGAGAGAGAGAGAGAGAGAGAGAGAGAGAGGGCAAATAATAATGCAAAACAGAAGCAGTAAAATTAGCAGCTCCATTAGAATTAGACAAAATTATTTAAAAAAATATTTTACCAATCCAAAATACAAACCCAAAAATGACAATACAATACATTCAAATGTACTAATAAATAAAAAGTCATGTGCAAAGTCAGCTTCCGAAGTAGTAAGTTACTCATTAACTACATAAGCTAACATAGCCGTGATAGTTTTCCTTGTAAATTCATCATAATAACCTATTTTTGAGAATATTATCACTTGTTCAACTCCAACCATTTAGCAAGCAGGGGGAGGGACACTTGACACTAACCAGAATTAGCACTTATAATCCAATTATTTCGCAATTCTTAATCGGAAGACCACTAAATGCGTTGCCTGCACCTGATCTCAAGGACAAGAAAGATAGCAGCCTGTGTCGTTATGCTCGTCTAGAAAAATTACGACAACACTTTTGGCAAAGATGGAAAAGGCCATATCGGAACTACAGCAGCGAACTAAATGGAAACAGAACACCAGCAGCCTGAAAGTCAGTGACTTGGTCCTGCTTTCTGAAGATTCACTTTCTCCACTTTGTTGGCGTGTCGGGAGAGTCACCAAATTGTTTCCCGGGCCAGACAATATCTCTCGAGTTGCCGATGTGACCACTAACAAAGGAACGTACCTACCGCCGTCCTGTGTTTAGACTATGTCCTCTTCTTCCTGAAGATGCAAGATGTTAAAAAACAGATGTCAGTTCTTCAACAGCGGGGAGTTGAGTATGCGCCTATCTGCACCGCGATGTTATTGCTCCCGTAATTGTGTAGGCGCATGTGTAGATTTTGTATAACTTTCGTTTTTAACTGACTTCAAAAAAAGGAGGAGGTTCTCAATTCAACTGCATTTTTTTATGTTTATTACCTCAGAACTTTCGACTGGGTGAACCGATTTTGATGATTCTTTTTTTAATCGAAAGCTGGTGCTTGTCTTGTGGTCCCACTTAAATTTTATCGAGATCTGACGATGACATCCATGAGAAAACCATATAAGTTTTAAATTTTCATTAAGTATGTGCGCGACAAATGGACGAATAACTCAATATCACGCCAGCCGATTTCGATGTTTATTTTTTATTGTTATTGGAAAGGATGTATGTCATTTGAAGTATGTTTGAAGTTGGTTTTTTTTTGGTAAAATTTTAGATTAGGTATTAATTATCACTCTCATCTATACCGCGACACGAACAACATTGTACCTGCGATTCTAATTATTGATATATTTGAGATCATCAAGTGTGATTTCCATTGGGCTCCCAAGGGCTCAACTCAAACAGACTGATTTATCAAAGGAGAATGCCCATTTAGTATGGAGAAATGTAGTGACTTTAACATTTTTGTGTCTTGATAAAAATACCTTTATTTGATTAAGTTAACTTAATAAATTACACATAGGTACTAACTTTACACACACACAAAAAAATTATGTACCTATGTACCTACGCATACAAAATTTTGGTATTTTTTTGTGTTACGACACAAATGACACAAGAGTGACACAAACGTAACACAAGCGTAATACAAAAGCAACACAAAAGCTAAATTTTTACTACAATTTTAGCTTTTATTTCGGTCATTTATTACAATTAGCACTATTGGGCTATTGTAAGTATACTTTTGACCTCAACGCCAACAAATATAATACAATAACATTAAAATATCTGTTTCTTACCTCAGAAATCACTTTAAATATTTTTTTCACACAAACCACGATGACGCTCACTTTGAGCATTCAAACTATTATTTATTTATTTATGTTGTAATTAAATAATAAATAAGCGTCTGTAACAAAAAAAAAATATCGGTTTAAAAATGGAATATCTTCATTGATGTCATTATAATTATGTATGGCTCATAATATATCAGGGCTATGTATTGAGGTCCAACATGGTTCCAACGAATTTGAATTTATCACAATTATTGTAGGTCTTTATTTTTTTATGTAAATTGGTGATAAACGAACAGACGACCCATCCTCATAATATAATTATATAAGTAAGTGATCTTATTCATCGTCCCCTGTGGACATCACACCATAACGATCATAAGCGTTACCGGCAAAGCAAGAAAGCAGGAAAACAAAAGAAATAAATAAAATACTGGAGTCTGCCATTGAAGTATAATAACATAGAACAGACATCTCGAACAAAATGTGTGTCCCGAAACCGCGATGACGCGTTCTTTTTTCAAATTCTAGAAGGCGATTTACACACTTGCCATAGAGTACCTAACTTTGTATTTAAGACACTTGCCGAACCACGACAAACAGTCAACGACTCTAAATCTTTAGCTCTTCCAAATGTTTGATTTAATGTTTAATTGAATTCACTGGGTAATGTAATACACATAATTTATTATTTACCAAAGAGTTAGTACTATAGTCATTCTTATCGGGCTTATTTATTTGTCCATTAACACGCTTACGGCTTGCCAAGTGTCTAAGCCCGCCTCATGATTTTTTCAATTCAAGTCAATTGCATTTCATTCAAAAATGGCGGGAACATTACACAATAATTGAAATAAATCCGTTTTAGTTAATCTAATACCTTTAAACGAGCAATTCTTGTATATATATATATATTCTGAATCTCGGAAACGGCTCCAACTATTTTCATGAAATTTAGTATGCAGGGGGTTTCGGGGGCAGTAAATCGATCTAGCTAGGATTAATTTTAAAAAAATGTCGTTTTATCGGTGTTTTCAGGCAATGAAAAACGGCTACAATAGACTCTTCCTGACATCTATTGGCGAGTAGCTACACTAAAGCTTAAGCAGATGGCGTTGTTAAGCAATACTAAACCGAGCTAAGCTCGGTCATCCGGGTACTTTAAGTTAATATTTTGTTTTCTTACTGATGATAAGTAGTACCATTTTATTTTTTGTTTTTTTTTTACGTGCAATTGTGACAGATTCTTATTACGCAAGACGGCATTTTTTTTAAGTTTGTTATTATACAATTTTGGCATGCGGCCGCAATGAACGCAGGCGAGTGACAAGTGAGTGAGTGAATGAAGTAAGCCACCCTGGCTGCAATGCATTTCCCCGACTCAATGTTCGGGGTGTCTGTTCTATACGAAATAATAGTACTTCAATGGAGTCTGCAGCCGAAAGAAGAGAATGTTTTCCGAAAAGTTAATAATTCGAACTTTGTTCATTGTTTGTCGCTTTTCTTCGTGATACATGTAACGCCATCTAGTAACAACAACATGAAATAAGACTTAAAAAAATGTTGCCAGAAAAACTTAGTTCACGGTTCACGTGTTTTGTCTATGTCATAGACGGTAAATGTTATCTACAGTCATGGATATATTACACTATCTGGACCACTGACTTTGTAGAGGTACCTGAAGTCTGATGACGTCATATCGGAAGGATAATTTTTGTATTGTGTCCATGTTATCTATAGTCTCAAGATATATCATTCAATTATGATTTTTTCGAATGATATAAAAATATCTTCGTCATCAGCTGTTGTTTAGTCTCTAGATAATACAATCTTGTTTAGTCTATGGTTGATCTGTGGTCTATGGTACGATCCTCTAAAAAAATAAAGTTGCCAGTTGGCAACACTGCCATTACAGCGATTTTGTGTGCACATAGGGTTCGGAGTATCGGCCTCTGGTATCGATACCGAGTACTCGTGTGGTATCGATGGGTAAGGTATCGATACCAAAAAAGTATCGGTTCTGAAGTATCGATACTACTCAGTATCGAGTACTCACGAGGATTTTTTTTATGCCTTGTGCAGGCAAGCGAGCAGACGAGTCACCTGATGGTAAGTGATCATCGCCGCCCATGGACATTAGTAACACCGGGGGCGTCACCAATGCGTTGCCGGCCACGAAGAAAACAATAGACCCGCTTCTTGAAGGACCCCATGTCATAGTTTGGAGGGAACACCCATGCAGGAAGTTCGTTCCACAGTTTACACGTGTGAGGTAGAAAACTACGCGAGAACTGAACTGTGGACGAAAACCAGGTATCCAGGTGGTGTTGATGGAACCTGGTACACCGAGATGTGCGTACCAAATACCAGGGATTAAACTAAACAGTTCTTCAGAACATTATACAGGCGGTAGAACACGCAGAGTGAGCTTACATCTCTCCTCAACTCGAGCGAATTCAGACCGTCTGTATGTTTGGGATCGTCGACAAGACGAATGGCTCGCCGTTGAATTCGGTTGAACGGATCCACTTGGCAAGCTGGGGCTCCGTCCCAAAGGTGGGAGCAGTACTCCATGTGTAGCCGAATTTACGTCTTATAGAGCATTAGTCTATGCTTGGGCGTGAAGTACTGCTTAGCTCTGTTGAGCACTCCCAATTTTCTTCCAGCTAGTTTAGCCATACTAACCAAGTGGTCCGAAACTGAACTTCATTCGAACTTCATTCATTCAAAGCTAAAAAAAAGGTCGTCGACAGTGAATTTCATGTCCCGATGACACTTTCTGTTTAGTCCAAGTGCTAAAACGGGCCACAGTTGATCTTTTTCCATTTGAAAATACTGAAAAGTACTTAGTATTTTAAAAGTACTCGATACCGACGTTTCATATGAGTACTTGCGAGTAATTACCAGGTACAAGTATCGAGTACTCAGTATCGAGTATCGCGAACAAAAGTATCGATACCTACTCAGTATCGAAAGTATCGTTCGAAACCTATGTGCACACAACACAAGAAAAAAAAAAGCTGTGAGAAAATCTAAAGTGTTATTCGTAACGTAATTTGTAATGTTATTTAATTTACTGTTACTGTATAGACCCAGTAGAGTTATTGTTGGAAATTTGCTAAAAACGTGTTATTTTAGCACGAAATACCAGAATCAGTTTCATATATTGCTGGACAATATGAAGGTTAGATATTTCGTTTTAATTCTCTGCATCTCGAAATCTATGCTGATTCTATAACACTCT
Source organism: Thymelicus lineola (assembly GCA_963932265.1). Classification (NCBI taxonomy): domain Eukaryota; kingdom Metazoa; phylum Arthropoda; class Insecta; order Lepidoptera; family Hesperiidae; genus Thymelicus; species Thymelicus lineola. Next base: position 11,285,404 of record OZ010701.1, read on the forward strand.
TTCACTACCTTTAATATATTTAATTATTAAACGTGGTTTACGTGGATGGAGGTTTGTTTTAGGTTAGGTCTTGTGGGGTTATAGTGTGAAACCATCATGATAATGATAGAATTTGCTGACGCTGCCAATGTTCGGCATGAACATTTTTGTAACTTCGTAAAACTTTTATAAACCAATTGTGTATTTGAGTATACATTTTCTAGATCGGCACTCACAATGGCGTCTTTCATTGCGACGAAGTCCTTGCATGTCACATGCTAAAGCGTCTTGACGTATACAAAGATGCAGAAATCATACGCACCCGGGACCCAGAGGAACTCAAAACTTGCGATATAGTTGTTGACGTGGGTGCTGAGTTTGACCATGCAAAATGTCGGTATGACCACCACCAGCGCGACTTTAATGAGTCCCTCAGTACATTGAAGCCGGAACTTGGAGGCAAGTACAAAATTAAGTGAGTATGTAAGTTTGCTTAAATCTTAATTTTTTTTAAATAATAACTCACACATATCTTTTAAGTTCCTATTAATAACTAACTAATATTCTCAATGACACCTAATGATTTATCTATACTAATATTATAAACGAAACTACCGAAACGATTTGAAAAACTCTTTCACTGTTGGGAAGCTACATTATCCCCGGGTGACATAGGCTATATATTTTTTTACTATTTTTCCCGAAGCGAAGTGAGGGCGATTTCCTAGTTATTATAATATACGAGTAACCGCCCTCGCTTTGCTTCGGTTTTCTTTACTTTTTACACCTTGGGTTACATTATTGGAGTTTTATTAAGGATCCCTAATTTTTTTGAAAATATAATATAGCCTATGTTACTCGGTGATAGAGTAGCTTTCCAAAAGTGTAAGAATTTTTCAAATCGGTTCAGTACTTTCGGAGCCTATTCAATGCAAACAATCAAATCTTTCCTCTTTATTATTAGTATAGATAATATCTTATAAAGTAGCACCCTATAGTCCATTTTTTCAAACAAGTCCTATTTGGTAAACAATCTTACCATGTCTTTTTAACGTAATTTGTAATCTGTATATATAAAGGACAAAAATTGACTGATGTATCAATGCACAGGCTAAATCCTTAGGGCTATAAACACAAAATTTCTGATACGTATTCCTCTTATGACGTAGTCATCCACTAAGGAAGGTTTTTTTAATTCAACCCCCAAGGTTTGAAACCCCCAAGGTGAGAAGCAACTTTTGGGTAACTACACAGCTAGTTAAAAATAAGGCTGACACAAAATTAAAAGAATTTAAAGACAAGTCAATCATTTAATGCCAAATCGATATTCTATTCACTGTTAATAATTATTTTTTTTAGTAATTTTAATTAATATTTCAATAAGAAGTGGTGCTAAGATTGTTTATTCAATAGGACTCAACTAAAAAAATGGTTTGAATAGACGGAATGGTATAAAATGTTGATTGTCAATCAGAGGAGCAAAAGTATAACTTGTTCTCTAGTATTAAGTATTACTTTTTCCAAGCAAATACTAAACACTTGTGTCTATTGGCTCAGCATTCTAGTGTCCCTTGTTTCCAGGTTAAGTTCTGCAGGTTTGATATATGCGTACTATGGTGAAAAAGTAATACAGACTTTAGCTCCTAAAGGTCATCCGTTGACACCAGAAAATCTGACCGCCGTATACAAAAAAGTGTATGAACACTTTATTGAAGAGATGGATGCTATTGACAATGGGGTACCCATGACCGATGAGGAACCTAGATATAAGATTCGAACGCATCTAAGCGCTCGTGTGGCTCGTTTGAACCCAGAATGGAACTCAACAAACACAATAGATGTTGATGAAATTTTTAAGAAGGCCATGGCCCTTGTTAGTGAAGAATTTCAACATACTGTAAACTATTTTATATCAGTTTGGTTGCCAGCTAGAGATTATGTTAAATGTGCATTGGAATCGAGAGACCAAGTTCATGAGTCGGGACAAATTCTTGAGTTTAAGGAGCGTTTTCCTTGGAAGGAGCATTTATTTGACTTGGAAGAAGAGATGGGGATAGGACATGAAATAAAATATGTTCTGTTTAAAGATAAACCAAACAGCTGGAGGATACAAGCTGTGCCTGTTAGTCCGTCTAGTTTTATTACTAGGTAAGATCTTAAATTAATTAATTTACCAGCGCTATGCCCGCGATTTTGCTTGCGTCTTCCAGCATAATAAGTACCCTATATCCTATTCCTGTTCATTGTCTACCTATATGCAAAATTTCATGAAAAAATTTTGCATAAAATAGTAAACTTACACATTTATAATATTAGTAGGATTTATAGGTATTTATACTTTATTGATCATTAGCAGAAAGTGGTACTCAGAATCACTAACGGTTACTTAAATTGCTCCATAGTGCAGAATTTGTATAGTGATTCTTTACTAAGAGGCGATTAAAGTAACTCTGAGTTGGGGCGTCAAACACTATAATATGTTAAATAGCATTATAATAATGATAATATGAAAATTATAATAATGCTTGAAAGGAAAAATTGACTAAGCGACATTGAGCTAAATTTACAGGAGAGCAGTTTAAAGTTGGAATTTTTAGAAAAGTTGTTGTATATGCCACAATTTAGATGATAAAATAAGGATTCCAAAGCGGTATGAATAATGTTGGTAGGAGGATTACAAAAACATATATGATTTTTTCCTAAAAATTCCAACTTTAAACTGCTCTCCTGTAAAGTTAGCTCAATGTTGCTTAGTCAATTTTTCCTTTCAAGTGTCGATATTAATGTGATTAATTTATAAATCTGCATGTGTGATTCTATAATTCTTCACTTGCCAAAGAATAAAGCTCAATCCTCATTAATTGGACGCATAATAGAGAAATTTTGTGGTTAGATTCTCACACTTTTGTTTTGACACTACAAATCAGTTGTGGAATGAGTGTCCTTCTGAGGTATTCCCAGAGAACTAAGATCTTAGCAAAGTGATTAAATTTTGTTTAGTTCGCCTATTGTAATTCAATGTATGAATTCAATAAAGTTTAAAAAAATAATTAAATAAATATTATGGTCTTCAAAAAAGGTGTCAAATGAGTTCCAGGCTATGAGCACTTTACGTTGTTACATTAATATGAAACAATTTTTCAGGAAACCTCTTCACAAAAGCTGGTGGGGTGTACGAGACGATATTCTTAGTGATGTAGCTGGAATAAAGGGATGTATCTTCTGCCATAGTACTGGATTCATTGGTGGTAATGTCAGCAGAGAAGGTGCCTTGCAAATGGCTGTTCAGAGCTTGAATGCTGAAACATGATAATAAATAGTAAATGATTGTAAGGTAGTACTTTTATTCATTCTTCTTTGTTCATGAAGTCCATACAATAGGGATGTTGACACTAATAATGATAATAATAAATTAATATTAATTTATATCTAAAGTATTAGTGGTAACATTTAAGGGCTTAAAATATGATTATTTTATCGAAATCAATCACAATAAATTAAATATCATTAATTTAAAATGTTACACTCACTGTCACGTGACCTCAAGCGCCATTTTGAGAATATGACGTCATTGTTCCTATTTTATATGGAAATTGACCGGATATTGACGTCACGTGACGTTTTTGGTGGGTTTGATAATGATTTTTATTTATCAGTTTTTGTTTTTTAATTGAAGATTATTATTTTTGTAATATTTTTTCGTGCATATTAAAATCCCATCTATAAAATAAGATTGAATCCTAAAATTAGTCAACATCTCAATTCCTGTTTTAAGTGGATCACAGTAAAACTAAAAATTAGACGTTGGTCATTACATCATTTTCGAGAAACGTAACTAGTGACTTGATCGCTGTCATCTGTTTTAAAACAATTAATTTTTGTAACTAGTTTTTTTTATTTATTCTGTGATTGTTTGTGTAAATAACTCTACCAACTGTATAGTACGCACGAAACGAAACGAACGAACGAAATAAATTAATCACTATGCCCCAACTCAGAGTCACTAACAGTTACTTAAATTTCTCCTTAGTAAAGAATCACCATAGGGGCCGTCCATTAATCATGTGACCTTTTTTTAGCATTTTTTAACCCCCTCCCCTCCCCCTTGGTGATATGTGAGTTAATTTAAAAAATAAATACACGTGATATCTTACTACACCCCCCTCCCCCTTCGTGCTATTTTCGTGATTTTAGTCAAACCCCTCCCCCCCTTTCAAGCCTCACGTGATTAATGGACGGCCCCATACAAATTATGTACTAAAGAGCGATTTAAGTAACCGTTAGTGACTCTGTATTGGGCCGTAAGTGCTTGTAGTTATACAGTTAAATCAATAACGCAATAATGTCTTCAACCCATTAATGGTCCACACTACTGGGCACGGATCTCTCCTCTTGAGGAGGCCTAGAGTATACTCCACCACGCTGCTGCAGTGCGGTGCGGTGGAGATAACACAATAATAACTGACACAAATTAAGTTCCCTTCATACTTTATTCAGGCTTGGGACTGACAGCATTAAATGTATACAATGTATCTTATAATACTTACTTTTGTAATAAACTATTTTTATCTGACTGCCAGGAAGTGTTATGTTTTTCATGCATATCTTGTATGTTTGTATGTATGCATGTAATATTCTTTATTACCTCGTATCTTCCAAACCGTTGAACGGATTTATATAATTAAGTGTATAAATGCTTAAGTGTATTAGTGATACCTATATGAATAAAATATTTTGACTTTGACTTTAAGATATCGTTAGATTCATCTTGATAACTCAAGTGTTCTTAGATAAGTGAAATAAAAAAAAAATATGGTGGCTGTGAGATGCCGTTGATTGAAGTATCAAAAAATAAAAATAAATCGAATAATGCAATATGGATATCAAATGAAAGAGCTCACCATAAGAGTTCCAAAAAAGTATATCATGATAGTTTTTTGATAGCAGCGGGTTTTTTTATTTTTAAATTTATACTAGTTAATAAAATTACATTATTATATTAATGCAAAATTACATTAATTGCATGTAAAATTACATTATTGTATTAAAAAGTTAATGTGTTTCTGTGTTATGCAAAATTTTATTGCAAGGTACAATTAAAAATAACAATTGATTAATTATGAAATACAATTGACAATTGATTAATTGTTAACTGTTAGTTTTTAAACTAACAAGTAATTAATTGTTAACTGTTAGTTTTTCAATTAACAATTAATCAATCGTTAATTGTTCGTACGTACAATTAAACTTTAATCAAATTTAAATGATGTAAATAGAAATAATATATGTATTTCTTTTGAGTTTCTTGCGTTGAACATGGTGTGAAGATATTATAACTTGTTGGGCAGTTCGAATACTTGCCGAAACTCCCACACTTGCTATACTCACTGAATTCGAAGCTTCTCTCAATATAGCTCTCTCTGTGTGTCATTGCTTTCCCTATACGACCTTCTTGATTTTTTCCATAATTTTCTGGATCTTTGAAATAATTCTTGATTACTCTAGGCCCTAGAGTCTAGAGCTTCCTTTTAGTTTTATTGCAATTTGATGGTTGGAATAATTTTCTTTTTTCAATATAAAAATTTGGGTTATTTCTTCACTACTCTGTACTTTTCCACGAGACATTTTGCTGCATTAAAAAAAACAGCAACGTACGATGTCTTTCTAAATTGCGTACAATGTATTTTATAAGAAACAGACATGCGCTTCCCTTCCAAGTCGAAATAAAATTGGTGAGGTTATTGTAGTGACGCAGTTGTATGCGCTGTTCGCGCGTAAAAACAACTACGCAATTATTTACAGTTCATCGGATTTGATACTTAACCTCTCTCTGATTAAAGTATTCTTACATATCAGTAATAGTCTCTTCGGTTAAAAAAATCTTATATCTTTTAACGAGCAATTCTTGTATATTATATGTATATATATATATATATATATATATATAATTGGAATCTCGGAATCGGCTCCAACGATTTTCATGAAATTTAGTATATAGGGGGTTTCGGTGGCGATAAATCGATCTAGCTAGGATTCATTTTTAGAAAATGTCGTTTTATCGGTGTTTTCAGGCAATGATAAACTTCTACAATATATTCTTCCTGACATCTATTGCCAAGTAGCAATACTAAAGCTACTTCAGTAAATGGCGTTGTTAAGCAACACTAAACCGAGCAAAGCTCGGTCATCCGGGTACTGTATTATAACACGCGAAAATCAGGTGAGGTTATCCTATTATCGCAGTATGTAAGATGGAGGGGTGGCACAGGGCACAAATCCCACAAGGTAGACTGATAATCTCGCAAAGTCACCTGGAAGCTGTTGGTTCCCGTTCTAGGCTGTGCTAAATCGTTCTCTGTGGGAGTTATTAGAGGAGGCTTATGCACAGCAGTGTATGTCTTTCGGCTGATATGATAATGATGATGGTATAATAGGGCCAAATACTCCTTCGTCTAAGGGCTGAAGACGGTGCGTTGTATGCGGAGAAAAAGAGATATAAACAATGCCGTTGTCACGGGCATAATCTATAGCTTCTACCATGACGTGACTCATGATTATCGACCAATAATAAAATAGGATTTTCTTTTGACCACGATGTCTTCTATTGAATATATTTTAGCACCTGTATAAAATTTTCCGAGTTTATCCACCCACTCCTAGTAGCTTGGCCCAGTAGGCTTTGCAGTTACGTACGACGTAGAGTTATGTGACTGTTCTGTATATGTTGATCGATGGATCTGTTTAGTTTGTCTATCCCTTTTCTCGGTAACGATATTGTATTATTTGCCGTCTGCCAGCGAATTCCAAGGTATTCTAAATCTTTGGTTGTCGTCAGAGTTGATTTCTGCAGATTTACTTGCCAGCCCAAATGCTCCAAGAGCCTCACAGCTTCCGCAAGCTACACTCAAGCTTCCTTAAGAGGCACCTGCCATAAAATGATTCTTAAAATGAACCTTCGGTAAAATAAAAAGTGACGGAACAGTGAAAAATTCATTCACATTATGTCTGTTAAATGCAGATGTACGTTCCACACTAAGTTGCTGCTGGGGTTCTTATCGATAAAACGGAGTTCCTCTTCATAAATCCAGTGAACCAGTCAGCTCCAGTTTTTCGATTCTTGTGCCACGAGGAGGGAATATTTTCCAAAGAAAATTTTACTGCACATACGCGAGTTTTCGCACTCTCCGGGCAGTAGAACGAAGTATATTGAGGAACAATTTAAAATGTATAATGTAATGTGTGTAATGTGTTCGCTAACTCTTTTTCCTGTTCCAAAGTAAACACTAGCCTGGGTTTATAACCTATGGCAGGAATCCTGCCATAGGTTATATATAACCCTAAATTTTTTGTAACAAATCAATGTAATGTCATGTGGCACAAGCTCTCTTGCCACAGAGTTAATAGGTTTTCCCTCCTTGATGACAGCTGCTACAAGCTTGATACAAGCTGCAGGTAGCTTGTCGCAACAATGTTGCGGAGCTTTTATCTCTCTCTGACTTAGTTTGTAGTTTTGCATCATTAAAAGAAAAGAGAAATGGTTGTGAGATATATGTGTGGGATACTGTTTGCATGTTCTGTGTATGGGGATTAGAGCCTAGGTGGCAGGTGCCCTGTCTACACCGGTAGTTACTGCCGCCGACCAATAATAGTCCAACAGCACAGGATTTATTTTCCGAATCAACCTTAGGGCCCCGAGTAACACATCTGCTCGTGCCAGTTAGTGCGCAATAACTAACTGGCTCCTTGCATAAGTGACGCTTGCATACAAACCGCTGATACAGCTACTCATACTTGTTTATTACACAATCACAAATGTCCCTACATATGCATCGATTAGTTAAACACTGGCTTTGTTATGACATGTGGCTTACATAGACACTTTGCAATACAGATAACATAGACGCATAGATAAGAATCAATACAGACAAGAATATGTTCTCCATCCACTCTCCACCCCCCCCCCCCATGGAGAAAAATAGGTTAAACATCGTAGGGTACCTTGAAATGGACTTAACGTCCTGATCTTGTGGTAACATTTTTAGATTTATCAGTGTAGATTTGTGATGAGAGTAAGATGTTGTTGCTGGTGTAAGTATAGATGGTGGAAAGGATATTGATTAGGTTGAAAATTTTGATACTGGTGTAGAAATTAATGTCGGAACAGGTGTCATGGACGAAGTGGGTGTTGGCTTCTGCCTATTGCAGTTAATTAGACCCTCTGCAGTGGTTTCGTCGTCTGCCAATGTGTGCAGGCTTAAGGCGGTATCAGTCATGTCAGTTATGACGCCGATCGCATCAATAGCCATTTTAATGGCAATGAGGTCAGCGTTATATCTCGCAATATTTCCAATGAAGTTCGCTATAACTCCTGGATGTCCGTAGATTGCTTCGGGTTCGCGCAGCATAATTCCTGATTCCTTACGTACTTTTAAAATCTTTGGTTCTATTGCAGCTAAGAACACTTGATACTTATAAATTGGGTAATTCTATGTTCGCTCTATATTGCCGTGCCGCATATGCTGCAATAATGCATCCGAATCCCATGGTTCTGGTAGGTACCGGTAACATTCGTGCTCTCTTTGTGACATTCTCTGTTAGTTTATTAATCTGTTCAGCGTCCATATTAACCAAGAGCTCTTTTTTAATTTCTTCCTGGTTATCTAGAAGTGTCTGCATTCCAGTTTTAAAACGATGGTCCTCCATCCTTTTCTTGTTATATTGTTGCCTAGTTTTATTTTCATTGAAATTTCTTCTTTGAACTGGTGGCCCTTGCTTTTTATTTTGCGGTTGCCATCTTGGCTTTTGCGCTTCCCTGTATAGTTCACCCCTATGAGGATAGTGCTCGGTATAGTTGTAGCTGCGATGATCGCGTCGCTGCATGATGTTCGATGGTGTGTCTGATATCAGGATCCCAAAAATCGAATACGTATACGTACATCACGTCGGGGTCACAAATGTGGGATATATGCATCGATTAGTTAAACACCGGCTTTGTTATGGCAAAATGTTTTAATATCACCATACATGTTCAATAACTTACAGAACGTGTTCCGGACTAATTATGGTCTCTCCTTAGGGACTTTACAAACATAGACAATGTTTTCATAGAGATTGGCTTACATAGACACTTTGCAATACAGATAACATAGACGCATAGATAAGAATCAATACAGACAAGAATATGTTCACCACATGGTCATAAGAATTTTAGTCACGATTAAAGGTCAGTTGGGGTAAGTTGTTCCGGGAACAACCAGCCCCCTCAGGAAGGAACTTAAGCCCCAAATTACGTTTATATATGAAGACATGTTTATATATTGGCGGACTAATTGAATATATTAGTGAAAAATGCCTAGGGGAGAGGCAGTGGCGAGCACACAGTTTTAAGACAGGGTAGGCAGAAAATTTTACTCACCAAAAATACTACACGTTGGTTTTGGTTAAACGCGTCTCAATACGATTTTTTCCAAAGGTGTGATTTGATTTGTTTTGTATTGAATTTACGATTGACTTTACCTATATTTTGTATTAATTGCAAATCTGGTGTTGGATGACCTATCTCGATAACTTGTTTTTTTTTTTTCACTGAAAGATTGTTTTGAAAACGCATCATACTTTATTTTCTCAATACACACATCATCTGAACAACTTTCACAGACAATATTATCCATTTTTCACTCTAATAACAATGTTAAAATCCTAAATATCTGATAGCGTAAGTCACAAACACAACACACATCAAACAATATGGCTACTACTACTATTGAAATTACGTAGTAAAAAGGGAAATTTAATACGAAAAAAAAACGATGGCCATCTAAATATATAAAATTCAATGAAACAATGTGACTTCTTAAAATATTTGCATTGCATAACAAACTTTCGTCGGAAATGTTCGGTACGGATCGTCATTTTTCGTGTTAGCTTTAAAGAATAACTAGAAAAAGACACTGGCTTTTCATGCAGTTGTGTGCGTGATTTTTGTCATTGTGTGTCAGCAAACCCCCCGTAGCTATAGGAACGCACACACATAAAAATACGCATGACCACGACATACCACGGAGCACACATACAAAACATTCAGAGACGAATAGTTTGTGTCTTTGCCGTGGCAAAGGCGAGGCAGCGCTAGTGCAGCGCGAATCGATGATGCGAAATTACTTGAACGACCCTTAAATGTATCGATCTTAATGATAACGCCGGCACTCGATAGGTGGAGCTGATTTATGATTTAAGATTTTTATGTTGTTTTGTTTATTGATAAAATAATAGATCTATTAACAGAACTAGGGTAGGCAGTGTCTTTCTGTCTTTATGAAACGCACGCCACTGGGGAGAGGTGGTATACTTGATCCCTGTTTTGGTTTTCTTTTAGTAATTCGAACCATTTTCATAAATCTGACTTTCTTTTAAATCATACATGTATTTCCGTTCAATACTACTGATTAGCACCAATACAGATCTTCTTATTTATTAAAAAAAAACGACAAAAAGGGTTTTTTTAAAGTCCGACACAAGGATCAAGTAACCCTCCCTATGGGGATACTTGATCCCGGTGAGTGGGTTGTATGATCCCGGAGGATCAATCATCCCACCCGTCAAAGTTTCAGCCATAGGCCTACCGTAATATGGAAATTAAATAAACTTAGGTCTACTATTAATAAGTTGTAATTAACGATTCGAAAGATGAGTAGGTACAAAATGAAAACAACATAAAAAAATTGAAAACACTGACAAAAAATAAATGGGAAAATTATTCGAGAAGTGGCACGGAATAAATGTCACGTGTTTTTGAAAATTTCGTCGGCTCCGGCAAGTGTCCCAAAATGTCACCCCACACATAAAATATTTCGTCTTCCCTTGCTGGCCACTTCCAAAGTCTTCCACTTTTTTCCATTGCTTCTATTGTAGCCCCGTTTTCATGTATTTTTGTAATTTTTCCTGGGTATGACAAACCATTGTAAATTGCAACTACAAATTCCCCTACTTCTTTTCTGATGGGCTCAAAAGCTCTATGACCCTCGCCATCACTGCATAACTCTTCTTCCCCCCCTGACGATGATGGAAGTGGAGGACATTCATCAGAATCAGATGAGGTGTCATCGTCAATTTTTTTTAGTGAAAAGATTTGTCTCACTGTTTTCTTGGTAGGCCTATTTTCTTTAATCTTCCTTTTAATTTCTATCTCCGCTATCTTCGCCAACTTTTTATTTGATTGTTCTTCGATGGCTGCTTTTTCCGGAGTATCGGTTAGGATGCGAGTACGTCCTCGCTTTCTCCCGCGCGACGACTGCGATCGTGGACCTGCCTTGGGGTAGGGCATGATGTCCTGTGGTGAAAAGTGCATCGGCACTGATCCTCCAAGTGAGGATGGGGAAGCGCGTTCACTCACACTGCTGCTTTGTACGGGCTCCTCAAGTGGAGAAGGGAGAGGGCAGTCCGACGCTATCACACTTCTCTGTGTTGGTTCTTCAAGTTGAGAAGGGGGAGGGCGGTCCGTAACTAAACTGGTCATGAACTCACTCTCCGTGAAAATGTCGGCATTTATGGGCCATATTCCAGCCGCCCTGAAGCCACTAATTATATTGGTAGGCACTATAGCCCTTGGGAAAGCTTCCCCTAACAGTTCCGAAACGTCGTAGATTGTGATTGTTTTCCCGGGGTGTCTCAGCATAAAATTTGATGCTGCCTGAGAATAAAAGGTTTTTAAGGGGCCAAAAACAGTCCTGTCTAATGGCTGCAGCTTGTGGGATGTGTGTGGTGGAATTGTGAGAAGAACGATTCCGTTGTCTTTTGCGTAGTTGAGGGCGTCGACAGAACAATGACTCTCGTGATTGTCCATGATGATGAGGTGTTTCCTATCAGCGTTGGGTTGAACATGACGAACAAAGTGCTTGAGGAATTTTATAAACAGTCGCCCGTCATCCATCCACTAGGATGAGTAGTTGCATCGCTGCTAGGAGGGGCATGATTGAGGAACCTATCCTGCCGGTTTTTTCGGGGGAATATCATGTATGGCGGGGTGTGGCCCCCGGCAGCGTTGATACAGGCACAAACGGTAACCAGCTCACCTCGTTCGGCCGATGTCATTTTTCCTACTTGTTTGGAACCCTTAACTGCAATAATTTTGCTGGACAGTTGTTACCCCTGTTTTGTCAATATTTCACAGCCTTTCGGCAGTAAATTCGTGCTTATTAAAAACTGCAGTCAAATTTCCAAAAAATTCCGCCACGGTTTGTTTATTAAACGCTGTCGCTCGCGCCAAGCTGGTAGGCTCTGGAGTTCTTAAGGATAGAGTTTGCTGTCTCTCCAAAAATCCACGATACCAATCGCGACCCGCCTGTTGCGAGTGATCCCATGAAGAGGGGTATTTCATCTTATTTGCTTTGGCGAATTGGTAAGCTACCTTACGCAATTGTACAACGGTAAGTCCATAATACATTTTAGACATATGAACAAGATACGCTCCTAGCTCATCCTCGTGACGTTTGGACAAAATTTGTCTATTGGTAAAACCAGGTTGAACATAAGAGTCTCGACTGCATAGCCTTTTAAGTGTCATGACATTAATTTTAAATTCTCTTGCGACGGTTTTGTAAGCAGCTCCATCTTTAACTGCTTGGACCGCATTTTTCAAGGCCTCCGGGTCGTAAGGTACCCTCTTCATGGCTCCTTGCTTCGATACGTACTTCCGCGGCATCTAAAAGAACGGAAGTTATGAGATTTACTTCTTGACCCAAACAAAAGAATTATAGGTGGGATACTTGACTCCGGGATCAAGCATCCCCCTAGCAAAAGGGATCAACTATCCCGAAGCAGTAACTTTATTTAAAATGGAAAAAAAACAGCAACAAGATGAAAACATTTGACTCGGAAATAATTGAATTTACACAGCTAAATACACACAATATTTCATAAATACAAACAAAAAATTGTAAAGTACACGTACCTGAAGTTTTTCGAATTGTCGTACACTAAACAAAACAAGTAAGATCCGGTAAAAACATAAATTTCCAATTATTTTGGCAACGAGCTGTTGTTTCGGTTTAATGTTTACTATTTGTACTAGCCATCATGGCGGCGTTCCAATGCAGCCAACAGAACACCTTTAAACACTTTGGCGCTAGTTTTAAATGGGGGATCATGTATCCTCGGGGATCAAGTATACCACCTCTCCCCTAAATACTGCCAACTTTATTTACCGTTGTATTATACAGAGAAAAAATATACACTTAAAAATATTATACATTGGAGTTAGCATTCATATTCTTCATCGTCTTGATACACAAATTGATTCATACGATTTAGCATATCTTTGTTTGGTTCAAATGAAATGCAATCGCCATGCTCACCAATGCTCTATTTGATATGCAAGATTGCCGATATATCGCACGCTCAGTGAAAAAAAGGCATAAGATGAAAATTGCAATTTTACAGGAGAGTAAAAAAACTGTTAAAATATCAGTAAGTAGTCTCAGTAAGCAGTGTAAGAAATTAACATTACGATTTCTTGCACAAAAACTCAAATTTAATGATAAAAATTAGAAAAAAATTCATATGCAGCTTCTGTCCCTCTTTCCAATCATATTAATAACTAAAATTCAATGTAAGACGACTTATGATTTTTTTCCACTGAGGGTGCGATATGTTTATTTAAAAATCTGTTTCGTGTTTTGGTCTTTATTAAATTTATTTGCGAAAATATTCTTTCGCATGCTGCGTTGGCCATTGGCATAGGAGGGCTTTTGCAAAATTTGCTATATTTAAATTGTCCATTACCATTTTGACCTTGAATGCTAAATCACGATCAAGGTCATTTTTCGAATGGGAGACTCCTATTTTTTACTCCGGATCTAGGAAGGGCGACGAGGGGAACTGGACGATGCCGGACGAATGTAGGGTGTACTCATCTAATTCTGTGACAAAACACGATTTGGTAATAAAAACGTAGTTAAACTTAATAAAAATGTTTTATTTTAAATAGGAACATCAATCAGACTTTTTTCTATCGAATGAGCAATATAAATCTTAATTTTTGAATAATAAACTTAATGTAATATGAATTTATTCATAACACGATAATGTGGGTAATTCTGTGACAATCACTTTAATTCGGTGACGGCACTACTCTAATTGTGATATAACAGAATTAAATGAGTATTTATTTTTTTTTGTCACAGAATTAACCAAATTTATTACAATAACATATAACGTAAATTGAAAATTTAAAGTTTTCAACTATAAGGCCGCCCGCACTTTGGATACGAATTCATCTCGTACGTATACTTACGATCGTGGTCGTACGAATTGAGTGCGCACAGTGGATACGTTTTTCTCCGTCAAATAGGTAGTTTTCTAGTGACAACACATTTGTAAAGTCTTCTTTGGTTGGAGCGCGATGAATAATCTGTATGTTCACGATAATTCTCTTATAACACGGAGACTGCGGTGGCGTCGTCGCTGTCGTAGAACCGAATGGGTGCGAGAAATATATTTAAAAAGACACGATTTTGGTGAATTTCATCATATTATGGAAGACTTATATAATGACCACACACTGTTTCATGGTTATGTACGTATGAAAAAAGAAAATTCATTAATTTATGTCCGTAAACATAGTTAATGAATTTTTCTTCATCCATTTTTTAAGTCTCGACGTACGAATGTGTTTTAAAATCCCAACAAGTTCGGATTGTGTTCGGACGTCGGATGTACACGTACGTATACGCACGACTAACTCGCACCCAGTGTGCGCGCTCCCATAGTACTTGGAAGGTCGGGATCGTTCGTGCGTGTTCTTACGTGTACTTACGAGTAAAATTCGTACGAAAACGTGTCCAAAGTGCGCATGGCCTAAAAGTAATAATATGTGTAACATTATTGTAATTTGGTATTTTTTATTGTGTTAATATTTAATTATAAGTATTTAAAAAAATGTATGTAACATAACAATGAAATAAATATATTTTTTATTATTTGTGTTACTCCTCACCACTAGATTCGTCAATACTGCAACTATCACACATATAAAGTCACTTATAATTTGACTTTGGCAATGAATATGATAAGCATTAGTACAGAAAGAGCATGTAATCCAGTCGGCACCATTTTGTAACAAAACATCTTGTGAGTATAGCCCATTACAAGATCGGCAAACCCAATCATCATCTGAAATTGAAGACTTTAATCCGTTTGATGATTGAGAAGTTGGTTTGATGTTTCCTTTTGCTCGTTTTCTAGATTTTGGCATATTATTTTGCTGTGGGGGGTAGCAGTTGAACATTGAGCAGTTGAACGTTTGGAGATGATATTATGTCAACTGGTGTTAAAACCTGAGCTTTAATATATAGAATAATAATTATAGAATAATAATAATAGTTTTCTTTTGCCGTGTTTTGATGTTTGGTTTCCATTTTGTTAATGTTAATATTTCACTTGATAAATCATCGGTGGCCATACTCTTTTTTATAATATTTAAATTGGGCACTGACTTCGAGGCGTGTTCTAACTCGCATTGCATGTGTAGTAGTGTCTCAGGAGGAACATCATTCTGTGTTTGAGCCTTGGCAATAAGACTTGTGCTTGGGATTAAAGATTCGCCAATATTATTCTCTTTGATTTCTCCTTCACAAAAAGGATCCGTTTCACTCATTCTGAAGTGAGGAATTTCGACATCGAAGTCTTGACCGATATACATTTCTTCCATTGACACTTGTGTTGTAGGGACAGATTGATCTGATAATGTGGAAGGTGCAATAGCATCTGAGCACACAGCATTTTCATCTATTGGATATATTCCTGCTTTTCTAAACCCTGCAAGTATATTAGTTGGTGTGAAACTTTTTTAATAGACGGGTGTCAAAAACTTGTGGAAATCAAATCGTGTAGGTACTGAAGAGGGATGGTTTAGTTTGTAATTTTGCAACTCTGCCGGCCATGCCGCTTTAAGTGGTCGAAAAACTCCAACATGTAGTGGTTGTAATATATGGCTAGTATGAGCAGGCATTGTGAATAAGATTATCTGATGAGATTTAGCATACTCAAGCACTTTTGGAGTTATGTGATTCGCATGTGAATCCATAATTAACAATACGGGTCTTGCAGGAGAAATGTTTAGGTCAAAAAATTGCAGCCATTCATAGAATAAATCAGCATTAATCCACCCCTTCGGTGACAGACGCGTTAAAGAGTTTGGCAAAGCTCCCTCTGATAGTCCAGGCATATTTCTAATCCCTTTGAATATGTCTAAAGGGGGAATAAAATGCCCAGCTGCATTAACGCAAGCCAGGACTGTAGTAGTAGTGCCTTTCTCAGCGTATGTACGATATAATTGGTTTGGTATGATTAGAGCTACAATTTATCAAAAATTCAGAATGATTCCGCTGAAATCAAATAAATAGACTATGGGGGTTAGGGCCCCCTGAAGGAGAACACACGGAATATGGGGGGTCGTGCCTATTGGGACTCTTGTTTGGCATGATTAGGACTACAATATACTAAAAATTCAGAATGATTCCGCAGAAATCGAATAAATAGACTTAGGTAGGTACAGGCCCACTAAATATATATTTTTATCCATTGAAGGTTAGTAAAGGAATTAATTTTTATTTCATTAATAATGCAGCAATGTATATCGAACTAATTAAATAGCTTTCATTTAGCGATGATCACTCAAATGGGAACCCTGTAGGAATTGAAAATGCCAAAGGAAATATTTAGCATTTTATTCGTTTTCATAGTATTGTTGTAATAAGATAAATTTATAATCTTTATTCTGTCTGCGCAAGTTCGTTGTTGCATCCCCATGGCAACGTAAGTTGTTACTAATTGCTTGTAAAACGAATATGTATTAATATGGCGTTCTAAATAAAATAATAAATGTTTTCCTTCTTTCATTCAATTAACCATTTTAACATGGTAGCAGAGCGTGGTTAATAAGTAAAACATAGTTTGATATGTAAAATATCAAGATACGGCATCAATTAAAGTTACGATTATCGTCTACATAGATTGTGACATATGAAACGGAAAAATGGCTAAACAAGCAAGAATAGAAGATATAATGTTACCTATTTTTGATGGTGCAAATTATTCAAGCTGGAAATTAAGGTTAGTAACTTTATTGGAATATAAAGAATGCAACGAGCCAGCAATTGGCGTGATGCCTGTATCTAGTAAAAAGGAGAATGCAGAAGCGGAATGGAAAAAGAAGGATTTAAAAACAAGGACTATTATAATGAGTACGATCTCAGATAAACAACTAGAATATATTAGTGAATGTAAAACAGCATATGAAATGATAAAAAAGTTTGACAAGATGTATTTAACACAGTCTACAGCTATGCAAATAATATGTAGAGGAAAAATTGAAGAAATTAGACTTAGTAATTATAGTACAGTAGAAGATTTTTTTGTTGATTTTGAGAAAACAATAAATGAGTTTAAAGGGGCTGGTGGAAAGATAGATGAATCTGAGAAGTTGAGATACCTGCTCAGAGCGCTTCCACCAAGCTACAGTTATATTGGAGATTTTCTTGATGTAATTCCAGAAGAACAAAGAACAGTTGATTATGTACAGTCTAAAATAAAAGAGAAAAATATGACTACTAGTGACTCGGATAAGAAAAACAACGTGAGTACATTTGCAACTAAAACTAAAGCCCAATGCTTTATTTGCGGAAAGACCGGCCATTTCAAGAAGGATTGTTGGCACGCACAGAGAAATAACCAAAGGCAACAAAGGTACCAAGGAAGATCTAGTCAAGGTCAGAGAGGTTACAACAGAGGTGGATTCTACAGAGGTCGTAGCCGAGGCAGAGGTCAAAGTCATTCCAGAGGTGAATCATCAAACAATTTTTCATCCCAGTCATGGACAGCTGAGGTATGTAATCCGGAAATAAAACAGGTATTTGGTTGTATTGAAAAGGAAGAATGTAATAATAACAATGAAATTAACTGGCTTTTAGATAGTGGGTGTACAGACCATATAATAAATAATGATGTTTATTTTTATCACTCTATAGATTTGAAAGTTCCTGTCGATGTTAAACTACCAGACGGCAAAATGTTAAAAGCAACTAAACTAGGTACTGTCAAAATTTATTTCAAAAACTATTATAATGAAAAACATGTAGATTTAAAAAGCGTTTATTTTGTGAAAGGAATTAAGCAAAATTTGTTAAGTTTTTCTAAGATAACCAGAAATTGCACAATAGTAGCTAAAAATGAAAATGCAAAAATTTATAATCAGTCTAGAGAACTAATTGCTGTTGCTGATAAAATAAATAATTTGTATTGTATAAAAAGTTTTGTATTGAATAACTATAGAAATGAAATGTATGCACATTCAGTAAAACTAACTAATAAAGAGAAATGGCATAGGGCTCTTGGTCATGTAAATTTTCAATATTTAAATAAGTTAGTAAATAATAAATTAGTAGATGGTTTGCCAGACAAGATTGAAAACACGGATATGAAATGTTCAAATTGTATAAAAAGTAAAATGACTAATGTACGTTTTGAAAATAATAGAACAAAGACTACTGAAATTTTAGAAATAATTCATACTGATTTGAATGGTCCACATAACACGACTGGTTATGGTGGAGAAAAATATTTTTTGACGTTTATCGATGACTATAGTAAATGTACAAGAATTTTTTGTATTAAAAGTAAAGCAGAAACTGCTGCTTGTTTTATAGAATTTGTAAATTTGGTAGAAAATAAATTTAATAAGAGGGTTAAGAAATTACAGTGCGATAATGGCAAAGAATATTTAAATAAGGATATTTATAATTTTATAAGGCAAAAGGGTATAGAATTATTACCATGTCCACCCTACGTCCATGAATTAAATGGAGTAGCGGAAAGATATAATAGATCTATTATGGATATTGGTAGGTGCTTAATGAGAGAAGCTAAAATTCATAGAAGGTTTTGGCCAGAAGTAGTAAAAACAGCAGCATATTTAAAAAATCGAACAATTGCAAATACAGTAGAAAATAAAACTCCGTATGAGATATTTTTGGGGATAAAACCAAATGTAGAGCATTTAAAAATTTATGGAAGTAGAGTCTTTGTCAGGGTTCCTGAAGTTTTAAGAAAAAGTAAATGGGATGATAAAGCCGAACAAGGAATTTTGGTGGGTTATAATGAAAACAGTTATAGAGTATTATTAAATAATAGAATAATTAATGCTAGGCATGTACAGGTAGTTGAAGAGAATACTGAATTAATTTGCTTAGAAAAACTTGATGATCAAACAGAAAAAGAAAAAGATTTAGAAATTGACCCTACTTCAAATGTGTCTAATGAAATATTAAAAACTGATTACGAAAGTGATGAAAATTATGTAGATGCAAGTGAGACTAATTATAATAATGGTATGAAAGATCTTGTGAATAATGATAGTTTAAATGATAATAGAGACAAGCATGTAGCAGTAGGAACGCCAAAAAGAAAGAGAACTCCAGTTTCTAGATACGGTAATCCAGTTTCGCATTATATATATGTGAACTATATTGATGCAAATGTACCAAATACATTTGAGGAGGCGATGAACTCCCATGAACATAAGCAATGGCAAGTAGCAATGGACTCAGAAATAAATAGCTTAAATAAAAATAATACGTGGCAAATAGTTGAAAGGCCAAAAGATAAAAAGGTTATAGATGTTAAGTGGGTTTTTAGAAAGAAAAGCAATAATGTTTATAAAGCTAGATTAGTTGCAAGAGGGTTCCAGCAAAAGGAATACATTGAAAATGTGTATTCACCAGTAAGTAGAATGCAAACATTGAAAATTTTATTGTCATACAGTTGTAAAAATAATTTATTTATCGAACAAATGGATGTCGAGACAGCTTTTTTAAATGGTTATGTAAAGTCAGAAGTTTATGTTAATCAACCGAAAGGTTATGACACTGGAGACAATAAAGTTTACAAATTGAAAAAGGCTCTCTATGGTCTTAAAGAAAGTCCTAGAGTATGGTATGATTGTTTCGATGAATTCATCAAAACGTTGAATTTTGTTAGAAGTAATTATGATTATTGTTTATATGTAAATAGAGCAAGCAAAGATCCAATTTATATATTAATATTTGTTGATGACTTTTTAATTTGCTGTAAAGATAAAAATAAAATAGATGAGGTAAAAAGTAGTTTAATGAAAAGATTTGCAATGAAAGATTTGGGAAAAATTAAGAGCTATATTGGCATAGATGTTGATTATAATGATGGTAGAAATATAATGACTTTAAATCAAACAAAATATATTGAATCTTTGGCTGCAAAATATGATCTGGAAAATACTGATAAGTTATATGATACTCCAATGGAAACAAATTTAAAATTAGAACAAGCTACAGAAGTAGACGAAAGTATAAAGTACAGAAATATAATAGGTGAATTATTGTATGTTAGTTCAGGTACAAGGCCAGATGTAGCGTACAGTGTTAATTATTTGAGTAGACATCAGAGTTGTTACAACCGAACACATTATAAATATGCAATGAGAGTCTTAAAATATTTGTATAAGACTAAGGATTTAAAGTTAACATACTGTGATAATGTAGATACTGAAGTATTAGATTGTATGGTAGATTCTGACTATGCCGGAGATAATGTGGATCGAAAGTCTACATCAGGTTTTATAATTAGATTATTTGGAAACTTAATTTTCTGGAAAACACGTAAACAAAATACAGTAACTAAATGTTCAACTTTTGCAGAGTATATTGCTATGTCAGAGGCAGTGACAGAAGTACTTTTTATTAGAAACTTGCTTAGTGAATCTTTTGATATAAAATTTTGTGAACCAATAAAATTGTATGAAGACAATTCAGGTGCAGTTGCGATTGCTAAATTCGGTAACTTTACAAAAAATTCAAAACACATTGAAGTGCAGTATCATTATATAAAGGAGAACTATGATCAGGGAATAATTGATATTGTGAAAATTGATACAAAATTTAACTTAGCAGACATGTTAACTAAAAGTGTAGATAAAACAAAATTTTTGAAAAACAGGTTAGAGTTGAGATTAATTTAGTATGTATATGTATGTTAGATTTGTTTAGAATATTTATTATGTTAAAGATTAAGATTATAAATTTAAGGAGGCGTGTTGTAATAAGATAAATTTATAATCTTTATTCTGTCTGCGCAAGTTCGTTGTTGCATCCCCATGGCAACGTAAGTTGTTACTAATTGCTTGTAAAACGAATATGTATTAATATGGCGTTCTAAATAAAATAATAAATGTTTTCCTTCTTTCATTCAATTAACCATTTTAACAAGTATTCTTCCAATATATTAACTAAAAACTGTGCCGGCCCTTGGATATCGTGATGCCGATCCTAGCTCAGATACCAAGTGATGGTCATCACGTGTGCACAACACCCCACTGTGCGATTGTCTATTAGGCAATTACAATAATATCCCGAAATAGCACTCAGGGTTTTGCCGTATCTTCATACCTGTTTATCAGGAGATAGGTGTTGTAAGTCCGGCTGTTCACATGCCGAGACAACAAACGACGATCATGCGTGTACGCAGTCTTCAATGCTGGGGCGGGCGCTACTACAGGTCGGTATGCAGTTCCAGATGGGCCTTCTGATATATCATTCGGGTCGTCATCATTGCTAGTACCCGTGGATCGCCTTGCCTTTGAAGGAATCACTGCGGGGGAACACAAGGACAATGTCTCCGCATTAGCCATCCTGTCCTTCAATGTCACTTCACAACGATCCAAGCGGCTAGTGATGATATTCGAGAATTGAATCATTTGTCCGATGGATTCTCCGATGGATTGGTGTGCCGTTAATACTGGGGATCCATTACCACCTTTTAAGATGTTAGTGTATTTCAAGGCAGTTGTTAGTCGACTTACACTATCCCTGTTTTGATGTGGTTTAATAGTGTTGTAAAATCATGGCAAGGGGGTGTCAACACAAATGTGTGCTTCCACTCTGAGACCTTTACATATATATCTGGCAACTTTATCATGGCTGTAGCAATATCAGGGTAAAACCCGATCTCAGCTTGAGCTCCAAAGAACAATAAGAACAGCACAATCATTATTTAGCTTTATATAGGCAATTATTTAGTGAATGTTCTTATTGTTTTTGGTCTTTGGAAAGCCACTTTTCTAATTTGATTAGCAGTGCAACCATAAAAAATATTTGCCATTTTATTTACCAAGTTTGCTAGCTCGGCTTCTGTCTCAGCACTAAAAACTGTGAATCGTCCTAGATGTGGTCCTAAGGTAGAACCTTTTTTTATCCTGTTTGAAGGCTTGAAAATGGGATCCCCATTACCTTAGCAGCATTTCTTATAGAAGAACCTCCTTCAACAAGCTTTATAACTTTTTCCAGCCTACCAGAAGACCAGGAAGCTTTTTCAGTTGTCCTGACTCGTACTTTCGGCATCTATGAAGAAATAAAAATGACGTAATTCAACATGCACAGTTTCGGATAATAGTGATCACTTGCGGGTAATGGAAGTCACCTGACTCTCACTTCCCACAATGAACACTGATGAGAAAAAGAATAAAATAAAAAAATCTTTAAAACACTGACATAACCTGCACATCACGATTTCGACCGTTTAAGTTCGTATGAAAGTCTTAATCGCATACTGCAAGATATTCAACACTTACCTTCTAATTTGCATTGACGTAAAATTGTATCAGCAGAGCACAAAAACGAAAGACCGGCGTATCTCAATGGCGCGGGTGCTGACTGGCGCGAGCCGTTCCAGGCAGCGCTGGGGGGCCAGAACGGGGGCAGGGACGCCGTTTACGCGTTATTCGCACGTACTGTTTCGTGGATTGAGGGTGACTCCCATTACCCACTTACTGCCATTACCCTACTCTCCCCTACGACACAGATATTTTGATATGCATGAACAATCCCGTTCATGCATTACTGCATGAAGTTTTCTGTATAGCAGTCATTCACTTATTGAGTATGGCACCAGAGCACGTGTTGAAGAGGACTCGGCAATACAAACTTCAGCCCCAACACCTTCGGCTTTGTGAACTGTAAAAAACACAGTTGAATAGCAAAGTATTTTTTAAGTCTTATTATGACACCGACAAAACGATACCTTACTATATTCGATTATATATTCCGTGCGATCTGTAACAAATAAGACAACATATTGTAGTCTACATTAAATAGCAAATAAAAGACGTCAAGTTGAAATTCGAATATTTGAAATAATCATCTTACCGGAAGTATGGAGCACTCCCGACGTCATGGCTCCATAATTCACTACTGCAGCTGCACCGGCAGTGGATCCATCTGTAAGGAACATATGATTATGTAATTAACATTAAAAAACAAAGGACTTATCACCCATTTTAAATAAAAATCTCACCGTAAGTTTGGAGCACTTCAGAAGAGGCATCATGGCCCATTGGTTGGACCATGATGCATTCCTGCCGCTCTGGAGACGACTTTCTGAAAAATAAATATCTATACTTACACGTTCTTACAAATAAAATTGAGAAATTTCTTGTAATGTTTAAATGTACGATAAAACTTAACGTAATTAGAGGAAAAAATTACTTTAATGGACGTTTGCGCGGTGGGGCGCCTGGTAACAACATACGCTCCAGATGGGCTTCACGCTTTTGTGCCACTAGTTGGGCGCGAGCCTCCTTTGGCAATGAAGCCATCCGGCGTTGCGTTAGTTGCCTTTGCGCCCTGATTTTACGCAAAGGGTTATCCAAAGCGACACTAAAAAAAAATTACATTTGTAAAACATTGAAGATATTTTTTTAACTAAACTGGAAAATAGGTTAATATCATAAAATACCTATAGAAATAAATAATTACTTTATGTAATTTTAACCACAGCCATTCAATAAAATTCGTGTGAAAAACAAACCTACGAGCGCACGATCGGCATTAATCGCGTAAAACGACCCATGATTGTCATGGGAGTAATTTATAATTATAATATTATTTAGAATATAAAGAGACGTTGTAAAAATTTATTCGGTATGACAAAAAAAGACACGTACATTTCCTCTCTCCCTTGTCCTCGTCCTCGCACTCTCCCACGTCCTCCTCCAGCTATATTTTTATCTTCAGACCTAAAATGTAATCGAGATTCAGATACCACTCAAGTTTAGTTTAGCAAGTTTATTTAGTTAATGTTGTAATCTTGTTATGAAGACAATAACTTTAAAATAGGTGCCTAAACTTTGGAGAACATTATATCGGTGTAAAATTGAAGTAAAACTATAGGTATCTAAGGTATATTTTTAGGTTAAGGTATAGTTTTCGAGTTATGATTTTTTTTGTAAAATCATAATACATTGGAAAAAATCTTGTAAACCAAACTTTCGGGGTTCTGTGGGGAGGAGGATGTTCTATGAAGGTGCCTCCCACTATTTTTATCTCCTAAAAAGGCATAGTTGCTTGCAAAGCAACAAATTTTCAACAAGACTCACTTTTTTCTATGTAAATCAAAGCATTTTACGGCATAATTTCGAACCGTGACGTCTTCGGCGCTGCGGAAAGTGCAGTCCCTTCGCCCTTGCGTAACAAAGCACCCATGTTCACCCGGGTGCCTATGCTTTGTTACAGCGGACGGGGATTGCCCTCCCTCCGCGCCTCCAGCTCCTAAAAAACACTAGGGGTAGGGCAAACAAGACTGCATGGAGTAGGGGTATACTAACTCGATTCTGTAACCATTCCGACCTCCATCTGGAAATAATAAAAAAAAAATTTTAAACATTATTTTATAAACATATTTTATTGCCCTTAACAATTCGCTAAATGAATCTTTTTATATTTTTCTATATTTATTCGCCACAAATACACCACTATCACATCTGCAAAATTTTCTACATTGTAATTTGTTCTCCAATGGTACTCAATTCTCTGTGTATGAGTCCCGTCCTCTGCCACAAAAGGATTGACTGAGTCCGAATGATTGACTTTTTAACCGACTTCAAAAAAGGAGGAGGTTCTCAATTCGACTGTATTTTTTTATGTTTGTTACCTCAAAACTTTGGACTGGGTGATTCGATTTTGATGATTCTTTTTTTAATCGAAAGCTGTTGCTTGTCGTGTGGTCCCACATAAAAAGCATTTTTACCTCTGCCTTCTATACGGGTCTTCATAAATAGTCTCGGAGTAAGACTATCCCTGAGAATAGGCATATAGTAAATAGTATACATGTACTATATTTAGAACCACATTTTCGAAAGAAGTGTCCTTTCTTCGGGATGTTTTGGTTCGGCCTCCTCTAGTCTTACAGGTGCCCTTGGAGCAAACAAAAACACCAAACGTTTGGCAACCATTATTGGTATATGATAACTTCATTGAAGTGCAATGCGTGATACGATACACCTGCGCTCCTCAACCCTTCTCGTTCACTGTAGGCCACACACTGCTCGACCGTCCCCAATTTCCGTACGATGTCTGTTAAATTCATCATAGGGAATATTTCCTCGACTTATAATCGTCGCTGCATATAATCACCGTCGTCGTTATAGTCTTCGTTTTGTAACACCTGTTTTATTTACTGACCTGAGCGATGGACATTCCCCTGGACACCGTACACACAGATCATCAACTTCTTCGCGGGACCGAATTGTTTTTGTTCGCACTTCAATCTTTACTTTAATTAATTAACGTAAATCTTAAATGTTTTCATACTTTTGTTTACAATTGGGGTTAGTGACAAGCCTGTTGACATGGAGGACTGACAGTGACATTGGGAACCTAATGACGTTTGGCGGACTGTGCGGTTTGACAGCTCGACTCGAGTGAACGGAGGATGTCGTCGGATGAATGGACCAATCATCGCCCGCCGTTCGAGTCACTTTGAAACTTGGCGCGTTAGTTCGCTCTGTTCTATATAGTCGGTGGTTCATTCAGCCTCTTGTCTGTGTCGAATGTTAGTATATTTTATTTATTGGAATTTCGGGACTTTTATAGTTGGTAATTTTCCTAAAAAGGATAGTGTTTCGTTAGAATGATAAAATATTAAAACATTCCTTGCGCTTGTTTTTGGTCTGTGGTTGAGTCATAGCTGGGGACTTTATAGTCTGTAGTGTCTGTGGTCGAAGTCGTATAGGATTGGCGCTGGTCTTCGGTATTTGTGTACAACTTCCTTTCGTAGTGACGTTTTGGAATTGATCTCAAGTTGAGTGCAATTAAGTGCATTCTTGCATTTTTGTGTTGTGAACTCTGACTTTTCGCGCGCTCTCGAGGCCTTTGTTTGAGGCCGGAAGTTTGGTTTCGCTTACGGGGACGGCAGTGATTGGTGCGTGGAGTGAAAGGGGACGCGATATAAATAGGGCGAACCGGGTGTGGTTTCTTTTTGCCCGGGGTCGAAAGACGTACCGAACTGGTTGTGTTCTGTCTGTGCTGGTGTGGTGAAACGCGGTGCACCTGTCTGTGGGGTGTCTCCGACTGTCTCTGGTGAGTTTCGGGCGTTCTAATTGGAATTTTCCGACGGGGTTTCGTGGTAATCTCGAAGTGTAGTGGTTAATGTGCGGAATCTTTTCAGGCTTGTGTGTCTGTGCCCCGGTGTTTGCACCACGCTGTGTGGTGTGGCGCGGCTTGGTATAAGGGTGTGGCGGTTGCATCAGCTGCATTTGGTCGGCGTCCCGTCCAGTGGCGCGGTGACTGTCTGCCTTTCTTCAGGCTTTTGACACCTCCCTAAAAAGGTATCGTTATACTCATTCTCTTCTACGCGGTAGTTTATCAAATAGTAAATGGTGTAACCTAGTGTTATTGTGATGAAGGAAGCCTAGTCACCTTAATGATATTTACCCAAAGAGAATAGTGCCGTTCCTGTATTGTGTTTTATGTTGAATTGTTTTGAAAGGGGGGATTGTGTTTAATTAAATTCCATTTGTTTATGTAAGCTGGATGTATAGGTCGAGGCCTCCTTGTCTAACTTAATTAATTCAGTGATTAATCCTCGTCCAAGTTAATTAGACTATATTCATGCTCGCCGAGTGGCCTGTATGGAACGTTATAGGCTGTTGTGTAAGACTGGGTTTTCTGTGCTAAACAGGAGGTGTTTTTCTGGGAGCTGGTTTTCCTGGGAGGTGTTTTTCTGGGAGCTGGTTTTTCTGGGAGCGCTGTTTGGGGGAGTGCTGTTTGAGGGAGCGCTGTTCTGGAGAGGGCTGTTTCTGGGGGCGCTGTTTTGGGAGCTACCGTTCCGTGAGGGCCGAGCGCCTTAACGGGAACTGCGGTGCCGGTGGGAGCCTTGCCCGAGCGAGGGGTCGACGGGAAGACTCACCGACCACGTGATCCGTGTCCTTTCTTCTTTTTGTTTATTGTTTTCCCCACCCTAAGGGGTGGAAGTAGTTACTCCTAACTAATTAATTTAGCACTTCCTTAATTTAATAACTGTACGGATTTTTCCCTTCCGTTCATAATTTTGTACGGGATATTCCTTTTTTTTTAATTTAGCATACTGTACGGATACCTCTCCTCCGTTAATAATTATTTACGGGGTTAACTTCCTTAATTTAAAACTTCCTTAATTTAATAATTGTACGGATTTTCTCTCTTCCGTTAATAATTATTTACGGGATTAATTTCCTTAATTTAAAACTTCCTTAATTCAATAATTGTACGGATTTTCTCTCTTCCGTTAATAATTATTTACGGGGTTAACTTCCTTAATTTAAAACTTCCTTGATTTAATAATTGTACGGATTTTCTCTCTTCCGTTAATAATTATTTACGGGGTTAATTTCCTTAATTTAGAACTTCCTTAATTTAATAATTGTACGGATTCTCTCTCTTCCGTTAATAATTATTTACGGGATTGACTTCCTTAATTTAAAACTTCCTTAATTTAATAATTGTAAGGGTTTCCTCTTTTCCGTTAATAATTAGTTACGGGATATTTCTTTAATTTAGAATTCTGTACGGATTCACCCTTCCGTTAATTCATTAATCTTTAAGTAACGTTGTTTAAAATTAAAAATTGGATTTTGTGAATCATCGGAGGAGCCCGTTAGGACGGACCCCCCGGCTAAAGGATTCCTCCGATTGCGACCAGCCAAACGAGCCAGCAGCCCATTCTTTCGTCTTTAACCTGTGTCGAAATTTGTGGAATAAAACTATTCTTCTACTGGACAAACAAAAATCTTTCATTCCTTCCCCCCCCCCCACTAAAACTTCTTTTACAGTTTGTCATTGGGGCGAGTGGTGTGTCAAGCGCCGAAGAAGACCCTGCTACGGGTTCGTAATCAGCCACCCTTAAGTCCGGTATGCAAGCCAAAGTCCAACGTAATGCGATCGAATCAGGTCCAAAAACAAAGCCAAAGTCCAACGTATAAGCAGTCAAAACAGGTCCAGAAACAAAGCCAAAGTCCAACGTATGAGAAGAAATCAAATCAGTCCAATAGCACAGCAGGGGTCGTCGATAATCCAAAAGAAACACAAGAGAGCACATTCACGTAATACCAAGATTAACGGAATAACTGAACACAACATTGGTTGTATAGTGGAGTTTCGCCGCTGCAACTAACTTTGTCACCGCTTTCCATGTAAGGCTGCTGTCTTCTACGGCAGGGTGACAAGCGAACGCCGATCGGAGCTAAGCTTTTCGGCTTCTTTTGTGTTGTACACGTGCAGCTTCACGTAGTACTCGCCTGTCTTCGCAGGGTCTGCCTTCTACAGCGTGTAACTCGAACCCGCGCGCCTCGATAAAAACTTCTCAGCGCCGCCGCTCTGAGGTGATCTTGCAACTCGTTATCTCCTTGTAATTATTTATATTATTAATGTTAGTATTGTATAGCATAATAGGTACATAATAATTATCAATTAAAAAATATAGTACTGTTTAATACTGGTAAGAATTAAAGTGATTGTTCGCATGAATCTGTTACTAGATAGTGTTAGATACACCATTTATCGACGAAGAACTTAGTAGCTGTCACCGTAAAAAGAAGATGGCAATTGCGATCACGATCATGAAAGTTAAAGATTTTGTAATTTTGGCCTAAACATTGTGGTCCTTCCCGTCGAAAGTGTTAGTTTTCAAGCCAGAAACTGTTTGGTTTAAGTATAAAAGTGTATTTTACGGTAAAAGTATCATAAGTAATCGGCACGTACATTTATTCGTCAAAACAAGTGTTCAAAGTAAAAATTTTAATTAAGTTTGCAAGTGGATAAATCCCAAGCGTTAGGTACAATTTCAAACATTGCAAAGTGATTTCTCGTGTATTAATTAACTGACGTTAAGAGACTTTAATATCGTATTAAACAACCTTTTGGTGTAATCCGTACTATAATAAAACTCAACTGTCTGTCTGTCTGTTTGACTGTCCGGGCATCACATGAAAACACTTACACACATGAAAGAAAAACGGATTTCGATGTAAATTGGTGAAGTTGTTGTTGTATTCAGGGTCATATTTTAGGAAACTTTTTATCCCGGAAAATTAAAAGGTTTCCCTGGGCAACGCGATAAAAGTTTGTATGGAAAATTTTTAAAACATCAACCGATTTGCATCTTAGCAACAAATTTTCCTTGCTTAAATTGATGGAACATGTGTTTTTCAAATTTTTCAAAATTTTGCAAGGAAAAAAAATACAAATTAATGTGAATATTGCTTATTTTTCAAAACCCGTTCCTAGAGGAATCCTTTGTAATTGTATCGTGGGTTTCAGTATATAAATTACTAAAACCGTTTTTTCTGTAAGAGGTACAAATAAGGTAAAACATAATTTTCGTATGCGAAGCTGCGGGCAACAGCTAATACTGGACTATATTTACGAGTTCTGTAAAGAAATAGCGTAATTTCAACAGTATTTTCACGTAACGGATACCGGTGCCTAAACTACCTACCTACTACTGCCGATATTATTAACTAGAATTTCAAAATACCTATCTGGACAATCTTATAGCATGCCAACTGGAGAGATATAGGTACATACAAAAAGCGTTGGTTAATTACAATAAAACACCTAAAACTCGAATTGCGATTGTTACATAGAAACAAGATTAACTATAACAAGTAGGCACAACGTGCTCAAGACACAAATATTTTTTGCATTTATGGCAAGAGTATTTCGTTTTTCTGTTTTTTTTCCATCCACACTCATAACACCGACCATTTCTTGAAGGACCTGCCGTCACGGAAGCCTCATCTATCTTCAAAAGGACCCCGCAAAATCTCTA
This sequence comes from Thymelicus lineola, assembly GCA_963932265.1. Taxonomy (NCBI): domain Eukaryota; kingdom Metazoa; phylum Arthropoda; class Insecta; order Lepidoptera; family Hesperiidae; genus Thymelicus; species Thymelicus lineola. The sequence continues at coordinate 11,315,548 of OZ010701.1, forward strand.
TGGGAATTGGCTCTCGGCTAAATTAGCTGAAATTTTGCACAGAGGTAGTTTTCATGCTGATCAAAAGTCTCAATGGACGCAACCCCCCAAAATCAAACCCAGACCCACCACTCCCCTCCAAATCTCAAAATACTCCCCAAAGCACATTGGATGAAAATCAATGCATAAGGGATATATTCATATGAAACTTCGCACAGAGGTAGTTTTCATCATGCTGATCAAAAGTCTCAATGGGCGCAACCCCCCAAAATCAAACCCAGACCCACCACTCTCCCCCAAATCTCAAAATGCTCCCCAAAGCACACTGGATGAAAATCAATGCATAAGGGATATATTCATATGAAACTTCGCACAGAAGTAGCTTTCATCATGTTGACCAAGTCTCAATGGGCGCAACACCCCAAAATCAAACCCAGACTCACCACTCCCCCCCAATCTCAAAATACACCCCAAAGCACATTGGATGAAAATCAATGCATAAGGGATATATTCATATGAAACTTCGCACAGAGGTAGCTTTCATCATGCTGATCAAGTCTCAATCGGCGCAACCCCCACCACTCCCCCCAAATCTCAAAATACTCCCCAAAGCACATTACGATGGAATGCATAAGGGACATTTTTTTATGGAAATAGCCGGCAAACGAATTGACGATCCACCTGATGGTAAGTGGTTATCGCCGCCCATGAACATCAGCAACACCAAAGGCATCACTGATGCGTTGCCGGCCAAGAAAGAAAGAAGAAAAACAAAGAAAGAACTGGCTCTCAAGCCCCCAGCCGGAAAACGACGAGTCGTCTGACTCATGCTCGAGGGTGGTAGCTATCCAGGTGAACCCCTGGAGAAATAATAATAGTAATAATGGTATTAATTAACACATTGAATGCCACCGACACACCATGTGTGTTCGGGCAAATCCATATCAGCACGCCGCGAACACACCAGGTGTGTTTTGAATGTTTCAGTAATATTTCAAAAACGAAGCCACATTTTCTACTCAAATTCTCAGTACATCATTTTCTAGCCATAAACTACGGAGTTTTTAAGTGGCCCGCGAAAAGAAGATACTTAATGTTTTATGGAAAAAAGGTTATTTTGTAATGCCGAGAACACGCCAGGTGTGTTCAGTTCTAAAAGGTAATCAAAGGTTCTCAAATTTATTTATTTTTGACCATATTTTTATATTAATAAAAAAACCTGTTGGTTTTTTTACGGCGCCTTGGTAAACTAATTTGTGCTTTATTGTTGTAATTCAATAATATTTATTTAATAGTTCTTTTCTACTTTTTGTTCTTTATTTAGGTTTAAAACGGATTTATCCGCAAATTGCCGAATTCCGTAATGAATCCTTTTTAAAACTATAAGAAAGCACCCGGGTTCGATATATGTAATAAAATAATAATAAATAGATATATTTAATAAATATATAACATACAAATACAATAATTGTCGTTGGAGATGATCTCTTTACTGTTGTCGATGAGAATCTACAAAAAGAGACTTCAGCTTTCTTTTTAAAGTTAATTTACTAGAGGGTCTTCTGATTCCTTCAGGAAGCGCATTCCAGGCGCGTACAGCCTGCACAGAAAAAGAGTTGGAAATAAACGCAGATCGGTGCATCGGAACAGACAGTTGATAAGTTTCAGTAGAGCGAGGAGGCCGATCATGAGAAGAACATAAGAATTGGAATTTTGATTTTAAGTAATCTGGTGAATTGGGATCGAAACGTACTGGCTATTTAGTCCCTATTATATCATATTTTAAAGTTATTTTCAAATTATATTTCGTCTGTCCCTATTACCAATGTCGGTTTTACAAACTACTGACTAAATCTTTGAGGTGCCGAAATTTCTAAGAAAGACAGCTGAGGTCGTAGGCAAACAGATGTCTTGCTTTCGTTACATTTTGGTACATGGTATTTTTATTATCAACTGCAATTGTAAAGCTCGCGCCCGCTTTTATGACTTTTAAACAATAACCTAGATAACAACCCCATCTCATTGGTCCACTACCCTTACAAAAAATATGACGTCATTGTATGTATTAGTGAGTAAAATAGAAATATTTTCGCTTAGACTCAAAATTATCATCAGTGCAGTGTTCGAAGCCTTCGACATCGCATGTGTCCTATGTTAAGTTTTGTTGTGTTCCTATCGAAACATTCTTCTTGGATTTCTTTCTCGACGACTACGGCTAGTGCCCCTGGACTTTCCCGATTCACTCTTACGACGACGACCACGCCTACTCTTATTTGGACTCTTTTGATTGCACACACGACGACTTAACGCTAAGAAGACGACGCCGACGGCTACGATAACATTGACCCATCGGAATTTAATAAATAGGTAAGTACCTACCAAGTATATTTTAAAATTACTTTAATTTATTTTGCTAAGAGTAGATGATTCAGATACCTACCTAATGATAAATATAAAAAGCCTGTGAAGTTATTTTTACGATATTTCATATTTTCGGAGATATGATTTTTTAGCAGTTAAAAAGATATGAGGAGTGAAAGTGAAGTCGGGGGTTTTCATAAATTTTACTTTATAATTATATAATAAGAGGTTTGTACGCTTACGCCCCTGTGATAAGAGCGAGCATTACATAGTCCAGTGTTTTCTGTGAAAAACTCCCAAGTCGAACAAAATGACTGTAGAAACGTGTTTTATTCCCGATTCCTTGAATATCAATAATAAAACCACAAAAGGTTTGCAACACCTGATAATATTATCAGTACAAAACACTAAACGATATAATAAAATAATGGAGCTTTGTACCGGTGAAGGAATTTTTGTCCACGTGGAATTCCATTTCCCCTTGTAATTCCAGCTATATTTAGTAAAGTTTCTCATTTTAACGGATTAATCAGGGGAATATGCAAACCACCTAGTTAAATCGCATATAAATACGTATCTAATTTTTTTGCACGTTAACGGTAACAACGCCTACAAACTACAAACCAAAATATAAACAAAATATCCGATACGAAATGAAGTGGAGGAGAAACTTTACTGACCCAAGCAAATTTGAACTTTCTGTTTACTTCTATATTAAAATTTACTTTTTTACATTAAGTAGCCATTTTTCTGAAATACTGTGCATTTTTAGCTTACATATAAAAATACATGTTGCCTTGTTTCTGACTCTAGGATTTCTCTGATTTATGATAATTCTCTCACACTGTAGGTTATGGATGCATTCGGAAATCCGCTACCCTCGTGTTCGTGGGAGGACCTGCATTGTAGTTTTCCGAGCATAGAAGGTGAATTGGAAGCAATGGAAATAGAACATCTGGAGGCAAATCCTCTAACGATCCAGCCAACTTCACCGTTGACTGATGCTGAGTTGTATGGAATCTTATCAGAAAATATATTAGGTTATATGGAGACTGATGATTCCGAAATGGAATTGGAACCTGACGAAGAAGAGATTATGCCAGTTATGGACTCTTCCAGTGACAGATGGCTCCCAGGTAATCCTGAAAGTACTTCAACGAAACTACCTTTTACCAAAACGAGCGGCCTAAAAGAAGAGATAGAGGGTACACCTATTGGATACTTTGAAACTATTTGCAATTCAGAACTATTAGAAATGTTGAAATTTTCAACTAATGATTATGGTGAACGTCAACAGGCAGTGAACAGAGGGCCACATAGTAGAAGCAAAACGTGGAAGCCAGTGACATGTGAAGATCTAAAAATATTTTTTGGTTTAATATTCCACATGGGATTTATCAAAATCAACCGTCTATCAGACTATTGGAAAAAAGACATCTACTTTAATCAACCTATATTCGCCAAGACAATGTCAAGAAATAGATTTCTTTTAATTTTAAGAATGTTAAGTGCTTCAACAGGGTCTAACACAATAAGCTATGAAAAAGTAAAAAATGTGATAGAGTTTTTCAATAAAAGAATGTTAGAACTTTATTACCCTACAATAAATATTGTCATAGACGAATCAATGATGCTATGGAGAGGTCGTTTACGTTTTAGACAATATATGAAGGGGAAAAAAACAAAATATGGTTTGAAATTCTATGCACTTGCTGATCAGCTAGGGGTTGTTTTAAAACTTCATTTATATGGCGGTGCATCTGACGCTCTTGTAGGTGGAATTAATCACGTCAATAAAGTGGTGATGCATTTAATGCAGGCTTATTTAAATGTAGGTCACCATTTATACATGGACAACTTTTACACGAGCGTAGACTTGGCCGAAGATCTTTTTAACAAAAATACTTACTGTACAGGAACTCTTAGAAAACAAAGAAAAAATAATCCAAAAACAGTCATTAAAACCAAATTGAAAAAGAGTGAACTTTGTATTCAGCACAAAAATAACATTTGCGTTATTAAATGGCTGGATAAAAGAGAGCTATTGGTAATTTCGACAAAGTATAACGGAACTTTAGAAAACATTACAGATCGCAGAGGAAATATAAAATTAAAACCACAAATGGTAAACCATTATAATAAAAATATGAATGGAATAGATCGACATGACCAAATGTTGTCATATTATTCATGTGAGCATAAATCACTGCGATGGTACAAAAAAGTAATCATACATATAATGCAAGTTATTCTTGTTAACTCTTATTTCTTGTACAATAAGTATTCTTCGGCTGGGAAATCAAATTTATATGATTTTAGATTAAGCGTTATTAAATCCTTATTGGAACCTCATATACCATCGGAATTAGAAATAGCAATAGGGACGAAAATCCACTGCCTAAAAAAATTAGACAAAGATGCAAAAGGCAAAATAAAACGAAAAAGATGCATCCATTGTTGGAACATGAATAAAAAAAGGGTAGCATCATCATTTGCTTGCGAAAACTGCCCCCAACAGCCAGGCATCTGCATTGAATGTTTTAGGAAATATCACAAATATCAGTAGCTTTCGGAAATATCCCATTGTTATTAAAATTTCCAAAACTATTAATAAATAATCCATGGTATGTGAAGGAAAAAAAAAACAATAAATTGATTTAAAAGCAATGTTGATCTATTTTCATATGATTTGATGAGATTCATAAGTTTTTATGATACAGTCCGCGCGCGAGTTGACACACTCATTAGGGTCATAATTGTGATAATTAGTCCACAGCCCTTTCGCATTCATGAGCTCTGCGTTCAACTCGAGCGCGGACTGTACGTACATAATTATTTATCCTTAGTAAAAGTTTTACTAAATAAAGACTACAAATTTTACGTATTTTAGCAATGTTAATTTTGAGATGATTATAGATATTGATATAGTGTAATTACTTCTTACTTATATATACATAGTTACTACTTATTTTAATAAATGTTGTACTAAATATATAAATCAGTCTTATGATTGCAATCACCCCGAATACTACGAGTATAATATATTATATACCTATTACCTACTTCAAAAGGCTGACGACGCTTATGATACGGCCGTGGAAGGTAAGCATGGGATAATATCAACAATGTGTTGATATCTAACCTTTTAATCAACAATTCAATATTTCCACAAATAGAAACATCAATAGTTAAGAAACGGTTAAAAATATTAGCAGTTTAGAATATTAATAAATCACTTAATCACTTAAAACATAAAAAGCTTATTTGTTCAACAAACTATAATGACAATATTTTAGGAAATCAACTTTGAAATAAGTATTTCTAGATAAGTCAATAAAACTAACAGTAATTAAACACTAAACTTTGATTGTTGATATTTTAGTTGTTGACAGTAACCGGAAGTAATGATCAAAATATTTAAATTTACAAACTAAGTTGATCTGTGTTCGATTAACCTTATTATTTCCCACATGATTGCACGTCTTTTGATTGGAGGGACATGGTTCAGTTCACTACTTACAAACATTCCAAAGTGATAATTAGAGTCTTTTATATTATCATATTCATTATCTGCAAAAAGATTTAAAGTTTGAACACCAACATTTTCTACAGAAATATTTTTTACATGTGTATTATCATCGATTAAAGTTTGGGTAGCAACATCTTGTTTCGGTATTTTTTCTGAACCGGCAAACATGTCTTCTGAACACTTCGGCTCGTTTTTTAGGGCTAGATAATCTTCAAGACTTTGGCTATCTTCGTCAAAATAGGTGCATTCAGAATCTGGTCGATAGTGTTGATCTTTAGCTAAAAATAAAAGCTAATTAGGTAATATGAAACTAAACAAGAAACTTGCATCTGATGGAACATAACTATTAACATGTCTCTTTACCTTCTGTAGTGGTATCATTTTTCGAGCATACTGGAGATTGCGTTGCGATTGCGATTTCGGAATCAAATAATATTGGAGATTTCTTGTTGCCTAAAAAAAATGATTAGTAAAATAAATAAATTTACACTAGTCAGCACTCATCAGAGTCACTAGTTAAAAATCTTATTCGGGCGCGAACACATGCAGTGCAGATACTGTATTTGTTTGGTGCACCTCTTGAAATGTCTTGAGCGCGATGAGCGGCACATTTACTAGATCTACGGGGGCATACCTAAGCAGAAGAGTAGGTAACTATCCAACAGATAGATATAACAACTGACTATGCCAAAAAAAGAATGCGTTTATTTTACGTGTTCATCACACAAAAATATGCCCTTACCGGGATTCGAACCTCAGACCACCGGCAGATGGGGGGATTGGGGTACATACTAATGCACACGAGACATGGGCTAACACGAGCGTCTAGCTAGACTAGTTTGGAATCACCGATCTATTACATCACAGATATAACTTTTCGATGTCAAACTTAATTTATTACAGCATGATCAGGGTGAATACATTAGTCGTAGTGGGTTGTGATGTTGATGATAAAAAATGTTTTAGATTATATTACAAGATTCTTACTTTCTATGTTGGAACGCTTTAAAGGAGGGGAGCAGTCTGCCTTATTCTCGTCATCATTAATATCTTCAGTTTCCGGTATAAACTTAACTTTTCCTGAAAAAACATAAGATAAGAAGTCAGTTTCTTTCAGTTCAATTTACTTCAAACTTTAGTGACGTGGCCAACTGCCATAACGATATTACGAGATAAAAAAACGTAAACAAACTTTCCTATATCTAAAAATTTTTAAATTATTTACGGTCGGATCTTGATGTGATACTATTTCAGAATACGAAATTAATTAATTTAAATTAATTTATTTATTATGGTCGGACTTAGCCAGATTTTTAGCTTATTGTAAAACACCTGATAACCGTAAAGCAATAAAGAATTCACTCGTACTTAGACCGTAAAATACCTATACCCCTATATTGTCACCAAGTCAAACTCATGTACCTAAATACTTCAAGTTTGAGAACCAAATGTATTATAATACATTTACTTACCATAAAATCTATTTCTCGCCATATTTCCGAGTAACAAAACTCACGACACTATTGTAATCACCTTTATTCACGTGAAGCACAAGAAATACTAACCGGCAAACAGCGTCAAAGCCGAAAAAAAGCCGTTTAAAAACTTTGTCTTCAATCAGTGCCATGAACACAACAAGTGTGTTCACTGTTTTTCCTAGTCGCAATGCCGTGAACACACCAAGTGTGTCCGCAGTTTTAAATGGCGGCACTGCGATGAACTTTAAGAAAATCTTGGTGGCAGTGAATGTGTTAACAATTAAAATCAATACTACCAAAATAATCCCTCCGAGGGCCCTACCACAGCGGGCCGAATTTAGTCGCCTCTTACGACACCTTTCCGGCGTGGGATTGGAGTTAGTATTCTAAGCCGCTCTAATACGGCTAAAATATAATAAAATATACGGCTAATATATGCATATGAAGGCAAGGTGTTGGGTGATACCCGACCTGTTTACGCCAGGTGGTGTTTGGGGGGAGTGGTGGGTCTGGCTTTGATTTTGGGGGGTTGCACCCCTTGAGACTGTTGATCAGCATGATGAAAGCTACCTCTGTGCCAAGTTTCATATGAATGTATCCCTTTTGCATTGATTTTCATCCAATGTGATTTGGGGAGTATTTTGAGATTTGGGGGGGGGAGTGGTGCGTCTGGGTTTGATTTTGGGGGGTTGCGCCCATTGAGACTTTTGATCAGCATGATGAAAGCTACCTCTGTGCAAAATTTCAGCTAATTTAGCCGAGAGCCAATTCCCATAGAGATTTTGCGGGGTCTTTGTCTCAGCGAACGAGGCAAATTCAATTGTGTCTGTCGTTCTCTTATATGAGGCTCAATAAGTTTCATGGCCAAATTTTCTATAAAGTGCCGGCGTTGGGTTTTTGAATTAGGATTGTTTGCTATGTATATAATCTGACTATTCATGATACTTATATTTAAAATGACGTAAAATATGACCATAGGCCAGCGCCTCGTTGCTCGGGCACAATTATAATTGGCACACAAACGATCTACAACATCGACTCCACCCTTGGTATCATTGTAGCTTAAAATTATATGGGGTTTTCCGGTTTCCGCATATATTTTATCGTCATTGTGCATAGTGCTTATCAGTAACACGTTTTTGCCTGTCTTTAGGACGTGTGAAACTAACACCATGTTATCTCGAAAGCCAAACATATTTGACTTCACACTGCGACCACGCAATACATTGAAGTCAGGAGGAATCTCTTTCTTGTTCTTTCTGACTGTACCTGCTATCGTAAGACCTTTCTGAAGCAATATTTCAGCCAAGGATACACTAGTGTACCAATTATCAGTTGTGACGTTACGACCAGTATTGAAAATTGGCTCGCATAGTCTTTGAACAACAGCTAGACCAGAATTGTCAAAATTATATGGACCTTCATTTGGCTGTTTCCCCGGGTAAATTTCCATATTATATGTATAAAACATTTTAGCGTCACAAAGAGCTTGAATTTTGATACCATAGGGATTCGGTTTATTCGGGATGTACTGCCTAAATGAGCACCTTCCACGAAACGATTCCATTTTTTCATCGACAGTCACAAATGCAGATAAGGTGTAATCTTTACAGTTTTTGACAAATTTCTCAAATATTTCTCTAATATGACAAAGTTTGTCTAATGACTTCCTTTGTTGCCTCGTACTACCATCATCGAATCTCAAAACTCGCAGCAGAAATTGAAATCTCTGACCAGACATAGCAAGCCGAAATATTTCAACCGAACCACCATCCGTCCGAAACAACTCTTCTACATTCAGATGATTAGATTTTTTTACTCCAGCTAATAGTATCAAACCCATCAAGCATTGTATCTCGTTGACATTAGTCTGCCTCGCATACGTTCCTCTGGTATATTTAGATTTGATGGTTTCAATATATTGGTTGGAATACTTCACAATAATATCAACAATAGTGTCGTCAATGAAGTGTCTCCAAATACTGAGAGGGTCCTTTTCACCTGCTATAACTCCCTTAGGTCCTGGTAACTGAGTTACAATATTGAAATTTCTAGTACGGACAGACTGACGATAGGGTTGTTTATTCCATTTAGTACATTGGTCATTTCCCAAATAATATGAGGAGTTATTGTTACCTGAAGATTCTCGATCACTCAGGTCCTCTTCACTCTCTGAGTTTTGTATTTGATCTGGTGTGGTATCTTCTAGTGGGCTATCATGTTCCTCTGCTGACGATAGCGATTCATCGTCGTCATTTGTTAATATGTCCTCTAAAAGAGCCTGAAAACGACTGTTCATGTTCGAAACTCATGCTGAAACAGAGTTTATGAGAGGATAAACAAATTTATATTTAGTTATACTATTATTATGATGTTAAAATATTTGTGACACTACCAATAAAGCCACGTAAAAATTTGCTGATTATAATTATATTATCTACTATCACAGTGCAAAATTTAATATAAAATCGTTAAACGTACAGTAAATGTAAGTACAAAATGTGAACAATAGAAAAACGTTTACGTCGTTTTCACTTACATGTTTGGTGACGCCGGTCTCACGCACCGGGTTAGCGCTAATACTCGAGAACGTGTGCCCAGTTCGCCGTCGTGAAGGGGACTGGCGGCGGGGGGCGTCCGATAAAGCAGCTACTCGAAAGCATGACACATATCGATGGCGGGTGTAAAAGTTATACCAGTTTTTTTAACCACCCGGTCTCACAGACATATACGTCACCAGTGGCGGGATAATAATATATATTTGAATATACCTCTTAATCAAATGCAAACGAAGACCTTTTCTTTATATGTTTGGCATCTTATTCACTATCTGAATTCAAAACGACTTTTTTCCTCTTCTTGATATTATCTACATCCGACTTTTTCGATGTTTTCTTTGTCTTGGATTTAGTAGTACTCTCTACATCCGATTCGGATTGGTTGACAATTTTGATTGCAGACGACCTGAAGGCTGAATACAATGATTCAGTAGTCAGTATAATTGGTCACAGATTACCCGTAGGTACGCCTATTACTTTATCATTATTTAACAAAAATGCGTAAAGAATTATAATTACATCACATTATATGAGATTAGTACTCCGTTACTCGCGCGTTCTACTGTTGTAGAACACACTTGCATTCTCGATAATTTTACTATTTCATTGTATTCTTAGATTGCTAACAGATGAATTCAACTTGTGACCGCGCGGTTTCTGGCCCCCAATTCTCATTTTGTAGAGATAATCTCGAAGTTAGACATATCACTAATCTTTAAATCTCGACGAGACATGGCGGCAAAATCTCGAATGTACCCAAAAAAGTTATCCTGAGGCACATTCGAGATTTTATCTTTCGACATTACCATTAGACATATGAAATAAACGTAAAAAAGGTTTTAAAATACTCAAATCATATAAAAGTACAAAACAATCACTGTAGTATCCATTCTAAACTATATTTGAATAGTTATAATTTATTTACTGGGATATTGCAGATAAAAACCATTATTACAAAAAGACTAGCCGTCGCATACGAAATCACAATACAAAATCGAACTGTCAATAAGATTGTGAACATTTCAATCAAGGACGCTTTACGACGCTGTGATTGGTCAAACATTTCAATCCCGAACGCTTTACAACGCTGTGATTGGTCAAAACGCGTGACATTTCAATCTCGAACGCTCCGGACCATACGTTGCATGTCGTACGAAAAGGCTCAGAGATATCTCTAATGTGACATCCCGAGAATAAAGAAATTAGGTTTCATTAGAGATCCGCCATGTTTTTTAGAGATATCTCTTTTAGAGATGTATCTCTACAAAATGAGAATTGGCGGCCTGACACGAGTGCATGTGTGAGAAATCGGGCTACAAAACTAGTTTTTTACATTAATAGAGCGCGCGAGTATTCGCGTGACTTCTCTAAGCCTACCAGAAAACAATGTGAATTACATTGTTTTCAGGCCAGAAGTGGATTTTTCCTGAGCATCAGAATGTCATCAGAAAAATATTCAGTGATAAAATATCGTAAGTGATAAACTTTCTCAGATATTTGAGTTCAAAACTGTACAAAAATAAAGCATTCAAAATTATCATTTTCTTGTTCATTTTCATGTTTTTGTCCATTCTTGGTTATTGAACATGGTGTTGGTGATAGTTGGAACTTTTTTGAATACATACAGGGTGTGGCGTAATGAATGGATAATACGGTACCTGCGGGTAGAGGACGTTGGGGCGGTTCAGAAAAATATGTTTTATGTTTTGTAAAAGTTCCTCGGTTTTCGAGATATTCGACATTTTCGAAAATTCAAAAAAGTTACACCCTTTGCCACTCTTTTTGGTGACAGTTCTCCAAATGAAAGAATTTTTTCAATCTGTTTTTTGAATAGTATTGCTGGATAGATGCGCTATCGAATATTATACTATGATTTTTGGGTTGCATGCATAGTTTTTTTTAAACAAAGATCTAACTCAAATTCCTTGTTTTGCTTATTTTTTGCCTAAGTTTAACGTAACGTGGTGAAAAAAAAAAATGGTCACTTGAGTGCCAAATTAAGAAAAAAACATGCTATTTCATTGAGAGTACGAAATGGTATAACTCTCTACAACTCTACAAACTACTCGAAATACAATGAGTCAAGAGCTTTTATTCTTAATTACAAAAGTGTTAAAATTTACTTCATTACTTAAAATTAACTTAAAAATTTAGATTTCATAACTGTGGGATTTAATAATGAAAGAAAGCGAAAGAAAATAACAATTTTAAAATATCTTTTATTAAATTAAATTTTACAAAAGGTGTTCAAAGTGCCCACCATGAGCTCTAATACATACTCTACATTTTCTAATGAATGATTGCTTTAATCTACTTGCATTTCTAATTTCAGTAATTTTTTGTGCAGCCATTTGCACATGCTCCCGTAGCTGATCCACTGAAGTAATGGGATCTTTGAAGACCTTCTCTTTGAGGCATCCCCAGTAAAAAAAGTAGAGTGGGTTAAGATCCGGTGATCGTGGCGGCCACGAAATTGTCCCTAATCGCCCGATCCATCTTCTGGGATACATTTCGTCGAGATAGTCTCGAACGCTACGGGCGTAATGAGCGGGGCAACCATCGTTCTGTAGGCACATTCTTCTTTGCTCTTCCAACGAAACGTTTTCCAATAAAGTCGGGAGATCGTGTCTTAAAATGCAAATAGCTCTCTGCGGTCAATGTTCCTGGCAATTCGAACGGATCGATGATATTTCCGTTTAGGATTCCAGTCCAAAGGTTTATTTTAAATTGATACTGAGACCTGTCTTCTCTCACTAAGTGAGGGTTGGTGAGTTGCCAAATGTGCAAATTGTGCATATTAAAATATCCGTCTTTTTTACTTTTTGCTATACAGGATAATAAATTAACCCTTAAATTGGCAAACATGTTTTTTGTGACAAAATTATTTAATTTGGTTTTTTCCTGGTTTATGGTGATTCTAGAAACTCGTAAAAAATGAGAAACAAAATCTAGGTTTTTTAGTTTTTAAATAAATATATGTACTACACCTATCACATTGCCAACTTCAGTAATTTATACGTATACTTTTGTCTGTACTACGGGTATGACATTGCTATGATATGAATGAAAGAGAATTAAACAAAAAAATACCTTTTTATTTGAAATCATTCTAATAACATAATAGTAAAAACTTTGCCATAACAAAATGTGGCTACTTATTTAATATGGAGATACAATGTGTGCCGGAGCGCAAAGCCGAAAATCTGCCTTATATCATCACACAAATCGGAAAGGCCACAGGAAACAATATTTTAGATACAGACATTCATAAATGTACCAGAATTGCTAAAATTAATCCAGAAAGTACCCGACCTCGCTCGATTATTGTGAAATTTTCAAGTCCCCGAACTAGAGACAATTTCCTTGCCGGAGTTATGAAATTCAACAAGAAAAACAAAGACAATAAGTTGAACACGAGCCACATTGGAATAGGAGGCGAAACTAAACCAATCTTTGTAGTTGAGCACTTAACACCAGACTTAAAAAAAATACACGCTTTTGCTAGGCTTACTGCAAAAAAACTTAATTATAAATACGTATGGGTCAAAAATGGTCGCGTTTTATTAAGGAAAACGGACGACTCTGAACATATAGTTGTACGTAATATAGAACAATTGGAAGAACTTTCTCGTTGAATACTCTTTTTATTTCTTCTTAGTCGAGTTTTTATCGTAATCTACTTTATTATATAATAATGGATAGTTTGAAAATATTTTACCAAAATGTAAGGGGAATCCGCAGCAAAACACGAGAGGTAAAACTCAATATACTGTCCAATGACTTTGACATCCTAATTTTTACAGAAACTTGGCTTTGCGATGGGGTTTTTGATGGGGAGTTCATTGACGACCGCTACACGGTATACCGGAGGGATAGGGAGCAAACTGACGCAAATAAATTTAAAAAAGGCGGCGGGGTCATGATAGCGGTGAAAAACAATCTCCAATCAGCCCGTAAACTAGATTGGGAGAGTAACTTCGAAGATCTATGGATTACAGTTGATACTTACACAGAGGGTAAATTGACACACATCGCCATCTGCGCTGTGTACCTACCACCACCAATCACAAGTAACACTTTGAACGGATTTTTAACTAACACCTCTCATATAATGACCATGAATCAACACTTGCTACTGGTGGGCGACTTCAATATGAGTGGTATGTCATGGGCAAAATTGCCTGGGGTTGATTATTTATACCCATCCAGTAATTGTTGCTTAGAAACCATCTTTGTGGACTTTATTGAAGAACACGGTTTAAAACAATTTAACTCCATTGTAAACGCCAACGAAAGATTACTCGATCTTGTTTTATCTAACTACTCTCAAATATCCGTTATTGAAAACACCAACCCTATCAGCATTGTGGACAGTCATCACCCACCTCTTGAAATAAAGCTCACACTAAAAATTGCAACAAATTTAAACGACAAACAAGTCGAAAAATACAATTTCTATAAGGCTGATTTTGAGGCAATAAATCAAGAACTAAACACCTTGCCGTGGTTAGACATATTTAAAAACTGTAAATGTGTTGATTCTATGCTTTCCATTTTTTACGAAAAACTAAACCACATCATAAATAAACATGTTCCGAAAACCACAATAAAAAAACAAAAATACCCTGTTTGGTACAACAATAAATTGATTTATATGTTAAAACAGAAAAATAAATACAGAATTAAAGTTAAAATTCATAAAAATCCATTAGACATACTAAAGTTCGAAACACTTAGATTCGACACCAATAATTTAATTAATATATGTTACGATAAATATATAGAATCAATAGAATCTAACCTAAGTAAAAATCCAAAATATTTTTGGACTCACTTAAAAAATATCAAAAATTCTCCAAACTCCTATCCGGCTACAATGATCCTCGGTGATAGGGTTGCCGCAGATGGTTCCAGTGTTTGTAATCTTTTTGCCGACTTTTTTGCATCCGTTTATAAAATTGGTACTGATCTTACTCACCCTGCCATTGTTTCCGTACAAAGTACTTCTAATAACCAAATTTCTACTGTCAACATCACAACCAAGGAAGTCATCAAAAAGTTAAAAAGACTTGATACTAGGAAGGGAGCGGGACCTGATAATCTGCCTCCCCTGTTAATAAATAGGTGTGCTGTGCCGCTGTCCTTACCACTCTGTACCATCTTCAACAAATCGCTTCAAACTGGAACGTTTCCAACCATCTGGAAATGCGCTAAAATAGTACCTATTTACAAAAAGGGAGGTCGTGATAATATTGCTAACTACAGACCAATCTCGATTCTATCAGTCCTCGCGAAGGTTTTCGAGTCTCTGATACACCCAATCCTATCGCGTCACGTACACCAATCGCTTTCAGACGCTCAGCATGGTTTCGTCGGAGCCCGATCTACCATCACAAACTTATCGAACTTTATAAATTATGTTACAACGTCTGTGGATATGCGACAGCAAGTAGACACCATCTATACAGATTTCTCGAAAGCCTTCGACAAGGTGAACCATGAAGTGTTACTCAAAAAGCTTTCTTCATTCGGGATAGGAGGGCCGCTCCTTTCTTGGTTGTCTTCATATTTAGCTGGTAGATGCTCATATGTTGCAATTAAGGGGTATTCATCTGAAGTGTATAGTGCAACATCAGGAGTTCCACAAGGATCCATTCTTGGGCCCCTTTTATTTAACATCTTTTTAAATGATATTACCGACTGTATCCTGAACTCAAAGTATTTCATCTATGCGGATGACCTTAAGATTTGTAAAAAGATCTTAAGCCACGAAGACGCGCAATCCCTTCAGGAAGATGTTGACAGAATAGCTGAATGGTGTAAATTAAATGGCATGGATCTCAACCCTACCAAATGTTCATTCATCAGCTTCACACGAAAGCGATGTGCAATTAAAGCCAAATATTCCATTAACAAAGTCCCGCTACTAAGGTGTGAATCTGTTCGCGATCTGGGTATCACCATCGATGCCAAACTAAGTTTTAATCTCCATATCGACAATATTTGCAGATCTGCACGCAAAATGCTTGGTTTTATTTTTAGGAATGCGAAACCATTTAAAAAGCTCAGTACTATAATTACCCTATATACTACGTTGGTCAGGAGTAAACTAGAGTATGGTACGGTTATATGGAACCCTCATTACCAGATTTATAAGGATCGCATAGAAAGCATACAAAAAAAATTCACGAAGTTTTACTCAACTGGTTTAAACAAAAAGCTACCATACAGCAAGCGACTTAAACATTTTAAATTACATACACTCTCAGACAGACGAAAACTAATTGACATGGTGTTTTTATACAAACTTACTAATGGGGTCATGAACAACCCGGAATTGCTAAGCCAACTCTCTTTTAAAGTCCCCTCTCGAGTGCCGCGGAATCCCATTTCACTGTTCGCCCTCAAAACCTTTAAGACCAACCTGGGTAAACATTCCATAGTGCCTAGGTTAAGTAATTTGTATAAGGAACTATTAAAGAAAGATAAATCTATTGATATTTTTAGTGACAGTCTGAATGTATATAAACGAAAAATTTTAAAAATATTCCATCATGAATATATATAATAATAGATATTTTTATTTCTTTTGGTACTTAAAATTACACTCATCTTAGTCAAATTGTAATAGATATTTATCATCAAAATTTCCTCATTCATTGTTATCGTACTAATTTCGTCTTTTTTCGCATGCTGTGACTACCTTTAAATGAGATTATATGTTTTTTCGTTACCTAAGGTCTGAAATGTAAAATCATGTATTACATTGTAATCTTGTTGGTGGTTCTGTTTAAATAAATAAATAAATAAATAAATAAATATGGAACTGACGGAAACACTTTCTCTTGTTTTTTTCACCAGTGGTGAAGCAAAAATGCATATAGCACTTTACGCAATACATACGTGTTTTCCCATCTTTGTACAACTGAGACCTTTGCAAACGAGATTGTTTTCAGAAAACTCTGGGAAATATCCAAATAAATTAAATCGAACACTGTCTCCTGGTCGTGACACCGTCAGTTTTTGGATCTTACTCTCGTCTTATATTTTTTCCACATTTTCACATGCCTTGGGGATCTTTTTAGCATGGCATAAAGATTCGAACAAGTCTAATTTAATTGTGTCAGACTTTTTCTCTCTTCTATCCCGTTTATATAAAAGCCAGGCATTATTGATGGACATATCTAATAATTGTGCAAATATTACCGTATACCACCTATAGCTTTTGAAAGGAGTCCGATACAGGGAAATAAGCATGTCTGCTAGATCCGCCCCTCCTATTTTTTTATTATATTTGACTAGAAGAGGACAATCTACATCAACTTTGGCTTTATCCTCCTTAGATAGCCTTAGATAGCACCTGATTTTTTCTATGGGGTAAGAATCAACAAAGGAACTGATAAGTGTTATCACCTTATTGTCAGTCCACCTAACAACAGCGAGCTTATTTTTGTTGCATACTACTTGCGCACTGTATCCTCTTTTTTTCTTTTTCATTTCTTTGTCTGAGGGCAATATATTTTGACAACCTCTTAGTATATTTGTTCTGATACTTCCTAGACTAAGTATGCCATATTATTCGCGCAACCAGTAAACCAGCTCAGAAGAGGTAAAAAAAGTTATCCGCTTAAATGATCGACGATTTTTGCTTTGTTTTGCACAAAATTATCACTACCATGCCACCAACACCTAGTGAAGCTTAAGCGTCCGTGAAACTATGGAAACAAAAAGTGTCATCGCCATCATACGTAATAAAGTCGTATATAAGTCCTGAAACATGCACTAAGTTTATGAATCCCCATTTTTTGGCTTGCTCTTTATATATTGTCGTCGTTTTCCTGCTTTTGTGCCTTTGTATGGTATCATCTTTTCATCAGTAGAGTACTATGCTATTCATACATACTATTAATAGGCTTTTCATGCATGATAGCAAACAAAAAAAGCACAAAAAAAACTTACACTTTTGGCAATGTACTACAGGTATAACAAAGTCTAATTACTTTGTTTTATCCAGTATTTGGCAACGGAATACCCGTAGTACACACAAATATTTAAGCACAGAAATAAAAATTTCGCGTGTTAGGCATAACATAAATGTTAATTAATATAATTTAAAGTGTTTTTATTCGATCTATAATCAAATACTCCCCAATTTGTTACGAAAACACAGTAAAATAATAAAAAAAACTCACCCGTGATGCGGATGCAACATACCATTTCAACGTCATCTTACGAATAAGACAGTAGAGAGAAGATATTGACACAAAATATATTTTTTCTACCAAAAAGAATGTTGCCTAACATTGTGAAATCGAAAATTATAAAAAACACGTATTAATAAAGTCATAAGATTTTTTCAAAGACAATGTCTTACCCGTATAACAGTGCCAAATTAAGGGTTAAACAAGATATGATTATGATAGTACAATATTTTATTTCACATATCAAATTACATATTAAAATTGTTATTTATATATTTGCTAAGTTAGAGTTATAATTACAAAATAAGAATTACAATATAAAACATATTCGCAATAAAGAATATTCAAGATACAGTGATTTGTTTTCATTTGCATATGCATCCCTTACGTACTATATTTTATCTTATTGAGTAAATATCATCATACGAACAAAATCAGGATAGTAGTAGTTAACAATAGCGATCAAAACAATGCAAATATGTAGTAAATTAGTTAATATACAATATTATTTAAAATAAAGTGCTTTAATGTCCCCAAGGCAAAGTTTTATACATATCATTACATACTTGCCGTTTATCATCATTGCCACTTAGAATGAGTTTATTCATTTTTTGCGTGTAAAGTACACTACCGTCCAAAAGTATTTGAACACCCAGAAAATAACGAAACTAATGGAGGTTATTAAATGAAATATTACTATATCTTTGTAAAACATTTATTTTCTTAATTCTTAACAACATACAACTAAACACACCGGCATATTTAGCGGAACACAAAAAAGGTCCATAATTAAAAAAAATTGTTTTTATTTTAAAATCTACTTACTACACTTCTTTTGTTATTTAAAGTTTTATTTGTTTTACTTAAAATGAGATCACATTAAGAACAGATTTTGCGAGTAAAGGCTATTTGTGAAAAATGGTACATTTTTAAACTTTTCAGGCCATCTTGTTTTTTCAAATTTTTCCAAATTCTTTGTAACACATTTTCCAACGTTAGCCGAAAACGACACCAATCTTGGGTAGCTGCATAATAAAAAAAAAGGTTTGTCATTTCACCTCGGCCGCCATCTTTGATTTTCGAAAAGTCGGATTTTTCCCATAGATCCGGGGGTGAACAAAAAATTCTCCCATACATAGTACTCACCCCCCACCACTCCTTCTGGGAGATCAATTCGACTTTTCGTAAAACGAAAAAAAAATTCCAGCAACCAGTGTTGCCAGTCGACATCGACAAAAATGGTCAAATGTCATAGCGACGACTGCGACACGGTTGCCAGTGTTACATTGTTATCAAAAATATTGCTCCTTCTACTTTTCATATTTTTGAATAGAAAGTCCAAAAAAATATATGAACGAAGATAAAAAAAATGAAACCTGGCAACACTTTGGGTCAAGTTAAACACCCGCCCGGAACAAAGGGACCCGCTCAAATGTTGCCAACCAGAAGAAAAATGCACCCAAAAAATGTCGTTTTTCGTACATTCATACCGCGTCCGCCATCTTGTCGAAAAAATAAATATTTCCAAAATATCAAAATTGAGGATACCTTTAAGCGAATGCAAAAAAAATATCGAAAAAAGTTGAAAAACCACCCCGACGCGACCCCGCAAACTCACCTCTAAAATGGAAAAAATCCAAACCAAAATAACTCGGTGGCCATCTTGTTTTTTCAATTTTTTCTCATTTTTTCATAATTCCCTTTTTAAACTTTACGAATACCCTCAAAAACGTTTTGCAAAAGGCCATAAACAAAAAAGTTGACAAGCGCCGCGCAGCCGCCATCTTGAAAATGGAAAATGTCAGATTTTTCCCGAGGTGTCGGGAGGGGATGGAGAACTTTTGCCATTTGAACATTATCGTATTTCCACTCTTTCTGGGAGAACAATTATATAGATCACTAGGTGGTAAGTCTAGGATTATACAGGGTTACGGGTTAAGTCGACCTAAATCCTTTAAGAGGTTGTAGTTTCCATCATTCCTGACTGATTTGACTATGAAACCCCATACCCTAATAGTCCTTGGGCCCACGTCTAAATGGTTTTTTTATTACCACACTCTTCAAACTCATTGTACTCGTTATTTGGGTGGAGTCGGACAAATTTTTGTGATTGGCGCAATATGGTAGTGGGGCGTTTGCCTGTCAAGTTGTCACGAACATGTCAATTTTATGAAAGAAAAATATTTACAACCACACAGTTATATTTTTTTTGATCAACAGTTTTTAATATAAGAATCCCGAAAACCTTGTTGTCGGACAAAAATATTGGGTCATTTGACGCGTCGGACACTCTGAACACGTCAATTTTAGAAAAAAAAAAAATTTATTACCACACGTCCGACATTAATACAATCAACCATAATATATATTCTAAAAAATGTGGTAACCTTGTCGGACAATTTTTACGGGGCATAAGCGCAGTTGGACGCGCCAAAGATGTCAATTTCCTGCAAAAATTTTATTTACAAATATTTTTCCGACATTAATAGGAGGTGATAAGTAATTATAATTGAAACCAAAAATCGAATTGTCCGACAAAAATATTGGGGCATAACGATAGTCGGACAAAAAAACTGAATTTTTTAAAATAATTAATATCTTTAAACTATATAGGGTTCGTACTTACCTTATTTTTACTACCATTTTTCCGACAAAGGTAGGAGGTTACAACAAATTATAGTCTTTCAAAAATAATATAATTGTCTGACAAAAAAGTTGGGGCAAACGAACAAAAAATTAAATTTTTGTAGAATACTGATGCTCTTAAAATGTAAAATTGAGTTAATGCTTATTTCAATAATTTATTTAACAATTTAATTTAAATGTGCAACTTTTAAAAATATTTCAATTAAAATCTAATTTCAAAACTTGAAATTGAAGTTGAAAGCTTTAAAAATGTCATTTTAATCAAATTGAAAATTATAAAAATGCGTTTAAATTTAATATCTTAAAACATACCAACGAACAAAAAATTAAATTCTTGTAGGCTATTAATATTCTTAACCAACAAACATACATTAATAATTATTTTTTTCACATATTTATACGTAAAAAAAAATTTATTACTACATGGGTACAATTAAAAAAAGTACATATAATAAAGAACATTATAAATTATCACTCATTATCAGACAGCTCTGATTCGCTAGAGTCACTGAATGTCGAATCCCACGGCCCTTCATCTTCACTTTCAGTTATCTCCTCATTCTCACAATTAGAAATGGAATCTGGAAATGAAACATTATATAATTTTTTTCATTCAAAAGGTAGATTTTAATAAATTAATTTTTAATTGTAAACATAAATGTATTACCTGAATAAGCAGATATCTCTTGGAATGTGGGACATTGCTTGCCATCGAACCAAAAGAACTCGTAAGTTCCGTTCGTATTGATCCATCCACACTCTTCAGCGTCGAGGTCTGATGGTCGCCTCAGATGAGCATTGCACCACACGCTACTAATATAAATCGTGCGTTTCACGTGTTGCAATAGCTCTCTTTTTGTTGGTGGAAGATTTGATGCATCGAAACCCGATAAATTTTTCTTCCAAATTTTTTCATTTGTATTTCTATGTTTGTATTTTTTTTCAAAGACCTCATATCTACCTTTATCGACATCTTTTTTTGTCTTCAAGCTATAAATTCGGCATACATATTCCTCGATAGTTTTAAATGCTTCGTCTTCGGTATTTAAATATTTCGGCAACGATTTTAAAAGCTGTATAAAAGCATCTTGAAAAGAAGCTTTCTTTTTTAAAATTGAAAATGGCCTTTTTTTTCCTTTTTTGTAAAATGCTGGATTGAAATCGTTGCCCGTAAATACGTGACAAATGGCTAGGGCAATTGCTAATTTGTCACCTAATTTTTCATAAATGTTGTTCATATTCAAATACTCAGTTTTTTTGTTTGAACACATATTTATGGTAATGTGAATATCTGCTTGCAAAAATTTCATATTCGCGAGAATAATGATCGGTATATCCGAGTCTGTACAATGGACTTCAACGTTGTAATTAGTAGGTATTTGGCATATGTGATACATAATCTTTGTATCTGCTTCTTCGTGAAAACAAGATAAGCTGTGATCAATTGTTCTTTTTATTTTATTTTCATGTACTTCGTAAGAAAAACATGAACTTCCGTAATTTAACTTTACAATTTTATCTTGGCATAATAATACAAATTGATCATCAGTCCAATCATCTATTAAAAATTCAATAAAACTTTCCTTAAAATTTCTACTCCTTAAAAGTTTTCCAAAGTCAGAGGGCCGCTTAATGTTTTTCTGTACTCTATAACTGGTATCATCCTCTCCTCTCTGGCGGTGTTCATAATCTTTAATACTCGGACTGTTGAATTTGTCAAATATAATATGGACTTCTTTTTTATCTGATACTAGCAATTTAAAAATGGACTTTGAAATTTTTCCGTATGTATCTGGTACATTTTTTAATGTATGAAGTAGATAAAAACCATCGTAGATGTGGATATCGGCTTTTGGAGGAATGTCATTATCGTCCTGATACAGTAAAAGTTTATTGTTAATAATTTATTTTATGAAAAATTGTGTTCATTTAATTTTTTGATTAATTTTTTTATTAATTAGCTTGCTCAAACTTTCATTAAAATTGAAAAAAATTAAGCAACGAAAATTAACAAATGTGATTTTACTTGAATAGTTTTTATAGTTTGAATAGTTTTTCATCGATTGAGCTGAAAATTGATCGGAAACTCTTTGTATAGTTCCGAAGGGCGTGACGTAGAATTTTTCCCAAATTTTCCGAAAATTTTTCCAATAAGAGTGAACATTTAATAAACCGAGCTGAAAATTTATTTGCACTCATTAAAAAATTAGGAAAAAATTTTCGTCAAGCCCTTCTAAATGTTATTGGGAATTTTTGTAAAAATTTTTAGCTTATTTAAAGTGAATTTCGCCGAGAAAAAACTGTTTAATATGACTTCTGCATAACGTTAATTTTAATGCCTAAAGAGAGTGTCTTAATAATTTTTACCTGATATGATTTCAACTCCTGGAGAATCACAGATTTTTGTGTTTTACAAATAGATCCGTCAGTGTGGCATAAAGAAAATGGAATAGGCGACAGCGGATATTTTAATGCTTCTTTTAAATCTATTTGACTTTGCAGCGACGCATACAGCAACCTTCCAAAAATATCTCTCTGAATCCTGACTTCTTTAATCTTTCCACTAATTTTTACTGTTTTTACACATTTCGAAGCAAAATTAACAATTTTATTTTTTGTAATGCCATTGTCAAACCTTTCTGGATCTGTCTGAGATTCGGTAATAAATTTGGTTTTTTGTTCTTCTCCTGTGTTTTCAATATTTGATAAAAATCTGAAAATATCTTCCGATACTGATTGCCCCGAAGATAAATTGTACAAATAATCTTGAGATAAGGTGTTTGAAAACGGATTCGTGCATTGCTGAATTATATTCAATAAATTTTCAATATTTTTATTGCTCTGGGCGATGGAATAATTCTTTAAATCTTTTGTAATATCATCTTTTGAATACATGTCACAAAAGTCCATTAATTTAGAAATTATGTTAGTGCGTAGGGAATGCGTAATCGCCCACCTTTGCCGAGCACCCACAGAATTGGTCGTATTAATAATTCCTGAAGCCCTAGAAGCAGCATGTGCATTTATGGTCTGCTCTAGAGTTATATCGACAGGGATTCTCGAAAAGGCCTTATTGGTTCTTCTTATGCCAAGAAAACTATTACCAGATTCTTGCAGCAAACCAGGATGCGTTTTTTCGATATTGTCTAATTTATCGATGTATATTGTTAGATATCTTGCATAATTCTGATGATTAAATGTAAAAAAAATGTTTGTCATTTTTTTTAAGACCTCTTTGTAAGTTTCAAAATTAGCAGTTCTGATACTAAATTCGAGTAATAGGTAATAATCTATTAATTTTGTGTAAATCATAAAAATTTGAGGCGTTTTTCCATGGATCCCATTTAAAGTGTCGTTCTTGTATTTTTCGTACTCTTCGAAAACTTTTTGGCATAATTCATTATTTATCACTGGTTTTTCATTTTCATTTTGTAGGTTACCTGATAAATAGATTTTAATTGCTTCTACAGGTACAGACTGTAGTTGTAGCTTATGAGAGAATAACCAGCAAAATTTTATTTGCTTGAAAAGCAAAAAGCTCTTCTCCTTATCTGAAGTTGAAGATTGCACGCCTTGGGTACACTGCAAAGAATCCTGTAAATAATTCGTTGAAATTTACAATAAATATATATATATATAGCCTATTTTTACTAACTTTTGTCTCTTTCGCGGCGGTGCATCAGGTAGCAGCGATCGCGAAAGTTGCTTCATCCGTTTTCGCGCATCGAGCTCCTTTTGCACCCCCGGTTCAAGCTTGGACAACAGCTTTTTTGTGTGTGTTTTTGATTTTCTTAATTGAAGAACTTCTTCTTCATAGCTTCTAAAATTAGGAAAACAAAAATAAATAAAAACATACATTCGATATTTCAAAATATTTTGTGAAATAATACAACAAGAATACCTTGTACTTGGCCCAGGAACAGGTTCTAATTCACTTCGTCTACCCCTCCCCCTACCACTTTGACCACTTCCTCTGCCCCCTCTTCCCCTTTGACCACTTCCTCTGCCCCCTCTTCCACTTTGACATGCTTCTTGATGGTTACTACAAATTAAAAATATTATTAATAATAAAGAAAATAATAAAAATAGTACATACTTAAATAAATAAATAGGTAAGTACAGCCAAAGCTTTATGAAATGAGTAACAAAAGATTTAGTCGAAAAAAAATATCACGTAAGTTAGTTTGCAGTTTATTTATTTATTTATTTATACTTTATTGACCACAATATTAAATTACGGTACAATTGGCGAGCTTAATGTTTAATGCATTCTCTACCAGCTAACCACAACCGAGACACGAAGGGCGGTATAAAAACGTAATTATATAAACAATAATAACGTAATTATATTTACCAAAGCATAAAAAACACAAACACCTAAAAACCACAAAAAGTACATTAATAATCAAGCCACCAACACATGGTCACAATAAAACAAAAAATGGAAACGTGAAATAAAGCGCGTGCTAGGTACCAGCCCTGAGAGCAAAACTTACTTTGCTTTGTGAAACGATTGTTGCCAAAACAATCGTCTCTTTTGTACATACTCACAAGTCACCTATATTCGAGTAATCCAGAATATCTACAAAATATTTAAGGATTTTAGAACATATTATAGTTAAAATAATGTCTAAACTATAATATTTCACGTAAGGTTTTACCTGGTTTTGAATAAAAGAAACAAATTACCTCTTCAAAATATGTAAACACACGACGGCATTGTGAATGTGTTCGGATCATTCGATTTTTGCTTCACGGAACTTAAAGTATTGTATAGTAATATTAAAATATGAAAGAATAGTCCTTCTAGATTAATATAATACCTTAACTTTATTAAATAACAATACATTAAAATACTTACGGCATTTTTTCTTCCAGAACTCACACTCACGTATCAAACACTCACTTAGCAAAACACAAAATGGCGGCGTCAAGCTTTATTTCGTATCGTGTAGCAAGACTTGGATCTATTATGTTGGCAACTCGTATTTAAAGGTTGGCTAATACATTAGTCTATAGTTTAAAAACGTTTCACGAGGACATTATTACCTACATGATAAGGTTTGAAGTTGTTTAATAGAAACTGGTAGTTGGAAACGATTGTTGCCAGAAGCAATCACGGGTGTTCAGTTTTGGAAACAATCGTTTCCAAAAGCAAGTGAGCGGTTAATTGAAATATTTTTAAAAGTTGCATATTTAAATTAAATTGTTGAAATAATAATAAGCATTAACTCAATTTTACATTTTAAAAACTCAGTATTCTACAAGAATTTAATTTTTTGTTCTTTTGCCCCAACTTTTTTGTCAGACAATTATATTATTTTTTTAGGACTATAATTACTTGTAACCTCCTACTTTTGTCGGAAAAATGGTAGTAAAAATAATAGATGCACAAGCCCTCCTAATTTAAACAATATCCATTACCAAAAAAATTTCTTTTTTTCTCAATTTTATCGAAATGCCCCATCATTTTTGTCGGACAACTGATCTAATATGCATTACACATGCTAACAAATAGGAAAAAAAAAAACACCTGTGGTAATAAATAAAATTTTTGCAGGAAATTGACATCTTTGGCGCGTCCAACTGCGCTTATGCCCCGTAAAAATTGTCCGACAAGGTTATCACATTTTTTAGAATATATATTATGGTTGATTGTATTAATGTCGGACGTGTGGTAATAAATTTTTTTTTTCTAAAATTGACGTGTTCAGAGTGTCCGACGCGTCAAATGACCCAATATTTTTGTCCGACAACAAGGTTTTCGGGATTCTTATATTAAAAACTGTTGATCAAAAAAAATATAACTGTGTGGTTGTAAATATTTTTCTTTCATAAAATTGACATGTTCGTGACAACTTGACAGGCAAACGCCCCACTACCATATTGCGCCAATCACAAAAATTTGTCCGACTCCACCCAAATAACGAGTACAAAAAGTTTGAAGAGTGTGGTAATAAAAAAACCATTTAGACGTGGGCCCAAGGACTATAAACTTAACCCTTCTCAAGTTATTGCCCTTTGAATTTTTTTTTATAAAAATTACCTTTTTTGTCTATTGTCCCCTTATTTATGTGTTTTGCGCCTCTAATTTATTTATTTTTGCTATTTTTGTGTAGTAGATTAGTTGTTTTATTATTATAAACACAAAAACAAGTAACTGTACCAACTGAGCCGTAGTAGACGATTCATTGTTAAAAAAAGAAATAAATTCGTGTAAAGTTTTTTTTTCTTTATTGGATATTTAAAAAAAAGTCTATGACAGTTGTGCTGCAGATGTGCTTCAAAATATCTACTATTCTTAAGCTTTCCAACAAGGTATAATAAGAAAGGGTTTTATTAGAATTCCTTAATAAAAACTTTGATGAAATGCTGCCAGGTAGTAGTAAAAAATAGCGGTACTTAAGCGTCAAATTTAACTTCAGTCTGGAAACAAAATAAAACAATCCAAATAGGTAACAAATAAGGTTTATTTATCCTTTTACAACAACTCTACAGTACATGTTCCACATGTCCGCCCCTGTTTCGCACACATACACGCATTCTGTGTCTTAAGCCACTTTTTACTACACCAGTCGTTAATCCTCTTTTTATTTCGTTTGCGGAATCAATAATTTTTTGCTTTAAAACATCAACAGACGTTATTGGGTTCGGTTCATTGTAAACCAGATTTTTCATGTGCCCCCACACATAAAAATCCATGGGGGTCAAGTCTGGACTCCTAGCTGGCCACGGTGTAGGTCCACCTCTCCCAATCCACTTATTGGGATAATTAGTGTCCAGCCACTCTCTGACACTCCTTCTGTAATGCGCGGGGCACCCGTCATGCTGAAACCACATGTCTCGAATGAGGCTTAGTGGTATGTCGTCAAGCAAATCAGGTAAATCTTGTCTCAAAAAATTTTCATAGGTCTCTCCATTCAAATTTTCAGGTAAAAAGTAAGGCCCAATCAAATGGTTAGAAATTATTCCCATCCACACGTTAAGGCTGAAACGTCTTTGTGATTCCTTTGTCCTTTTCATATTGGGATTTCTTTGTGCTTTCGGAGCCCAATAATGGGCGTTATGATAATTTGTTATCCCATCTTGATCAAATTTCGACTCATCAGTCCACAAGATGCTTCTAAAAAATGAAGGATCTTCCAAGTCTGCATTGAGCATAAACCTGCAGAAATCCAGCCTCCTTACAGGATCTCCTTTTTCCATTGCATGCACTGGTGTATAGTGGTAGGGGTAGGGACTGGCAGTATGCACCGAAAACCACACTTTCCACTGTGAGAGTCTAAGTTCTCGGGCAACAATATTGGTTGACGTAGTCGGATCCAGTCGAAATCGTCGAACTATCTCATTATCTTGCTCTTCATCATCATCATTAATACGTGGTCTACCCAGGTCTGTTCGTCGCCTTGAAACAGAGCCGGTCTCTCGAAGTCGTCGGTAAACTCCGTCGAAGACACTAATATCCGGTACTCGGCGGCCGGGATAACGTGCTATGTATTCTTCACGAGCTCGTAAAGATACACAATTGCAGTACCCGTAACAAATCAAAATATCAGCATATTCCTCGTTTGTAAAGGTCGTCATCTTCAACAGTTCCAAATCAAAAGCACAAATCAAAGTCCAGTTAACAAGCACAGTCACGAATAGGAGGAAACAGTCCAGAAAAACAAGCCAAGTCGAGTAGAAAAAAACTAAGAGCACCAAGTATCGCATCTACCACGGATGAATCGCGTAAGCAGACTAACATGAGACTAACCAAACACAAAAACAACAAAATGGTTTCTACATGTAATTACTTGTCTCGCTCGTACCTGTTTACATTGCATGACATCCCGCTCGCACGCTCCGCTACCCATTGAAAGACAATAGAGGCGCTGCATCGCTGTGAGTGTGAGCACTTTATGGAAATACCGTTATTTTAGTTATTACCTGAGAGTCTTTCATTTAATTTTTTTCTGAGAATCCTGATACTACCCTAACTTATTATACCTCGTTGGAAAGCTTAAGAACCGTAGATATTTTGAAGCACATCTGCAGCACAACTGTCATAGATTTTTTTAAAAATATCCAATAAAGAAAAAAAAACTTTACACGAATTTATTTCTTTTTTTAACAATGAATCGTCTACTATGGCTCAGTTGGTACAGTTACTTGCAGTTTTAGTGTTTATAATAATAAAACAACTAATCTACTACACAAAAATAGCAAAAATAAATAAATTAGAGGCACAAAACACATAAATATGGGCACAATCAATGATATTATATATTAAAAAGAGGCAGATAGGTCATAAGCGCGCGCGTTGTGATGATTGAAAAAGTTCCCAATTGGGAACTTTTGTGATTAGTCTGCGTCGAGCGCAATCACGAGCGTGGCGCATCGTAGGTTAATACGTAGTTATGAAAATATAACAAAATGCCATCCTGTGTGTTTAGAAAGTGCACCAATTATGACTCCAAGGTCAACAAAACACAAGGAATCTCATACCATGCGTGAATACGCTAAGAAACTTAGATTATTTAGTATATTTCAATTATTTTACTAAACAATCTAATAATCATGCAAAGACGCCATATTCAGATGAAGAAAGAGATAGCGATCTAGTTTTGACGCGAGAGCGATAAAGACCGTAGCGTATATAGATTGACGCGAGCGACAAACACTAGCTGTCTTTTTCACTATTATGGTTTTAGTAATGCCATCCTTTTTACATAATTTGCCAATGTACTAGTGATTGGTGTAGGGAAACAAAAGATAAACGTGTGTGTTTTGTAGCTCGGTCGGAACAGATTTTTCGGTCGATTTGTAAGGGCATAACGTATCTGTTAGTTAAACATCTTTGGGCACAATAGACAAAAAAGGTAATTTTTATAAAAAAAAATTCAAAGGGCAATAACTTGAGAAGGGTTAAGTTTAGGGTATGGGGTTTCATAGTCAAATCAGTCAGGAATGATGGAAACTACAACCTCTTAAAGGATTTAGGTCGACTTAACCCGTAACCCTGTATAATATAACTAGGTTTTTGCGTGGGGCGCGCGCTGCTAGAGCAGCGCGCGTGCCTTTCTCTTTCGCAAAAGACAAAATAAATAAATAGTTTTTTTCAAAGTTGTCATCGGTCTTGGAAATTTATTTTTCGATTCAGGGGTATGTTTGCGACATACTCGGCTTCAAACTACTGCTTTTGGTATATTTGTTTTTGTATGGCAACACTAAAATATTTTTTCATCTTTATGTATAAAAAAAATGTGAGCCGTCATGGCGCGGCTGGTAGATGTGAAACACCGAAATTATTTTATACAAATAATAGGCATAAAAGTACAGACAGGAACTAAATATGGCATGATGAAAAAATACAATGTTCCGAATTGTTTCCAGAAAATGATGACAGTTTTGTCCTACTGTATTCTACAGCCCATCAAACTTAAGTTTATTTATGATTACCCACATTGTCTTTTTTTTTCATATTGCCCTACCATAATAATATAGTGCGGCGAAGCGTCACCA
Source organism: Thymelicus lineola (assembly GCA_963932265.1). Lineage (NCBI taxonomy): Eukaryota > Metazoa > Arthropoda > Insecta > Lepidoptera > Hesperiidae > Thymelicus > Thymelicus lineola. The sequence goes on from OZ010701.1 coordinate 11,345,804, forward strand.
CTCAACGCGCCAAAAATCAGGTTTACCCCTCGCCTATAGATGTTTCACATCAAAATCAATTGCTGTTCGTTAGTCTTGCTAAAACTCGAGAATGACTGGACTGATTTGGCTAATATTGATCTTGAAGTATTTGTGGAACTTCAGAGGTTTAAATGGAGAGAAACATAAAAAACTAAAAAAAAACGTCAATTTAATTTTCCAGTACAAATGTTCTTAGCTGTGAAATGTCTTTTTAGGAATAGATTCAGTCGTTTGACAGTTGACGCGATTAATTGAATATGAGGTGAGGAGAGCACGAGGAATAGAAAGAGGAAGAGCGAGAGGGAGAGATTGATAGGCGGTACAAAGCAGCTCGCGCAGTTAAAAGCCCTATCAGATTTTTAAGTTTATTATCAATCTACATAATTAATATCAAAGAATAATGAAGTAATTATTAATTATCATTTGAAATTCATTTACCTAGTATCTATTAGATTTTAAATACTAAAATAATTTACTGTACGATATTTTAAATAAAAACAAAAACATTTAAACAATATTTATTTCAAAATACAAATGAACACTTAAATTATACGATTAACATTACGCTGTTTATTTTTTCTCATAGTTACAAACATCTTCGGACTTGACGCGGCATCCAGTTTCCATGAGCAGTCTTCCATACATAGATGGCCAAACACTCAAGTTTATTGGATGCAGCATCAAGTCTGCTGCAAACTTGATAAGTAAACTTGATCGTGTGATGGCCAGCATTAGTCGTAAATTATAACACATTACATCGCAACGTTCAATGCCAACATCCGTTCCATGATTACATGATGACAGTATGTAACAGTATTGGCATATTTTGGCCTTCGTATCGGTAATTTTAGCCCAGATTATAGAGTTATTTCAAGTGACCACGTTTAAAGAAGTTAGAATTTAGTTAGACGAACACTCACTCAGGTTGTTCTGGTACGAGTATAATAATATGTTCTTATAATATAGTGTTTTGCTGTTACGCTTGGCTTTGCCACTCTGTCTAGTAAAATTAATTGCTTATCATATTAGCCATAAATGTTTTCTAATGTATGTAGTGCAATGTAGTTTATTGGTCCAAGAGTGCAGTATATGCCAACACAACAAAGGCAGTTTTTTTGTACGGCGTAGAAGTTGCGGCTTCTTTCGCAGTTGGTCGACCGCCACCAGATGAATTCTGTAACAGAAACGAATTTAAGATAAATTTCTGAGGTTACAACGATATTGTTACATCCCTAAGCAATAGCAACGTCGTACAGGTACTTTGGGTAGATAGCGTTTAACGTGCTTTTAATGAATACAGCCTTTTTTTTTGTTTCGGGGGGGAAAATGTATTACGCATACCACTCGGGCGCAGGGGGCACCCGAGTGGTTATGTGGGACTCCCGTATAGGCTAATGAGACCCACGGTATACCCACTAAAAACCCCCCCTCTTCCTCTTCGCCGCCTTGTGACGGGGTTACGGGAACGCTTTCGCACACATCCGCGACCCCGCCAGCGGCAGCCGCCCACAAATGGCTCCATCGCGAAAGCCTGAAGGCCCTCCACGATGGGCGCACCAGATGGTAAGGTGCGCCTCCCTCCTCGGCCTCCACCAGTACTGTAGCAAACTCCCCCTGAGTCTGCTACTAGGAGGCCATGGATACCAGATGACTGGTACCCGGTGCAGGATCAGGTCTGTGGTTCCTCCACCGACCACACATCGGCCGCAGAGGATAGGGCAAGCGGCGCACCGTAATACCGACATGCCTCTTCCTGTGCGGCCCCACCAATGCCGTTTCGACGGAACGGCCCCGCCAGCTCGCAGGAGGTAGGGAGAGTGGCGCACCGTAATACCAACACGCCTCTCCCCCTGCGATCCCTCCACGGCCGCAGAAGAAAGGGAGAACGGCGCACCGTAATACCGGCACTCCTCTTCTTCTGCGGTCCCACCTCGGCGCGCGTCCGCAGCGGACTTATTCAGCCCGCTGGGAGCGCCCTCTTCGGGCCAGCCGGCAGCCCAAACAGGCCGGCCCTGGTTGCCTCTTGGCTTCACCGTGGGTGACCAGTCCACGGTTACTAAGCCCCCCCGCCACGACAAGGCGGGCAACCCCCGGGGGGGTAATGAATACAGCCTTTTTTTTCCGGGGGGAAAATGCATTACGCATACCACCCGGGCGCAGGGGGCACCCGAGTGGTTATGTGGGACTCCCGTATAGGCCATAATGAGACCCACGGTATACCCACTAAAAACCCCCCCCCATCTTCCTCCTCGCCGCCTTGTGACGGGGTTACGGGAACGCTTTCGCACACATCCGCGACCCCGCCAGCGGCAGTCGCCCACAAGCGGCTCCACCGCGAAAGACCGAAGGCCCTCCACGATGGGCGCACCAGATGGTAAGGTGCGCCTCCCTCCTCGGCCTTCACCAGTACTGTAGCAAACTCCCCCTGAGTCTGCTACTAGGAGGCCATGGGTACCAGATCACTGGTACCCGGTGGAAGATCTGGTCTGTGGTTCTTCCACCGACCACACCTCGGCCGCAGAGGCTATGGCAAGCGGCGCACCGTAATACCGACATGCCTCTTCCTCTGCGGCCCCACCAGTGCCGTTTCGACGGAACGGCCCCGCCAGCTCGCAGGGGGTAGGGAGAGTGGCGCACCGTAATACCAACACGCCTCTCCCCCTGCGATCCCTCCACGGCCGCAGAAGATAGGGCACCGTAATACCGGCACTCCTTTTCTTCTGCGGTCCCACCTCCAAGCGCGTCCGCAGCGGACTTGTTCAGCCCGCTGGGAGCGCCCTCCTCGGGCCAGCCGGCAGCCCAAACAGGCCGGCCCTGGTTGCCTCTTGGCTTCACCGTGGGTGACCAGTCCACGGTTACTAAGCCCCCCCGCCACGACAAGGCGGGCAAGCCTTTTTTTTTTTTTTTTTGTCGCTGGAAAATCCTCATGGATACCCGACAGGCGGGGGGGCGCTGTCGGGTTATGCCGGACTCTTACCGGCTAAAAACCAGCGGTGTTCCTCCTCACCGTCTTCCGGCGGAGCTGCGGGGACGCATTCGCACACTTCCGCTGCTCCGCCGACGGTTGCCCGGGCTCGGGCCCAACTTGTGGGGCGCTCATCTTTGGCACCACTCACCATTCAAACTGGCGTGCCGGAACACGGGACACGCCAGCCGCCTCGGGGGTCTCCTCCAACTGGGCGATGGTACCCCCCGGTTCCACCGCCCGGACACCCCGGTTATGGGGGAAGGCGGCGCTCGTGCGCCAGGCGCCTCCGCCCAACTCTCTTCCGGCGGATTGGGTTAGAAAGAGGGTCGTCCTCCCTCACCCGCTCCGCCGCCTCCTTTTGCGCCATGACGCACTCACAAAACTGGAGCGCCGCCTTCCACGCTCTGTCGCTGCCGACCATGGCTCTCACGACGCCCGACAGCGACAGGTCGTCCCCGATAACCGCCGCGAGGCTCGCCCGCGGCTCCGGCCACTCCGGGCACTCCGCCAGCGTGTGCTCCGCTGTGTCCTCCGGACACCCACAAGCGTGGCACACGCTGGTCGGCTCTCCCGCCACGCTGCACAAAGGCGGGCAAGCCTGCTCTAACCTCTTTTCAATTTCGGTTTTGATGCCCAATAAGGAAAACAACTATTGTGTAAAACAAAAGTTTGGCACATTATTGTTTGAATATTTCTTCTGTGCAAACAGTTATTAAAGGACCCCGCACTAATTGTTTGAAAATTGTGTTTCAGCGGATTGTTCTGAATTTTTGGTATGTTGTAGCCCTAATCGTACTGATCAAAAGTCCCAATGGGCACGACCCCCCCAAATGCGTATTTTGTCCTCCAGGGGGCACTTTCTCCCTAAGTCTATTTATCCGATTTCTGCGGAATCATTCTGAATTTTTAGTATGTTGTAGTCCTAATCATGCCAAACAAGAGTCCCAATGGACACAACCCACCCCCCCCCACAAATGCGTATTTTGTCCTCCAGGGGGCACTTTCCCCCCAAAGTCTATTTATTCGATTTCTGCGGAATCATTCTGAATTTTTAGTATATTGTGCCGAACAAGAGCCCCAATAGGCATGACCCCCCCATATTGCGTGTGTTCTCCTTCCGGGGGCGCTAACCCCCCCCCCCCCCCCATGTTCTATTTATTTGATTTTAGCGGAATAATTCTGAATTTTTGGTATGTTGTAGTTCTAACCGTGCCAATCAAGAGTTCCTATAGGAACGAACCATATTCCGTAGGCGTATGTCCGCCATCTGGAGAAGGAAAAACTCCCCAAAGCTTTAATAACACTAAAAATCTTAAACAACAAGATCTGGATTTTGAGTATGAAGAAAAATGTTGAAGTTCACAGGGCATTAAGGACTTGCAGGATTTCTGAATAAATATATGCAGTTAAGAGATCGTGCCCATTAGGGATTTACATTGCATTAGTAAGGGCTAGAACATACTTAAGAATTCGGAACGATTCCACTGATATCACATGAATGAACTTAGTAGGGGTAGGTTGCTCCTTGCGAAATAAACGCTCAGAAAGTTATTGAAAAAATGTAGGTTTTAAATGAATTAGCTTTGGGGGGTTTTTCTTTCTCCAGGTGGCGGAAATACGCCTACGGAATACGGTTCGTTCCTATAGGGACTCTTGATTGGCACGGTTAGAAAAACAACATACCAAAAATTCAGAATTATTCCGCTAAAATCAAATAAATAGAACATGGGGGGGGGGGTTAGCGCCCCTGGAAGGAGAACACACGCAATATGGGGGGTCGTGTCTATTGGGACTCTTGTTTGGCATGATTAGGACTACAATATACTAAAAATTCAGAATGACTCCGCAGAAATCGAATAAGTAGACTTTGGGGGAAAATGCCCCCTGGAGGACAAAATACGCATTTGGGGGGGTTGTGCCCATTGGGACTCTTGTTTGGCATGATTAGGACTACAACATACTAAAAATTCAGAATGATTCCGCAGAAATAGAATAAATAAACTTTGGGGGAAAGTGCCCCCTGGAGGACAAAATACCCATTTGGGGGGGTCGTGCCCATTAAGACTTTTGATCAGTACGGTTAGGGCTACAACATACCAAAACTTCAGACCAATCCGCTGAAACACAATTTCCAAACAATTAGTGCGGGGTCCTTTGTTATTCACTCACATTTTTGTCAGCTGGCTTGGTACCAATAGGAAATGTAGCCACATTTGGAAGTGGAATTCAGTTCCAATATCCGAGATTTTCTGTTTTTTATATACAACCAATCATTTGCAATAGAACGAAGTGAATTAGTTTCTGACACAACACTTTAGGAAAATGATACTTTAAATAATAAATTGAGCGGACTTCCATAAAGTTGACTCCATGAGTTATTGGCAAAATGACGATAACTTCAAGAACTTTAATTGGTTGCCCTTGAATTTAAAGTTTAAGCCAAAGCTTACACATTGCAAAATTAATAATTATAATATAAATTATAATAAGTAATTCTTATAATATTGTCCACATGAATTATAATATTTTTTTATTATTAAGTTATTATCTCTACAGCACGTATAGAAATAATATTCTTTAAATAAAGAAAGATTAAAAACTACATACCATTCTTCATGTATTTTTAATTTTCGTGCGTAGGCAGAATCATAGTATTCGGAATTGTCCACAAATGTCATTACTATCTGAAATTGTGCAAAAACAATGATTAAAGATAATACCAAAATGTGTGTGAAAAACTCAGGTCCGGTTTTTTAATCCACAGTATTCCATAGTAAGTCTAATTTTGGATTTTTTTAAATTTAATATCCACAATCAGACAGAAAGTGAAATAAAATTAATTGAAGATTAAAAAACTGGCTCTTAAGGGATGAATTATGCTAGACCGTGCCGGGCTCGAGCCGCGCCGAAAACGAGGCACCGATTCAAAACTTTACTAACATTTTAAATGACGCGGACATCGAGTGTTTATGCTACACCGTGCGACTTCGGTGTCCGAGTCTTATAAAATGTTAGTGAAGTTCCTCGTACCCGACACGGTCTAGCATAATTACGGCATAACATCCTTAATGGAATAAATGATCGAGTGGATAATTCCAACACAAATCATCTATTTATTAGTCCGCTAGTATTAATCACAGTACCAGAGCCTCGTTAGTGAAAGCAGGGAGCACCACGATGACCAGCTACTGGACATCGTCGCCAAACAGAAGACACATCCACATTGTGTAAAATAAATTAAAATAATAACGCTTAATCCAAACAAAAGTGGCTGAATATGTGAATGGCGCGAGCAGGTGAGGTTGGCAAATTGGTTTTTAAATACCATTTTGCTCCCCATCTAACTACAAAACTAACTACATTAATGCAACAAAATAAAGCAAGGTATAAGATCACGGCACGAACGATATCAAGAGCTCAAGAAATTACAATAAAAAAGTAAGATAAAAGATTGACAAAACAAACGAACCCAAATTAATAATAATATTCGTGCTGCGAATGTGCGTGCTACTAAAAATGCTAATCAAACTACAAAAAAAACGTAGCAAAAGTGTATTTGGTGTGAAAATGTACAAAGCATTACGTGTAAGAAGTAAGTGTGTTTAGAATTTAATTATCACTGCTTCGGTGAAATGGCTTTCTGAGGAAACCTCGGAATGCTTCATAGTGTTCTGAAAGGTGTGTGAAGTCTACCAATTCGCACTTGGCCAGCGTGGTCTATGGCCTATAGCCCTCAAATTGTGAGAGGATACCCCGAGCTCAGCAATGGGACAATCATGGGTTTTTGTGTATGGTTCAAGTGTAACCCTATTTGTTGAGTGTCTAAAGCACAAATAAATAATAACTGTTATAATTTATTTTAATACAAATTTAATTAGCCTATCTAAGTAATTTAGATAAAATTACCGCGTAAGCAGTGTATAACGATATGCTGAATTACGGTTAAACGATACCACTACACGTAGAAAGATTTTTTTCACTGACACATTTATTTTCCGAGAGCAGTCTCGGTCAATAAATGAGCTGGCGAAAAATGATTTCTATGTGTAATGTAGTACTGTAGTGTAATGTAGTGTAGTAGTGTAATGTGTAGTATTCAGGCGTAATTCAGCATATTGTTATACGCTACGAAGATACGTAAAAAATATATTAAAATAAATTATAACATGTATAACATAAAAATAGTGCAATCATGCAAGTATAGTAGGGTGAAAATAAATGTGATGTGTGTAAAGGTCCGACTAAATGCTCAACCTTATTTGCACAAGCAAACAAAACAAAAAGCATGTTAAGAAGGCAAAATGTGCACAAAGAGTGGAGGGAAGTAAGGATTTTTTACAAATTGTTTATGCATGTAACCGGACCATGATCAAGCATAAAAAAGTGAACAGTGGTATGCCATAGCAACGCGAACGAGGATAAAATAAAACGCGGTAAGACTCTGAAAAAAACGCGACATTCTACAACAAAACATAGTTGATTGGTTAAAAGAATTGCATTACGATTTTTAGAGATGAACAATTTATTCACAGGAAGCCACGGTGCATGCACGCGCCTACAAGAGCGGAGGATATACTACATTATTCGCGAGCGGCTCACCGTTGATTACGCGTTCCCTAGGCACTAAGATTTTTAAACAGCTACGATTTTGTACTCTGCTAAGGGCCACATAAAGTTGGCCATGGCTAAATACGTCCGAACGCAAATCGACACCTACCCTACTGATCGTTTGCCCTTGACTTTTATGAATAGTCATCGCGAAACAGACTGTTAAAGGAAACTGACGGCGGCACATTTCGATCGGACTACCCGGTTCAATAGGAGCTTTAAACAAAATACGCGGTATCAAAAACAACTCTGATTCACCTGACCGACGGACGGTGATTAAGCGCGGCGAAGTGTCAACTACGATGACTTTAGTACCATTTACCAATTTATCGGAAAATCTAAGATTTCTAATTACCATGCACACGCACCCTATTTTCAAAATTAAATCATATTCAGGGATGCCTTTTGGACTTTTGGTTCATCAATAACTACCGAAGGAAAAACAAAATCAATGAGGTCCTCCAACTCTGTGACAAAAGAGACGAGGGGCAACTTAACCAAATTGGGAGGACCTTGGGAAGATGGAGAAATTTGGTTGGAACCTAATTGTAATAAAAAGTCGAGGTTTTCAGTTAGGCTTGACACATGCGGTAAACACGTCAGAGTGGGATATCGCGCCTACAACCACGGGTGGGATTTGCCGGTAATCACCAGCAAAAATAATGATTTTACCGCCGAAAAGTTTTTCCGACTTCATCAAATCGCGCAAGGATCGATCCAACATGTGGATGAGATATTTGTGAGCCATAGGGGCTTCATCAAAAATGATGACATCGGCGTTGTAAATCAAATGCGCGCGTTGTGAACCGTTTGTAATATTCCAGTAGCCAGTGTCGTCGGTTAAATTTAAAGGAAACCTAAACATGCTATGCGCGGTAGTACCATTTACATGATTTTGCGCGGCGATACCCGAGGATGCGGTGCAAAGAACAATACCGTTTAAATTTGAGCGAACGTGCGCCGCTATTACGTTGAGTAATAGCGTTTTACCTGTGCCTCCCGGACCGTCAATGAAAAGGGCTGTATTATTTTTTTCGCGAAACTGCTCTTGATTGGTTACCAATTGATCAACGTACTGGAATATTATGCTTTGCTCGCGTGACAACCGAGGCAACCAATCGTTTACATAATCTAACAATTCGGACCTATCATAATCCTGCCTCTCGCGACCTAGCTCAGTGGTGTCATCGGTGACATCAGGTAGGCCCTGCTCGGTGAGTCGCGTTCCGTGTCTTCGCATAAGGCGATCTATCGCGACGAGACACATATTATACGCTTCATCAGTGTTTCCATCCATACGGCGATGGATGAAATCTTCACTGATGTGGTTGCGAAACTTTGACCAGAGTGACGCGACCGCGATGCCGTTTACGGCCAAGAGAACGAAAAAGCGACGCAGTCGTGGTCCAGTGAGCATACTACAAGCTTCTGCCATAGCTTTTTCGTACTCGGCTTCATCATTCGCGAGCCCTATTGCCTTGGCAGCTTCCTGGAAGGTTTTACACAATGGACCACCCAAATTCAAAAGATCTCTGTAACTACGGCAAGGGTGTGAATTTAAAAGAAGACTTAAGAAAAACTGTTCACCTCTATTGGGCGCGACAAAATATAAACGCGCAATAAATTCACCCCGTTGCCTCTTTGTAATGAACTTGTCATTGGTGGTAGCTAAAATAGGGGCATTTTTAGTTTTCGGGCGTCTGGGGTGAATGAAATAGCGTTAGTAAAAATCTGCATATGTTAAGTCATCGAATTCCGGCCCAGCAAGTCTATTAAAATAAGTGATTAAATCTAATTTTCCGCGACTAACGGCTTCCGCTTCTGATCCTTTTTTAAAATAAATGATTTGTTGGCCTTCGAGGTGTACCCCTAACTGTTTGACGGTCGGTTTCCTATTCACTAAATCAAATTCCAACACTCTCCACGTCGCCTCACATGAACCTAAATAACGTTTAGTGACATAATTTTCAATTTCATTGTTGCGAAGAGCGACGTTTTCATCATCAGAAACAATATTGACCCGCGCATGGTCTGACCCTTTAGTGATGTATTTAAATAAGTACTTGACGACCGCGGTGGCCGTCGCGACTTCTACGTTAATGTGGCAATCGTACTTCAGAAGGAGGGTGGCGTTGTATGGAACTATCCACAAATCATTAATGATAACATTTTTACCGCGGTATTGAGTAATACTTTTTTGGTTTTTGCTACTACGTTTAAAATGAATAAAACCTCGATCGTTGGCAAAAGTGACGTCGGTTTCGCGTTTTGGGAAAAACTTAGAACATTTGCGCTTTTCGCTATCCCAGCAAGGGAGATCCGTGCGGTGACTAATCCCGCACGGACCGTGCAACATATGATCGAGAACTGCTTTACGGAGTCTGCCTCCCGCCTCATTTGCGCTAGGTATATCTGCCCTAACAAACCTATCAATGTCTACACTATGCACTGGTCCCCCCTTTCTACACGGAAACAGATGTGAGCGTGAGGCAAACCTCGCTTTTGAAATTCAATGACAAACATTGAGTATACCGATTTTCCGAACCAATTCTTTGAGCGAATGTCATTTATTAATTCTGTTAATTTCAACTGAAATACACGGGCACAAACCAACGGATTAGCTTTCTGTCCAGAAGGAACAGAATTCACAATTTCTAGCCATTTGGGATTACAAGTCATATTGACGAAAAAAGATGGTTGGCCCAATCTAGTTACCATTGCTATGGCGTCTAGATATTTTAATTTCATAAATCGGGGACCCCCTGTAAAATTACAGGGGAGATAAACTTTTCCAGGCACAACGTCACCTTCTGCCTGTATAGTCTCGTCACCAGTGATTAACTCGCTCAAGGGAGCCGATCTGAGACAGATACCGGTACCGGGATTTTGAAGATTGGAATAAAAACGAAAACGCTCTTCGCTGATTCTACAAAACATATCAATGATCCACTCCTCAGACAAACGATTAAATTTGGAAAAGCGCATTTCGGAAAGCAATAAACATCTAACATATTTTTGTTGGGTAACTTTTTCCCCTTTTATATTTTTTATGTCGGGGTACCAACCACTATTGCCATATGGATACAATAACGGATACTAAAAACTTTCATAAAACTGATTCATGATATCTACTGTGTGTGGTCTACTATGGTCTATCTTCCATATGGCTATGCAATGAGGAGTGTAAGGTTCGTTCTCTGTCCTGAGAATACCTGCTAATTCTTTATTACCTGGTGTTTCAAGTGTGCGCCGTGAAATTTGTTCGAATATTAAATGAGCATTATTATGAGCATTTATTATCCGATGGGTGTCTAGCTAACTTTCTGAATTGAGCAATGTGCGGATTTACTGTGTGCATGAAATTCCTAATACTTCTAATAACTGTCATGTCGAGACTTAAATTTTGTGCTAAGCGATCGCGTTCTTCGTTATCGTAAATATACAACCCGATCGGATTAGTGCTCTTTGTATACGAAAGATCGAAAACCCGATGGTACACTCGGCCTTGAATTTTTAGAAAAGATAAACCAGTCTGCGGCTGGTGATAACCGTGCGAAACGCCTATAGCAGAAAAGGCAAATAAATTGTTATACGCGCGCGGCTTACCCAAAAACGACGGATGGTCATAAAATTGCTCTGTTAAGGGCTGTAGCTGCAAAACTTTGTTTGCACCTTCGCCACAGCACCACTTGTAACGTTTACTTTCCTCATGAAAGAGGCGCGCCTGACAATGGGGACACAAGTAAGTGGTTTCACTTAACAGAGATTGATTACGTAACGAGTATAATTTAATAGTGTCTAGACTACTACCTTGCCTTTCTGCATTTGTGATTAATCCGGGGAGCTCGGGCTCAGTATTTCGTTTAGTCTGATTGTATTTCCGAACGGAAGCCTTATTTACTTGCGGATTTTTAATTCTGTATTTATTATCATATACCCTTCGAAGTTCAGGGTGTTTTACCATGTATTTTTTTAAAGAGGTTCTATAAACTGCTGGGTTTTTTTTCCTATACTTATCAAAAGCCATTTTTTGTGCATTTTCTACTACTTGTTTACGTCCCCTTATTCTTGTTTGAGGCCGGCCTCTTTCTACTGCACACTTAACCGCATCTGAAACTGAAATACGCGACGCGTTACGACCGTCAATGTCAATTCTTTCCAGGACAACAACTGGTTGCATAAATGTTAAATTGGGTTCGGAATTTTGACAAAATTCAACAGCCGGGACACGTTTGTCGAAATCAGGCACCATAATAGGTTTTTCAGTAGAAACTTGTTTACGTCCCCGTGGTTTACTTAGAGGCCGGCCTCCTTTATTTTTAAAGATTTCATTGCGCGGCGTATGTATTTTATTCCTCTCAAGGACCACGACTGGCTTTAAACTTGATAGTTTGGGGTCGAAATTTGGAAAAGCTTCAACCTCGGAGACTTTATTTTGTTTATTTAAAGCCTGATGTTTTAAACGTTTTTGAGATTTATTTTTCGCGCTTTCCCTATGAACCGACGGCGGTTGTTTTAGAGAGCAATCAACGGACTTTTTTACACGAGAAACGCGTTGTCCGTTTTGTTTTTTGCAAGGCCGCCCTCTTATAGATAGAACAACTGAACTGCGCGACGAATCAGTATCAGTCATATCATTTGACATTGTTTCACAATTTTGAATAAAAGCTTTAGGACCACAATTTTGATAGTTAATTTCAAGCTGTGTCACGGCGACTTTTTTGGGGAGATATTTAGACAAATCTACCCTATCCAGAACTACAACTGGTTGTACATTCTGGACCGTTGAAGAGTGACTTTCAACGGTGACCTTATCAATGACATAAAACCCGCTGTCACAAACATGATTTAATAATAATAATTCTGCTAGAGATCGCTCACTATGGCATTCAAAGAAACGGGCAAACGCGTTTGCTACGTCCGAGCCGGCTCGGTTATTCTCATTTACCGCGTGACTATTGTACAAAAAATATCTCCCGTCTTTTTTCCAAAAGGAGACTGTATTTAGATGGCCCGTGAACAAATAACTATCAAGATCATCGTTATGATCTTGGTTAAAAACATTATTAACCAAATAATCGCGAAGTTTAATTATGGAATAATTCACGTTGGTTTCAAATTTACCATTTACGACAACCAAGCTGAAGTCCATCGGCTTAATTTTTACTAAAAAGTTTGGAACGTTTATTTCGCAAGACAATTCTTCTGGACAAAGGTAAATATCTCGAAAGCGACCAGTCGCGTTTAAATTTTCAATAGTAAGGTGATACAAATTGTCGCCAGAATACAAAATTGAATCTATCTCTGAAGAGGTAAAACGTTTCCTCTTCATTACTACAGAATAAACTGCCGCGGAGGTTGCTATGGCAACACACTGTGCGTTTAACCCTGGATGCAGCTTCGCCTGGTGTCGAGTGCCTTTAAGCATAAAAAAGCACAGTCAAAAAATCACGATCCAGAATGCATTAAAAAGAAAATAAAAACATGCCGCCTATATGTATAATGGGTATAATTGAAAAGATAAAAATGATTTATCACACGAATATAAAGTTTAAAGTTGTGTTTTCGAATTATGTACCTGGAATGACATCTTAATTCAATATTTTAAAAGTAAATTTATAACTCAACAGTTTTAAGATTATTGTATGTATGTATGTATATCTACGTAGTCATATTTTTAAAAGTTAATAAGTAAAAAAATGTGAATGATAATACCTATACTGTGTCCAGAATTATTTTTTAAGAGAAAAAAATGGGTTTTGAATAGATTTTAGGTACACAGGCAGGCACAGCTATAGCAGTACAATAAAACTTTTTAAATAGAAATGTGAGTGGACATCATCTGTATTAAAATCTATTACATATTATAATAGTTTGAAAAAAAAATAAAAAACACGCTTTTATAGAAAATCCAACTAAAAAAAATAGAAAACAAATTTGAATTAAGAATCGTGTAATTGTAATAAAAGTGTGGGGTGCATGGTCAATGAGTAGAAGGATTATCATTTTGATAATATCTTAAAAAGCACCCCACAATTAGGCACCCCATAATCAAAGCGTGTAATTAGGTTTTTCTTTCTTTCTTTCTTTTCTTTAAATATTGAATTGTCATCGGTCCTCGATAAGTTTACGAAGTTTGAAAGAAATCTGACCGTTTGAAGTGGGTCAAAATCAAGTCCAAAGAGAAGTTACAAATATACAGGTGAAGCTAATATAAAGCGTGTAAAAATGTGAATGATAATTTAATACCTATACTCGGTATATGGTCGTGTGTGGTCTCCTGACGATTTCTATGGAAAGATGTAATGAGATGTATCGTGCTTTAATGTACATCTTTACATTATAGCTGCTGTGTGTGAAGCCCTTTAGTTTAGCAAGTTTATTTAGTTAATGTTGTACTTTAAAATAGGTGCCTAAACTTTGGAGAACATTATATCGGTGTAAAATTGGAGTAAAACTATATGTATCTAAGGTACCCGCGTTCGGGGTTGTTAGGGGGGGGGGGGGGTTGTTAGGGGATCCCACCATTACAATTGTCATGTCCAGGAAAGGTATAGTTTTCGAGTTATGATTTTTTGTAAAATCATAATACATTTGAAAAAATCTTGTAAACCATACTTCGGGGTTCTGTGGGGAGAAGGATGGAAGGAGGGGGAGGATGTTCTATGAAGGTGCCTCCCACTATTTTTATCTCCTAAAAAGGCATAGTTTTAAACTATGATTTTTTTTGTAAAATCAATACATCGGAAAAATCTTGCAAAGCAACAAATTTTCAACAAGACTGTCACTTTTTTCTATGTAAATCAAAGCATTTTGCGACATAATTTCAAACCGTGACGTCTTCGGCGCTGCGGAAAGTGCAGTCCCTTCGCCCTTGCGTAACAAAGCACCCACGTTCACCCGGGTGCCTATGCTTTGTTACAGCGGGCGGGGATTGCCCTCCCTCCGCGCCTCCAGCTTCTAAAAAACACTAGGGGTAGGGCAAACAAGACTGCATGGAGTAGGGGTATACTAACTCGATTCTGTAACCATTCCGACCTACATCTGGAAATAATAATAAAAAAAATTAAACAATTAAAAAAAAAATTTGGTATTTATTTTACTTTATAAACATATTTTATTGCTCTTAACAATTCGCTAAATGAATCTTTTTATATTTTTCTATATTTATTCGCCACAAATACACCACTATCACATCTGCGAAATTTTCTACATTGTTATAATTTGCTCTCCACTGGGACTCAATTCTCTGTGTATGAGTCCCATCCTCTGCCACAAAAGGATTGACTGAGTCCGAATGATTGACTTTTTAACCGACTTCAAAAAAGGAGGAGTTTCTCAATTCGACTGTATTTTTTATGTTTGTTACCTCAGAACTTTGGACTGGGTGAACCGATTTTGATGATTCTTTTTTTAATCGAAAGCTGTTGCTTGTCGTATGGTCCCACATAAATTTAAGCATTTTTACCTCTGCCTTCTATACGGGTCTTCATAAATAGTCTCGGAGTAAGACTATCCCCTAGAATAGGCATATAGTAAATAGTATACATGTACTATATCTAGCACCATATTTTCGAAAAAAGTGTCCTTTCTTCGGAATGTTTTGGTTCGGCCTCCTTTAGTCTTACAGGTGCTCTTGGAGCAAACAAAAACACCAAACGTTTTGCAACCATTATTGGTATATGATCACTTCATTGAAGTGCAATGCGTGATACGATACACCTGCGCTCCACAACCCTTCTCGTTCACTGTAGGCCACACACTGCTCGACCGTCCTCAATTTCCGTACGATGTCTGTTAAATTCATCATAGGGAATATTTCCTCGACTTATAATCGTCGCTGCACATAATCACCGTCGTCATTATAGTCTTCGTTTGTCATTGGGTCGAGTGGTGTGTCAGGCGCCGAAGAAGGCCCCGCTACGGGTTCGTAATCAGCCACCCTTAAGTCCGGTATGCAAGCCAAAGTCCAACGTAATGCGATCGAATCAGGTCCAAAAACAAAGCCAAAGTCCAACGTATAAGCAGTCAAATCAGGTCCAGAAACAAAGCCAAAGTCCAACGTATGAGAAGAAATCAAATCAGTCCAATAGCACAGCAGGGGTCGTCGAAAATCCAAAAGAAACACAAGAGAGCACATTCACGTAATACCAAGATTAACGGAATAACTGAACACAACATTGGTTGTATAGCAGCGCACTGAGTTTCGCCGCTGCAACTAACTTTGTCACCGCTTTCCATGTAAGGCTGCTGTCTTCTACGGCAGGGTGACAAGCGAACGCCGATCGGAGCTAAGCTTTTCGGCTTCTTTTGTGTTGTACACGTGCAGCTTCACGTAGTACTCGCCTGTCTTCGCAGGGTCTGCCTTCTACAGCGTGTAACTCAAACCCGCGCGCCGCGATAAAAACTTCTCAGCGCCGCCGCTCTGAGGTGATCTTGCAACTCGTTATCTCCCTGTAATTATTTATATTATTAATGTTAGGGTTGTATAGCAAAATAGGTACATAATAATTATAAATTAAAAAATATAGTACTGTTTAATACTGGTAAGAATTAAAGTGATTGTTCGCATGAATCTGTTACTAGATAGTGTTAGATACATCATTTATCGACGAAGAACTTAGTAGCTGTCACCGTAAAAAGAAGATGGCAATTGCGATCACGATCATGAAAGTTAAAAATTTTGTAATTTTGGCCTAAACATTGTGGTCCTTCCCGTCGGAAGTATTAGTTTTCAAGCCAGAAAGTGTTTGGTTTAAGTATAAAAGTGTATTTTACGGTAAAAGTATCATAAGTAATTGGCACGTACATTTATTCGTCAAAACAAGTGTTCAAAGTAAAAATTTTGATTAAGTTTGCAAGTGGATAATTCCCAAGCGTTAGGTACAATTTCAAACATTGCAAAGTGATTTCTCGTGTATTAATTAACTGACGTTAAGAGACTTTAAAATCGTATTAAACAACCTTTTGGTGTAATCTGTACTATAATAAAACTCAACTGTCTGTCTGTCTGTTTGACTGTCCGGGCATCACATGAAAACACTTACACACATGAAAGAAAAACGGATTTCGATGTAAATTGGTGAAGTTGTTACTAATATTCAGGGTCATATTTTAGGAAACTTTTTATCCCGGAAAATTAAAAGGTTTCCCTGGGCAACGCGATGAAAGTTTGTATGGAAAATTTTTAAAACATCAACCAATTTGCATCTTTGCAACCTTGCTTAAATTGGACGTAGTTTCTGAAAAACGTTCCAATCCACATTTATGTCGAAATTGAGTTAATACTTGCAAGTCTTAAATAAGGTTAACTAAAAACTTTAAAACGCTAAATATCTACAGGTTATCAAAACTTGAAGATTAAGATCCGGTGATCGTGGCGGCCACGAAATTGTCCCTAATCGCCCGATCCATCTTCTGGGATACATTTCGACGAGATAGTCTCAAACGCTACGGGCGTAATGAGCGGGGCAACCATCGTTCTGTAGCCACATTCTTCTTTGCTCTTCCAACGAAACGTTTTCCAATAAAGTCGGGAGATCGTGTCTAAAAATGCAAATAGCTCTCTGCGGTCAATGTTCCTGGCAATTCGAACGGATCGATGATATTTCCGTTTAGGATTCCAGTCCAAAGGTTTATTTTAAATTGATACTGAGACCTGTCTTTTCTCACTAAATGAGGGTTGGTGAGCTGCCAAATGTGCAAATTGTGCATATTAAAATATCCGTCTTTTTTACTTTTTGCTATACAGGATAATAAATTAAACAAGATATGATTATGATAGTACAATATTTTATTTCACATACCAAATTACATATTAACATTGTTATTTATATATTTGCTAAGTTAGAGTTATAATTACTAAATAAGAATTACAATATAAAACATATTCGCAATAAAGAATATTCAAGATACAGTGATTTGTTTTCATTTGCATATGCATCCCTTACGTACTATATTTTATCTTATTGAGTAAATATCATCATATGAACAAAATCGGGATAGTGGTAGTTAACAATAGCGATCAAAACAATGCAAATATGTAGTAAATTAGTTAATATACAATATTATTTAAAATAAAGTGCTATAATGTCTCCAAAACAAAGTTTTATACATATCATTACATACTTGCCGTTTATCATCATTGCCACTTAGAATGAGTTTATTCATTTTTTGCGTGTAAAGTACACTACCGTCCAAAAGTACAGACCTCGACAAAAAGATAGGGGCAACCAGATTTTCTGTGTATCAATATCCAAAAACTTAATATAACAAGCACAAATGCTGTATTATTAAATCCATAGTTGTTACCATTTTTTATAATTCATTATTTTAATTTGTTCGGTAAAATTTATATAAAATGTGCCTTCAAGGTTAATCTGTGTCGCGACAAAAAGATAGAGGCACCGTATTGTTACGCGATGCTCAATTGTTTGACAGTTGTTATTTGACAAGAGAAGTGTACGGACGTGTTTCACACAGCTCACGTATTGTGACGCAACATTATTTTTTCATTTTTTCCTAATGGGTAGAGGCAAGAGATTGACAGATTTGGAGAAAGGACAAATTATTGCATTAAAAAATGAAGGTGTTAGCAACAGAGAAATAGCAAAAAAAATTAATAGAAGTGCCAATGTTGTTGATAATTTTGTGAAAAATAAGGAGAATTATGGAATTAAAAAGTCGCCAGGCCGCCCACGAGCACTTTCTAAACGTCAAGAGAGAGCAATTTTGAGGGTTGCTTCGAATTCTACGCTTTCTGCATCGGCCATAGCCAATGAAGCAGGTGTGCAGACGAACGTACGAAACGTACAAAGACTACTTAAATCTTCCTGTACAGTTTCTAGAAGAAAATTAAAGAGAAAACCTCCATTAACTCTCCAACATATCAATGCTCGATTACAGTTTGCCCGAAAGTACATGTCATGGGCAAAAGAATGGCAAAGTGTGATTTTCTCTGACGAGAAAAAATTTAATTTAGACGGTCCGGATGGTTACACATATTACTATCATGATCTAAGAAAGGAAGAAAAAATTCTCTCGCGTCGTCATACTGGCGGAGGGTCAGTCTTGGTATGGGCTGCAATTGGCTACGTTCAGAAAACAGATATACAGTTTTTGACAAAGACTATGAATGCACAAAGTTACGTAAATATTCTTAGTAAAATTATTTTAAAGCATGGTAAATCTATGACAGGAGGTGACTATATTTTTCAGCATGATAACGCTAGGGTACACACGGCAAGAGTAGTTTCTTCCTGGTTTAATGCGCATAATATAAAAGTTTTAGAGTGGCCTCCGAGATCTCCGGATCTAAACATAATTGAAAATGTTTGGGGGCGACTTGCAAAAAAAGTTTATGAAAATTCTAAACAGTTTTCCAATGTAGATGAATTGAAAAACGCCATCACGAATGCCTGGCTTCAAATACCTCAAAATTATATTAAAGATCTGTACAATCACATTCCAGAAAGAATATTCGAAACAATTAGATTAAATGGCAAATGTACCCGTTTTTAATAAAGTTTCTTATTGAAAAAGAAGTTTTTTTTTTCAATGCCCCTATGTTTTTGTCGCATCCATAATCTAAATAATTTTAGAAAACAAAGTTTATGCAAGGATTATGACATAATGTGTCTATTATACAGCATGAAATCGAATCGGACTGAAATATTTCAGGGGGGCACTCATCTCGCGATTCTCAGCCCGAATATGTAAAAAAAATATGGCCTTAATTTTTAAGCAAATTATCCTTTAAAATACAGTAATCATAGACACCGTGGTCGAGCAAGCATCGACCTTATTTTACGATACATTAATGAATTTCGCAATGCTTTGTATTCGCCGCTATTAACGAAGTTAGGTTTTATGGCACCGCCGCGATCATGCCGCCAAAGGTACCGCCACGCCACATAATACGCCGCGCCGGCGTTTACAAAGGTAAACGCCGCCTTTCGGCTTTTCGTAAAAGCCGCACCGCCCGCACCGCACGCTTCGACGCTGTCCCGCCCCCTGCGTCTTGCCGTGCGAAAGCAATGTACAGTTGTACACAAACAGTCGTACCGTCGCGTGTCGTGAGCGCAGCAGTGCGTGCGATATTAATTACTGGTATTGCGATTTATTTATTTGTTAAAGAAGTTGTGTAACAACCGTTTTAGTGTCACACGTCAGTGTGTAGACCAGTGTTTTAAACAACTGTTTATTAAGTTCGTACTGACGGAAGATTTGATAGTGCATCATTAATGATTTATTAGGTATTTTAACAAGTGTGGTGGATGAAATGTTAGACGATGTGCCGTTAATTTATCACAGAAATATGTGTTATCAACACGACGTAGCGCCTGCACACTATCTGGTCCGAGTCTGTGAGTTTTTAAATACCATTTCCAATTTTTAAAGTATGCCAGAAATAATCAATTTTGTATTAAATGTTTGGCTATTTTATGTTAGATATTTGCTTAATAGGTAGATACCTAAATTTTTTGCGTCCTAACCCAGGGTTTAAGAATTTAAGGGAAAACGAATCATAGGTCATTCACCTAGATTGCGAGGGCGACGCGCTGCTAGGGCGTCCATACGTTTTGAGATTTTTCGTATTTAGTTTGATATTATTATCTCTGTGATTTATGAGTGTTTTAGTTTATTTCTTTGTTTATTCGGGATCTCATCGCGAGCCAAACATCCCTTAAAAAAATTCCCACGAATTAAAATGCTACCCTGTATAATCATTCAATTAATTTTACTAATAGTCGGATATATTTTTCTCTTAAATAAATAAATATTAGTAAGTAATATTCCGATTATACCCTGCCCCTATCTTTTTGTCGTGGTCCGTATTTGAACACCCAGAAAATAACGAAACTAATGGAGGTTATTAAATGAAATATTACTATATCTTTATAAAACATTTATTTATTTTCTTAAAAGGCACAACATGATTTTGCAATATGTCTTTGTAACCTTCTTTATTCAGTATTCCTTGTATTCTTACAATATCTTCCACAGGGGAACCACCAAAACAGCCCCAAATCATGACAGAGCCTCCGCCGTGCTTGACTGAAGTGACGGTGCATGGTTCTAGTGCTCTCTCGTTCGACCGACGGCGGACAAATACTCTTCTCTTTGAACCAAAAACTTCAAATTTCGATTCATCGCTCCAAAGAACTTTTTTCCAGTCAGCAATTATCCAATTTTGATGTTGTCTGGCCCAATTCAGTCTCTTTTTCTTGTTAATTGGCCTGAGGAGTGGTTTCGATACTGCTATGCATCCCTTCAGTCCAGCATCGAATAACCTTCTCTTAACTGTAGTGACACTTACAGGTTTACTGCGGCCCATATTAAAATCCGCTGCTATTTCGGGTGCAGTCAGGCGTCTATTGCGTTTAATTTTCATTATTATGTTTAAGTCTTCAGTCGAAGTTGTCACCTTGGGACTCCTTGAACGACAATAATTATTAGCTATGTCCGCACTATGCACTTTCATCTTCAACTTTCGTCTTCATCTTTCTATTCAACTTTCGTTTGTCGTTTTCAATAATTGAATGCGTTAACGAACGCAACGCCAATATAGTCATTTAGTTCAGTCGTATTTTGTCAGCTTGTGGAAACATGTGCGACGACAACATTTTACTTAGTGGAATATGTGCTGCTTACTTGGTCATAAGAAATTCCAGAAAAAAAGAACCAAGCGAAAGTTTTGGATAAGAGGCTATTACAATAATCGAAGTAATGTGATTATGAGAGAACTACGAGAAGATAAAGATATTCTTTTTAAAAATTTTACAAGCATGTCTGAAAAAAATTTCGATAGACTTTTGAAATTGGTTACACCAATAATTACAAAGCAGTCAACCCAGTTACGTGAAGCAATACCTAGTGAAATAAAATTAGCTATAACACTTAGGTTCTTAGCTACTGGAGACAATTTTATGTCTCTTTCATATTTATTCAAGGTGTCCAAACAATTCATATCAGCAATGCTACCAGATGTATTGAAAGCCATAATTAAAGTACTAAAGGATTATATTCAGGTAAGAAAGAGTTTTATTTATATATTATTCATTTATACTGGGTGGCATTTTAATTCGAGGGAAGTTTTTTAAGGGATTTTTGGCTCGCGATGAGATCCCGAATATACAAAGAAATAAATTAAAACACTCATAAATCACAGAGACAATAATATCAAACTAAATACGAAAAATCTCAAAACGTATGGACGCCCTAGCAGCGCGTCGCCCTCGCAATCTAGATGAATGACCTATGATTCGTTTTCCCTTAAATTCTTAAACCCTGGCTTAGGACAGGCAAAAAATTTAGGTATCTACCTACTAAGCAAATATCTAACATAAAATAGGCAAACATTTAATACAATATTGATTATTTCTGGCATACTTTAAAAATTGGAAATGGTATTTAAAAACTCACAGACTCGGACCAAATAGTGTGCAGGCGCTACGTCGTTTTGATAATACATATTTCTGCGATAAATTAACGGCACATCGTCTAACATTTTATCCACCACATTGGTTAAAATACCTAATAAATCATTAATGATGCACTATCAAATCTTCTGTCAGTACGAACTTAATAAACAGTTGTTTAAAACACTGGTCTACACACTGACACTAAAACGGTTGTTACACAACTTCTTTAACAAATAAATAAATCGCAATACCAGTATTTAATATCGCACGCACTGCTGCGCTCACGACACGCGACGTGACGGTACGACTGTTTGTGTACAACTTTCAATTGCTTTCGCACGGCAAGACGCAGGGGGCGGGACAGCGTCGAAGCGTGCGGTGCCAGCGGTGCGGCTACGAAAAGCCGAAAGGCGGCGTTTACCTTTGTAAAAGCCGGCGCGGCGTATTATGTGGCGTGGCGGTACCTTTGGCGGCATGATCGCGGCGGTGCCATAAAACCTAACTTCGTTAATAGCGGCGAATACAAAGCATTGCGAAATTCATTCATGTATCGTAAAATAAGGTCGATGCTTGCTCGACCACGGTGTCTATGATTACTGTATTTTAAAGGATAATTTGGTTAAAAATTAAGGCCATATTTTTTTTACATATTCGGGCTGAGAATCGCGAGATGAGTGCCCCTCTGAAATATTTCATTCCGATTTGATTTCACGCTGTATAATAGACAATATTTAGCACAATGATAATCATTTTTTAAATACAACAAATTCAGAAACAGTATTAATATCAAATGCTTCTGTCTCAGCTGGAGAGTCATTTGGCATCTCGGTGTCATTAAATATCTCAATAACATTCGGTATCTCAGTCACATTCCGCATCTCAGTAACATTCTGCGTTGCGGCTGCACCAGTCATCTGTTGCATTTCCAGATCAAAAAGTATATTATTTATGCGCTGTTGAGCTAATAGCCGATTTAATGGATTAAGATTTCGAATTTTATGAGCTATTAATTGTCCATAAACAGTAAACTCATCTTTTTGACTTAATTCTTCAGTAGCTTTTTTCATAAATTTGTAAGCTTCTTCCTCTTTATCGTCAATCTTTGTACTTTTAACATTTCTCTTCTTTCTTATTGATGGTAAGGTAAAATCATGCTCATCTTCAGACATACACGTAGACTGCGAAGTCGCAGAGCTTTCTCTATTGAATACTTCAGCTTGCGTGTCCTGAAATGTAATGTAAATGTTACTTAATTCAATTTTTTTTTTCAGTTACCAACAAACGAGCAGCAATGGAAATCTATTGCGAATGAATTTGACAAGCGATGGAACTTTCCACATTGTATTGGCGCCATGGATGGAAAACATGTGGTCATCCAAAGACCAGAAAATACTGTGGGCGAATTTCATAACTATAAAGGAACACATAGCATAGTATTGTTCGCAATCGTAGATGCAAACTATTGTTTTACATATGTTAACGTTGGTTGTCAGGGCCGTATATCGGACGGTGGTGTTTTTAAATCCACTGCGTTTTATAAGAAAATTGAAAAAAATGAATTAAATTTACCCCACAATGAACCACTACGTGGTAGAACGATGTCAGTTCCTTATGTCTTAGTTGCTGACGATGCATTTGCTCTATCTACCTCTACTATGAAACCGTATTCAACTGATTTAAATGTGGGGTCTCCAAAAAGAGTGTATAATTATAGGTTATCAAGGGCAAGACGTATGGTTGAGAATGCATTTGGGCTGCTTGCATCTGTATTTAGAATATTTCGTAAGCCAATTGAATTAAAAGTCGACAGTACTGTAATTGATATTGTTTTGAGTTGTGTTTACATTCACAATTTTCTACGATTGCAAACAGATTCATCCCGTCATTACTGCCCTCCAGGTTGTTTTGATAATGAGGATGTACGCACTGGAGAAATTATTCCCGGGTCGTGGAGAGCAATAACTGCAGATGACAGTGGTTACAGGGCACTTCAAAGAATTCCTCGTAGGCCATCAAATACATCAAACCAAATACGAGAGGAATTTATGAACTATTTCATGTCAGATATTGGAGCAATACCGTTTCAAAGCAAATACTTGTAACATTTATTTTGTGGAAGAATGTAATAAATTAATTTCAACAAATATGCGTTTATAAATACCTTTTCTTCCTCAGTACTAGTTTCTCTGGTTTCCCTTGGTGTCACAGAGTCAGCAGTGAACAACAGATGTTTATAGGCAAACCACGGTGAAACGTATATCTCATCGGATCCAGAACCACTCTTTTTCTTCATCACTTTCTGATGCTCTTTGGAAAAATATGAGCGTAGACTTTTTATCTTTTTTTTAACACCATCGATGTCCATGTTATATTTAGTAGCCAAAACTATAACATGGACATCGATGTGTATTATCTTCTACACGCAGTAATTTTTCTTTTAGTGATATATCTCTTAATCCCATGATTATCTGGTCTCTAATAAGGCTGTCTCTAAGGTTTCCAAAGTTACATTCCACTGTGAGATTTTTCAAGCAAGTGACTAAATCATGTATAGTTTCGCCTTCTTTTTGTTTTCTACTTAAAAATACGTCTAAAAAAAAAGTAAAAATATGTCTTACGTATGTCTCATTCGACGGAGGACTGCAGTGACTTTGAAATTTTTCAATAATCTCGTTATATTTTAATTTTTCTTTCGCGTCCCACGTGTTGTATAGTTGTAGGCCTTCATTCCCCAAACAGTGTAATAATAGTGCTCTTTTTTGGTCCACTGAAAGTTTTTCTTCCGCCCCACTGGCAACGAATTTCATACCTTTGCCTCCACTCTTCGAAGTTATTTTTTATATTCCCTGTTAGTTTTAATGGAGGTGGCGCCATTAGCATGTCCATCTTGATTGTTAAATATTACTTTATTTTTTACGTAATACCTCGTTTGCTCCGCTGTCCGCAGCGCCATGTGATGTTGCTTCATTTATTAAAACAACTCGACTTAATAACTCAATGTTTTTTTATTACTTTTACAAGTTTTACACACTTTAGTTTCATAAAACAGACTTAGCCTATGAGACGCCATTACAATACCATACTCGGCACACTCCAACCAGTGTTGCCATAGATCACAACACTTAAGCACAAAACAGATAGTTAATATAAACCCTCTACAGATAACACAACTAATACAAATCCCTGACAGAAGATCCATAGGATTTTAGCTTTCAGTCAAAAAGCATTTTTAGAGCCATATATTTCCTTAAATACGTCTTTAAGACAAAAAGCTACGTCTGATTTTGAAAGAGACTTTTTAAAAAAACAAAACAATTCAATTTTTGGAAAAACTATAGAAAGTCGATGTTAAGCTAGTAAACGTATGGAAATATTATTTTAATAACACTAATAAAGTCTGTGGTGCCGAAAAATATGTGAGTGCGCCTAATTTCAAAAATCTTGCAATTATTACTGATAGCCTCGTAGCCATTCAACTCCGACCAACAAAAGTGATCTTGGATCGTCCAATATATGTGGGCTTTACTATTTTGGAACTAGCAAAAAGTCATTTATATAATTTTCATTATTCTGTAATGAAGAAAATATACAAAGATAATATCAAACTTTGTTACACTGATACAGATAGTATTTTGCATTTAATTTACACAGAAGACTTCTATAAAGATATGAAAGATTATATTAAGTACTTTGATACAAGTAATTTTCCTGAAAATAATATATACCATATTCCAAAAGCAAATAAACAAATACCAGGGTATTTTAAAGATGAATTAAGTGGTGACATTATAACAAAATTTATTGGCTTGAAAGCAAAACTATACTGTGTTAATACTTTAAAGTCCCCAATTAAGAAAGCAAAAGGTGTAAAAAAGCATATTACCAAAAAACTTACTATTGAAAAATTCAGAGATATTTTAAATTCTGAGACAACCCATAGAGACACTATGTATGTAATACGATCTAAGAATCATATACACTACCGTCCAAAAGTATATGAACACCTGCATATTTCTATTTAAAATCAAAACAAAACAAAAAAATATACTGAATACATATTTAAACGTATTTATTGTTCTTTGTTCTTCGAAAACTATTGCCTTAACGTTATTGAAATAAAAATTTTGCTCACATTATTATTGGGATCTCATCATTAGCCATAATAGGAATTTCTTTACATTTAGAAGTGTTCTGAGTATTTTTACTTTTGCATAGGAATTGATTCTCAGGACTTTTTTTTTGATTAGTTTTATTAGTTTGTGTTTTACTTAAAGCTATTTTCAGTTCAATTATCTTGTCTCATTTGATAAATTAACCGTGCTTTCAATACCTTACAGTTAAAGATTTTTCAACAAGTGCGTTTTCGTTAAGTTTTTTATACAAAATGGGAAAAAGTAAGGAATATTCTGAGGAGATAAAAGGAATTATCATAGGTCTTTACAAATCCGGCAAAAGTATTCGAGAAATTTCAAAAATTCAGAAGGTACCACTATCATCAGTACACTACATTATTAGGTTTATATTAATCCCCATTATTTACAATAATGTATTTAATAATTTTTCATAGTGAATCATTCACACAAGTCATACATAATTGTTCAGTGTCCCCCATTTTGCCTTATGCACAAACAAGCACATGTGTTGTGCTGCTCTCGGGATTGTCGGCTATGTAGTCCAAAATCCCTTGTTGTACTGCCGTCGGAATGCGATTCACACCTCGATTAACGGCGATAGGAGGCAGGAACTACCCGTAGTCCCTTAAGCGTTGTGTGCCGGAAAGCATGGTGTTCTACGACACTCTTACACCAAATTGCTCCTTGTACCGTCGCACTGCCATGGACACATTATCACCTTACACCACTTCGAGTACCATTTCTGTGTATTGCTCATTACTGTATTGAAAACTCATTTTCCAAATTTTTTACGACACGATAATAATTTTATTATGAGAGCGCAAGCAAAACGCCAGACTTGACAATCCATAGTGATTAAGTGCTCTGTGTGACAATCTTAATCAATCTCGGTTGTCAACGCAACCGAATAACAGTTTATGTATAAGTTAACAAAATTGAGATGTTAGTAGTAGTTCTCCCATGCCATATGTTTATGTGAAATCTTATTTTGTTGTTATTATAACCAACAAAGTTGAAACTATCCACCACGGCTTAAGATGGTCGGTAATAACGATGTTTTGCATTGGTGTCCAACTTGTAACATTTTTAAAATATTTTTAGGACAAAATATAACATGCAGCCTTACTCTCGACGCTTTCGAGTTCTAAATCAATCGAGTTTGTTTCGATTTTGTTTGAATTCGTACTCTTGAAAGTCTACGCTAGCGCACAATCGAGCGGTGGTTCAAATTGGAACTAAAAATCCGTTAGAATCGAGTTTGAATCGAAAAAGGTGTACTCCCGACGCTTTCGAACGGCTTTCAATCGAAGAGCAAGATCGAAATCAAACGTCAAATTTAACGATAACTAAAGAGGTCCCGAGTTAGCATCGAGTTTCGTGTTTTGTATTAAATTTGGTGTGTTTTACCGTTTTACTTGACCGATTATGGCTCGTCTCGCATTATTTTTTAATGTTTTGGAAGCCGCGCATCGTATGGACGTTCAAGAAAGGAGAAACATTCAAAGGATGCGCCGATACAACTCTCGGGCACTCGCAATGGATGCTGAAGAATTTCAGAGGAATTACCGTTTGTCCAAAGAGTTATTCGACGTCTTGGTTGATGACCTTTCTCCTTTAATGAAGAGACCCACGCGACGAAGTGATATTTCGATAAAATGCAAGGTTAGTTCCCCATTATGTACTGATGAAATAACATTAGTGACTATATTTTAACAACTGGCTGTTGCCCGAAGCTTTGCAATGTTTTAAGTTATTCAAACTTTTATCCTGTTTTCCCGGGAAAACTTTTAATTTTCCGGGATGAAACTTTGTCTAAAATATGACGCAGGGTATCAGTAACAACTTTACCAATTTTCATCCAAATCCGTTCAAAGGGTTTTATGTAATGCCCGGACAGACAAACAGACACTTTGAGTTTTATTATAGTATAGATAAAGTATACCATAACACTGCGTAACTATGTTTTCTTTTTTCAGATTTTGATAGCGCTATCATTTTTTGCTAGCGGAAGCTACCAAAGGATAGTGGGCAGAGCATGTGGTACAACAATGTCTCAGCAGTCTGTGTCCAGATGTATAAGGGATGTGGTTAATGCCTTAAACCACAACAGCATTTTGGCAAAATATATAAGGTTTCCACAATCACTAGAAGAAAGGAACATCATAAAAAGAAAGTAAGTACTAGTAATAGGCTAGGATAGGAGATCTCTAAGAAACACCGTAACCTATATAACAAACTATTGTATGCATGTAACCTTATCCTGCAAGTAAAGTATTGATTGATTGATTGATTTACTTCGAAGTGTACAATATTCTATAGTCATCTAAGTTAAATCATTTGCATAACATTTAATGTGATGGCAATTATTTTCATATTCTAATATCATTATAGATTTTATGAAAAGTTCCACATTCCTGGGGTCATCGGTTGCATTGATTGTACACATGTTGCTATTGTAAGGCCCAAAACCAACGAGGAGCGATACTTCAATCGTAAACATTATCACTCTAGAAATGTACAAATTGTAAGTTTAACATGTTTCTTTCCTGACTACATATTCATTATGACTTATTTTAATAACAGTCATAGTATTAGTAGTTTTAGTACCTACACTTTGATCAATATGTTTATATATAAGTCTGTTATTATAATATGTGAAATAATAATTATGTTACATTCCTGCAGGTATGTGACAGTGATATGAATATTTTAAGTGTTGATGCAACATTTGGCGGTGCAACGCATGATTCTTTCATTTTTAATCAACACCAAATAAAATCACATCTATTGGATTTGATAAATAGAGGAGAAACTGCTTATTTATTAGGTAAGAATACAATAATTTGATATTATGGGTAATTGTTAAATTTTAATGTAGATATAACATACTTATATTTATAATTTTTATTTATAGGAGATTCGGGGTATGCTCAAAGGGAATATCTCATGACCCCAATAATTAATGCTGACGTTGGATCTCCTGAAGAGTTCTACACCCAAAAGCATGGTACAGCTCGAAATACTGTGGAAAGAACTATCGGGCTGCTAAAAGCTAGATGGAGATGTTTGTTACGTCATAGGGTTCTACATTATGACCCACAAACTGCATCAAAAATAATAAATGCATGCTGTGTGTTGCACAATATATGTAATTTAAATTCACTAGACAGCCCTTCACCTATTGCAGATGTTGAAGAGGCAATAAATATTGAGCAAAATGAATTGGCTTTACCACCATTATCTTCATCACACAGTGATGAGTTGAGAAGGGGTAATGCAGCCAGGCAAACATTAATTTCAACGCTGTGGCAAAATAGACATTAATAGACTAAACATAATTGGACTTTTTCTTCCAGTTTTTTTCTTTTCTTTCATACAAAAAACTACTTAAAAAAATTGTTTTTCTAAATTATCTGTAATAAGTGCACACATATTTATATTTTCCCACTATGTTTTTTGCTTTCACTGGTGTATGAATTATTCAGGAGACCACGGTTATAAATGTACCATAGTTGACACAAAGTAGAATACGTCATGAAGGCGCAGCATGAATATCGGATGACATTTGAAGAAAATTTTGCAAAGAGATACAATACAAAAGTAATAAATGAGATCCCTGGAATTTCACAATGATAATAATATTGCAGCATGAAATGTTTGACTCGGAACGCAGATAAGTAGCCCTTGTGTAGTAAGAAATATGATAAGTAATATTGAAAATGTTAAATAACCCTTCTTTTCAATTTTTCAGTTGCCGTTGGCACAGTGAGACATAAAGTGAATGCCTACTACGTCAACCATATCAAACCACCTGACCCAGCAGCGCACATTGAAGCCAATGGTGTATTACAAAGCATTAAGGCAGGACAGCAGCAACTATCCATACGAAGAAAAACTAAATATTTAGAATAATGATTAAGTCAAATCATTAATTTTGTGTCTATTTGGAAGATTATGTAGGATATTCTATTCTATTGAGATTATTATTGATTTCAATGTAAGGAAAACTAGAAATATATCATGGAGCGAAGTAAAAGGAATATTGTTTGCTAACCATAGAAGTGCCCTCATCTACATATATACTATGTTGTGTATAAAATATTAAATTTATTTGTAATATTAAGAAAGTTACTTATTTGTATATTATTTTCTTTTTGTAAATTTTTTTTTTCTTATTATTAATGTATAGTTTAATATTTAGTCAGTTAATTAGGTGTTAATAAAATATTCAGATTTGTTGTAAGTGTATATTTGTATTGCCCATAAAGAAACTTATGTAAAACTAACAATGCTTTTAATTAACCAAAATCCTTAAATAAATAATCTTATTAATTAAAATATTTAATCAAATATATACAAAACAAACTAAAGTAATAAATAATTACAATTTATGTATTACTTTCATTTTAAAATATTTATTATAATTAATTGCTTATAAAGAAACTAATGTGAAACTATTCTTTTAATTAACAACAATCTAAAAGCTTATATAACTAAACCTTACAAATTAAAATATTATTGTAAACCAATTCTTTAAATTAACCAAAACCCTTAAATAACTAAATCTTATGAAATAAAATATTAAATCAAATAGATACAAAATAAACATAAATAATAAATAATTACAAACTATTTATTTTTTTCTTTTATAGCATCTGCTATCTTCTCTGCCCCAGAAGTAATTGCATTACTTAAATTATTGATG
This sequence comes from Thymelicus lineola, assembly GCA_963932265.1. Lineage (NCBI taxonomy): Eukaryota > Metazoa > Arthropoda > Insecta > Lepidoptera > Hesperiidae > Thymelicus > Thymelicus lineola. The sequence continues at coordinate 11,376,662 of OZ010701.1, forward strand.
CTACTTATTATGCCCTGCCAACCTGCTGCATTGGCTAATTCAGCTTCCACTCTTTTCTCTTCAATCCTTATGAGCCGTTCACGCTCAGTCTGCAGATGGGTTGTCCTGGCCATCCGCCGACTGCGTGAAGCTCGTGTTGGAGCTGCAATAAAGTAAAAATTTAGTTATAATTCATATTCATTCAGCACAGTTAGGATTGTTAAATGTGATATTTATGTCTTGGTAGTTACAGGGGTTCCCCATAATACTTGGTACTAGGTTAATGTTGTAATTATGTAAGTTGAATTATCAATTTCTTTTATACTTTTCAATTTTACTGTATTATGTACTGAGATATTTTATATTATTTACTAATATTTAAATGTAAAATTAATAACAGGAACACTTACTTGAAGGAAGAGGTGGTTGACTACTTGATGGTGGCTGGGTAGGCAGGGCCTCTTGTGAGGTGGAAGGAGTGGGTACCACATGGATCTGGTATATCACGTCTTCTTGTGTTTCCCCACCCTGTCCTTCTTGGGGCATTGAAGCATCAATTCCTTGTTCCTATTGATAAAATAAATAACTATAGTTACAGTTTTAACAACAGAATATCTAATAAACAAATATCAAAACAAAAAGCTTACTGGTATATTCAATGGAACACTGAATTCCTGGTCACCTTCTGCGAAGCTGGGTCCTCCCATCAGGCATAACAACCTCTCATCCTGCTCAGAGAGAGGCTGCAGTGGCTCAACCCCTCCACCAGTGCGCCGCGCAGACGCATTTCTCTGCGCTATTAATTTTTTCAAGGCATATTTTTTATCAGCCCAAAACTGAAAATGTATTTTACATTTAAAAATAGTTTAAGAACACAGAAGGTATCGAGGTAAATCAAAACAAAGACCCCTCGCTTGCAGGCAGGATAACCAACTAGGCCATTGAGTCACTAATAATTTGCATGAAGTTATATAATGTTATGACACCTCAATGGTGTTTACTGTAGGTACTTACTTTTGCCCATGACTTGGAGTCCTTTACAGTGCCACCCATAGAATTTAATTCTAATGTGATCTCGTCCCATTTCATTTTGGCAACATGACGTGCCTGCGCCGACCGCATATGCCCTGTAGTAATTCCTGGATTATTTTCCAGGAATTCTATCAGTTTCTCCATTTGGAGAAATGAGGGACGAGATCGAGACATGTTGTAAATAACTGAAAGTAAAACATTTATCATATTAAAATGATATACGCGTGGACCGAAATTATTTCAAAGCAAAGTTTGATAAATTACTCACCTTAAAGTAACACACTAAAAATGCAAAGACTTACTATGTTTTAATTTAAGGCTATTGCTTGTTTCCCGGTCTATTCCAGAATGCGCTCCCAGTTCTCGGGTCCGTAGATATAAATGTACTCTTTGCTGTCGGGCAACAAACATGATGCCAAGTAAAACACTAAAAACTCATAGTTTTTGTGCTCATAAAATTAAGAAAATATGACTCTGCCACTTCACCAAATATTTTTGTTGCCACTTGATCGAAGCTTGATCCCACGGGATGTTATAACTTATAAGTGGCTACAGCGCGAAGTAAAGTTCCAAAATAATGGGTCTTCCACGAAATATTATCCAAGTGGACTCAAGTGGTTCATAAATCTTCTCTTATAACTTAGCGTTTTTTTAAATTTGACGCCGAACTTACACTGACATGACACTGATTTAAATATGAGCACAGGATATTTAGTAGCAAATGTCATTATACAGATAAAATTAAAGCAATTAAAAGTGATTTTCTCAATCGAAAATACAATTTTTACCAATTTCGGCATAAAGATGAATGTACGTAAACAATAAATAAAGCGATTTTTAAAAGAAATGTGTAAAACTAAGTACGTTTTTCGTTATTTATAAATCTACATCTACGTACTTCTCGCACTTGACTGTGACGTCAGCAACCGGATACACTTAACGGCGGCTAACGACGCTGATAACGTTCGATCTCAACTCGATCTTGTTTTTCGATTCAATTTGGTTCGGGAGTACGCCTTCATCATCGAGTACGAATCGAATTCGAGTTCGAATCAGAAACAAAATCAAATTCGAATCGGTTTCGGGAGTAAGGCTCATGGTGTAAAAATTATTACGATCGATTCAGCAACTGATTCTGATCAAAATACATTCAGCTTTCGCATATACTAAGAATAACGGTGTATATATACTCATATATATATACAGAATCATGTATATATATATATATACATATACATGATTCTGTATATATATATGAGTATATATATATATATATATATATATATATATATATTCTCTTATTTATGTGTCGCTTTGTTTCTCTAAGACGGGAGATAGAATAGGGCTTAACATCATATCTTCGAAGCCCACTGGGCCCTATAAATCGCTTTAAATGAAGTTGGGCCCATAAGAACTTTTGATCAGCATCGTTCAGAGAGCCTAAATCCTAAGTTTGAGGAAAATCCACGGTACTCCCATTTTAGAACATTTTGTGCGTGGTCCTTTGCATTGAAATAAAATGCCCCACTAGTGAAAAAACTTATAAAAATTACATAAAAGATGGAAAGGTTACACAAAAATACATGGCTCAATTGCAAGTCCAAATGTATGTGACAACTTATTTTTGTGTTGCGCACTATAATTTTGAAGACACAAATAATGTGGAAGTATTGTTAGTTAAATATGATGAAAATATGTTTACTGATTACATTTCTAGTATTTACAAATTTTGGGAGAAAAATATATACCCAATATTATACAACAGTACGAAATAAAATGAGTATGATTTTATCAATTACCTAATAAATGCATTTTCAGTGACCTAATAAATAATACTTTTTCCTAAAATAGTAGATCTGTCACCTAAACTGAGTCACCAAATAATATTAAAATACTTACCTAAATATTAATTAAGAATTACTTGGAAATAATATCAACCATCAAATAATTATATTGAGTTTCAAAAAAAAAGTGTCACTAAAACCGAATCCTTAAAATTAATTTTTAATCACTGGAAAATAATATTAGTTTATCAAATAATTCAACTGGAATTTGACGATACACATTTAATTAAATAAAACTACTATAGGTTTCATATTTAAAATTATATCGACTGTTGTACCTGTAACGCTGTTGGATTGCCTAATAAACGATAAAATGAAATAAATGACGCTCGATGGAAGTACGAGCGTAACAGACTTGTATGGGTTTCAATGTCAGAAAGAAAGCATATGATATAATATATTTTATATTGAACATAATATGATGAAGGTTCACTGTAATTAAAGATGAACAGATTTTTAGGTAAAGTATATTTTTATTATTCTTAACAAATACTTATTATTCATAATTATTATTCAAATCGTCAAAAAAAATACATTAAGGATTTTGCTTCATAAAAAATCAGTATTCAAATCGTCTCCATACATAATAATATTATTATCGTAATTTATAAATAAAAAAATCCGTTTGTTAAATGGATTATACCTGTCAATATTCTGCTTGCGTCGGCGTTTATTGTCTGCTCTAGTGTTAAGTCTCATCTTCTGAGTCACACTGATCTATCGTTTCTTTTTCTGGAAAATAAATAAAAAAAATTATTAAAAAAATAAAAGAAGAAAAAAATAAATTTACATACAAACATGATAATTAAAATGATAAATAATTTAAATTATTTACCTGACTCAATGTCATTAGACTGATCAGATTTTAATAGAGCATCATAAATAGATGGTGGTACAGTGTCACCCTCATACCAGTTGTATATATATTTATTATCATCAATAATCCACCCATTATTCTCAGGTGTTAACGTTGTAGGTACAGTCCCGTGCTGAGAAAAGAAACCCATCTGTTTGTAAATATATATACGTACAGCAACGTATGTATCTGTTGCCTTTGATACAACCTTGTAGCTACTTGTCGACCTGTTTTTGTCACTTCAATGCGGCTAAATTATTAAATGCAATTAATATTTCATTTCATAATGCTATGCTTGTTTATAACAAGAAGTCAAGAATCAACAAATTATAAAATAAATGTGAAAACACCGATCATCTTGCCAGGATTTGAACCAACAAATTTATAAGTGGAGGCCAGACCTCCTAGCCACTGGACCAAAGGGTTCTTGGTAGTCGCCGCGAAATTTGTATAGGATTTAGCAATAAGCATCCATTACCGAGACGTCGTCGTGTGACGTCACACCATTCATTCATCGTGGCATAGGTATAGATTGATCTTGCGCTATTTAACAAAATATGTGGGTAAGTCAAAGTTTTTTGAAATTCGCGAAATGAAAGGTTACGCGCGCTCGTTAGCTTCCGTATTTCTGTATTCCGTATTATCTAGAAAATCATGGTTCGATTAACCGTTTTTTTGAAAGCCAAGATAATAGTTCTTTGGGAACAAAATCGAGGCATCAGGATGATTGCAAGCGAGCTTGGTGTCCAGGTTATGTCACTAAGTAATCATTATACTTAATACATAAAATATTAATCACCATTATTTAGAATAATTAGTTTAATATTTTTTTATCGTGAATCACTTACACATAAATTAATGATTGTTCAAAATGTCGATGTTTTGCATTGGGTGTCCAACTTTCAACATTTTTTAAATATTTTTACGACAAAATATAAATAAATAATAAGACACGGTGTAAAAATTATTGCGATCGATTCAGTTACTGATTCTGAACAAACTACTTTAAGGTATCTTATATACTAAGAATAACGTATATTATATATCTTAAATCACAGTCTTAAATCAAAAAATAAAACAAACAAAAAAAACTAATTAAATATTAAAGTTTTCATGACAGGATTCGAACCTCAGATTTTATGAATAAGACCTGTGTGTCGTCCTCTGTGCCACCCTAATGGTGCGACGTCACACGACGTTCGATGCTTATTTATGTAAACAGCCGGCAAACGAGCTGATGATCCACCTGATGGTAAGCGTCTATCGTCGCCCATGAAATTTAATAAAATAAAAAATAATTATTAAATAAATAATTGAAGATTATATTGAAGATTTAATATTTGAAGCGCTCATAGCCCGGCGGCTTGCGTCGATCCTAAGTGATCGACAAAGTTAAGCAACAGCGGGCGCGGTCGGTAGTTGGATGGGTGACCGCTAGTGGGAAACAATCTTGAGCGTTTCCGTGCTTCGGAGGGCACGTAAAGTCGTCGGTCCATGTCGGAGGCCCTTGGGCGGTTTGAAAACTTCCGACACTCGGGTTGGCCACTAACCCCTCCACCAATCCGCACTGGAGCAGCTTGGTGGAGTAAGCTCTAGGCCTCCTCAAGAGGAGAGACCCGTGCCCAGTAGTGGGCCATTAATGGGTTGAAGCCAAATAAATAATTTCTTGACTTCTTGTCAATCGATCACATGAATTGAAAGTGAAATGTGTAATAAAATATAAATTGTAATTTAGCCGCATCGAAGAGAAACAAGTTTCAGCAAAAACAGGTCGACACATAGCTACAAGGTCGTATCAAAGGCAATATATATGTTGCTGTACGTATATATATTTACAAACAGATGGTTTGAGTTACTCCATATGCTCGCTATATATTGTGTGCGTGTGAAAATTCAGAGAAAACATTACAATAGACGTATTCTCTTTCTAACATTAGAACCCATACAAGTCTGTTGCACTCGCACAGCGTCATTACTTTATACTCTTCTGGCAGATACTTGCAACCGCTAGAATGTTCTGGCTGTTTACATATAGTGTTTAAGCAATTGAAAGAATGTTCCTTGAAAATTTGAGCCTCGTGCGAGTAGGTTATGAATTGCTCTCCCGATGCAACTTTGCTCTGTTCTGGCACGTACTTGCAACCCTCAAAATGGGTTGGCAATTTTTTTTACACTTAAACATATGTAAATTACAACATATTAAAATTGTAGCCTTGTGGGAGTGGGATAAAAAAAAATTAGTTTTTGCATTTTTAAAAATTTAAGGGATAACGCAACCGCGAGATGCCTGCCGGAACGTTACTTTCTTAATTGACTGATAATAAAATATGATTTAATAAATTTCTAGCTTTGTGGGAGACGGGTTAGTCAAATGGTTCAGTAGCTCTTGGGCTAATAGCAAAAAGTTATCAACTATAATTACAGATTTAAGATACATATTTAGATTAATCCTATTATTTATACTTGGAGACAGTTTTGATTAATATTATGACTAATTATGTTAACGACAGCCGGAGGACTCAAAAAAAACCAAAGACTTTTAAACTAATTTAATTAAAGTTAAAATTATTACATTTAATAATTATTCTAAAGAAACACTGCTGCCTAATTCTGAGAGCTAACAATGAATGACAATTATTATAAAATTAAAATAAAATGAAATATGGAAATGCTGATCTGAAAATTGTGAAATTAGGCTACACGTGTAATCGGTCACTCGCGGTGGCGTGCGGAATCAGCGGTCCTCCTCCATGTAGGGCACGTAACACCTCCACCCCCAGAGCAGCAACTATTTGAGAACCTTTAGCGAAAAAGTTGCTGGCATGTCGGGTTTGCCTGGCACGGCGTGATTCTCCTCCTGGTTCCTTTCTGCTTGGTTCTCTGAGCTGGTGGTCTTAGCTTTGGTCTTCTGCTTGCGACGTCGGATACAAGTAATTACCACAAGTGCAGATATTATAACAGTTACGATGATATAAAGTGGTATCGTGGTATGATATATGGTTGAATTTTCATGGTCCAGTTTGATTGGGCTTTGAAGGGATATTCTGTCTTCTAGGTGATGCAGGGATTTTAGGTTAATAGTGTTTAGAGTTATGTGAGGGATTTCGTCATCTTCTATTGCTTCAGGGGTATTCAGTACTTCAGTTATCTTTAGCGGCTGGCCTTTAATCTCGTCGTCGGTGTTAATAATGGTTATGGAGTCCGTTCGTAGCGAGCATTCCAGTGGGATGGTGGCAAGGTAACTTCCTGATAGAGATATGAACTCCCGGCGGCTACACTGTAGTTCAACTTTCGTCGGTATTGGGAATATCAGGGTGTAGTGACGGTCATCCAACTGCTCCATTGCTTCCTTGTTGAAACTGATCTTGGTCGGGTGGCATGACTTATCCAAGGACTGGTTGATTATAATGCCCTGGATGCAATCCGGTTGTTCCCGCAGATGATGATTGCCTGTTTCTTCACAGAGAAGGTGTTGACCAAACTTCGGGCATTCAGCCTCCATGTACAGTCACGA